>OZ010788.1:306594348-307794348 GCA_963932465.1 Maratus speciosus | reverse complement strand
ATATTTATTTCAAGTGGTCGTAATATGAATTCAGCTAATAATCCTGATATAGGAGAACCCATTGGAGCTCCGTTATTTTGTTTGTATATTTTGTCGTCGAAAGTGAAGTAATTATTATTAACTATAAGATTAAGAGCACACTTTAATGTAGTTTTCATATTATCATTGATATTCTCCATGCGGTCAATGCAATTATTTATATTTATAACGGCTTTTTGGGTATCAATATGCATCTATGCATGGATCAGATACGTAGACGATATTTTCATCATATGGCAACATGCAGATACCTTGCTCAATAACTTTTTAAACCAGATTAATAGCCTTGAAAGTGTGCTTTTAAAGGCTTGTTTATTAATATATACTAATTTTTAGTAAAATGTGTTCTTAATAATTTTGTTTTGTTTTTAAAAGCTGTTACTATTTTGTAAAAATATTATTTAGGTAAATAATATTTTAATACCAGATGAGCATTAATAGGTGCAGTAAAAATTTAGCAATCAAAATGAGAAATATGTACACTTATAAACATCTGGAATTAAAATCTTCCACTGAATATCTCCCCACCCCCACGCCCTGCCCAGGCATCTCTCACTCCTTTTTTTTTTTTTTTTTTTTTTTTTTTTTTTTTTCGTATTTCCCGAAGAGGTTTTGTGTTTCTGAATAAGTATTTTAATATGGTTTTTGCATCAATGTGATGAAAGAATAAAATAGGACAGAATTTCACAAAAATTGCATCCCCCCCCCCCTCTTCTCCTCTAAAGTATTATATATATATTCACTTTAATTAAAAGTATTACATTTTTTTTCATACTTATTTTGTTATGTTTACAAAAAGATAAAATTTTAAAAGCTTAAACAGTTATATTGCTACCTCGATTAATAAGAAATAATAACTTAAAAAGCTTACTTAGTTATCAGTATTAATAAGTATAAAATCTTAAATATTAATACACTAATAATGAAAATAAATACTGTATCCTTTCTTTATTCAGAAATAAAAATTTGCTATATTTTTTACAGAATATTCTACAACAATATATAATTCCCATACGTATTATATAATATTATTTCTTACTTTACATTTTCTGCGTAAATATGAATTTAATAAAAGTTTATTTAATTTACCATACTAAAACAAAATGTATTCTTAAAAAATGATTTTTTAAAATAAGCTTCATTTAACTTATAATGAAATGTTGCAATAAAAAGGAATGATTAAAACACCCGACTATATGATATTAACAAAAAATAATAAACAAATGAGTTTCACTTAATTATTATTACTAATATTTAAAAAAAAGTTCTGCAACATATACTATTACAAAGTATAATTCGCATATATAATTTTCTAATACCTTACATATGCTTTGTAAACATGCATTTTATAAAGGGTTATATACTATTACTGTACTACATTACTATACTAAAATAAAATGTGTTTTCAAAAGAGAAAAAACAACAACATTCTTAAAATGTTACTTCATTTAAACCGGAATGAAATAAAGCGATTAAATTGAATACATAACACTTAAAATAATAAGAAATAATAATTAAAATATTTACACCTAGTTATTAAAATATTTACATACTAAATAATAGTAATTAAATTAATTTATCCTTTTAGTTATTCAAATAACAGTATTTTCTACAGAATAATATACAACAATAAATATAATTCACACACAGAATTATATATACATTATTTTTCAGACTTTACATATTCTGTGTAAATATGGATTTTATAAAAAAAAATATATATATATTTAGTATGCTAAAACATAACGTTTTTTATATTTAATTTTTAAAGAAATAATGCGATAAAACAAATAAATGAAAAACTTGAATATGTATAATACTTTGAAAAATAAATAACAATATGTTTTCTTACCTTACTCTACTTTTGCGAGTTTATAATTATTGCAGTGAATGATGATAGCCATTTTTCGCAATGATTATGTGATACGTAAAACAATACGCCTTGTGTTTCCGTCCATTCATGTAATTAGAATGGCCTCTAAATATCATACAAAATGAATGGTGGCATACGCGTACCTTTGATAATTTTTTTTAATAAGAAAAATAACTTTATCACAAGAAACACGTGCTATTCTTGCCCCAACATGTCGCTGGACGCCAGATCAGAACAACGTGCAAGGGAATGAAATCCCTTCAATGTTCAATGGATCTCTGGTGATGTTGGCATATGCGACTAAGTTAAAACCAGTTTTCACTCCGCAGATGTCGACCGTTACGCCTGAGATGAGAGCTTACACAACCTCTGTGAAAGAATTCTCCAATATTGTGAGTTTTTTAAATATCATAACCGTTTCCTCCAGAATCTGTGTAACGTTACACAGAGAATCCAGAGTAAACTTACACAAATGTTTTACAGTGAAAACTAAATAATGACTGAACAAAAAAGGACAAAACCTCTACGTAGCTTGTTTGTAACTTAACCCTTTTCTCTCCGTTGTCGTCGCTGCGGTGACATCATCTTTGTTTGGAAAATTTGTTTTTGTAATCTGTAATGAAGGAAAATAAAATTTGCCTTATTTAATCAGAGCATTTATGAAATTGTGTACTTGAAGAAAACTTCTTTTAAAAAAGTGGTGCCAACCGAATAAAATTTGTATAAGAGACGCCGGAGTCCAAAGGGTTAATTCGTATTTGGGAATGCCAGCTTAACCTGTAATCAAAAAGAGATACGTTTGATTTAGAGCGTTATAAATGATGGTCAAAGCTCAATAACTATTCACCGAAAATGGGCAAAACTTCTACTTAATTTGTATAGCTTAATTCGTATTATGGTACCGACTTCACATGTGGTCAAAATTGGCAAAACGTGAGCAAAAAAATTCCATATATGTTTATTATTATTATTATTATTAAGGGGGAGGGGTTGCTATTAAGAGAAAAACGAATCAAAGAATAAAATTCGATTTACACCATTATAAAAGGTAGAAAAAACTAAATAATGGATGGGCAAAAATGGACAAACTCGGGCAAAACTTCTGCGTAATTTGTACAGCTTAATTTTTATTTGGAGGTGTCAACAGGTGGTCACAAAAGATACTTTCAGCGGTCGCAGCATATAGGACAAATTTTATTATTCTTACCAGTCTCTTTTATCAATAATCGTCAAGAGACATTTTTACAAGAATTGCAATAGGAACATATCATGAGGGTTTTTCATAAAAGATACTGGTAAGAACAATAGAATTTGTACTATATGCTGCGACCCCTGTACTTTTAATTTACAATGTTACAAATGGTGGGAATACCAGACATGTTTTTTTAATTTTCCTATTGGGGGTGGGGGTGCTATTAAGAGAAAAGGGGGTCAAAAAATGGAATTTGATTTACACCATTATAAAAGGTGGGCAAAGTTAAATAATTTCTGGGAAAAACTTGGGCAAGATAATGCTATAATTGTTTTTTAAATTTCCTGTTGAGGGGTGCTATTACGAAAATTTCGTTAAAATCCAAATTTCATTCGTAGTATTAGAAAAGGTGGTCAAAAATGGGCAACATTTCTATGTAATTTATATATTTTAAGCCATTTTGAAGGGTACCAACATCACACAAGCGTTCGAAGTTCGTGTTTTGTGAATTTGCTCTTAATAATCAAAACGCACCCATTTTAAAATGTTTGATACTGTCAAATGTGATTTTCTATATTCTGCAACTTGGTGAAAATGTTTCAAAACGCATCATGACAGTATTTATTTTGTGCGTTATAACTCATCGTAAAATTTAAAGTTAATAAATAACATTGTAAAGATCATTTTGTACAGTATTGAAAAATAATAATAATAACAAAATCATTGTAAATAATGCGCAGAAGAAAATGGAAATAAATTACAAATACAGTGCAGGGTTATCGATGTTAAACCATCCCTACTGAGTGGGTTATACTAGTGGTAGGTTTAAATAGTTCGGGCACTGTGCTGATCAGTGTTGCTAATTTATCGCGTTTTTTTTTTCTTTTTAAATTCAAAACATCTACCAGCATGTTCTTAATAGTAATTTGTACCATTAAACTCTAATCAACGAATCATAACATCTATCAGAATAACTAACTAGTAGTTTTTGTTTTATTTTATCACAGAAAGTTCATTGATAAATTTCTTGACAAATTCAATACCCTATGCATATAATAGTAGGATACAAAAATTAACGAAATTTTGGATCCTACTAGTATATGTAGAGAGTGTCCTAAGAACTTAAATCTTTATGTTTCAAATTATGAATTCATGAAAATGATCCCCTTCTAAAGCACTTTTCGTGATTTTTTTAAACTACATTAGAAGATTTACACATTCATTTAATAAATTTTAGAAGGATTTTGCCAATAAAAATTAATTAAATAAATATGAATTTATAGGGATTCTTTATAATATTTATAACTCCACTCAAATATATTTTTTTAAAGTATTTTGTAGAATTCGGAAATGAACAAATATAATGTTCTTACAATAGAAATATAGAAATATTTCTGAGCTGAAATTTCCAGCTCCCCCCCCCCCCCCCAATCTTTCACCTACAAGAAAACTGAAAAGACTCAAAGGCAAAGGAAATCATCCTTTAAAACATATTTTTGTTTTGTGCAACCAATAATGCTTTTGGAACAAGATAAAGTAATCTATCTGTGTCTCATTCTAAACTGTAATACTACTAATCGATGCATTAAATGAATTTTATAACAAGCTATTTTAAGGTTGCTTTAGAGTACCGTCAGGGCATAAAGGGTTAATGACACAAAATCTGGACAACGGGTATACCAAATACACCACAGATATTCACGAAAAATTCCTCTTTTCTTTTTTTTCTTAGATTTTAATTATTTTAAATCACTTACGAAGAATAAAATTTAAATATACATATATTTTTCAAAATCACTAGAAATAAAACGAAATAACGAATTTAATGAATTAAATTTAAAACCCATAGTTAAAAAAGCGTGTAATTCAAAATCTATTACAAAAATCCACTTCATATTTATAAAAAATTCTAACACTTATGGCGCGAAGAATCGTAAAAATCCGGAGCTTCTGGCAAACCTCCAGTTGACTCAGTCAGTGCATTTTAATATCTCATGACCTACAAAGTTCTCCAGAATGAAAGCAAAAATGCATCACAAATATCACTCAGTATTACAGCTCATTCGTTGAAAGTTTTTATGAACTATTTTCCTAAGAGATTTTGTAAGCAATTTATAATATTTTGTTAAATTAAGAAGAGTCATTCATAAATAAAATAATTTGAAATAAATAAAAAATATAATTCCTAGGAATAAACAAAATAACACAAATATTTTTTTTAATCGAAAACTTAGAGTTCGAAAATCGTAAGAGTGTGAGGAGCTGGTAGAAATATTCTACACGAATTAAAATTTTAATCACATTCATAACATATTTTCGTTTTTATCACTTTCCAACATAGTTGAGAAGTGTTTATGACGTCGATTTGTCTGTTTGTCCGTCTGGCAGTCTGGTCGTGCTCTAACGCTCTTAAATATATTCGGATTACCATGTAAATTTTATTTTATTGATGTTTACTACACAGTGCTTGTTATTGAAAATAAAGTGCATAGAATATGTAGTTCGTTTACAGGGCCACACAAAAAAAAATCCGTAACATTGTGGCAAATGGGAAAAATGATTCGCGATGCAGTTTACTGATGTTATGACATTTCAAACATAATGAGATTTATATGCATCACTTTGGTGGACTACAGCATGCTTTTTCAGGAGTATAGAATAAGTAAAATTTATAGTTCGTACACCTTCCCACGTAGGCACCCTTTCAGGTGCCGTAAAATGATTAACTGACATCAGAGTTTACAAACGAATTTCTTAGAAAATAAAAACTTGTTTTTCCATACTATTTTGGATCTGCTATGGTGCAGCAAGGAGCCTTTTTTAAGGCTTAACCGTACGTGCTCCTACTCACCGTGGGAAACTTCGACTAATTGAGGGTACTAGGCTCCGGCCTTTATTATTTTTTCTAGTAATTTACTTTGGTTAATTTATTCTAATTTTAATATTTACATTTTGTTAACTTAAACTTTTTATTTCTTCTTTTTTGAAATCAAGAAGCTATAGTCGTTGTACCCCCTGCACTTTTTCTTTGCTACTGTTTACGGGACTCGCACCTTGTTACCTGTGTGGTGAATCGTTCTATCATCCACCAGATGTCAGTGAACATTTAAAAAACTTATTTGTGTTTCTGTGGCATCAGTACGGTAAAAAACTTTTAGATGAACTTTAGTGGCAACAGCTAGTGGTTGTTGTCGCAGACTTTTCCTCCGGCTTCTCATGTCGTGTCTTGATCTCTCGTGATAACATGTAACTTACATCTAGCTGATCCTTTATTTAATTATATATATTTTTTGTAACTTTTTGTATTAAAAATAATTATGTAGAAAGTTATGTGAGTTCCCAGCATCCACAAAACATAACACTGGTGACCTCGTGCTGAACGCGCATCAATCATGGATAGAGTTAGAGTTTGATCGATATGAGTAATCTCTCTACATCGCCGCTATTTCAAGCTGAAGCTTGTAGTTTTCATACGACATGTATTTTCATTCGCCTGGATGTGCAAAACGATGAGTATTTTCACGAGAAATTGTGGGAATATAAGCTGACAGAGCTTGTATCAGAGTACGCCGTATCTCGTATGGATACAGTAAAAGGTGTATTTTCTAAAATGACATCGGTAAGCTTTTCTTTTCAAATTATTTGTATTTTAGTAAACGATATTTTTTCGCGCGATTTTTTGACATTCTGCTAATATTTATTTCTGTTGCACCCATGTTTCTATGACCCCAAAAATATTTTCGGAACATGTCTTGAACTTTGAATATCAATTATTTAACGTACTGAATCAATTTGTAATTTTAACTTGTATATATATATTTCATTTGTAAATTTTTATGTTTTCATCCGTATTTTCTTTGTGTATTAATTTTAAAACTGCATAATCATGCAGGACCCACCTGGCGGAGTTAATAACCAAGTAGCCCACGTCGCGGTAAATCCCCCACCCTTTTGGAAATCCAACCCAACTTTATGGTTTGTTAGGTTAGAAGCAAATTTTATTTTGGCTAACATAACATCGGAAATAACTAAATTTAACCATGTCGTAGCATCGATTGATGCCGATGTTTTGACTTCCGTCAGCGACATAATAGTCAACCCACCACAGACTGAACCGTATACAGAATTAAAAAAGCGTTTAATTGATTCTCATTCAGAAAGCGAATCATCGAGAATCCGCACTTTACTTCAAGGTCTTGAACTTGGTGATCAACGACCTTCTCAATTGCATGCGCGCCTTGGCAGGCACATCCGTTGGCGAGCCACTGCTGAAATCTTTATGGCTGGGAAGACTCCCGAATAATACTCAGTCCATTCTTGCCGCTCTTAATGAAGACCTTACTCAGTTAGCAACAATTGCTGACAAAATTTGCGAGTTTACTTTCACTCCAACTACAAGTTCACTCAAGCCGGAATCCTCAAACAATTTGGAACTACAAATCGCGCAACTAACAAAACTAGTAAGCGAGTTGACAAATCTTGTAAACAAACGCGATGGCACACATGACAGAGCGCGAAGCAATCATTTTCGAAGACGGAGTAAATCACGTGATCGTTTTCAAAAATATAAAGCGCCAAGTGATGGCAATTGTTTTTATCACACCAATTTTGGCAGGGGCGCGCCGACCCAGTGTGCAAAGTGTGCGACGCACACAGGCGCCGAAATAGCAAAGGCGCCAAATATTTCCGTTGAAGTGCAAATACTTAAAAAAAAATCCTTAATTTAATTAAACTAAAATGTATTACATTTTCTTGACATCTGATTTATGTTTTGTAAATTTGCCTGAGATAAACTTTCTTATAGATATTTATTTTATTATTATTATTATTTATTTTATTTCGTTTCATTCTACTTCTGTATCGCCCAATATGTGATTTAGATGTAGGTCTATCCTACCTTTCAATAAACAGAGGTGCACCTCATATAGATGAAATCAATGAAAGGCGCCATAATTCCCATGGCTGAAAACATGTAACACTATTATCTCAGTGTAGTAGTGGTAAAGAATTGTACAGTTTTATTACAGCAGGGCTAAATTGTACCTGTTTTTGTTATTTTTAAATAACAATCTTCTTTTTACTGCAGAATTTCTGTCATAAATAAGATGAAACTTACTATTCGGATGCATATACATCTCACGGGCATAAGCATAAATCCTCTAAGACTCAAAAACTCTATTTAAAAATAATTTGCAGAAATAATATAAATCATAGAAAATTTAAAATTACATTTTTCAGAGGAATCTCAAAAGTTTTGTAGGTGAAGGGGACAGACACCTTAACTACTAAATAACAAATTAATAATATAAAATAATTAACATTAAATTACGATCACTGGTAACAATTAAAAGAACCCCATTCAGATATTATTGATTTTAAAGGAAGCATCCTTTAAAGTGTATTTTTAATTTAAAAAATAGCTAGTAAGAGGAAAGATTCGAATGGGCACCAGGAAAACTTTCAAAGGGCGCCCCCATAGGTCCGCGGGGAGCGCGTTGGACATGGACAGCCTTGAGTTAGAGAACGGAACTTCCAGGCTTGGGCTCTGCCCGTTTATATTTTTGCAGTTTGCGACCCGACCTGTACAAAAATTAGTGAAAACAGGTCCAACTCAATTTCTACAAAAAAATTCCTAATTTCTTAACATACAATTAAAATCCTTTTAAAGAATACTGCATACATATTTATGAAGAAATGTTAGATTATTATGTGTTCCCAAGACAGAAAGTACACAATAGCAACATTAATGATTACATACTTAGACTTTTCAACATTCAAATAAAGATTCATAATAAAAAAAAAAAAATGTAGTTTAGAATAAAAAAAAAAGAAAGAGGGTTAAATTTTTTTTTAATTTTTGAAACTATGTAATAAAAAGTAGATTTTTGAAAATATATCTCTGTAATTTATTAAGGTATATTTACAATGATTCCATTATCAGATGCTCATTATCGATATTACTATTTTTACAAAACATTTTGCTTGCCCGACACGTTTTGGGAACAATTTTGTCCAATTCCGGCTTTACCCTGAATAGAGAAACAATGTAAAACCAGAATAGGTATGACTGTGCTGTTCAATGTATTAGATATTTTAGATTGGAGAGACTGACGTCAGCTATGGAACAAATTTCAATTGGTAAAATGAAGCATCACCCGTTTGTGAAAGTTTTGGCGTTCCGTGTCGTAGGTTTAACACTGTGAGTTTTGTGCTCATAGAGTAAAGTCTACTTTAGGCGGCCGAAGCAATATATTTTTTCAGCGCTCCTACAAATTATCACTTCTGTAGAAACTTTTATGTATTGTAAAATTGTGTGACTGTTCGGACCATAGACTTCCGAGCAGAACAAATACTTTTTATCTATACTATATTGTACTCTGGGTCTGTCATCATGGCGGAAACAGAATTTTCGTTAAGGGGGAGGGGATGGTGAAAATAAGCTAAATTTGGCCATAAATGTCCAAAAATGCTTACTTTGTCAAAGATTGAGAGGTTGCGGAACTTTCCCTGCACTCCTTCGTACGTTTGTGTCTGATCACATACTGAATATATAAACGTGATGATTTAAGATTTGTTCATTTTAATTCCGAACATAAAATTGAAAGTACTGAAATATGAGCACTTATTAGCATCACATATAACCTTAAACGGTCCAGAGACTAGAATGGCAAAAAAAAAAAAGTTCAATTTAGATTTAATAAAGTTAGGACTGTTAGGAGCTACAATGATTGCTGTAATATGAACGGAAAAAAAATATGAAAAAATATTTTCAAATTTCTCTGCTATGCCCTACTAACCAACCCGCCGACATTGCAAAATTAATAATATTAATAATAACCTTAATACACCTTAATAATAATATAACCTTAATAATAACAATAACCTTAATAATAATAATAACCTTAAATACGCCTAAAATCAAATGTTGAATGATTTTTTTATTTTTAAACGAAATTTTTTTCCAACCTACCCTAGATATGGGGAGGGGGGGGGGCAATGTCTTCAGCAACATTATACACCGGACGTGCCTCGCACTGCCCGGTTTGTTTTGATTTTATATTTTTAAACAAAAATCTTTCCAAACGAGCCTAATATTGTCACCAGCACTGTCTTCGGCAGTATACAACCTCGAATTTATATGACTTTTTTTTTTTTTCTTTTTTTTAACCATTTGGAAAAATGGTTATTGTTCTCGTTAGGGTAGGAAATCAAAAGCATATCTGAACGTTTTTATTGGTTTAATCCGCATTTTATTAGAGTTCTGATTGGTCTATACAGTAATCTATATTTCCCTTTAATTTCAACAGAGATGGATACCTTATGTTGCCACTATGACAAAAAAGTAATAGAAACTACAAAAAAAAAAAAAAAAAAAAAATTAATAACTCTGAAACAAATTGGGATACAGCTTTCAAACAAATTGCATTTAAAAGTACATTTTTTTCTCTATCCGACGGTGTAAAAAGTAATATTGTCGGATGTTTAGAAGTTTAAGAATGAAATTTCATTTAAAATTGGTAGTCAGATTTCTTTGAAATCTGACGATGGAAAAGCCTTTTCTCGAACAGCCAATGAAATGCTTGGATAACACGTAAGTTTCAGGTGGATAATAACTAATGAAAATGAAAGAAAATGAGTAACAACTTCTGCCAAAGAGTTAATTTTAAGATTTTCACGTGCAAAAGAAAAATGGAATAAGCCAATTAAAAATAAAAAAAAAGATAAATAGAACAGGAATGAATACATATAAATGTTTCACACCAAATACGAGTCGCAGGCAATTTTTGTCGCTTGGAAGTTTTACGTGTAATAACACTATTAATGTTAATTCATGGCTAATTCATGGCGTACGTAATGTATGATAAACTCCGTGCGATTTTTTATGTCTTAAATTTTAGTCTTTGAAAACATCATTTTCCAAACGGTCTTTGTAATTTGTTAAATTGCTTTTTTTTTTTTTTTTTTTTTTTTTTGGTTAATGAAAATCTATCCAAACGAAGTTCGAGTTGAGGCTCTGATGCCTTCTGAGGCGTACACCGCAGTTGATATCGAAGCTCCTATCTGATTTTTCAAGCGAACCTCGAATTTGTATTTAATTTCTGGCAATTAGATAGATGAAAGTTTCAATTCTGACCAAAAATTCTTGATAAAACATAAAAAATATAAAATGCGCATCATCCCCTCACTATTTGAAAACGCGAAATGATAGTCAAAGCACATATCTTTGATACGGGAAACGATATCTTGAGAAAACGTGAACTGGGAGAAAAAGGATCTCTGGGGAAGATTTGAAATCACTTAAAGATTTTTTAGATAGTAAATAGTAATATTTTTTCACACCAGAGATATCGTTAGATTCGGAAAAAATGCCAAGAATGATATATACTATCATTACCCAGAAAAAATACCAGGTACCAAGTCTTAATAAGTGTCTTTTTTTCTTTTTTTTTTTTTTTTGAAAATTTAAACTTTAGAAAAACGGGAAAACTTAAAAACTGATGTAAATCGCGGCCAAATAAAAAGGGGTTTTGTAAGAGTAAAGAAAGATACCGTTGGAATCAGAAAGATAAGACGATTTTCTTTATTTCTCGCCCCCCCCCCCTCTTCCCCTTTTTTTTCTTTTTTTTTTTTTTTTTTTTTTTTTTTTTTTGTAACTCGACGAGGACCCGGCCATCCCAGTTTCAAAATGCAGTGAAAATCGAACGCTACACTTCCGTCAGTGTGAAGAACCGCTTAACGTCTGGAGAAATGCAGAGGCATGATTGCTTTGAAAAAAGAAAGCTCGCCATTTTGCGATTATCATTATGGCTTTTAATTATATTTCGGCTAATTATAAAAAAAAAAAAAATGAAAAAACTGAGCTCAGGTGCATTTGGACCTGCCATCTTTTATCCGTATTATGATTTTCTGCTATCCGCGGTAGATTTTCTTAGCCGTCGACAACACATGCAGAGTCTTATTAATATAGATATGCAAATTAGAGATGACAAACAACTTTCTTTTATTAGTTTCTTTTATTTATTTACTATTGTATTATTTTCTCTCGGATAAGGAAATTTGACCGTTTAATGCAGAATTGATACAGACAGGTTTTATTTTCACAACCTTTACTGTGTTTCGAATGTAATTTACATAGTTGCCAATCTTCTTTATTTTTCAAGTAATTTAAAAATGTTTGAAACCAGAAATCATATTTAATAAAAGAAATAAAATACTAACCCTGTAGAAACAAGATGCATTTTATTAAATAATTTTCCGGTTCAAAAAAACTTTATTTGAACTGTATAAACTCCAGCAGGATGGCATCTAAAACGTTTATAAATACTCATATTTTTTTTTATAAAGTTTTAATTTTTTTTAAAGGGTGGAGTTAGGGCGCCAATTGAAATTCTGCACACAGGCGCTGGATACTGCTGGCGCGCCCCTGGCAGGAACGCTCGAAAATGTTCCCCACCTTGTTCTTTCCGACCAGCGGAAAACTAAATTGGCGATCGCCGGAAAGCCAGGATAGTGATCGCCACCTCCAGGACATTTGTCCGAGACTCCTCGAAAACCCGTCTCGTATCGTCGTTAAATTTTTATTTTAAAAGAAAAATGTTATTAAAATATTCTTGGTGCCGTTTGTCACTTTGGTATAGGGTTTTGGAATTTGGGTAGGTGGTCACGTCGTGTGACCATCGGCCTTGGAAGGGTTAAATGGTAGTACAAGAAAAATCCATTACATTATGATCTACAGGGAAAAAACGTTTGCGGTGCATTTTAATGATGTTATGACAATTTAAATATAATGAAATTTAAAAGGATCACTGAGGTGCATCACAACATGTTTTCTAAGGATTACGGAAAGCGTAGCATTTATCGTTTATTTACAGAGGCGCACAAAAGAATTCAGTTAAAGAACCGAAAATGATCGATAATTCCTGTAATTGAGTTTTCAGCTCTGGTATACATTTTCAATCTCATCTAATTTTTAGTGTATTAAGTGGTGTGTATAAACACTGTGGGTCATACACAGGGCCGCAAAAAGAGTTCGCATACACTACCGGATATGGAGGCCAATCGCTGATAGAGGATTTTTTACTGGGTTATGTGTTTTTTAAATTGTTTCTTTAGATATCTCATTTTATTGTATGAAAAAATGAAATTTCTTAATAATATTCTGTTAGTGCTGGAAAATATTTAATAGTTATGCCTGATGCATGATTTTCGTTTTTGTTTATGAATGTTTCTTTCTTATGATTTTTACTGTGGGTTAATTTCTTTATTGTGTTATTTTCAACGCCTCACGTTTTTATGATTTTTGTTTTAGCCTGCAGATTTTTGATTAAAAAAAATATTTTATAATTTTAAGTACATTAATGAAAGCTTCTTCTAGAGGAAGGAACTTTTTTAATTTAATTTAATTTTCTACTTTTTAGTACAAAAAACTTAGCTGTAAATACAAATTTTCATCAATCTTGAATGATTTATTAGTGAGCTAAAAAATAATGAAAACTGAATCAATCAATATTAAAGGTAAACTTTGGCTATTATGACATAACTCGAAAAACAACAATATGTCACTCGTTGCTTTTTGTTTTATATGTTTTACATATGATATATTTTTATGGTATTTATAGCTTTTTTAAAGCACAAACATAATGCGCATACATACTTTTCCTTAAACTGTTTTTGAACTATTAATTGTTAATGAACGGTAAAAATATTAATTTATATATAAAAAAAAACATATATTTTTGGATCCCATTAGAATCAGCATGGTCAGAGCCCTTTCTCTCCAATAAATAAACTAGTCTGAATTAAGTATACGTAACTGAAGCAAAGCAGGTTAGCTTGCGTATAGGGAATTCAGCGAAGTTGTACCACAGCTGAAAGTAGCTCATAACAGAATACTAAATTCAAAAGAAAATACTGAA
Organism: Maratus speciosus; assembly: GCA_963932465.1. Classification (NCBI taxonomy): domain Eukaryota; kingdom Metazoa; phylum Arthropoda; class Arachnida; order Araneae; family Salticidae; genus Maratus; species Maratus speciosus. The sequence goes on along the minus strand of OZ010788.1, from coordinate 307,780,328 downwards.
TGAAAATGTATAAAAATAAAATACCACTCAGTTTTTCGAACGGACTATAGTATGTACGATTGAAATTTGTGAAGGTCCATTATAAAAAAAAAAAATCATACATATTTTATTATAAATTTAAAAGATGCTGTAACTGCAAGCATTTTAAAAAACAACCAGTAAACGATCAATGTTGAAGGATGTCAGATAATGGATCATTCAGTTTTTTTACACACGAAAAGCCGACTAATGTTGGTCCAAGTGAGATTTTGCTTCTACCAATGACACAACAGTTTTATCAAGTATAATGATCGATGACATATGCAAGAGACATAGAATTACCCATAGGGTTTGCATTAGAACTTAGACCTTTAATTACTCAGACCACAGACCGAATTAAAAAATCAATCCATGTTATTACCTTTATCTTACTAAGCTGTATGTTTGTGGTACATTATATTGTAATACATCTAGCAATTGACAAGAAATCTTATTAATTTCATTGTCAGATTGGGAATCTTCATTCGCCCTCGGGCTGCTACGTTTTAATAAACAAACAAACAAATAAGTAAAATGAAATAAAATTGCATTAGCCTCTAGCCATTATTTGCGAAATTATGAGTAAATATGTAAATTCTGCAATTTCAAAGGATATTTCAGGTCTACTGAAAAAATCCTTTTCTGTCATTCTATGTTCGCTTAATACTACCAAGTCAACGAGATATCAATACATTTCCAAATAAATATCATTACTCTCGCTATCGAATAATTGTTTTATCCTTATTTTTACAGATTTAGCAGCAATATCACTAATCTGCAAAACACATAGCTCAGCTCGCTATACCCATGAAATTTATGTTTAGCGTGTTTTTAAAAACAGATCAATGTAAATTTGTATTTTTAGTAAACGAAGCATGAAAAATAAAATGAAAATGAAACATGGGGATTCATATTGGGTGTGTCAAAAAATAAATATTGAAATAGTCATGGGCAATAAAAACGGAGGGGCTTAGATGGCTCAATATCTCTCTAATTTTATTAATCCCTTGGGGGGCGGTGGGATAAAATATATCCCACTTAATTTAAACAAGATTCTCACCAGAAACTTTTAACTAAATTTTATATTTTTATCTTTGGGGAAAAATTGTTGAAAAACTGCTCTCCCTTATTTAAAAATAATTTTTCCGATTATTCCGGTGCGAATTCAATATTACAGAGATATTATTGCTTGCCCCTCAAGGGGTTAAGCTTCATGATCTGTACCAAAAAGCTACTATTTTCTGCTTTGAACATTTCATAATTCTGAAAAAGAAAACACTGTATAGAATGAAATTCTATAAATATAATTACACTTTTTACTAATAAACGTGAAGACCCGGAATTTTCAACGTCAGTTCAACAAGTTGCATTTTTATGTTGAATTAATTCCATTTAATATTTTGAAACTTTCAAGCAGCAATTTCATTTTTTTCATATTAGTGTTACTGCAAATAGGATTTCTAGTAGTTCTAAAAGACTTACTATTATGAATTGTAGCGGAAAACAAGATTACCTGTAATGATATACAAAATCTGTTCATTTTCTGTCAAAACATTTTATAATATAAGACAAGAGAGGTTATAGGGAGAGGGGTTTCTTAAATGATTGCTAATTCATCTGTGAAAAAATTATTCTGCTGGTAAAAACAATATATATATGCCATTTTCCCAATACTTTTATTATTTTTTTTAAGTATTCAGTTTTCACCAAATATATTTTTTTCTGTGTTTATATGTATACACCCTATATAAAATCATTTCCGGCATAGCTAAATTCATAGTTAGGATAAAAATACAGTCACCTGAAAATTACTTAACCCCTAACTTAATTTTAATTCCTAAATGCCACATAGACACCAGGATATTGGAATGAAAAATTTCTTTTATTAAGTACGTGAACAAAAGCTTTTGCTTATTTTGAAATAAATTTGTTTGTAAATTCTGGTGTCATTCATTCATTTCTGCATTTTACGGATAGAAGTACCTTGCCCCTGAAAAGATTTAAGATGAATATTGTACTAGAGAACATCCACTCAATTTACAACATTTTATTCCTATCAAAATATTATTTCTAGTATATTATATCATGATTAGTGTGCTAGACTTCAATATATAGTTTTATATTCAAAAGAAAACAACAATAGGGAATAATTTATATAACTATATGTAATCTCTGTTACTTGAATTCAACATTCCAGCCAAAATTTTCAATTCCCTGCACATTCCCTGCATAAATATATTCGTAAGTGGTCAAATAGTTTTAGTATCTTGAAAGAACAGATGCCTTTTGATGTTTTGAGAACATTTTTTGAGACCTATTCATATACAACAAGAAACATATAGAAAAAAAGTGCGAGTAACAGAAATTATGTATTGTGACAGAGGTTACATTTTTGTAACGGAAGTTACATTGAGCAACAAAAATTAGACAGTAGACGTGTATTTACATTAATCTAAAAACTATGACACTACTGAAGCACTTTGATGGATTTTTATTATGCATATGAATTTTAAACTAGATTTTTGTTAATTTATCTACATCCGTTACAATTATGTAGTAACAGAAGTTACAGGTAGCAGCTGTAACATTTAATAAAGAAAAAAATATTTTCTGTAGTTTTATAAAAAATATGTAAATCTTACATTTATTTAAATTAAGTTAACTTAATTTTATACAATAAAAATAAAACTTTAATTAAAATGACAATATTTAAATTTAAAATTTATGTAACATAAGTTACAAACAGAAAACACACTAATCTGGAATAGATGTTTCAGCTTACTGGCCATATGTGTGCAGAACAAATTCAAAATGGCTGTAGCATATGTTTTCTAATATTTTTAACTACAAGTAAGCGCAGTAGTAAGCGCAGTAGTCTGTAGGTGACAATGGGAGTCATTTCTTTGATAAGAAATGTTACAGTAACAGAGGTTACAATTTCAAAGTACAAAATTTAATCTTAAAATATAATAATAAAAAATAAATATTTTAGTGTTTCGGGTCTAACTAGTCAAAATACTATGTTTTATAATTAAATAAAACCAGTTAAAACGTAATTTCAAATATTATTAGTTAAAAATCTAAATTGAAAACTATGCCTACAGTTATCCGGACAGACTGTTTTGTTGGTCAAGATGAATGAAAATGGAAAATTTAAATTTAAAAAAAATCTTTTTAAACATTTTTTTTACTAATGAAGTCCTTACTGATTGTTTTAATGGAAACAAAAACAAAACAAAACAAAAAAAAAATCGTTCTTTTCCATTTTACCCAGGAAAAAAACTAATTGTGGACATGAAAAGGACATAATTTTTCTGTTTCACCCCTGCACAGAAAAAAGTACTATAAATATAGCAGATTACACGTCGTATAGATAAATCTGCAAATCAACGTTAGTTGCATTTTTATTTTGAACATTTTGTTATTAAACAAAATCAAGCTTCCAAACCACAATTTCATTTTTTTTCCATATTAGTATTAGAGTAATTAAGATTTCATGTAACTTCAGATATTTAAGTCTTATGAATTATAAAGCGAAATACCGCGGCATGCACTGATATTCTATTTTCTGTGGCAACTTTTTACTATGTAAGATCTTGCCATTCACTACAATTTTCAGTAGATTAAATCTAATGTCTAAACTAATTAAAATGCTGATTTTGTAATAATGACATTGAAAAATTAATTTGCACAATACATTTTTCTTATAAATGTTCATTAATTTGTAATAATTCTAATAGTTCAATATATTTAAATATGGATATTATAGCCACTCCGATAGTTATTGAATTGCTACGCAACTGGAAACAATCTCAGAGAAAAAAAATTAAATAAAAATGTAGCATGGGTAATCATAAACAAGCAAATTTGAGGCGAACACCTTTATCCTGCAAATTTTATAACGGGAGTTGCACCTTTTGTAACATTAGGACTTTTTATTTACGTTTATTCGCACAGCTGTGGAAAAAAAGTAAACATCCCCTACTAACTCTGCAAAAAATTATTGCAGAGGAAAGTTACTAACACCAAGCAATTGGAAACAAAATCTACTTTTAAATTATGTTCATAAAATTTATTTAGGCGTGCATCTACATATCAAGCCAAAACTTTGTTTTTTCAAGAGCAATACACAAGTTTGACACCATAAATGAATTCTGCATCCTTCAATTAGCCTAAATACAAATTTTCAAAAAATTCGTATGATTAGTTTCAGAGAAATTAATTATTTTAAAATAAGACTATTTTAAGGGGACCGGGAAAGCCCTATCTCCGCCATGTTAAATTCACCAACTTTATGTACCTTTTTCTCAGAAATGGTGAAAGATAGAGGTCTAGATTTTTTAGAGTAGTTAGAATAACATGATTTACTTATTTTAACAAACCATTTTTTTTCTAAGTGAAACTCAAAATTATTTATTAATTATTTATTGAAAGTCATTTTTAAATTAGCATTTTTGGTAAGATTTCACTGCCTAAAATAAATAATTCTCAACAAATCCTTAAATCCCTGTGTTAAAGTATACACTATAACCAGTGGCGTGGCGTGAAAATTTTCGGTGGTCATCGCAATTATTTAAGTTTGTGGTGAAAAATTATTAACTCTAAAATTCAATGGTTGAATGTTCAAAAAAGAAACTTTAAATCTTACCTTCACTTATACATGAACTCCAAATGTTCTGCTAAAACTGGATCGTAGAGTTTTAAAAGCTTATTAAGAGTTTTAAAATATTGCTTGGTCATCGCCGCATCCAGCGATGACCGGACGCCACGCCACTGACTATAACATAATATACGTATTAAAAAAATCTGAGTTCTTAAGTTTAATAGATATTGAAAAAAAGGAGCATAAACATGAAAAATTCAAGTTTTGAGAAAAAGTCAATTAAAGATTTAAATGGCCATTAATCTGCGAAGAATGAATAATTTCGACATTTATTTTTTTTATATATAAACATGTGTGACGCATCGTTGGAAAGATAAAAGTTTAAACTATTTAATGATATAAAAAAAAGTAAAAATCGATTTTTTGGTTGAATTTTGCTTTCCCGGTTGCCTTAAGGGCTGTATCCAAATGGAAATTCGATACTGGATTGTTGAAATGCTACAGAATCACTAAGTCACTTTTACTAATGCATTATTTCTTGCCAATATGACCAGTTCACTCACTTAATATGTTTCGGCTATTGACAGCCCAAATGTTTCAATAAAATGAGTAAAATATATATTTTTTTCAAAATATGATTTTCTACACATCATAAACTGCCTCTTAAATCATCATGTTGATGTTTTTTAACCATAATTTGAAAACTACTTGGAAGAAAATTTTGAAATTGAGAATTCGCATAAAGCAGGAGATAATAGGTATAAATCTATGAAAAAACTGTAGGTTGCAATTCATGTGTTTTTCGTATATTAATTTCATAATTCATTTTCATATTATAAATTTTTTTAAATTACAAATGCTTGGTATGTATTTATGCTTGGAATTTTAGTATTACAACCACACAAAAAATTATCACATCAGGATTATAATTTCAGGAGATATTAATAAAAATATGAAAATGTAATATAACATTAGAAGCTCTAAAGTTTGAATGTTTATAATTCAAAAATGAAATGTCCAAATGACTTGAAATTTCGTTTCTAGGTTTCTCTTTCGTTTCTAGTTTGAACAGAAGATTAAAAAAAAAAAATATGTTGTCAAAACTAGGTGTGGCCCAAGTTTTGTCTGATTTTTATTTGTAGATGACCCCCAAAGTAAATTTTATATACATCATTTAAAAGTAGACTTTATTTCCTATCGTTTGGTACCAGTAACTTTCTTCTATTGTAATTAGTTGAAGAGTTAGTATGGGGTGTTTACTTTTTGCATGGTACTTTTAGTACTTTAGTATGGTTACTTTTAGTATGGGGTGTTACGATTGTACGATTACTACTACGCTTTATTATTAAACTACTACAGTTATGATTTTATATACGCACATACAGCAACTATATTTTGTTTTAAGTTGTTACTATTAAGTTGTTTAAAACAATGGTCACAAAAAAGAGAAAAAAAAAAAGAAAATCAATTTACTATTAAAAAGAAAAAAACCTCCAGTTTTCATTAAAAATTCACAAATATACTTGATTTCTACTAGCGCAGGGCTACTACTAGCGACTAATTTTATATCCTATTCGTATCACTATTTTTTTTAAATAAAGTTTATAGTATATTTCTCTTGAACATGTCAAAATTGATCATTTTTTTTTTCTTTTCGAGAAACTGGTGCAAGGTAAAATTAAAAAATAATCGCCAGTGTCACTGTTGTCAAAGTGTATGAAAAAAAAATCTTTTGCGAAAGTGGTGCAAAACAGAATTAAATAGTAATCGCTCATGCCAGCTCTGACCTATGGTATCCATGTGTCAGAAAATAAGCAATTTGGGTTTGATAGCCTTAAAACATAATTTTTCTCAAAAAACATCTGGGCTATATAAATTGTTTTGAAGTGCTATGTTCATTTGTTATTATAATCTGCAGACAAAGAAAAATAAAATAAAATGAAAATTTATACCGTTTTTATATTTATAGTTGTTTCAAGTGCATGTCTGAAAAAGAAGTTTCGTTGAAACCCAAATTGTTTCAACATTATGAGAATATTAAGTATAATCTGTCATATTAAAATCAAATGTCTATATAAAACTGAAATGAAAAGTGAGTGAAATTTCAAATGTTTCGAATTATATAGAAATGAAGAATTCAATCTTCAGATTTCTTATACATCTTTGCAGGGAGGTGGACGTAAATTTTGCACATAAAATAAATAAAAAGTGTTTATTATTCTTAATTATAAATCAAAGCTGTCATTAAAACAGTTTTCTCATTTTTTTCTAATTTCCGTTTAGCAACCCATCTTCTCTACATAATGCTGGGAAAACATTAAATATCTGTCTCATCTGTAGATTTTATTAATACAGCAATTTTGTTATATATTTTTTATAATTATTTTCACAAATTAACCTATGTTCTTTACGTAATGCCGAAAAACTATTAAGAAATATCTGTCTCATCTTCACATTTTATTGATACTTCACTTGTCTTAAGTATGTTTTAGAATTTTCATACCGCAACTACTCTTACATACGTAACACTGGGAAAATATTCAAAAACTGCCTCATCTGAAGATTTTATTGATACTGCTACACAGGATAGTTGCGAAAAATATAGCCTTGAAACAAACAAACAAACAAACAAAAAAAGTAATCATTAACCTTAGACGCCTATGTGCGTTGATCCAATCGGTCAATAACACAACTTTTATATACAATAAACATTTTGAGTTCTTGCTCCTATTTTTTACAACAAAATTATGCATAACCATTTACTATTTTGGACTTACTGTAATACGCCAGGATAAAACTAGTCTATTTAGACCAACAACTGGCCATTTTCTAATTAGCCTGAAACTGGAAATTCTCTTTTCAGTAAGCCAGCAAAATATCAGGCTGATTGGGAATGAAATGGTCATTTTCCAATTACCCTAAAGTTTCATACGCTCTTCGTAATAAGTTTGATAAATATGAGTCTGATTGGAAAATTGCAGCGGATTATCCAATTAGAATGGTTCTTTGTAAAGAGCCGGATTTCTTCATTAGCCTACGACATATATGGATCATTCTCTGAAAAGTGGCTGTTTAAAAAAAAAAAAAAAAAAAAAAAAAAAAAAAATTGCGGCCCAATAAAATTGCCTCAAAAATCTCAAAATTTAGCCTACAAGTACCTTATTGCTATATTTATTAAAAAATAATATAAACCACACTGTACCTGATAGATCTTCTGAGATTTCAATTTCAAAGCATTTCCATTGCAAAATTGTTCAAATAAATGATTGGCGCCGGAATTTAAGAACAAATTTATTTGTAAATAAGAAAAATGCTGTTTTCACATACATGCTAAATAGAAAAAAGTTTATAAAAAGTCTGGTGCTATCGTGCGCTTGGGAATTAAAATTAAGTGGTTTCATAAACATACCACCAACCTTGAAAGGGTTAAAAAGAAAAGAAATTATAATTAGAAGTCATACTGTAAATAAATAATTTTTTCTACTCTATTTCAATTGAAAAAAATAAAGATAAAGCATCATTTAGCACAGTTAATGTTTATTTGAATTAGTACAAAACAAAAATTTATTTATTTTTAACTTCTCCCAGTAAAATGATAAAAATTAAAAATGTATTACCTTTACTTTCGCTAATTAAAAGTCTATGATTTTTTTAATGTGCATTTTATTGCATTGGATTTTTTTATTTTACTGTTTAGTACATATATAAATGGATTTAGATCATTCCCTCTTATATTAAAATTATGAGGGAATGGTTGTGAGGGAATGATGAAATGCTTCTGAAAACCATTTTATACGGTTACCTACCCATTATAAAATGAGTAGTCTAATGTATATTTTCAGTTACTGCATATCTTTTGAAACACATTTCTAATAATATAACAACATAAAAAGACATTTCATTAGTTTTCATAAAATTTATAATAGATGAGGGAATGATGGATAATAAAAATACTTTGATCTAGTACTTGAAGTCATGTGCTAGCTATTCAGGAATGTTTTTCAGCAAACAACAAGGTAGCTGCTTCACTTTACTAATGTACAAACTGTCCTAGACATATATAAAGCATGTGCTGCTTTCTACGAAGTAAATAGGGGCAAATTTATAGTTATGTGAGGGAATGATGAAAAATACTAGGGACATCATTAAAAAGTGCCATAATTCTTTCATTATATAAAATATAAATATAATTAAATGGCTAAATATTTATTTAAGTACGTTTAATGGAATGAGAAAAAAATAATTATAAACATACGTGCTGCAGTGGCAGAGATAGTGAGGGAATGATATTTGCATTAAAAAATACATTTAATTTATCATATTTTAATTTCAATAAGTAAATAATTTCAGTTTATATGTATAACTGATTAATATTGATAGTTTAAATCACTTTTTCTTTTTGTAATTTTAGAAATATGTCTTTAAGACCCCTGGGACATAAAATTGCCATTTTTCAGAGAATGATTCATATATTTCCATTCTTATACATATATCTTATCTGAATAATGGTGAAAAACATAACCGTTTGCTACAATAAATTGTATTTTGTTATATATTTTTTATAATTATTTTCACCAATCAACCTATGTTCTCTACGTAATGCCGAAAAAATATTGAAAAATATCTGTCTCATCTGCATATTTTATTGATGATGAAGGTATTTACTTATCATTTTACAGTAATTTTACTTTTTGATCTTATATATATATATATATATGTGTGTGTGTGTATAGTATATATATGTACTCTCACCCGCAAGAAAAGTGACACAACCCAAAAATATTACATTTCAAAAGAAAGGCAGATGAAGATTTTTATCCCCCCCCCCCCCCTATAACATAAAATTATAGCAGTTAGCTTTGCATGCAGCTGTAAAAGCGTGCATAAAAGTGTAAAACCCTTAAGAATGAAGTCGCAGAAGAGTATGAATGATTGAGTAAGTTTTTTCCCACACACATATTGACCAATTATTCGATGGCAAAGTGAAATATAAACACTTTTCCGGATAACTACACTTATGACACGTTTTATGACGCATCTAAGTGAGACCTATTAGCGTCATAATACAAAAATTGAATTTTTTGGAGTTGCCGGTAACAGTCTGTACTGGAGAATGAATAAATAAGTTTGGAACGAAAATCCCTGTGCAATGAGATTTTAATTTCTTTGTGCAATTAAATATTTACGAGAGTTTTAATTCCATACTACATGAAAATTGGATAAAAAAATACCATAATAAAAAGTGACAGCCTTCTTTCCTTTTGTAAACATTTTTTGCTATTTTTTATAAATATTTTAATTGTGCATAAAAACATGCAATCTGTACTATATAACACAGTAACTAATTGGAATGATGATTGTAATTAAAATAACATGTTATATTTTTATTTGCACAGGCTTTAAAATCATGTGCCATAGTTAAAAAAAAGCGGATATTTTTCTTTTTTAGTTTAATATTTTACACCGCAGAGTAATATTATTGCACTCATTGAAACATAATAGCTTCTAATAGTAATTATTTAAATGTTTTTGTTGTTTAATGGAGCCAGTGTAACTACAATAGTTTAATTGTGTTAGTTAATACAGTTAGTAAAAGATAATATTTAAGAATATTTATTTATTTATTTATTTATTTTTTTAAAGCTGATATGTTTTAATATTTTTGTCAATTAGGAGCTACGCGAATATGCCGTTGGATTCGTTAGTAGAACTCTATGTCGGTTCGCCGACGTGGTGGCGCTGCTTCAGTAATTGACCTAAATTTTGTTGCAGCATGAATCAAATATTGATATAACATCAATATAAGTTTTCGCCATCCGTTTGCAAAAACTGTCGGGGGTTTTGTTACAGATATATTCGCATTAGACCGACGTAATACTCTGATTATGCGATTGTTCATTTCTAAAACTGTAGAGGTGTATGATATACGGGGTGTCTCAAAAGAGTTGAACCGCACTTAAACTTGTACCCGTTGAAGATAAGAAGGCAATGCAAATTGTAAAAGTGTTTAAAATAAAGTAGGAAATAAGACTGTGTTAGTGAAATAGTCTTCCAATCATTTTTTTAAAGTTACACTTTTTAAATTTTTCTAGACAAAATTGGGCAGTTAGAATATTTCTCCTTTTGCTCCAAAAAGACCATAACAAAAAACAGTATCTTAAAAAATAACTGAATTACGAGAAAAAAAAAAGATTGATATACCATTTTCCTTATCATTTAAAAGGCTATTTCATCAATAAAAATAGGTAGCATTCGCAAATTAATGATGGAGTTCTTTAGATTAAAACTATGTTTAGAAGTGGGTACAAAATGTATCACAAACACATGTAAATAATGCATTACACAGAGAGAAATCATATAAAAAGACGAATGCAGTTTTAAAGCCTAGAAATATAATTAAAAAAAGCGTTTCGCAGAGAATTTTCAAAGCATTTTCTTTCATCTCTATTACATAACTAAACTCTTCTAATAATGCTTCTATAAATATTTTGGGGTTCTTCTCGACTATTAGCGTTGCAAGTATCAATTATCTTGTGTTTAAGGTAAACTGTATATGTCCATGTTTCCTTTTAATTGAAATATCTCACACATTTGCATTTCTAATTTGATGTATGGTCTCCATTTACAACAGTCAATTTTTAACTATGCCTGCAGTTTCAAACATACAGATATGCAATTTTTTGCAATAATCTTGTCACACTCTAAAGGGAAAAAATTCTAACAAATCTTCAGAGATTCTATAAACATAAAAAAAATGTAACTTTTTGAAAATAAATTGGAGAATTATGCCATTAACATAACCTTATTTACTATCTCATTTTAAACACCTGAGCAATTTACTTTGTCTATTTATTTTCAACAAGATAAAAAAAAAATTACGTTTCAAGCTTCTTTTTTTTTTTTTTTTGGCATTTTGTATAATGTTGGGCACTATTTGATAAAAAGATTGAACTATGCTTTTTTTTTTTTTTTTTTTTTTTTTTTTTTTTACATGATTAATTAAATAATGTATTTTAAAAAATAAATTGTTGAAAATTGATATGGATCCCATCGCTTCTGTTAATGAATACTACCTGTGCATAATAAAACATATAACGGTATATAACGCATTTCTTACATAAATGATTAAAAACGAAGTGGATACCGCTTCTGTTAATGGATCTAGCCACTGTTTAATAAAACAGAATTGTAAATAATGGATCTGTTACAAATATGTGTAAAATTTCGATAGATCCTACTGCTTATATTAATCAATCCTACTACTGTTTTAAATACTGTTTAATAAAACTGTAAATAATGCAACTTTTACATAAATGTGTACAATAGAGATGAATGCTACCGCTTCTGTTAATGGATTCTACCTGTGTATAATAAAACATAGAACCGTAAATAATGCATTTCTTACCTAAATGTGTAAAATCGAAATGGACCCAATCGCTTATATTAATCAATCCTATTACTGTTTAGTAAAACATAGAACTGTAAATAATGGAATTTTAACATAAATGTGTAAAATAGAGATCATGTTACTGCTTCTATTAGTGGATTCTACCGCTTTTAATAAAACATATAACGGCAAATGATGCATTCTGTACATAAATGTGTAAAATCGAGATTGATTCTACTGCTTCTGTTAATGTTTCCAGCTAATGTTTAATAAACCATAGAACTGTAAATAATGCAATTTTTAATTAAATGCGTAAAATCGAGATGGATGCTATCGCTTCTATTAATGGACCCCACCACTACTTAATAAAACACAGAACTGTAAATAATGCATTTTGTATATAAATGTGTAAAATCGAGATGGGTCCTACCGCTTCTGCCGGCGCTGGCAGTGTAGAAGTTGGTGGTGGTCCGGCAATAAAATATCCATCTTGGGCGGCATGGTCCGCGCTTATAGGTCCTCCCGACGACCGGCTACTGGCCCGCCGGACCTTTAGGTGCCAGTCCTTGATGGTCTGGTGGACGGCGCGGAACATGGACGGACGGTCACCGTAAGTCGGCAGCACATCGTAAACTTGCTCGCCGGCAGCACGACTGAACTGCAACAAGAATCTGGGAACGAGTGACGTCATTCGGGAGGAGGATGATCAACCATCACCATGGCAACGCACGCTGTCAACAGAGAAGAGCAGAGCGAGAGGATCCCTCCGATCAATTCCAGTAGTGGAGGTGAGGTGGATCGCGTCTGTAAGATGGTCTGAACGTTTCGGAGTAGTTTCGCATGTTTTAATGAATTTAGAATTTCTCCAGAATCGATTGTTCTCCTGTTTGTACACGGAAACTCTTTCTTGAACTGCGAAATAAAAAGTTTATCTATCAAGAAGTGCAATTATTCAGCACTTAAATGGCCAGCATACGAGTCCCGGGCATGATTCGGTGTGCGTAGAAGATTTTTGGGACTATGAGTTACTTTTCACCCTCTATTGTTGTTGAATAAATATTTAACGGTAAATGTGAAAGTTGAATTTAAAATCTCTCTACAGTGTATTGCATACAGTTAAAGGGAGAAAGTTGCAGGAATTTGAGATAGACTTAATTTTTAAAGGAGATTCTGGAAATCGAGATTTTTTTCGGGAGGAAACGGCTTGGGTGCAGAACGATTGCTCCAATAACACAAACACAAAATAACAATCGTGATTTTTATGTAACAAAGTCGTGAAGAAAAGGATAGGCGCAATTAAGAAAAAAACTTTAGTAGGAAAAACAAGATTAGTCGGATAGTGTTAAAAGTATAAACATCATATTGCAATGCATTTAAGAGAAATATTATTACTCTTGGTTTATAAACAAACAAACAATCGAAAAACCTTATATAAAGCAACTTTCTTCAAATATCTTATTTTCTATGAAAATGAGAATAATATTGAGGGAAAAAAGCGAAAAGCTTTTGCGAGTAAAAGGGTATCCTAATAATAATGGATGAAAATAATCATCCCAAATGTTTAGTTCTGCAATCCTTAACACCTTGAAGAGCGGCAGGATATACTTTACACCACTTTATTCTAACCAAGATTTGGACTAGAATTTTCGAGTAAAATTTTACTTTTATTTCTTTGATGAAGAAAAAAAGCTGTAAAATTGCATTTCCTTATTAAAAAAAAAAAAAAAATGAAGTGAAGTGAAGTCAACTTTACAGAAAGAAAACAGAAACAAAATTACATGTATCCCTGAAAGGATTAATAACGATTTGTGATTAATGAAAGTTTAAATAAAATAATTTTTAAAGTGGAATAAAAAGGCATCTTAAAATGTAATATGTATATATTATGTAACTGAAAATTAGAACTGGGAAGCTCATGTGGTGTAATTGTGTACAGTCTGTAAAACTTTAAATTAGTAACATAATAATAATTGTAATTTTTTTAAAGATAATAATAAAAAAATAATAAACTTAAAGACTTATTGTTTCTAAATGAAAATAAAATAAAATTTGGGAAAAAACAAACAAACAGGAAATTGAATTTATATTATATAAATACATAGGCCGTAGATTCCGGTTATTTGGATCGCTGTTTAATTGGAAGAAAATACGAGAAACAAAATCAAAAACATGTTATTAATTTTAATTCTGTTAATGGGTGCAGGCTCTTTATTAGGACAAATACTACTGAGCCGATCTATCCCAATTAATTGATATCTATTGTACACACACACGCATAATAAAATATAATATCTATCATATTTTTCTTGCGTCAATTTTATCTTTTGATTCAATAGCTATTCAATAGATTATCGCATGAAACATTCCTTAATAAATTTCTGCGTATGCGTAATACCGATCGATTAATTAACTTAATGTACTGCGCACATACTGGCACTCACATAATAAAATTATACTGCCAAAATAAGGGCTTACATAAATAGTAAATATATATCATGAATAATAAGTGTATCACTTGCATGATACTTTTATATAAATAAAATTAAAAACATTCCCACAATAACTGCACCTATGCAGCAATTTATTAAGGAATGTTTCATACTATAAAGCTTTTTGTAAATAAAATGATTATTTAATCAAAAGATAAAATCTATGCAAGACAAATGTGACCAAGTAATTAAATTACGTTAGAAAATTTTTAGTCTAAAAGCAGTAAATGCACTATATTGATAGAAAAAATCCATACTGCAACAAACAACTCGCAAGAACAAAATATCTAACAATGTAAAGCAATGGACCAAATTACGAAATTTAAAATGCTTGATTCAATAGAATACATTAAAAAAGTGTGAAGAAAGTAGCAATTTTATACACGAAGATATATGTTTGAAAAAATAAAAATAGTGAAATATAAATATACAAAATTGTTCACATTCTGAAGCAATGAATTCATATATTTTAAACATAATAAAATAGAATTTTACTGTCGAAAAGGGGCGTGTACAATGTTAAATAAATATGATGATTAATAAGCATGGAGGTAATTAAAAAATTTAAAAGTATATTAATTAATATTGATCACTATGGTGCGTAAATAATATCTGCCAGTGAGATAGTTTTTATTATTATTATTATTATTATCATCATCTATATTTTTTATTATTACTTTCTTTATGAACTTTTTCCTTAGAAGTTTGTGCGTCACAAGGTCATTTTCCCGAACACCAAATATTTTTGCCCTAATGATCCAACCGTCCTTTACGACTTCAGCATTTGCAGAGATCGATGAATGAACTGAAAGAGCCAGGAACGAAATAATCGCGAGAAAATGTAACTAATTGCCTGTTCTTGTAAAGGTCAACTAGCATTCGTAAGAGGATTCTTTCTGATATCCAAAGCTTTTGACCATTAATGGAGGAGAAAATTGAAGGAAAGTTATAAAGGAAGCATAGCTTCGAAGGATCGTTCGAAAAATATTTAACTTAATATATAAATTTGTGCTCTTTGATCTCCGTTATAAGATATGAAAACGGAAAAATATATAGTCGATGTTTAAAATAACCCCTTTAATTAAATTAAAAGCTAAGAACTGTGTTCGGAAACGTTTACACAATTTAAAAGTATAATTTTCATTTGTATATTGTGTGCACGCGGTGAATTGCCTATAACTTTGCATCTCCTTATTTCACATGCTTCTAGTTAGTTTTGAAAAATTGCAGTTATGATTTGGTATTACTTTTTTTTTTTCCAGTATCAGTGTCAAATGCCGATAGCAAGTGCCATTTCGGAGGAATACGAAGTTAGTTGAAAAGTAATTTCTGGACAGCATTCTGGGCAAACTGCTAAGAAAACTGCAGGTATAAGGTATACCTGCAAGGTATACGTACAATTTAAAACGCAAAGAAGATGTAAATTGCTGATTCTGAAATTGTATATAAACATTTGTATAATAATATACTTTAAGATAATTGTTTTTATAATTATTAGCTTATTAATATATATTATTAGTTATTTATTATTTTTGTCATTTTATTTAATTTTAATTATTATAATTATTATTACTTTTGTTCTTTTAATCTCTGTATTATTCATTTTAATAGGTTTTATTCACGATTTCTCATGTAATTGTAACAATGTAATCTCATGTATTTGTAGTAATTGTAAAATTTCATGCACTTGTAGAATTGTAACTATTGGAATTTATCTATCTGTTGTTCAATTCGAAAACTTTATTGTAACTATTGACTGTAAGTATCTATAGCTTTTTAACAAACAAAGCACTGTTAGCTTGTGCGCTTTAAGGTCTCGTACCCGGGCTCCCGAATGACTATTCAATTGTCCAGATGTCATCTCACCAATAAGAAATATAAGTAATATGGTTTTTAGGATCGCAGGAGCATTGATTATTAACTGGGCTTGAGCTATTATTGGTACCTTCTCCTTTATTATTTTTTTTGTTGTTGTTCTTTTGCAGGTGGAGCAATATTAGCATCAGCGAATTACAACTTCTTCATCTTGTAAACCAGAGGTAAAAGGACGCTATTGAAGTCTTCAATATCAGTTTGGCCTATTGAGAGTAAAGTAGTAATTATGGAATTATGGTTGTTCTAACTTTGAATTCCTTCTACATTATGATTGCCGTCACCATTTAAGACTTTTGTATAAAAATAATGTTAAATCACAACCGAAACATAGTTTTAAAAAACGAAAAAGAAATTAATGAATTAAGGAGGTACAAATTTATTGCCAACTTGGATGACGTCTCAATAAAAAGTAACATCGGAATTGCGTACAACATAATTCGTGCCTATTTTCGGATTCTAAAGATGATTTTCTGATTTTTCATCTTTCTGATTTTATTTTCAAGTTATAAAAATAAGAATCAAAGCAAAAGTAACACTTTGAAGAAAATAAATATAAATTAATGTTAGAATCAGTGCATCGAATCATAATGTTTTTTGTTATGATTATTTGTTCCAGTTCAATTAAAGTGATTTTTCATTTATTTGCGGTTTTCTTTCATTTAGAAATAATGGCTCTCGGTTCAGTTCCTCTTTTTGATTCTGATCCGTTTTGTAGAAGA
Source organism: Maratus speciosus (assembly GCA_963932465.1). Taxonomy (NCBI): domain Eukaryota; kingdom Metazoa; phylum Arthropoda; class Arachnida; order Araneae; family Salticidae; genus Maratus; species Maratus speciosus. The sequence continues at coordinate 307,763,237 of OZ010788.1, read as the reverse complement.
AGAAAGCCTTCAAAAGATACACGCTTCATCAAGAGATACATCTTAAGCTAATCCAAAATAAATTAATTTACCAAATTGTTATTTCCAATGATCCCTAATGATTTTTATACAACTTCTCTTAAAGCTGTTCTCAAATCCAAATGAGATATTTTCTGACATATTTTTTAATTAATTTTTGTTCGGAAACGCATAAAATTGGCAGGTGCTTCTATTCAAAAACTATGTAATAGAAAGATATTTTCCCTTATTTGGTAAAGGTAGGTCTTTCAGAAAATACTGCGCAATTTGGCGTTTTGAACCGAATTTCCGGACGCGATACCGCAATAGAGGAGAAAAACATGTAGCCACGTGACCAAAATTGCTTATAATTCGATAAGCAATTTATTTATAAAAAAAAATTGAAAACGCAGTTCGATTCTAAATCTCTTCAACTGTCAGAACTGTTAATTTTATGCATTTATGGTTAAAAATGAGTCAGAAAGTTTCGCGTTGTTGAGCAGGGAATTAAAGAATCACTTTAATATAGAAAAACAAACATTCATACCCAATAACTTCCTTCTTAAACTGGGACTTAATGATAGAGACTTGTTGACTGTCATCCTGTCGTGAAAACACATCTATTCTTGAAACCAGAGAGAAAAAACTTTGTTGGTAACGAGTGGATACTTTGGATAAATAAATTAAAATAGTACCGTTCAGCCCTTTACCTTAACAATAAAGATTTTCACAATTGAAAAATTATTTCTTTTACGCCATTTATGATTCAACTTTTGACACTTCTTTTATCAAAAAGATAAACATAAGAAGTTAAGTATATCAATGGCTTGTATTTTAATTTATCTTTTAAATGAAATTTAAAATGATTATTCTTAAATTAAAACAATTTTAAGATTCAGTTGTGGAGCACACAATTTTCGGTTCAGATCAAAAACAGCAAAAAAAAAAAAAAAAAAAAAAAAAAAATTAGACTCAGTTCTGTTTTCAATTCATCAGAAATAATGCTTTTTTCCCCCAAGACAAGAGGTCATGATTAGTTTGAACCAAAATTCCTTTCTAATAAAAACACATGTTAAAAATTAGAGCAGTGGTAAAATTTCTTGATTATAACTAAACTAGGGGGCTCTTCCCCCTGCAAGCTACGCTCGCCAACCCCTGTTCAGACACCGCAGAATCTAAAAACACGCTAATCTGATGGGTTTTTAAAATATTAGAGAAGATTGAATTATACTGAAAAAAGCTGTGCAGATCTCCCTGTAAACGGGTTTCCATTCAATTCCCTTTGATTGCAAAAATTTAAGGGCGAATCAGTTGTTGTTAAGACATCCAATGGTTGTTTTCGTTTTTGATTAAAGAGGATCAGTTAAACATTTGAAAAGAAGCTAAAATAAAATAAAATAAGTATACAGAGTCTTTGTCTCCCGGTATTTTAAAACAATCTCTATAACAATAGCCTGAGTCATGTGACTATCATCAACAGTTCCAGACGGACCACTTCGCTTTTTATACTCTAGGGGCCATTTTGGTACTTTAATGTTAGCCAGGCACAGGTGATAAGTCGCCAAATATCATTCCATCGCCATCATTTCATCTATATTATAATAGTTCAAGTCATCAACTGCCATAAACAAATACGGTCTGATCCCTTCGCCGTTCATATGAAAGTTTGGCACAGATGTCATATACGTCCCATATTGGCACGATTTTTTAACGACGCCAATTTGGGGAACGCATCAACAGCATAAACAACAACATCCGGCTTACCATATCAAGCAAAATAACGATACTTTGGCGCCAGTTAATGTGACATTGGCGTAAAAAAAAAATCGCGCCAATATGGTAAGTTTTCCATTTTGATTAAATAATCAAAAAAAATTTTTCGAATAAAACTACATAAAATTTGCCATGGTTGCAAAGAATTATTGATACTGTTATGCTAGCCGGATACAAATCTCGCCAATAGCTTTTTTTCAACTCGCCAGTTAGCATTTTTTTTTCGAGTGGTAATATTTGGCCAGATGTCATATACGCACAGCAGGTTTGGAATGAATTTTTTTTTTTTTTTTTTTTTTTAACGAAAATTTGGCGAAAACCTCATTTTTAAATACCAGTTACATATGCATGTTTGGTATTACTTAGTTATCCCATCGACCAAAAATCTATCGCCAAACTATAAGATTAAATGCCAATAATGGTTGTTCGTAAATGCCACATTCACTTGACTTTAAGCAAGTTACACGTGTTTACGTCATCAAGTGATTTTTATTTCGACTTTTTATTTGTATATTTATTAAAGTTATACTAATTTATTTGTTCTTTCGTTATTTAATATAAAAAATATGTCAATTTGTATAATTTGGCGAGTGTTTTGGCGATTTACATAATTTGGCGAAATTGGTCAACGGAATAACTAAGTGTACCGTGTTTTTTTAATTATTTTCTATTATTTTCTAAAGGAAATATAAAAAAATAATTAATAATTATAGAACGAAATAATTTACATAATTTATAAAAGAAATAAAAGTAAATAAACATTTATTATCAAATAAGCAACATTAGCCGGGTTACCATATCAACCTTTTCTGACATATGAAAAAAATATATCTGTTTGATTAAAATTTGAGTTGCCATAATTAGAAAAATGTATATAAAATTAGAAAAAAATTAATATTTCGAAAACTAATTCGAATTTAAAAATTCTAATACCAGTTTTGAAATCTGCGGATCAATGCTGATTTTTGGTACTAATTTCATAGCAAAGTATTCCATATTTTAGGAGAAATCGCTTGAAACATAAACAGTTGTTTAAACAGTCGATTCATGTATCCGTTTCATAAATTCGTTTCATTAGGATTTTATATATATAGGGTAGATAAATTCGTTTCATTAGGATTTTATATATATAGGGTAGATAATATGTAGTGTTATAATTATTTGGTCTTATGGTGTTTGATCAGTGTGAAATAACCTTTTAAGGGGTCTCAGGACTCTTAAAGCTTCAAAATTTTCGAAATTTCAATTTTTTTAGATGTTAAACTTCTATTTTTTGTGAACATTTTGATATGGTTGTTTCTTTGAAAATTCCATTAGAACAGAAGTTATGGCTTTTAGAATTATACCAGCTCAATAGATGAAGCGGCGTTTTCGAAACTTCATTAAGTCATTTTTCTCCAAATGACGTTTTTGGGCATAACATGCAGAATATCTCAAAAACTTTTGAATATTTTTTCAGGAAATGTTCAAAGCGTATGTTTCATGTTAGTTTCTATAAACTGAACCTAAAATATCATTTTTATTGTTCAATAAAATACTTTTTTTAGATGATTATAATGTTGAAATTTTCAAAATTTTGTATTAGCTAAATACAACTTTGTATTAAAAATATAAATATGCTTTACATACAAATTTATTTAGGTTCAGGATAATTGTCACAATCTGAAGTATAATTAGGCACAAAAAATTTCCTTCTAGTTGCAAAATGTATTTTGCAATCCTGCGCGTAAGCTGTTATACCAATTTTCTGCTCGACAAATGTCTGGCAGTTTGAAGCCCGTATGAATACTAATTCTGCATCTTATAATTTTTTAAATGCATGAAATGAAAGAACATACTTATATCTTTAATCTCAATAAAAATTGCGTTTTTAAATCATATACATTTGAAGATATTTAACGTTGAAAATGGTCTTTTTTTTCCCCTTTTTCCCAATTTTAAGAGTCTTGAGATTCCTTACATGATGTTTGTTTGAAAACGCTAAGTCATGTATTTATTGTTGGTTTTCGGATAGCAAAAGCCTCCGTGCTTTTGCGTATGCATCAGGTCCTCTTTGATTTTATCAAAATAAAGGTGAGCGGTGTTCATTTAGCTGCGTATAAATATCAATAAGCATTATGTTTTGAAATATTTTAGGTATTAAATCGTTATAAAATTAAGTAAACACTAATGAGTATCAATATGACAAATGGAGGAATACAAGTACCCCCAGCAGAGATGCAGATTACAAATGTAGAGAGAAAGCCTTTCTCTTCAGACGTTATTGCTTCGACCTGTCTTCTTCCTTAAAAAAAAATACTTTTGAGGAGTATTTTGATATGAAAAAGGAACAAAAAATCGTTTCTGGGCAACGAAGCCAATTGACCATTTTGCCTGATCTCTTTGTGGCCACTTTGCCCGGAATCACGCCTTTATAAAACTGTGGCCTAGCATCTAATCTACTCTTCGTTTTCGAAAGCCGCGCCTAGCATTCTGGGACGATTCTACCATCCAAAGGGGTTTTATGCTGAGCTGGGTATTTTCCGAAGTTGTTCATTTGTTGCGGGCAAAGTGATCATTTAGTAATTTTTCTTTTAAAGTAACGTGTACATTTTAAAATATTTTTTAAAAAGTAAAATAGAAACTGAAACTGGAGTTATCATAGTTACTATTGATATTTGTTTCCAGGCCTTTACGGATTAAAAAGGTATCACAAAAATTCACCAAACCTAAGAATGACCACTTCACCCTTCCTTCCCCTACTATTGGGATAGTTTACAGCATGTTTATACTAATGGGATAAAGCAACATACAAATCTGTTATTAGTCTGATGGTTGGTGTAGGAGGCTGAACTACTAATTGTTAACAATAAAATATAACAACAAAGGAGATAAGTTAAATAACAGAGAATTAAAAATACTAGCGACTCGCTTTTGAAAGTTTTAATGTTAAAAACTGTTTTAATTAAAAAAATGGAAAATATGAAGTAGCTTCTTATATTTATTTATCCAAAGAATCTTTAGGCAAACATCTGTGTTATAGTTAGAAATGCACATTCATAATATCAACACATATTTGATTCGTCTTCCAATGACACTTAAATGGATATTTAATATCAAATGCACAGTTTTGCGTTTATGTTTGTGAGCGGCAAAACTACATCAAAGAAACGGTATTAATATACTAATTCCTAATGGTAAAAGGTGTAAATTAAAACTTTAAAACCAGTAAAAATGTGTTTATTTCTATTGTTGACATGTTTCGACACACCCCGAGTCATTTTCAAAGCAAATAAATAAAATTATTCTAAATTTTCACGGTTTATGAAACGCCATCATTCAGTTTTGCACGTATTCTTTCATATTATGCAAGTTATTTTTTATTTTCATAAACATTGAGTAGCTCGAGCCATATTTTTGGTAAGTGAAGCCAAAAACAGAATGTTTTGGTAAGCGGTATTAATTCGCAAAACGGCGAATATGAATATTCAAAATTTTTCATCCCATTGAAAAAGCACTCGGTATGTTTATTTTGAATTAATGGAATTTTTTATAATGTGGGTAGCTGTAATTACAAATTCAGTTGTCTGTTTACAGATTCTTTAGACTGTTTTATTATATCAATAACAATATTACGTACTGTTGCAAAATACTTAACAAATAAAAATTTAATTTAAAAATTCAAAAAACTCAACTGCGTAAAAAGCGAACTAACTAATTATTTCTCATCAGTGTGAAACTATTGTTACTTACCTATTTCTATTTTACTTGTAACGATGACTTTTAAGTAGTGTTTAATTTTTTAGTTCCTCTCTATAAACACTGTTTCTATGAGGCCTATAGATGTCTATGATGGTTAGAGTTGCAATAAAGCTAGAGATCCTACCTACACAACTTCCAGGTTGTGTAATATTTAAACAGAGCTTCTGACTGTAAAATAATCAATGAAACATCGTCTTCATTTTGAAAGACCTATTCAATGATATGCCACTCAATATGATGCATAAAATTTTTTTTCGTCTCTACCACCATTTTGTATTTTACGGACGCCATTTTGAATTTATAAAAACAAAACCTAGCCTATAACCATCGGACGGTTAAGACAAATCGATAGAGACCTCAATTATTAAAATCCATCCAGCCGTTGGGATGTTTCGAGGGAATAAAGAAATCCACATACACAGATACGCGTGAAACACATAACCCTTCTTGGCAGTAGGGTAAAAAGGCTTTGTTAGAAGCACTTTATTTTTTTTTAAGATGGTGACGATTATGATGGTTATAGCTCATACACAGGGTTTTCCGAATTCGACAAACAAATGCGATAGAAGGGTCATCAAGGGGATGTAAAATTACCATAGAACATGGAGTCGCAAACTACGTATTTAATCAAAAGTACAGTGTAATCTACCCCAACTGAATTTGGGTTGACATTAATAACTTTCAGAAAACTGAAGTATATTATAATAAAACTTGTAATAGGCATTCTCACTTTTGTTGTAAATGTCATAATATAAAAAAAGTGGTAGAAATTTCCCTTATACGCGGCAGCAGCATGTATTTGACACATCACATTTTGGACTGCGGTTGCCAGTTCATACGGCATCATCGATTGCTTGAGCAGTCTGTTTTTCCAGAAATTTTCGTGATTTTATAACATTTAACACAAAACTAGGTATATATCGTTTATTTTCATTGTAATGTTTTTATTTTTCTCAAAATTATTATCGTCAACCCAAGTTTACTTAGCATGAAACACCCTGCATTTGTGAGTAAATAAGTGGCTTGTGATACCATGTTCTATGGTAATTTTTCATCCTCTTGATGCCTACGATCCGTGGAGGAAAGAGATAAACGGAGATGCAGCATGCGGTAAAAACAGTTTGCAATATGATGCGCGTTATTGCTAAAATTTAAATGCCCTCACTCGGCCCAAACAGAAGAAGTACCTGAAACAGGGACCGAATTCCTTGACATCACTCGTGCATTTTTCTCTAAATGAAAGTTATCTGCTTATTTTTAAGCATTCTAAAGCAGCATTTCATTGTATTATGAATTAAAACTGTATTCCTATAAGTTTTCTTCTTTTTTTCGTGAAAGAACATGCTTGTGTTTGGACCGACCGTAGCGGATTTTAGGGTAACCTTTTTGGTGTCACCCCCAGCCACCTTACTTCATCGCTATTCATTTTCTTTACTCTACGCTACTATCACCCCTCTGGTATTTGTCGGTCGAATTCGGCAACACCCTGTATTTTACCCCGTTACTAAAGAAGAAAAATGAATTTTTATAAAAGGAATGAAATTTACCTCTTAATATAATGACTACTAAATTGACTTTTTTTTAAAATCATTTTTGAGCCTTTTTATGGCTTTTCTGCTTATTTATACATGGAATTATTAGTCCTATTGTTACTTAAACCTTTTCGAAGAAAAATTTGAATTTTTTTCTCCAAATCGAAGAACGATTAAAGATAAAAGTGAAAACAAAAAAGTCTGTAAAAGGTTCTAACTGTAACTCAAGCGAAAATGTACAGTATTTCATGAACGAGTTCAAATAAAAATCATAAAATAAATTTTGGCTGTCAAAAGTTTGTTGCAGTTTGTTTTGATAAATAAATCCTAATACACCGGATTCTGTTTTTGGCTTTTGTAACAGAATATGAAAAGCACCTCATTTAGCATGATATGCAAATGCTAAATATATAAATGGACATACGAGTACACTCTCATACATTTTTTAAAAATAATTCTAGTTTAGTTTTTTAAATTAGTAAATTATTTTTCGGATTTGTTAACTAAAATAGAACGTTTTCACGTTCTCTAAAAAAAAATCTTTTTACCTTTTTATTAAAAATAAAAGATTAAAAATGAAAAAGGATAAAAGTTTAAAAGAATAAAGAATATTTTTTATGCTTTTAACCATAAACTAATAAAAATATATAGTTTTCAAAAATATAATCGAATGCGAAGACAAACAAGCTAGAAAATTTATTACTTGATTCATATTTTAAATATTTTTCTTTTATGATTTCTATTAGGAAAAAAGGAATATTTTTCATATATACTATTACAATTTTTGTCAAAATACATTGTAATAATTCTTTCGTATTTGAAGAAAAAATATCCAATCAAAACTTTCTTTAAATCGCAGTAAAATATTTAAAAATGTCGTCTTATTTTTCTGATTTAAAATTTTTCTTCCATCATTTTTAGAAATTCCCATTCTTTATACGTTTCATGGCCCTCAAATCTCCCTTGATTTCCTACTTAATATGAAATCAAAGAAATATTGATTTCGAATCATGACGAGTTTATTATAGAAGTAAACTTTAACACGTTCACGCCGGCGTGCATCACCGGTGGGTCACGGTTGACTGCCCCATCGGGCGGCGTGCATCACCGGTGGGTTACGCTTGACTGTCGCATCGGGCGGCGTGCATCACCGGTGGGTCACACTCCATTGTTAAATAGAAGGCGTGCACTACATGTGGGTCACACTCGACTATGCCATAGACGGCGTGCACTACAGGTGGGTCACACTTGAATATTCGAAAATTCAGTAGTAAAAACAATTCAATATTATAAAACTTATACATTCACGGCGGGAAACGAGAATTCTCGTTTTCATTCAAAAGATATGATTGACTATGGGCGTGACTTCTACCTTACAGAAATGCATTTATATCATGTTGTCCATGTTTCTTTAGATTTTAAGACATTTTATATTAAATTCGTACATATGCAGTCAATAAAATCATGTCTCTTAGTAATTTGCTTACTTCTTACGAACTTTTAGACATTCACAATCAACTCTGCTTGTTATATTCGAGTTCAATTTAATAAATACTACAGGTGCGTGTCTTTACACAGTGTCTGAATAAGCGAAAGTACTGCGCCGCCAGATGCAGTGGGCTACTTTTTTTTAATTTCAGATTTCTTGATTGTCACCACTTTTTTGAAACGGTAAAATTACCTTTGTTTTCGCCTTAATTAATATGCCATTAAATAAGGCACATTTTATCATTCCAAAAAAGTGGTGACAATCAACAATCGGAATTAAAAAAAAGTAGCCCATCTGGCAACACTGGCCAGATGAAGCAAAACATGAGTTCGAGCGCCGCCTCACAGCGAAAAACATAAATATAGGCGCCGGCGTGAACGTGTTAAACAAGAAGCCTCATAAAAATGATGAAAATCGTCGTCATTATATTTAGCGGGGAAAGAAATGGAGTTGACCATAACGTTTTAAACTGTTACTAAAAAGTATCATTTCGGGTAGAATAATTATGTGAGTGAGAATAGTGCCAGAATGTTAAATGTTGTGAATCCGGAGACTGTCTATTATAGAGAATAATTTCTTTTCTCTTTAATTTCTAGTTTCCTCTAGTTTTTATCTTTTCACCCCATAAGCTTTATTGTACCGCAGTTGCAATCTATCGTAAGATTTTTAATCGTAAGAATAATCGTAATAATAAGTAATATCGTAAGAAATTTTATCCGTGATAATTTCTCATGTGTGTTTGTGTTTGACGGGGAAAGGCCAACTGAAAAGATATCACAAGGGACATCATGAAAGCCAGAGTTGGGCAAAATACTCCGAAAAACCCTTTTCGATACAAAATACAAAATACATTGGTTTTAGAGCCTAAAATACAAATTACAAAATACTTTCCAAAATTAAAAAAATCAAAATACAAAATACATGTATTTTCAAAATACATTGAAAATACAAAATACATTTAGAAATTTCAAAAATTTATTGATGCAAAGTCTTTTTTGGGGAGGTAATTTAGCAGTTAAAAGGAGGGGGGGGGGCATTATCATGCTCCACCTGTCAAGAAGGTGCCCCAATGGGCTAGTCCACTGGTTTTGAATGAGTCACTGAATTAAAGTTACTTAAACATTCATAATATATTGAATATCTTCATCATTTATATTATAAAACTATATTACATTATTATCGTAAAAAATATTTTCCTGGTATTTTTCAATTAATTTAAAAGCCAAATATTAAACAATTTTAAACTCTGTGTACAATGAAAATAAATTACGGTTTTCAAACTTTTAATGCGTAAATAACAACATCAGTTAAAAATTAATAAACTTCTTTGATTATTAGTTATAAAACCATACAAAATAATGTTTTAATAACATTTTCGATTTTATTTTAAACAAATACATGCACAGTACATACCCACATATGCATAATGATGTGTCTTTGAAAGATGTATGTGTTTGTGATTAGTTAAACTAATAACATATTTGTATATACATATGGATATTATATTAATTGGTTAAAATTTAAATTTTCGTTTTCTATTGAAACTCCAAGAAGAATCTAAATACGATTTTGGACTGAAAAACTTGCTCAGCTAATTTATATATTCACTGTGTTAATTACCTTACGAACAATCTATATTATAAAGGAAAAAAACATGTCCGTGAATCTATAGTATAAAGCAACAACATGTCCGTGAATAACTCTAATGTCATATCAATAGTGACAATGATCTAAATAAACATTTTTTTTTTTTTTTTTTTTTTTTTTTTTGTAACTTCTAAATATCGCATAATCTGCAATTTCTACACGGTGGAAAAGAAAAAAATAATACTTTCAAATGAGATTTCTCTAAAAATTGTATCTCAATTTACCTAGCTTTTATGGATTTAAAAAATAATTTTCAAGCTTGAATTTTTTTTTTTAATCCCGTCTCACAAATATTCGTGCAATCCAATTACGGAAGATTAACCATTGCACTTAAAATAACGATGCAATTCAGCATTTGTCGGTTTATGTGTAATATTCCATAACTAAATTGCCAAACGAAATTTAAATCTCACTAATACATTCATAATATACGAATTTAACATATATGTAATTGAACAACGCGTTTAAATACTGAAATAATCAAAATAATAAAGTTTTCTATAAATAATAAAAACCTTTTGCGATTACCTGCTGGTATGTAGTCTAATAAGAAAGTCTCAAAAACGCTGTTTCAGTGTAGTTGGTTGGAAATCCGAGAAAATATACTAAATTTAAAAACAAATTATTAGTTTTCAATAAAAAATTATTTTCAACTGTGTTCTATACACTGCACATTGGGCCTTTTTAACTGAGTGAGATCGCTGATCTGTATTATAAAACAAAAACTTGGCCATTAGTAACGCGGATGTCATATTGACGATAGCAACGATCCGAGTAATAACTCTCTTTCTAGCAAATCTATTAACTTCTAATCATCGCACAATTTGAAGTTTTATACCGTTGAATAGAGAAAAAATGTACTTTCAAATACAATTTGTTTGAAAACTATCTTTCTTTACGGATTTGTCATAAAAAAAAATCAAGCATGATTTTAAAAAACAATCTGTATCGCCTTCAGCCCGATTGCGAAGGTATACCTGTATGCACTTAAAACGATGTAAATAAGTTCATAATTTGTCCTTGGCTAACATTCAATAACGATATTAAAAGTTCATGAAAAATAAATAAATAAATAAACACAAATTTAACCGATTATAAGTACAATAAAAAAATCTGCTATAACTAGTAAATGTTATAACGATTTCTTTGGCTATTAAACCTTGACATGTAGCTAATGCAAAGGTACTGTTTTTTTTATAAATATCAAAACTTTGTTTAGATGTATAACTTATATTTTCCATATAAAATTGCTTCTTTCTGTTGTTAGTGAAAAAAAAAGTTAAACATAAAAAAATGTATTAGAATTTTTAACTAAACTAAAAATGATCTTCATCCATGTTTTGTACACAAAGCAGTATGTTCTCTAAGCCAGGAAGCCAGAATTATAGCTTCGCATGTGCTAACAAAAAATAAATAAATAAAAATAACTAGAAAACAGGAATTGCACTTTTTCCGAATTAAGTGTCGCCCCCGATGAAAAAAAATATATATATAAATAGTACAAAAAATATTTCAATTTTAAGACTTAAAGTTTACGCTTTTATTTTATGCAAATAGACATCATTCGCATCCGCTTAAGAATTCCACATTTACGATCCACTCTTAAACACTATAATTACTATTTCGCAACTATTTTCCTTTGCTTTCTACAGAAATGGAGTACACTGTAAAAAAAAAAAAAATGGTAACGTTCCATGTAAAATCCAGGAACGTTTCGCCTTTTCTCAGGTTTTCAGAATAATAGCTCTTTCCTGTGAAATTCTGGTTTTCTTATCTGAAACGTTCCTGAACAAAAGTTGGAAACAGCAAAACGCTGCGGCCGCCATTTATTATTTTTTTGCTATAATCCGTTGCTCGCGCGCGAGTGTCGAAAATGAATTCCTTAAATGAATGTAAAAAAATCAATATGGAATGCAAATAAATCAATAGACGACATAATCCTTTACGTCTCTATTGTCAAGACAATTCAGATGAAAATACAATACCCCTGTGACATCGCTAAGAGATTATCTCTCGTACTTGTCTGTGGAATGTTTAACGAGCAGACCGTGTAAAAAAAATACACCTATTACTTGGATCTCCATTAACCAGGGGACCATCAAACATGATTCTCACCGATTTTGATTAATTTAAAGTATGTTTTAGAGTTCTTATCTCTAATTATTCTTGTGAAAGGATTTCTTCAAATGGGCCTTAGATTTTCAGAAATTAGATGCCGAGGTTTAGCATGCGTTTCAAATACCCATTAGTTTGCAGCTCTCAACGTGTCTTTCGTGGTGTGGACGCAGAAAGCTCGCACGCCACCCGTACGGCCCGAGTTCGATGCTACCTCTTGACTTTTTTTTTTCTTTTGTAATTAATTTTATATTTTAACACTTTATTACAATTTGATTTAAATTTAATATATATTTGACACTTTGAATTGCTGCAAATTTGATTTTTTTTTTCGGAAAAAATATACAATTACGTTTAGGTTTTTTTTTTTTTTTTTTTTTTTTTTCGTGAAAATTTATATGTATTTTATCTAACTTGTAAACTAACATAATTACTGACGAAAATCCAAAATATTTTATGTCTAGATTTTTTTTCTAATTATTATTTACATTTATATATTTTTATATTTTAAGCAAAGTTCAGAAACAATATATCATATACAGTGGCGTGGCGTGAAAAATTTCGGTGGTCATCGCAATTATTTAAGTTTGTGGTGAAAAATTATTAACTCTAAAATTCAATGGTTGAATGTTCAAAAAAGAAACTTTAAATCTTACCTTCACTTATATATGAACTCCAAATGTTCTGCTAAAACTGGATCGTAGAGTTTTAAAAGCTTATTAAGAGTTTTAAAATATTGCTTGGTCATCGCCGCATCCAGCGATGACCGGACGCCACGCCACTGATCATATATATATATTTACTTTATTGAATTTTAACTGAAAATTTATTTTTTCGTGTAAATTATAAATAATAATTTTGATGTCAATTTCAAAATATTTTTTCATTCTAACAAATAATGATAATAAAGCGAAAATTGTCAACTGGAAATGTAAAAATCGTCTGCGGATCCCGCATGCTGTGAAATGTCAGTAATGTTTTGCTGTCAACAGAAATATTCCTGGTATTTCGCAGGAAACTTACTGGCATTTCTGTAGAAAGTTTTTAACATATACAGTAATGTTCCAGTCATTTTCAAGAAATGTTTCTTGGAAATAATGGGCAACTCAGCTGCCATTTTTTCCCAGGAACGTTGCGGAATTTTTTTTACAGTGTACTTCCGTCTTCCGTTACCAATATGAAGCAAATCGCTCTAAAAAGTACCAAAAATTAATATTTCAAAAGTAAATGGAGATGAAGTTTTCAAACAAATTGTATTTAAAAGTACATATTTTTTCAAATACGATGGTATAAAAATAGAAAATGTGTGATGCTTAGAAATTAAAAAAATTGCAGAAGAGTATTTAACAGTGCAATGATACCTCTGTTTTGTTTTACGGCTGGCTTATACAACGTAACGTTATTTTTTGGAGGCGACACAAAATAAGCTGGGAGAAAGAAATAGCATACCGGGGGCTAAAAAATAAAAATGAAGTGTCAAGATGTTTTGGAATGCAAAGTCACCGTGGAAATGCTCAACTATAATAAAGCCAAGTCTGTATTTAATCATCCAATATCTAATATACTCAATGTAAATACAGTTAATGAACATTTTCATACTTTATGAATAAATTGAACTACTTTTACATTAAAGCCACGATAAATCATATTAGAACCTCGACTGAATGAATACTAAGAAATTAAGAAAAATAATATTAAAATCGATATATGATGGTATAAGACTAAAATCTTACCTTTAAATAGGGTTTGAAGTTTGTTTTATCATTCAGAAATTTAACCTATAATTGAACATCTTTTTTTATACTGCTGATATTTTCCCCAAAAAAATTTATTATCATCAACACAACATTAAAAATATTTCATGTCAAATAGCGCAGATTATGTATTTATTATAGTTAATCCTCTTGGTAAATTTTCATTGGAAGATTTAGCAGTTATTTCCACGAGCCTCTGCGGTAACTAACAGCATTACATTTCTAATGTACTTTAAATAGGCAGCACCTGCCTATACAACCATTTTCACACAACAATTTTTTGTAATTCTCATTGAATGTTATGAATTATAAAAACTATTTTTGTGACTACTCAGCAAAAATGCTTCTGCAGAAGTAAACATCCGATTCATTAATATGCTTATACGTCGTACCAAATGTTAAACAATGTGATATATAAACTTCTAGAAACGAATTCGAAAACTATTCAAAACAGACAGGCATGTGTTTCCCTGCTGCAAATCTAGATCTGCGGTTTAGACAACACAGCTTGAAATCTGGAGGAATGTATTTTGAGTATTTTAAAAATACAAAATACTTTTAAAAAGCATTCCAAAATACATTACCAAAATACATTTCTTTTGAAGGTTTAAAATACAAAATACAAATTACAAATGTATTTTGAAAATGTATTTCAAATACATGTATTTTCGATACTGCCCAACTCTGATGAAAGCAAGTTCCGTTGGCCAGCTAAACGAGAAGAAATAATCATGCGTAAAACATAGATTATGAAAACTTCCCAACATATTCAGAATACTGTAACAAAATTTTACTGTTTAAAAAGGTGAAGATAATGCTTAAGTAAACAATTTTGAAAACGCATTACACATTTGAAAATCCAATTTCGGTAATTACCACCAATAGTCGAAAAATATTCAAATTCGTGTGTGAAGCCCTGCATATCATCCATAGATTTGTATATACTATACTACATAGTACGGTAAAATTTAGAGCAGTTAGGAAACGAATAGCACAATTGTAAATTACCCTTCAGAACTTTCAGTCAATAAACAGAAATATACTCCAGATCTTTTGGGCTGCCCTGCATATCATCTATGGAATTTATACACACATCAAGTAATAGGCAAAAAAGTAGTTTAACGTAAAAGCTCCCACTACGATTTAAAATGCACTCCTAACAATTCTTCTTCTTAGAGAGTACTGTAAACGAATTTGTTTTGTGTGTCCCAGGACTGCCACAGGCGACTATTTTTTAATTCTAATTGGCACCACTTTCTCAAAACAGAAATCCTTAACACACACTTTGACAATATTTGCAAGAGAAATCTACTTCAAAATTTATGTAAGAAAAATCCTGGTGCGAACAGAATATGAAAATAGTCACCTGTGACAGACCTGGTATCCCTGTAAATGAACGATGAATGCTACGCACGTCACCTTATTCTATAATAAATATCTTGATGCACACCTCGGTGATAGTTATCATTTTCAATATGTTTAAAATCGTGTAATATTAATAAAATACACTGAAAACGATTTTACCTTATATGCCATAATGTAACGATCACAATTTTGAGTACCCCTCAAACGAACTAAAATTGCTACACACTTCATTTTCGATATCGAACATACCATTGTAAGCCTCAATAACATATATTAATTGCATGGCAATCCGAATATGTTTACGCGAGTTAGAACATGGACGGACAGATGAACAGACAAACAGAATTCATAAACACTTTTAAACCACGTTGGTAAGTGTTAAAAAAGACAAAAAGTAATGAAAAAATTATTTTACTGTACACTGATGCAAGGTTACGTGGGGCAACTGAGCCATGATTTTACAATGTGACTCTGGAGATTCTGGCAATTCAGCTTCAAAAAGTTAATGTTCATTTGAATTAAAGTCTGAACTTTTGTAAATGTATTCAGTTAGGTTCCCTCTATCACATAGAAATGCTCAAAATTACATTTTAATAAAAAAAAAAAAAAAAAAAAATGCATATTTCATCTTTTTTTCCTCATGGGTTCAGTTGCCCCATAAAAATGGGCTAAGTGGACCAGGAGGGTCTATGTTCCACACGCGTTTATTATTTTTTTTTCATATGGGATATCAGGTACTGTTTGAAAAAGTGTAAACAACTTTAAAAAAATTTAAATCATGCAGACAATGTACATTATACATCAACTAAAGGGCGTTGTAAGGGAAACCTTTGCTGTCAATGTGTCTAAAAAAAGCACTAAAAGTGAAAATATTAGATTTATTTATACTAAAAACATAAAAACTAAGTAAGCACTTATGTACTTTAGTATAATTAATAAGTATAAAAGTTACATGGGTATTTTAAGGAAAAAAATAACAAAGTAAATCTATGAACAAACGGCTACGTAAGTACTTACGTACTTTATCTGTATCATACAATTTCAAGGTTTGGCTATCTCGCTTTCAGGGGCAAGGTACTTGTATTCGTAAAATGTTGAAATAATTTTTTGACACCAGTATTTACAAGAGAATTTATTTATAAACAAGCAAAAGTATATTTTCGCGTCTTAATAAAGGTGAAATTTTCATTATAAAATTCCGGTGACAATGTGGTAATTAGGGATTAAAATATGTCATGCTATAACGGCATTACCGCCCTTCAAGGGTTAAGAAATTTGGTTCGATACCACCCAATATGCTTTTTTAAAATTTTATTACGTAATTTTAATAAGGTATTTTATAATTTTATTTATTGTGAGCAAAAAACAAAGGAGAAATTTATTTCCCGTAGTAAGAGAAACTAAAAAAAAAATTATTTATAACTATTGGGGTAACTGGATCCAACATGGTCCAGTTACTCCTGATATATGTCCCAGTTACCCCCATTCTTGAAAAATTTATGGAGCAACTGGGACACCGGGCTTACATTTGAAACATGAAGTAAATATGTGTAGATACTTAATAATATTAATGTAGCTATATGCCTAATCTTTAAAAAAAAAAAGATTGTTTAATATTGTACTTACAGTATTTTAATAAAAAGCCTAGGAAGTTCAACCAAATTGACGTTGTTTAAAAAAAAAGGAAACATAAATTTTTGACAACCTACCACAGCAAAGGGAGAGTTATGATTGAGTTCACACGTTGTTTTAGGAAGTAGAGATTAACCCCTTAACCTACAATGACGGGCATAGCCCGCGTACAATGATCGAGCCAAATGTAAATTCTTCTTACCACTAAAATTTCACAGTAAATATAGTTTAATTTAATCGTTGAAATTCCATGATTAAACAATGCGAAAATCTCTATTAAATTTTAGTGGTAGCTATGAATTTGCTAAACCGTGGAGTTGTTGATTTTAAATCGTAGGTGAAGGGGTTAAGGAGCATCCTTCACAAAAGCTAAACCTTAAAAATATTAACGTTTTTTTATAAAATAGCCTATGGCCCAGTTACCTCGTGGGTCCAGTTACCACAGCTAACCCTACAGGCTATGGACTGTGTTTTACCACACCTGCTGAGACAGTTTACGTTACCAAATGAACCACATTTTGTACTTTTAATGGAAGAACGATGCTACCTTTGATGATAACTAAGTAATAACAGAATGTTTAATGTCAAAATCATGTTGGAGTTTCTGGGCAACAAAGAAAACTTTTAGGTACAAAAAAAGATAAAAATCAGACAAAAATGAAATCTCTTCTACAGCACATATCAAGTCTTCTGTCACAAGTTAATGGTCACTCACCATACGCACCGTCCCACCTTTCGTTTGTTGCAATACAAGGAAAGATAATTTTTTATTTGCTTATGACAGAATGTTCTATTAAAACGAGAAAGTTTTGAACGTACTTTTATTCTTCATTAATTATTAAAGACTTGACTTTTGCAAGTTTAAAATTATTCAACTGAGTGAAAAAGTGTCCATTCCGGGAAGGGAACCCATGAATGTACACAATTATTAATAAAGAATGCAATTTATATACAATAAATATTTCAGAATTTAAGCACAATAATGTAAATGAACATTAAACAAAAATATATTAGTAAAAACACATAATCTCTACCAAACATTATAAAAAATTTGCTTAATACATGACTAAATGTCAAAAAAGCTCGATAATTGGATTTATAATTTATTATTGATTTTGATTAATTAGAGAAAATAAATATGCATTTTGAAGTGATAACAGTTATTTCTTCAAAACCATATTTTGAATTACTTTCCGTCAATGAAAATTTCCTTACGTCAGCCAAGAAGAAAAAGTTAAATTAAATGCATTGATATATATAAGTAAGTATATACACGTATACTTATGCTGACTCATCAGCTTTCTATATATATCGGAAAAAGTTAGTGAAAACCGTTGAAAATTTCGTATCAAGAGAAAAGAAAATATCGGAAGGAGAAAGAGAAAGTGAACAAAAGGAAATTTGTTTTTAGAAATTTGTACAACGGACAAGAAGTAACAAAGCAGTGGTGTTCTAAAAGGGAATAAAATTGTTTAAAGAAAAAGAAATGCCAATGCTTAGCAATAAATCTATAGTAATATAAATATATTATAGGTTGGCTCTTTTTTCCCAGTCCGAGCCCGAGGATTTGAAATCTGAGCTTGCTGAATCCAGAAAAAATGTGTATCCGAGCCTAATACTGAAAGTAAGCAGTAGAAAATTATTAATAACATTAAAATATTGCATCAAAATTAGTTTTCTCTTTTAAAAATCACTTCTTGCATAAAAATAAGTATTAATCCTAAATACTGCCTCATGAAAACGTTTCGAGAATTTTCATGTCCCTAAAAATCAGCTTAAAATAGCAAATTTGTTATCTATAGTTAACTAAAGAAAAGAAATCGGCAAAAGTGACAATTTTCATTATTTTATAAACAATTAAATTTAAAAAATCAAAAAACCCGACTGCGTAAAATGCGAACTAATTAATTATTTCTCATCAGTGTGAAACTATTTTTTTTTTCAATTCCTACTATTAGCTCACACTCTCGCTATATATATCTTGTTCAAATTTTCAATCGTTAATAAAATACTTATTATTCATCCAATCAAGCTCAAATGAATTTTTTTAAACTTGTAGTGGATGACACTTAATGTTAATCCAGTTTTTTAAAACATTAATTCATTAATTAATTAATTTTCAATAATCGAGAGAGCCCTCTTCTTGATCAAGGTATTTTAACACCGACTTCTTAATCAAGGCATTTAAAGCGCCACTCAAGAGAAAAGAAGAATGGGAGGAAAAAAAAATTCTCTTATTGACCTAAGTAGGAATTGACTTAAAATATTTTTTTATATTACTTGTTTATATTACTTACTTATTTTATTTTTTTTTATTTAATTGTATTGATGACTTTTAAGTTGTGTTTAATTGTTAGTTCCTATCTATAAACACTGTTTTGATGAGGTCTATAGATGTCTATGATGGTTAGAGTTGCAGTAAAGCTAGAGATCCTAACGACACAGCTTTCAGGTTGTATAATATTTTAACGGAACTTCTGACTGCAAAATAGTCAACGAAACATCGTCTTCATTTTGAAAGACCTATCCAATGATATGCCACTCAATAGGGTGCGTAATTTTTTTCGTCCTACCGCCATTTTGTATTTTATGGCCGCCGTTTTGAATTTATAGAAACAAAACCTAGCCTATAACCATCGGACCGTTTAGAGGAATCGATAGAGACTTCATTCATTAAAATCCATCCAGCCGTTGGGATGTTTCGAGGGTATAAAGAAATCCACATACACAGATACGCGTGAAACATATAACCCTTCTTTTCAGTCGGGTAAAAATATTGCACAAGTTCTGTTTTCCAATAATTGTGGAAAATGACTTCAAACAGAAAGCCAGGTTCCCACTGCTTTTTCATGCTACCTACAACTGAACACGCAAAGGCTTCAGAATCAGATAGAACATTTCTCTTTATACCCACCAATAACAATTAAATTCATGAAATATTATTAAATTCCCTTTCAGACTGATTTTAAAAAGATTGTAAAACAAATTAAACTAGTCGGGATGTGGCATTCCCAAAACTTTCTTCTTTTTCATACATGTTAATACTTCCTGAAAAATGCAGCATAGCAGCGCCACCGGTTAGGTGATTTACACCAAAATCTTATCAGCAACAACTTATGTCAACTTCTAACTGAATCTGAAATTTAATTAAATCCGTGCATTAGTTTCTGAGTTAGAGCTATTGCGGAAATCTTAAAAAAAATCTGCATAATAGCGCCACCTGTTGGGAGATGTACACCAGAAACTAATCAGGACCAATTTTTATCGGGAACTAACTGAATCTGAAGTTTGATGAAAATCCATGCATTAGTTCTTGAGATACAGCTATTGAGAAATAGTGAAAAAGGCAACATAACAACGCCATCTGTGGGGCGATTTGCACCAAAAACTAAACAGCCCTAATCTATATCAGGGACTAACTGAATATCAAGGTTGATGAAAATTCGTGCATTAGTTCCTGAGATAGAGCTATCGCGATAATCATGAATAATACAGCATAGTTACGCCATCTGCTGAACGATTTACACCAAAAAGTAATCAGCGCCAAATTATATCAAGGACAAACTAAATATGAAGCAGATTTGGGTGATTAACACTTAAATGCCTGGTGTTGCTTTTCGGCAATATACCCAATTTAGGCTCTAAAATACTATTAGAATAATATTGAAGCTATAATGCCTAATGTTGCCAATAAAATACATTCTGTAAATATTATTAAATCGATTTTCAACATGTAGATGGCAACACTTGTGCTGTTTAAGAATAAAGATAGATTTATTTTTTCAATTGTTGCTACTTGTTCTTTTTGTTTTGTTTGGAAGCTTACGAAATATTCTATTTTGACCTGCAGTGAGCAAGTAAAATTTATTTCTTATTATAGTTCCTAAAATTCTTGTGTGTTTAATATTATAGAATTTTATCAAGGGAAATTATTTTTTTCAATTAAACACCAGTATTGCCGATTAGTAACAAACTGTTTTTTAGCCGTAAACTATACTTAAAACAAAATATGATTTTTTTAAGTATTTTTCCCATGATTTATTTAAAAAAATGAAAGCTGAAAAACATTATTACAATGATTTTTGAAGAGCCAGGCATTTAAGGGTTAAATAAGACGAAATTTACTATTATATTTTAGCGGTAAGAAAAAGGTGTAAAAATTGGCAGTTATTTAAAAAAAAAAAAAAAAAAAAAAAAAAAAAAAAAAAAAAAAATTTCCGGGGCTACCTTTTAAGTAGGACTCTCTGTATTATAATTGAAATTCATTACCAGGGTTCCCAGTCATTTATTTTTAATTGGGCTTTTGAATTATAAGAACAAGAAAAAAAAAAACATTTGAAAGAACAGTTTGGCAATTATATTTCTAAACACACAATTATTTTTGCTTTTTATTGTCTCTAACACAATAATGCTAATTTCTCGAATAAATCGTACGAATTGTAATTCTTGCAACTGCGATCCAAAGTTTCTGGGTTCAGCTTCCGATATGAACACTTTTTCCCTCAGTTGCAAAAATACAACTCATACAATTATTTCTCCTTTATTTGCATGAAACTCTGATTAGTATTCCTTGGCAGGGCCGCACAAAAAGACAGCGGCCCCTGTAATAATTCCCAACATAAGTATGATACAACAAATCTTGCTTAGACGAAATCGCAAACAACCAGTGAAAAATTCCGTTTTATGCAGGTTATTTTCATCATAGAAAGTATAATTGCATAATTTTTTTTTGGAGTGGGAGGGAGGGGGTTGGTCCATGATTTTTTCCGATTATTGCAGGATTCCGTTATAAACAGGTTTTACTCTATTAGAAAAAAAATTGCTAGATAGTACTTTTTTTAAAAATCTATATAGTATTTGCTTACAAATTTATTATATTTCTTTAACAGCATTACAGTTTATGATGCATGTGTAACACTTTTCCTCTAAAGATTTAAAAAAAAAGTTTAAAATACATATTGAAAAAATGATTAAACTTTAATTGAATTTGTTGCGTTTTATCGTTGCTTCCATGCTCTTAATATAATCGTTTTATTTTGCGCCTCGCGCAGACGATACTCTTTTGTTGACAAATGAATTTGTTTTAGAATTTTATAAACTGAAATGTAGCTGTGAAATATTTTGATGTAAGATTTATTGAAACGAAATTATGTACGCGAACGTTATGCATTTGTTTTGTGATAGTCAAATATATGTTATGTGTCTACATTTTGTATGAACTTTTATTTCGAAGATATTTCATTGAGCCTTTTATCTCCCGATAAGATGAACTTAGGTAAGCCTAATCCATTTGTATGATTAAATAGTTATACTGTAACTTCGAAATGAATATTGATAATTAAATATCAATATAATAATATTGAAGATAAAATTTTATAAAAGAGGACAGAATTCAATAGAATTCATCAATTAATTTTGAATAAAAAAATTTAAAGTATGAAAAAATAAAATTCGAAATCTTAACTTGTGACTTTACCCAATTTTCCACCAGATTTCTGCTCGTTCGTCTAAGATTAGTCACGTCATTAAAACAGGATCACCATTTCAACACTTTCTTGATATGAAATGAAATTTCAAACATTTGATACATACACAGGAGCACTGGGCCCTGATCCCGAATCTACTCTTTTCTGGTATTAAAAAAAAAAAAAAAGGTACTTATGAATCTTTTGAAGACATTATGAGCACATTTTTTTCGGGTATATTTTAATTTTTTAAAACAATTTTAATTTTTAAATTTATAAAAATAAAATATATCTACTTAAATATTAGTAAAAACATTAAGTTTTCGCAAACACTTAGTCGAGCATTGACAGATACATTAAAAAAACAAAAAAACTTTTACCCAAACCGACATGTAATGAAAAATTGAAAGCTAAGATCCTGCTTTTACAGATAAACTCCAAGATAAACTCCATATTTTTTATAAGGAAAAAAAATACAATAAAATATGTATTATCAATCACTCTTTTATGTGTCAGTTTCTACTAACCATTAGTCGTTAGAAATGGTACTATACAAAAATCGGTTATAATTAGAGGATTTGAAACAGTAAATGAAAATGAACTTGTACAAAGTGTGGTGACAGTGAACAATTGTGTAACGGGAAAATGAAAAGGATGCTGTTATCGAGGAATTAAAAAAAAAGAAAAAAAAAAATCCTACTCACAGTGAAATTGAAGCTATGCAGTCTAAATGCAATTGAATGATTGATTAATTGATTGATTCGAACAGTAAGACGAGGCTGAGCGCTGAGCCTATACAGATATTGTTTTTATGTTGGATCCGCAACACAGGGGTGAAAAAGGCACGTAGTGAAATGAATAAAAGGGGTTTTTCTTTGTTCCAAATCCTTATGTAATGTACTATACAGGATGTCTGATACCTTATTGCATAAACTTTGCAGAACAAGATTCACTATTAAGTATTTAAAAGTTGTCCACACTCTCTCTAGTAGTTTGTGATCATTATTATTGCAATACTCACGAATGAAATGCATTATCACTTTAGGAACATTACTAATAATTTCCCGCTACCAAAGAGACCCGGACGACGGCTGTGTCTTTGTATATTAAACTCTAGTCCATCTCTTTTTAAAATGTTCTCTTTTTCTCAAGGGTACAGTATTTATCTTTTTTTAAATCTTTGTTTCTCATTTTTTTTTTTTTTTTTTTTTTTTTTCAGTTTCGTGAGATTTAGTAAAGCTTTTGTTCAGTGTCCTGAATGTGAACGGCATACTTTTTTCTATGTGTTTTAGAAGTATGGTTCTAAGGATAAGTTTCATGTATTCCGAACGAGGATTGTGATTCAACACAGTTTCTGCGGTAGTAACCGAACACGCTGTATTTTTTTAAATTTTGAATGAGTGTTAGAAATGAAGACAGCATGAAAACAAAATGTATTGCAAATTTATTATGTTCTGGCAAGTGGTTTTCATTTTAATTATTTATTTAGTTTTAATGCATTAATATTTTTTACAGTAAGTAATTTTCTAATTTGAGAACTAAAGAACTGTAATAATACATTCATTTTCCAATAGTAATCTTGATCCGCATCTATACAATACAACTTAATATTCGTCTTTGATCGATGGCATTTTTTTAGGAGGTTTCTATTATTCGTCTTTTCTCTTACGCGTCACAGCCATGGTCATGTACTTGACGAATAATAGCTGTTTTTACCCGATTGAAAAGAAGGGTTATGTGTTTCACGCGTATATGTGTATGTGGATTTCTTTATACCCTCGAAACATCCCAACGACTGGATGGATTTTAATGAATGAGGTCTCTATCAATTTGTCTTAAAGGCCCGATGGTTATAGGCTAGGTTTTGTTTTTATAAATTCAAAATGGCGGCCATAAAATACAAAATGGCGGTAGAGACGAAAAAAAAATTACGCACCCTATTGAGTGGCATATCATTGGATATGCCTTTCAAAATGAAGACGATGTTTCATTGACTATTTTACATCCAGAAGCTCCGTTAAAATATTATACAACCTGGAAGTTGTGTATGCAGGATCTCTAGCTTTAATGCAACTCTAATCATCATAGACATCTATAGACCTAATCAAAACAGTGTTTATAGATAGAAACTAACAATTAAACACAACTTAAAAGTCATCAATACAAGTAAATAAAAAAATAGGTAAGTAATATAAACAAGTAATAAAAAAAAATATTTTAAGTCAATTCCTACTTAAGTCAATAAGAGAATTTTTTTTTCTCCCATTCTTCTTTTCTCTTGAGTGGTGCTTAAAATGCCTTGATTAAGAAGAGGGCTCTCTCGATTATTGAAAATTAATTAATTTAATTTAATTAATGAATTAATATTTGAAATTAACTGGATTAACATCAAGTGTCATTCACTACAAGTTTAAAAATAAATATTTGAGCTTGATTGGATTAATAATAAGTATTTTATTAACGATTGGAAATTTGAACAAGATATATATAGCGAGAGTGTGAGCTAATAGTAGGAATTGAATAAAAATAGTTTCACATTGATGAGAAATAATTAATTAGTTCGCTATTTATGCAGTCGGGATTTTTGATTTTTTAAATTTAATTGTTTAATCTCCATCTCTTTTCACCTTTTTTGAGACTTCATATGGAATTTTTTTCAATAATTTTGTTAATGAAAAACAAAACATCATTTGTTTTCATAATCGTTTAGTAGGTATTTTATATCCATGTGCATAATTATCATAAACCATGCGATCACATACAGCCATTTATCGATTCATCTTCTGCTACTATTATTAAAAAAGTAAAAGAAGAAAGAGTCATCGATCTTATGGAAGAGAAAAGATGCTTAATATGGCATCATATTTTTGGAGGTGACAAAGCTTCCTTAGGCGTATTTTTAAGATACAATAATAGTGGATAAAATGAAATGATGATATAATATTTTCGAAGCTAATCTTCATACGATAGATAGTTTGTGACATCTTCTCCTTCTTTTTTTTTTTTTTTTCATTTTTTGTATGACTTAAAAATTGTTTTACCAGCTACTGTATATTTTACACGTCAGAACGTTTAAGGCTACCTTTAAATTAAAATATTATCTCCGTGTATTAATACTTTTTATCTTCATATTTATATATTATATACTTAAATACATCGTACTCCATACTTGATTCATTATCTCCATATATTTATATACTTTTATCGGTCTCTCTTACATACGCAAATACGACCATGACAGTGTGGCGTTCCAGTTCAAAAGGTGATTTCTGGGCTGCCTTTTTAACCTTTTCAGTAGTATATATACGTTTTTTTCTGTGACCCAGAGAGTACACTTGCATAGATACGTTTTCATACTTTATTGCATGAGGAACAAAAATTATATGTATTTTGCATGTGAGATTTATCATGCAGCTTTGCCTTCTATTAGCTGAATTTAAAAAAATCGACATGGTTAGTATAGGCATAGGGAGTCTGTAATTCTCAAAAATGCAGGCTATTGAATATTTTAAAATGGAAAAAGAGAGAAAGAGACACAGTCCCTCGGTACTCGATTAAAAAAAAAAAAAGAAAAGTATCACTGAAAAGGTTAAGTTAATCAATCATAAGTTCCATTATTGACTATTTACAAATTTAAGATGGTGAATTTGGGAGATTCTCTAATCTCAAGAGCCTGGGAAAGTATCCGGTAATAAGGCCTCTTATAAAAGTACATCCGGTAATAGGGCCTCTCATACATATATCTTACATATAGTCATGTTTATATCTTACAACAAACATGCTTCTTACAAAATATACAATACATATATTACATACAATAAATACATTATTACCATACAAGCAACAAAGTTTTTCCAAGAAAGGGAAGTTATAACGGCCAGACTGTCACTAATGATGAATTTTCCAGTTGAACAATCCTTAATCTTGATTCAACAAAAACTTTATAAATACATATACATTTAAATTATGAAGTTTTTCATAATAGGAATGCCTTATGCTTATCGATAACGATGCTTGTCCATCAAACATAAAAACTGCTCTGTCATAAAAAATGAGAAACTATCTAATGTATAATAAATAATATTGAATTTTATAATTTTGTTTTAAAGCATACACGAGAATACACAAGGTGTCCCCCACCCCTCCCAACTTATGCATGTAATTATGTAATCATTCATGAGCTTGATATAATGTTTTACTGAAAATACTTTCTACTATATGCTGAATTAATATCTAAAACAATCATAAAAAAAAATCTATTGCGTAGGTTGAACAATTTTTGAGCAAATTCTTCCCCTCTATACTGGAAATAAACTTTTCTTGACATAAGCTGCAATTCTCCGTTTATAAAAAGCGCATAAAACAAGGCTAATATAAAATCTTTAAATTGTATGTCATGGTATAAACAGGTTAGATGGTTGTTGTTTATTATGGCCGATTACCTGCAACATAAATATACGATCTTTTTTTTTATGGAATGCAAAAACTGTTGGTTTATGAGTTTTCTGATTTTTTTTTTCAACATGTTTTCTGAAGATAATGGAAAAGTGTCCGAAATCCTAAGTAATGATGCGGTGTTACATTAAATTTTCGTAAACGTTTCTGCTATATTACGATAGCTTTTCTATAAACTATTACAGTGTAGTAATTCAGTTTTTTATATGTCTTAGTTTGTGCAAGGAAGGCCTTTCTGCCTAGGGCCACTTTTTGTTTAACACATAAAAACTGAGCTACCAACAAATTTTAAAACATATCAGTTAATGTGCATGCAAGTAGTACTTCCGATTGGAAGTATCGTACAATATCTTAAAATTGGAAATATAACAAATAGAATCATATTTTTTAAAACAATACAATTGAAATAGGTAGAGTCACGGAAAACAAAAGTACCCCCCCCCCCTACTAACTCTGCAACAGATTATTGCATAAGAAAGTTACTGGTACCAAACGAATGGAAATAAAGTCTACTTTTAAATGATGTATATAAAATTTGCTTCGGGGTCATCTACATATTAAAATGAACCCAAACTTTGTTTTTTTTTCAATAGTTTCAGTAGTTTTTTCAATAGTTCCCAAGTTTGACGCCATAAATAAATTCTACACCCTTCAATTAGCCTAAATCCAAATTTTCACGAAATTTGTCCGATTAGTTTCAGAAAAATTAATTATTTTAAAATGAGCCTATTTTAGGGGCTGTAACCAAATTGAAGTTCGGTACTCGATTAGTGAAATGCTACAGAATGACTATGTCACTTCTATTAATGTATTATTTCTTGCCAATATAACCATTTCACTCACTTAATATATTTCGCCTATTGCCAGCCCAAACGTCTCATCAAAATGAGTAAAATATATATATATTTTCAAATTATGCTTTTCTGGACATCATAGACGGCCCCTTAAACCGTCATTTTGTTGTTTTTTACCCATAATTACAAAACTACTTGGAAGAAAAATTTGAAATTGAGAATTTGCATAAAGCAGGACATAATAAATATAATCGATCAACAGAATTGTAGCTTGCAATTCATATTTTTTTCGAATATTAATTTCATCATTAATGATTCACATTACAAAATTTTTAAAATTAACAATTTCAATGCATTTATGTTTGGGTTTTTTATTATTATAACCACACACAAAAATGATCCCATTAGGAATAAAATTTCACGAGATATTAATAAAAATATGAAAATGTAATTTAACATTAGAAGCTCTAAATTTTGAATATTTATAATTCAAAAACTTATCATCCAAATGACTTGAAATTTTATTTCTAGGCACAGTTTGAACCGAATATTTGAAATATGCTATCAAAATTTGGTATTGCTAATGGAAAAAACTAAGTTTGGCCCGGTTTTGATTTGTAGATGGACCCCCCTAAGCAATCTTTATATACATCACTTAAAAGTATACTTAACTTCCAATCGTTTGGTACCTGCCTTTTTTGTCTATTATAATTAGTTGCAGAGTTAGTAGGGGGTGTTTACTTTTTTTTCCATGCCTGTACAAGAACACCAATATATTATGGACGGTGAGTTGTTGCACCTAGACCCACTCTTCAATAAACAAGAAAGCTACATTAAAATGTTACAAAACAAACAATCATCATGAGACAACACATGAGTAAAAGACTCACTGGTTTAACCATTTATGCTCCGACGGTACTTTTAAGTACCATTAAAGAAAATGCAATATAAGATTTATTTAATTTGCGTAGTAATAAAAGTAGATGGCACTTTTAATACAAAATACTTTGCTGGATTACATTCAATAAGCACAGCGAAACAATCGAAGCTAAATATTTTTTAATGTAGTTATTTTCTCAATCATTTACATGCATTTAGCTTTTCTCCTATTAAAAAATGTTTTACAAAAAATTTGAAACTACAAAACGCTTCTCAGTTAGAGATCGGATCACAATACATTTATTTACATTGTTCTTGTAAGAATTGTGGGGTTTCCATAACATTATTTTTTATAAATTAATCAAATTCTTCTTGTAAATATTTTACGGAAAAAAAAACCCCTCTAACTACCGATTTATTAAATCAGTTTTATTTAAAAATCTATATAGAAAATCAAATTGTTATTATATAAGTTGTTTTGGATATCTTCCGACATTAACGAAGATAATTACTGAAGTGGAGCAATTTTCTGATTCATAAATCGGGACATAAAGGGTTAAAATATGTTTAAAATTGCGTTTTTCTAAATGGTGGGAAAATAGCTCACAAATTAATGTATCACTAATCCGCCATATAGGAACTATTTAAATGCCTAACATTTTTTAAATTCCTAGCATGTAAGCTTTACGCATAAAATGAAAATACTTTGTCCAGGAGTTAAAATTGAGACCAAAGAGACCATGAGACCAAATTTTAATGTTTAATGTATAAACATTAAAATTTAGGTTTTATCTAGGGCTATGGACTTAAGTAAAAGGCAATTATGCGGCTTTGGGAACAACATTTTGTGATCTCACACAAAATGGGCTGGCTCTATTAAAATTTTAAAATTGATAGATGATACATTTAGTACTTCGGATAACAACAAAAAATAAGTGTTGTAGTTTGAAGAAAAATATTTTTCTCACCGTTGTAAAATAATAAAACAACTAACACACAATAAAACAGTTGCAATTTTATTTTTGTGCTTTTAAAACAGTTTTCCAATTTTAATTTCAGAGAACGACATTCTTTTGAAATTCAAAATGGTTTTAATAATAAAAAATTAATTTTGCCACTCACTAGGATGAATAATAAAACTTAAATCCAATTATTATTTAAAATAAGAGCAGTGATCTTAGGTACATGGCTACACTAGGTAGAAGTACAAAGGTCTCCATTATACTGCAATAAACTTAAAATATGAAAAAATGTCAATGCATTATGTCTTTTACTGACATTAATTTATCAGATAAAGCAAAACCATAATTACTATTTCATTATAAATATTTTTCTCTTAAGCATGTAGTAATATATTCATGAATCTTTTTTAATTCAAAATGAAAGGGAAAAAGTAATGAGAAAAATAAATATGAACATAAATGCCTGCAGCTGAGATCATTCTGGTTTTCCTCAAAATTACCGCCAACACTTAGGCAAAGGAAAACAAAGAAGAAAAAAAAATAGAAAATTAGGTCTTATGCTCATGTGTTTTTAGACTTTTTTTTAATTAACATTAGTTATTGTATTTAGTTTTTTTTGTGTGTATGTGTGCAGTTAATTATTTCTTTACTTATTTTCTCAGCAAGCTGTTAATGTATTTGAAAAGGCACAAAACATAAAGACGATTCCATTACCTCGAAAATATTTGTAAAAACTTATAAAGAAACCAAAATAATGAAAAAAAAAAAAACGTGAATATATACATATATTTCAATATGAGAGACTAATTGGCTAATTACTTAATTTATAACTTTTTTATTTCATAGTACTGTAATTAAATACAATTCTTTAAAAACTGAATTAATGAAGAATTTGCAAAACAATTGATAGCATGTTTTCTAAAGATTTCTAAACTACAGATAAGAAAAAAATCACGAAACCCAATTGAAGTAATGACAGGTCAACACGTATGCGGCAGTCGTTTTTCATGGAAGGAATAACCCAGCGAATGAATGACTGGTGGTGTCTAAGGAAACCAACTCAAAACAAAAGGATATTCAAGATTGTTTCAATTAATAACTGCGAGAGAAAATTTTCATATGAACTAACAGAACTAAATTAGTTTTCTGTCTACATGTCAGTTTTTCAAATTGACTAATTCATTTCATATGAATGTGTTTTAAACATGGAAAATTTTAGAATGATTGATTGTACTTGTAAAAGCTATATATAGTTTTATAAAATATTGTATATTTAACAATGTAACGTGATAAAATGTTTTTTTTTTGTTTGTTTTTTACCTTTTTGAAATGGGTTTGCTTTATTGAAAATAAATGAAACATATTAACTTTTGTTATCATTTTAAGAATTTAATTGCTTAATACATAGAAGCTTGATTTAACATTACTTAAGACAATAATTGAATAAATATTTTGCAAATAGCTATACAGGGTGCCCACTAAAGTCCTGTCCACCCCATTAACTTGAGAACAGCAAAAGCTATTGTGTCCAGATATGGCTATGGAGTACTACGACTGCTTACAGTGCCATCTAGTGGCAAATTAGGAAGTTGGTGTTCCTATATTGAAAACGGTTCGAGATACACCGAGGTGGCAAAAGTCATGGGATAGCAATATACAAATATATAGATGGCAGTAGTGTCGCTTACAAATTGTATAAAAGGTCAATGCCTGGGCAGGAATATCAATTGTATTCAAATGCTTCGTGTGAGAAGGTTGATTATGTGATTATGGTCACACGGCGAGAAATAACGGATTTCGACCGTGGTATGCTAATTTGAGCTAGACGCATGGGACATTCCATTTCGGAAATCGTTACGGAATTCAACATTCCGAGATCCACAGTGTCAAGAGTGAATTCAGGCATAATCTCCCATAGATGGACAACACAGTGATCTACCGCCGGCACCTAATTACTGCGACCAGCGACATCTGCGCAGACTTGTCAGTGTGAACAGACAAGCAACACTGCGTGAAATAACCGCAGGAATGAATGTGGGACGTCCGACGGGTGTGCCCGTCAGGACTGTCTGGCGGACTTTGACTTTAATGGGCTATGGCAGCAGAAGACTGATTCGGGTGCCATTACTAGCAGCACGACATCGCCAACAGCAGCGTTCCTGGTCTCGTGACCATATCACTTGAACCGTAGACGACTGGAAAAATGTGGCTTGGTCAGATGAGTCAGGATTTCAATATGTAAGAGCTGATGGAAGGGTACGAGTGTGGCGCAGACCCCATGAAACCATGGACCCAAGATATCAACAAGACACTGTGCAAGCTGGTGATTGCTCCATAATGGTGTGGGCTGTGTTTACATGGAATGGAATGGATCCGCTGGTCAAACTGAACCGATTGTTAATTAGAAATGATTACGTTCAGCTACCGGGAGACCACTTACAACCATTCATTGGCTTCATGCATCCAAACAACGATGGAATTTTCCAGGATGACAATGTGCCATGTCACCGGACCATAACTGTTCGCGATTGGTTTGAAGAACATTCTGGACAATTCCAGCGGATGATTTGGCCACCGCGATCATCCGACATGAATCCCATCGAACATTTATGGGACGTAATCGAGACATCAATTCGTGCAAAAATCCTCCACCGGCAACACTTTTGGAATTACGGACGTCTATAGAAGCAGCATGGCTCAATATTTCTCCAGAGGACTTCCAACGACTCGTGGAGTCCATGCCAGGTCGTATTGCTGCACTTCGCCCGGTAAACGGGGGACATACACGCCATTAGCAGGGTATCCCATGACTTTTGTCACCTCAGTGTACAAGAAAAAGTCAATTACAAAGTTATAGAAAGAATGCCCTAGATTTAGTATTTATTAGAAACACTGAAAAATAAATAGCTTTTTTCCATTCACCAGCTTAAATACTCCAGACATAGACTTTTAGCTTTTGCTCCTAAGATATTTATTTTAGAATTAATTAACTTTTTTTCTGATAACATTATAATAAGTTATATTTGCAAGTATCAGGCCATTATTACATTTCATATGATTCTTAATCTTCTTAATTTTGAGATCTGTATATGGGGCATTCTCACAATCTTTTGACTTTTATGTCCCTGAATAATAATTTTTTATTTAATACACTTTTTTGTGTTTTTCTTTATTTCATATACTGGGGAACATCCCATTGCATGATTGCATAACAATATTAACGAGATAAATAAGTTTTGGACGATGTTGGGGGTCCAAATACCAGGAAAACGCATCTACCGTTCCGTGTCCCTGATGCTGATTTTTAAGTTTGGAGCTATCTGGATACAATTGTTTCAATAAAAATAATTCGATGTAATTTTTTTCTGAAACTGGAGCTATTGTTTTATATAAATATGTAGCTAAAAATTAACCTGCACACATCTTTAGGGTTGTTATTGTTTTTTAAACTCTGTCCCTGGGTTTTAGATTCCTTACCATCCCTCTTTTAAAATTATACAGAAAATAATTTCAGATGCAGCCACAGAATTTTTTTCAAGTTTTTTCTCTTGCAGAAGTATGCTAGAGAAATAATGTCTAAAATTCTTTGGCAGAAAATTTACTGTAGAACTTAAATCAGCATTTACATATGAATTTCAAGCATCGTGGCTTTATTGGTAGTCTTACCGTCCCCAAGGTTTATTCCTGCATTTTTCGAGGTAAATTTAAAAAAAAATAATAATATAATCCAATGTTAACAACTGTTTCTAAAAATCAGTGAACATTGTGACTATCACTTAGTCTTAACATGATTTTCCTAAAAATAGCTGGTATTTTTCTTTACCGTCCCTTTTTTCCAATACCATCCCCTTGTTTTACCTTACCGTACCTTCTTTAACACCCCTTTAAGGCAATGTTATACAAAAATTCTGTATTAAAAGCACTACATTGTTATTATTTCTTATTTGAATGTCCTGTGGGTATTATGCAAATTCATTATAAGTAAAAATTTATAAGAAAATAAAAAGTTATAGAGGAAAAATGGTAAGGAAAATTAAACTCGCAAGTTTAACTTAAACCTCGGTTAAATAAAAAAAAAATTTCGCTGCTGACCATTTTTTCTTTATTTTGAATCATTAAGGTATTCGTGTATCAGATTAAAATGTTATTTTAGCAAGTTTAATTTTGTCAGATTTTTTCCCCCCAAAAGTCAAAAGATTGTGAGAATGCCCCATATACAGGGGTCTGTCCAGACATTTTTCTCAGGGTCCTGTTTTTGTGAAATTACGAACAGCTTTTTACGTTTGTGAAAAATCTAGTCACAATTTTGTGAATTTGAAATAATCGTTATATTCAAGTCCTTGCTTATACATTTTAAAGAAGATTTATGTATATAAAATACATAATTTTTCTTTTTATATGTAAAAGTGACAAGTCAAATTTTACTTTTAAATGATTTAATTTGTGAAAGATTTATTTCAAAGATGGAAATTTTGTGAAAGATCTGCTCATTTGCTCACCAATTGCTCATTTTGTCCCTTTCCGAATTTTCGGTGTTATTTAGAACTAGGGTAGCTAGGTAATTTGTTACATTTATTATAATCTCAGATTGCACATTTTCTAAGACTATAGATTTTCGTTTCAGGTGGTTGGGGATGTTTTGAAGAATTTCCTATTCTTATAAGTTTATATCATTATTAGAAATTCGATTTCTCTTTACAGTTTTTGTATACCTTTGTTTTTGAGGTATGTAAATGCATGTCAACAGTCCCGGGAGCCCGCTGAACAAAACCTAGGGAGGGGCAAGATTTTGGAACAGATCTATTTGGCCGGTGATCTAATGCGAAGACCGCCTTTTTAAATTAGAAAATAATATAAACATGAAATAAGCTAAATTAATATTCTTTTGCAAAAATTCCGAACAAAGACATTTTTGAACGCATCAACATGAAAAGCAATACAGAAATGCAAAAAGTGAGAAATATTAAAAATGCAGAAGTAAGCGTTTACCACTATTTTAAAGAAAAAGATAAATAAATAACTGAGGACAACATTCCATCCTTGGTAACGACATAAGCAAATTCTGGACTCACAGTTTGGAATTCGCCGAACAATTTCCAATATTAACCATTTCATAACAACTTTGGCAGTTGGAAAAAACTAAGAAGTTGGATACTTTGGTACCAGATGATTCAACTGAACAGCAAAAGAAACGTCGATTTGAATTTGCTATGCTCTTCTTTTCCTGAACGGTAACCTTTCTATGAAAACAATCACTATCTTACCATTACCACCCACGGATTTCTATATGGCATGCGATGGAACAGCTATCTTAAAAGAGAAACATTCAGAAACTGAGAAGACTTCGAAACTGCCTTTTTACATATTATTGCTTCTAAAAAAGTCTAAACTCTTTTGGTACTGAATCATTAGTAAACCGTTGGCACAAGTGTTTAGATGCTGGTGGGGCCAAATTTGAATAAAACAATGTTGTTTATTATAACACACATTATTTTTCATTCTTGAACTCGAAACTGCAGTTATTTTCCGAACAACCTGATATTTTTTTTTCAGAATTTGTGATGAAATGTTAAATTAAAGCATCTCTTCATTAAAAATTCATGATAAACAATGGAATTTTTTAGGTCTAAAAGATTATGTGGAATAAATAAATCAGTTAATTAGAATGGACGTGTCTTAAAATATTTTAAATAATTATATTTCATTTGAAAACGATGCAAAATAAAGTTATTATATTAGTCGCAAATTGCTAATATGTTGTACATTCGTGAAAAAAAAGAATAAATCCCCTACTAACACTTTCGAAAATCATCGTATAATAAGAAATACAGCTTAAAAATTTTAAGTAACAAGCTTTTATTGCCAAATTTTCTTGTTTTAACCGTTGTTTATAACTCTCATATTACTAAAACTATATTAAGCGTACATTTTAGCAAGCGTGGTTTGGCGGAAAATTAATTTCATTGTTCTAACCAAAGAACTTCAAACGTTATATGTTCTTTGGTTGTAACCACTGATGTGATTCTATTGTTGTAACTCCATTTTCGCCTGTGGGAAAGGTTTTTTTTATTTTCCCTGCAGCCTGCGCTTGATGAAGTACGATCCTGAAAATACGAGAATACTGCATTGTCATCAACATGAAATCGTGTAGGACATTTGATGAAAATCAGTTCTACGAAAGTGGATCAAAAATCGATTGCAAGATTAGACCCAGAGAGACGGATAACAAACGGAATTAAATAAAAGCGTGTAAAAATGTGACTGGTACAATTCGACTAGTAATAACATCTAGTAATTACTGATATATTTACATTTTTCTAAGGGATTATCTACATACAGAAATCGAAACAAAATTTAAAATTTTTGACATCACATTTGGAATTTTCTGTAAATTTTACTTTCGTGTACGAAACGAGAATCATTCGATCAAGTAGTTTAAGAATTATGCCGGTTTAAAGTGGGGAACATTAAATACGAGGCCCATTCATCCTTGTGGTTAGCATGTTGGCCACAAAATGGGGAGTTTGGACTGACTGTCTTCGAAATACCGCGGTATGGGCGAAGTGTCTGCGCAAGGTTTTCAAGGATTTTCCTTGTATGATCATTGTAATTCAGTCACTTCCTCCTCAAAAGTCCTGATGGAAGGTTCCACTTACAGCAGTACGGTCGAAAATTGACGAATGCTTAATTAACCAAACAATCAACTTAATTTTAAATTCATATTTAATCATTGAAAATCTTCTTTAAATGTAGGCAGTTTTTTAAACATAACTCAAAAATTGCTTGCCGGAACGAGGTGTAATTTTGGATTTGCATACATGAAGTTTCTAGAAATCGCTTTTTGTTAAAAGAAAAAAAAATATAAGATTAAAATTTCTATTTTTTTTTTAAAATATTAATTACAAATAAAATATATTTTTAAAATCATATTCGTAAAAATGGTGAATAGTTATGATTTTTTTTTTTTTTTTAATCAGAAATAAATTTCTAGAAGCTATAAACATCCGAGTCTAAAATTACAGCGTATTCCAACAAGTAACCTTTGGTATCCGAAGGTAAAATTTACCAGATAATATAAATATGAAGATAAAATTATATGTTAAAATGAAAAAAATTTAAATTGGTTTTAGTTGCTTTATGTAGACGATCCCGATGCAAAATTTAAACATAGCATTAGTCAGTAGATGTTATTGCGAATAGATTGGTACCAGTCACTTTTATAACATGATTTTCGGCAGAGTGAGTACACTTTTTTTAAAGGGTGGTACTAATAATAATTAAGCCTCATGAAAATATTGATTTATACACTATGCTTGAATAAGAAAAGTTAATCATTTTGCTTTTAAAATAACGATACTGATAAAAATTTTGTGTCTTATATGATTATATTTTGATTAGTAATCCTTCTATCCTTCTATATATAAAAAAAAGTTTTGATTTGGAAATGGACCAATGAAAATCGGCGTAGATATTCCCGGCAGATCGGCATCCAATTTGAATGCTTAAGTATGGCCTTTCTTCGCTAATATTAAAAAAACTGTTGCATACAAAAACATGAAAATCGGTAGTATTATAGAGACATGTTTGATAAACACGCTAATGCAGACAGTTTTCAAATCGAAGAATTATTTTAAGAGATATTTAATGTCAAAGTTGGACAAAATCGTTCCATTAAAAAAGTTTTATAGCAACAAAAACTGTACATAGGAATTTAATCATTTTTAGATCATTTTATGTGTCAGAATTTCCCGGTGTGCAGACTGCATTTAGTTTTTTAATTTGACTGATTTTTTGAGGTTTTATTTCTATTTTACATTCAAATTTTCAGCATTTCGAGAGATATTTTTTACATAGTTCAGAAAATTGTATTAATTTAAACTGTTGCCAACTGTATAAACAGCGCAAACAATGATGTTTGCTTCAAATTAAAAATTTATTTTACACGTGACTATTATAAACAGAAAATATAAAAAGCAGGAACTCATTGAAAATTACGTCATAAAAACTATATTTACTTGTGAATTTTAAAGAGAAAGAATATTGTAAAATAATAAATTCATTAACATGCGTTAGAACTCTTAAATAGGAGAATTTACGTCACATTTACGTCACATTACACTTATTACGTAAAATGAACAAAAAAGAATGTTGCAAAACAGTTTAAATTTAAAAATTGCGCGAGACATTCATTTGATATTTTAAGATGATCATAATATTTCATTTCTAACAAAAGTATTTTTACGTGAATATTAAAAAGAGAAAGAAAAGTTTGGTCAAAATTACGTCAGATTATAATTGTCAGATTCAAATTATAATTCAGTCTTCCGAAATCTTTTTAAAACCGATCAAATTAGCGTGCTGTTAGAGTCTGCGGTATCTGAACGGGGGTAGACGAGCGTAGCTTGTAGGGGGCAGAGCCTCCTGGTAAATTAAAAAGTAAAATTAATAATGATAGTAATTGTTATTATTAAGAATTATATTTCCAAGATTCTATTGAAATAATATTGTTTGCAAAATTCGGGGTAACAGAAATGGATTGAATGTTAGCTTCTTTACCTGTTTGTTTTTTTCATGGCATAGTTGAAAATAGGGACGATAGAATGTCTCTTACTCCATATTTTAGCATATTAATAAAATAATAATATTATCGAAAAAAGGTTCTATTATAGACTAATTAGATAGCAAGCAAACATATAAAATTAAAAAACTCCTTAACACTTTATCCTTTTGCTTTTTAAAAACAGATATAAATCTTATAAACAGAAATACAAGTCACAATTATAAATTGTGCATAGTTTTTTTTTAAATTAATCATCAATACTCAGTTTTATTCAGTGATAATATACACGTCATGTATGATTAAATTCGAAGAGAATTTGGTATTTTTTAAAAATTTATTTTTTACACAATTATTTAAATTAAGCAATGATAGATAAAATAGTATATTTAAAATAAATATATAAAATTAATTTTTAAAATTTAACTTTAAATAATCATAAATAACACTTATCAAACATAAAATCTATTTTAGTAGCGAAGCAGAAATATCATTTGTGAAAATTTGATAAATGTGATTTGTAATGTATACAGGACAATGGTGAAATATGGCTTAAATATAATAAAAAAAATAGTTAGAAACATAAAATTAAAAAATATATTAATTTGAGAATAAAGACTGGCTGCATCTACTCGTATTTTTTTTTAAATTTTTAATCGGGAAGTAAATTTTAAAATGTGCGTCTTTAAACCTTTCTATTTGTACTTCAGGGAAGTAACAATATCAATTTCTTTCAAATTATTTGTAAATTTGTCCTTTTAATTTCTTTGCAAATAAGCCACGCATTTGATTCTTTAGTAGGCAAACATGATTCATCCGGTAATTTCAGTTTTGAAATTTACATTCCTAAAAGAATTTTAATAAAGGAATAGAATATTTGAAAATTAATTAAAAACAGTATTAGTACTCTGGATGAAATATTTCAAAATTAAGTGACTGCATCTATAAAGATTTTGAATGGATGTTTAATCTCAGTTCATTCTATTAAATAAATAATTGCTTTCAATATAATTGGTATAAAGATTGGTATCAGTATTCGAATAGCTATATTTAAAAGCTATTGCAATTAAAATAGTTGAAATATATACGTTTCCACCAACGTTTAACATTTTTAAAACTATCGGAGTTCTTTGATTAAGCGTCAAAATATTTTGTTTATTCGTGCCAAATATTTAAAGCTAAGTTATCTTTATTAATGATTAATATTTAATTACAGAACTCGTTTTATAGGCATGCAAAGTAAAATATCTGCATTATATACATGGAATATGTAATTTGTTTTTAAATATTCTTGACATATTTATATGCTACAGTAGACGTTACATATGCGACGGATCAACAATGTCATAGCAACAATGTATTGGCATGCTGTACTAACATACCAGATTCGATTGTTGATTGAGTTCAAGTGCGAGATTTGAAGAATTCACAGTGATTTCTTATAGATATAAAGGAAATGTTAATAAGGATTTCATTAGAATTTTTATTTTTAAATGTTAATTCAATCAAATGTTAATTCAATTTCCTATTATAATGATATTCTCCTATTATATTACATTATCTATATATTATATTAAATTTCGTTCGTTTGTTTCAAAATGTACCCAGCTGCATTCATATTACACTACTCAAATAGCTAATATTATACTTTAGTAGAACACCCCTTAGAATCCATATTGGTCAATATCCCAAAATACGAAAATTGCAGTCCGCACAATAAAATTTCTATTTAATGTTAT
Source organism: Maratus speciosus (assembly GCA_963932465.1). Taxonomy (NCBI): domain Eukaryota; kingdom Metazoa; phylum Arthropoda; class Arachnida; order Araneae; family Salticidae; genus Maratus; species Maratus speciosus. The sequence goes on along the minus strand of OZ010788.1, from coordinate 307,723,341 downwards.
ATAATGCAATTTTCTTTTTTACATTCTAATAAAAATATTCTTAGAAGTATTTTCAAACGATATTATATTCATAATTACATGAAAATAAAGCAATTGAAAGACTTAAACTTTCAGATTGTCATTTTCCTGGCATGTCACACTGTGATGTGTGCAAAGTAAAAGGCTTTCTGCTATCATGTACACATATCTTTTTCTAGTTTTTTTTAATTTCTAATTAATAATTATACCTTATATAACACATATATGTGGAAGGTAACATGTTAAAAGTTCTGTATTTTACAAATAATTTTCCATAATTAAAATGTGATTGTCACTGAAAATGGATGTCATTGTCCTGGCCAGCTCATTTTAGTTCTTTATGAGGTATAAAATGGCGCTGCAGAGTAATTCTAGTTGTTCTTGACATAGTCCAAGTCAGCAGTAGTAAAATTATATTGCTACCAGCAAGATCTTTTATATATTTCTTTGAAAATAACATGTTTAAAGGCTTTGTAAAAATTGAGTAGACTTTTATTATGTCATTTTCCTGGCTTCTATAAATTACAAATAAAACTGAACATTACACTGAATTTGAGGTTCTATAGAGGAAACATGTTCCTTTAAACAAAATTTAAATGTTAGATCTAAAAATAAAAAACCAAGAATGTGAAAAGTATTTTAGAATGAAATTGTCATTATCCTGGCATACATATGCCAATGAAATGACATATAATTACATAAAAATGAAGTTACGCTCTTCAAACTTTAACAATTGTACATATAAATTCCTTTATTCAGCTGTTCAACCAATATTTAAAAAAATCAGAAGCTTTGAAACGATTTAAATTTTCAAAATTTTTGTTTTCAAAATCTCACATTTTGTAATATTCATCCAGATAGGCCGAAATTTTAATTCCCAGGACAGCTCGTAGGAAACCTATCTTGATCTAATCCGGTGCAATTGAATTTCTACAAAAAATGATAATATTTATAACCAGCAATATGCTATAATTGAAGATTTTTGAAAAGCTTACTGCATACATACTTTTTCGAACAAATTTAAAATGCATCAAAATTCAGACTATATAAGTTTTCAAGTCATGGAATATTGAATTACATAATAATTATCACTCAAACAATTACGTTCAAATGAACACTCAATAACCAAATTTAATGTAGCTTTGAAGGAAAGGAAATGGGGGAAAAATCACAACTTTGGAGCTCTATAATGAAAAATAAAGTAGTTTTTTTAAAATATTTTTCTGTAATTTGTGAAACAAAAACAGATTTCCAAAAATTCTCGTTAACAAGTATGCACTATCGCTCTTATGGGGTATAGATCACTTCACATTTCAAAAAAAAAAAAAAAAATAATAATAATAATAATTTAAAATAAAATAAAATAAATAAAAAATACCAGCTTTACACGGTCCGGAATGAATAAAGTATAAACTCAGCCCAGTACAACTCGAGTCCATTGAAATATAATATCGAACCTAGCTCGGCTCTAGTTACGTCTAAGTACCGGTACGCAGAGACCTCTACAGCGCGCACGGCTGTAAACTTGTTAATTATTTTATTTATTTCTCTCATTTATTATACTATGAATCACAAAACAAACGATTTTCTTCTCAATACGTTGCTTTTGACAATTCGAAATAATATATTTTTCGATATCAGACGTTAGAAGATAGTACGAGAGGTCATTTCTCATATCATGCCTGAAAATGAAAAGGACGCACACACAAACTCGCGGGATAATCAATATCTATATTTAGTTGTTATGAAAAACGTTTCAATTTTCCCCAACAGGTGATTTTTCAGCTTGTCAAAATTCTTATTTGAAGTGTTAAAAATACATTGTCTTCTAGTATCTGTGCATGAGCTGTCATTCATTATTTCTCCCGGTTGAATTTTTTATTTGGTATCGTTTCAAAAATTGAAAATGATATTACATTTTATGTCAAATGGTTTTTTCTGTTCCCCAAAAAATTAAATAGATTTGCCCTATATATATGTATTTGCTCTTTATCACTGTTACCGAGAAAGCAGAGAAATCTATCACGAAAATTATTGTTTGGAAATAACAGTGACAAAAATGTGACTGATGAACTCCCTGTTGTTATTTTTTACCCCCCCCCCCCCCCAAAAAAAAGCATAAAAACGGTATCAAAAATTGTAATTGATGATTTACATTCAGTTTGTTACAATTGTTCAGTCTTAAATTATCTAAATCCAGGGGCTGCCCCTACCAAATGGAAAATTGCTTAAAACACTGTAGGGCATATTTGCATTTTACCTCAACAACAATTAACAATTGTTTAAAAAATTAACTGTGATTGTTATTGTAATTTTATTTAGTATATTGTTTTTAACCATTTGGAAATATGGTTATTGTCCTCGTCAGGGTAGGAAATCAAAAGCATATCTGAGGCTTTTTATTGGTTGAATCCGCATTTTATTAGTTTTCTGATTGGTCTATACAGTAATCTGTATTTCCTTTTACTTTCAACAGAGATTAATACTTCTGTTGACACTATGACAAAAAAGTAATAAAAACTACAAAAAAAAACATTAATAACTCAGAAACAAATTGAGATACAGCTTTCAAACAAATTGCATTTAAAAGTACATTTTTTTCTCTATACGATGGTGTAAAAAGTAATATTGTCGGATGTTTAGAAGTTTAAGAATGAAATTTCATTTAAAATTGGTCGTCAGATTTCTTGGAAATCTGAGGATGGAAAAGCCTTCTTCCGAACAGCCAATGAAATGCTTGGATAATACGTAAGTTTCAGGTGGATAATACGTAAGTTTCAGGAAATCTGACGAGTCGCAGGCGATTTTTGTCGCTGTTGTTAATTGCTGTGTTAATGTTTAATTCATGACGTACGTAATGTATGATCAACGCCGTTTAATGTTTTAAATTTTAGTCTTTGAAAAAATCATTTTCCAAATGGTCGTTGTAACTTGTTAAATTGCTTTTTTTTAATTTATCTTTAATGTACGTGTATTTTTATCGCTATTGTAAATTATTGTGATTGCAAGTGGAGCGGCATATTCATAATTAACTTTTTAACTTGACATGTTTTTATATTGAAATTTTCAACTTCAATGTGTGTGTGGGAAAATATCCCATCAGAGGTTTGTGAGGTACCAGAGAAATGTTTTGATTGAGAAATGTAAGTTCGCGCTGAAAAAGCGCAAGAAAAAAATTGTATTAATAAAGTATGAAGCTAATGTCCAACATATATATATTTTTAATTTAGTGTTAAAGTTATTGTGTGTAAAATTACTTGGTGATGACACTAGCAACAATTTACAGACTGTTGCATAAAAAACTCCCTTATTTTAAGATTCCGTAATACATTAATTACAATAAATATAGAAATAAAATAAGTGATATGCTTATCAGATAGTTCATAAATTTTGTATGGTACAGAAATTTTAGAAAGCAACGATTTTCATAATAATAGGGTTGGTGAACCCCCGAGTGATCTCGAATCAATCCGGCCTTGGCGCGGAAAGATGACCGAGAGCTCGGCCGAGGTCACCGTGGCGGTCCTTTTCCATTTTCGGAGAGGAGACTAAAGCGGAGACCCAGAGTGGTTCAGGTGGCCGATGGAGTTCCCCGTCCAGTGCCCGGACTAGGTCCGAGGGTACAACGTGAGCCTGGGTAGCCTGTCGCTAACATGTCATCGTGTGGAAACGACTGCTTTGGGGACCGACGAGCAGTTACCGGCTTGACCGGGATGAATGGGCGAATGCGGTCCAGCCTTCTCTGAGCGAGCAAGTGGGAGGGGCTCGGAGTTGCCTTGATGTGAATCTTTAAGGCTGCTGAGCGTTGCGGTGTTTCAGAGGGGCTCGACTTAGCATCGTAACCCTCTGCCTCGGAAAACAAAGGGCTTGCGAGTCGGAAACCAAGGTACCCTGTGTGGTCTGGGGTGCAAATGCCCTTGGATCGTCGAAGCAGGTGGGCATGTCGGCGGCAGGTGAGCGAACGGAACACAGGTGGTCACCAGAGGGTCCGGTCGGGCCAGTGTTTTTGCTTTTCTTCTCTCGGTTCGACACCCGGAAGTAGATCGTCCACTGGTTGAGCCGTTGTCCCTGGGGTTCCTTGGATTGACGGTCCTAGGGGATTTAGCGACCCCTTGTGGATGATCCGATCGGGTGTTGGATTTTTAATTTTCCTATTTTTTATTTCCTATCTACTAACTCTGTTGTGTGTGTAGTCCTCCGGATCTGGAATTTGACTGAGTGGGCCCTTGAACATCTGGGAGGACTTGCCAAAGATACTATATTCCGTAAAGATATTCAGCTTCCGTAGGCGTAATGTAATCGCGTCGAATCAACTTGGTACCTCAATATGTAATGCGCGATAGGCAACATTACAGTGAAGCAGCGCAAACCAACCACGTGATTTTTAATTTTCTTTTTCTCCCGGTCCTTTTGCTTTCAGTTCAGCGTCCTTTTTTATTCTGTAATTCTAAATCGCGAACATAATTATTTTAAGTAGACACTATTTTCAAAACATCAGATATTTATATGTATACGCAATTTAAATATGAACGCTTAAATCGCTAAAATATTATTAAAAAAGACGGATTTATTATTTTTTATCAGCCAAATAATATGTATTATAAAACAATAATAAACTGTGAAAGCTTATTTTTTTTCTTTCTTTCGAAATGAGAGAAATTATCTTTCGTTTTTTAAAACAAGGCATTTTTAAATCTACATTTTATTAGTAGTAGATATTCTGAATATACTAATTTCACACATATTTAAAAGGAAGTTAAGTAATTTATATAAGTGATGTTTTGAAATGATTTCTAACATTATTCAAACTTTTAAACGGATTTTTTAAAAGTTATATATTTATAAAATACCATTAATAGTTAAAATTTTAGTGTTTTGTGTGAATTGCAATATTTTGCATGCAGAAGAAACATAATTCTTAAATTGCATTAAACTAATTATTAACAACTCAATTAAAAAATTATTACACCACTGTGAAATTTTTTTTTCTCTTTTATTGCAAGTGGAAATATAATCTTTTGCAATGTTTATATCTTTAAAAGATCAATTTCAAATATTTTAACTATATATTTTCCTGTAGGTATAAGAATGATTCATGAAAAGTAAAGCATATTTCACTTTTGAATTTCTGAAATGAATAACTTCACCTTTGTTATTGATCCTATTATTCCATTTTTGCACACCTTTAATTTTTTCCCTAATTTTGATTAAGTATAATTCAAAGGAATTTATAAAGTGTTTGAAATGAAAATTAATAAAGCATAGAATAACCTTAGGATCAAACAAATTCCATTTTCTTTAAAAATAAGTAAATTATGCTCATAACAATAAGACTGAAATACCCCCACCCCCCTTTTTTTGTGTATACAAATAAATTTGTTAACACATTTAAACGAATTCAGGAAATCATAAATAATTATATTTTATTTATACATAATATCCCAAAACAATGAAAAATGGCAAGAGCATACAATAATATAATTTAAAATTAATAAAATTAATGCACATCGCAAACAAATATTTTCACATGTGACAAAAACTTCCTAGTACAAAGTAAGTACTGAACATACAATTTTCATTTTCAGGTTTCAGTAATACGCACAATTCGTATATGTTTACACTTTTTAAAAGTAATAATAATAATGACAATTAAAAGAAAGAGTTAGAAATGACACATTCTTTTTTAAATTTTAAAACTCGATTAAGTTAATAGATTAAAAATATTTTTTACTACTATTTTAAGCTGGTAAAATTCATATGACAAATTAGGATGATATGATGAACATGAAAATACCAAATTGTACAAGATTTTTTTTCTTTTGATTTATATAGAAATTCTTTGCCCTTATAACAAAATTAGTGTTAACAATGAGAAAAAAACTTTAATATATAAATTTATGTACATACACCAATATTATTTAAGTTTTTACATTTGAGCTATTGATTTTGAAAGGGGTAAATCCATTTTATTTTATTGATAGTTATTGAATAGTTTACATTTGAATAGGTTTAAAAATATTCATAAGCAGTCATACACTTATTTTATATATTTGTCATCTTATAATTTAATATGCAATAAGGGTTATCCGTGCCAAAACTTAAAATAATTAACTGTTTTAGGAAAAAGTTGAAAAAATATAAATATTCAATCATAAGTTAAATGCATATAATTATAAATTATGATAAATAAATGTTGAAAATGAAACACAGTTGTAGTACATAGATCTACTAAATTATGATTGATTTTGTTAATATTATGGTACATGAGAAATAATTCTTATTAGAAAAAAGAAGAAAGAAATATGAATTGATAAAAGGTTTAGTGTATTCAGAAACTGCCACATTTTTTCATACTCCATTAGTGGAAAAAGGAATTTTAAATAATGTGAATATAGCTAAAAAAATCGAAATTAAAATACATTATATTTTATAAAGATTTCATGTTACATTCCAAAATAAATTATGAAAAATTAATGTTAAAACAAATAATAATGAAAATCTGTATGTATTTCCATAATGTGAAAAGTACGATAAATTTCTAATTACACAAAAAAAGCGCATTGCCAACAACTACTTTGAGGTGTTGAATATTTATAATCTAATATTAAATTAATAAAATCCAGTTTTTAAATTGCACACAATTGAATAATGCCGTGTATCTTTGAAAGAAAGACATTTAATGTGACAAGTTCAGTATAGCATGATATAGATAAAAGTTACAAAATTTTTAAAAAAGAAAGAAAATTTATACATCAAGCACAGATTATGAAACACTTCCCAACATATTCAGAATACTGTGAAAAACTTCCACATCAATTAAGGCGAAAGATTATGTCTAAGTAAAAAATTATGAAAATGGTAAAACTTTTGACAACCCAATTTCAGATAATCAGAGTCAGATAATAAGTAGTCAGAGAAGTATCCGAATTACTTTTGTGCAGTCCTATATGTGATCTATTCATTTGTATATAAGTATATTTACTACATAGTATGGAATTAGATTTAGTTCAGTTAGAAAACATATAATACACCTGAAAATTCCCTTCAGCAATATCTGTCAATAAAAAGAAATGTACTTGAATTCTTTTGTGCAGCCCTTTATATGATCTATTAGAATGTGCACCACGCCGAGTAATATGTATAGCTATAGTAGTATTTAATGCTGTAAATATCAATTTCAATATGTTTGAAATAGTGTAACATCATTAATTACACTAAACATTTTTTATCGATACATCATAATGCAAAGGGATTCTTTTATATCCTCTGTAAAAGAACTATAAATGCTATACACTTTATTTCCAATACTGAACATGGAATGGCAAACCACAGTGACATATATTTTATTACATTAAATTTTAAAAAGTAAAATACATTTTCTAGATTATAAGAAGCTATAAATTAAACCGTAATTAAATATTAACAATTATAACAACATACAATACTATAACAACATATGAGGACATCAGAAGCCAAGGGGTACAAGTGATAAAATTTCGATTTGGAGTAAATTGAGTTCAAAGATAATTGACGTTAAAGTTGGACATCAATAATAATTGACTGAATTGAAATAGGAAACTGCTGCTTGTTTAACTGTGGTCTTTGAACTCTTATTTCAATAAATGTGAAAAAAAGTAGAGTACATTTTTTTTTTTTTTTTTTTTTTTTACATTTATAATTAATTAATGTTGATCATTATTCGGCAAAAGTGGTTGATCTCTAAAATGCAACACATAATTAGAAAATCACTTATATTTCTTTACCTGGAAAGAAAAAAGCATATTTCCAGGCCGTCTGTGCACTTGGTTCAATTTTGTCATTTATACCCCTTGGCTTCTGGGGTCCTCATATAATAATAATAAATGGTAAGTTCTATTATATAAAAAAATAAATCTATTATTAAAGCAATACAAACATAAACAAAATAATCACGGGAGCTCAAAAATATATATATATATATATATATACAAATTATTCAAATAATACTATAATAATAATAATAAATGGTAAATTATATAACAAGACGGTAAGCGTGATCTGCGACCACACAAAGTGTTTCGTTTAATATAACTTTCGAAACAACTTATTCTTTAATTAAATATAAATAAAAAAATATGAATACATTTTCCATTATTTTAATCGGGGTTGTTTTTTAGTTAATAACGTGCATTAAGAATTTTTCAAAATTATGATTTTTCGTGTGATCCCAGGTGTTCAGCTATAAGTATCCAAAATTTCAAGTCTCCAACTTATACAATTTCTGAGAACGAGCTCTGTGACGGATGTACACACAGATAGACAGTATAATTAGATGAATATGGAATCTACTTTAATTTCATAATTTTTTATAGTGATTGTGAACACCCATTTAAATATCGCACGACCCACCGCTGGCAGTGTTAGTGATTACAATATTAATAATAATCCTTTTACCAGTAGCAATACTAAGCAAATGGTAAGTATTAGGAATCAAACAAAATCAGAATGGAAAATAAAAAGTAATAAAAAAAATCAATCTTATCTTAAATAATTTAATTAACATCTAATGATAAAAGATACCAAAACGTACAAAACTTGCATAAAAAATCAATAATAATTTATATATATACTTATAAGTACATTATATAACATTCTATATGAAAATAAATTTTAAACAAATTCTTCCAGCTAAAACAATAGCGATAAAGCGATGGTACTTCTGCAAAAAATACTTGTCTTTTAACAAAAAACTGTCAAACCAGCAGATACGAAGAACGCGGGAAACAGTGGGACGTTTTGTTTGTTTGTTTGGAACAACGAGGAGGAAAGGAAGGGTGACAGTTGACAGAATGAGTTACGGACATTATTGGCGGGGGGGGGGGGCGGTCAGAGATACTATACTCCTCCATATTCTTTGGCCCGGTAGCTCGCGGCTGCTCTCAGCCTGTAACGTTTGTTTTCCCACCAAGCTTATTGAGGTCTCAACTTTTTATCTGTTGGCTGAAGTCGGATTTCTTTCTCTCTACATTCTTTGGACTTGCCACCCTCCGTGCTCAACAAGGTCCGAGCAGATCTCGAACCCTTTTTGCTTTTCCTTCTATTCTCACATGGCGGTTCGTCTTTGACGGATATAGACCGTATTGATGCGTCACTCGGTCCGGAGTCGTGTGGGAATTAACTTTCCCTATTTTTTTATTTTCTATCTACTAACCCGAAGTTGACTATGAGGTGGGAGAGTCCCTCAGGGGACGCGAAGCCTCTTGGTCCGATGGTCGTCTTAGGGTCCGGGCTCAGTCCTTGACTAGTGGGTGGCGTAGTCCCCCACGGGACACGTAGCTCACGGGTCCTCATGGGCACGGACTCGCTTTGTAAATAGTTCTTTTAAGTGTATTTTTATTATGTTGTCCTCCTGTGGGTTTGGATCTTCCTCGGTGGAGTCAAGGGGTGGACCGATCAGGTGCGTCGCGTGCGGTTCGTCCTGCGGTTCGAACCTGTTCCGACCCCTCTTTCGAGTTATATTGGGCCAGGTTGCTTAGTCAGCGTTCGGACGTTGGTAGTATAACGTTCGGGGGGCCGTCATTGACTCACGTAATGTGAGTCCTTAGTTCTTCGATTTGTGCGATGCTCTAGAGGAGACTAAAGCGGGACAATCCTGCTTGGGATGCCCTACTTAATGAGACTTTTCGGTCTCAAATTTATGAGCTATCTGATAAACATTTCAGTTAACAAATATTTCTTCTACGTCATAAACATGATCTCTAACACTTATTTTATTTTTATATTTATTACCCTTAATGTGTCATTGAATTTTAAAGTTAGGTAATTTTTTATGGAACACCCAGAACCTGAGAGAATCACTTTTAAGCCTTCCTTCAGGTGATTTTTCAGTTCTAAGAAAAGAAAAAAAATTGTACCTTTTTCAGGCAGATTTATTGTTAATGGAAAACTGAAAGTTATAAGTCATTGTAAATGTTATGTATCTGTACGCGAGTCGGATTGTAAAATCATTCAAGTAAACTTTTACCGGTTATTTGAAAAAAGCTTAATTACGTAAAATTGAAATTGCCTTTTATGTGGAATTCATATGTACCTACTGTCAGCAAAACAAGAACATTCCATACTTTTTAATCACCAAATTGTCTAAGCAAAACACGCAAATAGCATTTGACTGGAAATTATGTCTTCATTTAATTTATTGTCTTCTTATACTGATATTGTGCCAAACTCTAAAATTTACAATACAAACGCTCAATTCTAATAGTATATTTGGCTTTATTTGGTAAAGTTTGTCATAGTATACATACTGGTACATCATTCGGTCAAATAGTTTATAAATCGTTAAGGTTTATAGTTTGAAACTTCTAATGTTAAATTCCCTTTTTAATCGTTCCAAAACAGATAGCGATGCGGATTGTTTTGAAGCATAACTCCAAAACTACTGAGGAATGAGCTTTGATTTTGGATTCACATATTGAAAGCTTGTAGAAATAGATTTCTGTTAAATAAAAAAATCATCGATAAAAGTTCATATATTATTTGGAAATTAATTTTGAAAATTTTCATATTTTAAAATTGATTTTCGAAAAAAATATGAATTGCAGCCCATAAAAATTTTTATAGCAAGCAATTTTCAGAAGCTTTAAATATTCGAATTCAGAATTGTAGCTCATTCTAAGAAGTAATTTTGAGTAATGCTTTAAAAATTAACTGCATTGCGATTTGTTTTGTAACGATTAAAAAGGAATTTAACATAGGAGTTCCAAAATTTAAACCTTCATAATTCCTAAACTATATAACAGAATGACTTACCATTTGAATATTTAATACGTGATTTATCACATTGCTAATTAAGCGTAGAACAAATAGAGTGAAAAATGGCCAAGCCGGGAGGCGAACACGGAACCCTTGGAATAGCGCTCCAAGTGCTCTACCATTTAAGCTACGAGAACGATACCCAGCTTAGCATGTAGCATCTCTCACTCACATAGATTGGTAAGGCTGCAACTGCAGCACAAGATTGAATCCATCTAAGATTCCATCTTGTGCTACAGTTGCAGCCTTACCAACCTATGGGAGTGAGAGATGCTAAGATGGGTATCGTCCCCTAGCTTAAATGGTAGAGGATTCCATCTTGTGCTGCAATTGCAGACTTACCAACATATGTGAGTGAGAGATGCTAAGCTGGCTATTGTTCTCGTAGTTTAAATGGTAGAGTTCTTGCTGCGCAGATTCCATCTTGTGCTGCAATTGCAACCTTACCAACATATGTGAGTGATAGGTGCTAAGCTGGGTATCGTCCTCGTAGGTTAAATGGTAGAGCACTTGGAAAAATATTCCAAGGGTTCTGGGTTCGATTCCCGGCTAGGTCATTTTTCGCTCTATTGGTTCTGCGCTTAGTTAGCCATGTGATAAATCGCAAATTAAATATTCAATAATTCCGAGCGTAATTTCACTGCTGAAAGTTAATTAAAATTGTAGACTTGCCATTAGTTATCCTATTGTAAAATTTACCTAAAATACAAATAAACAATCCAAACTGGACATTCGTATTGAAAATTTTAGCGTTTAGTACAATTTCAGTATGAAGGCGACATCTAATCTTATTATTATTATTATTATTATTATTATTATTATTATTTACATAAATTGAGAAAAGACATAATTTCCAGTTGAATGACTTCTTCGGTTTTTCGCTGAGACAATTTGGTGATTGAAATGTACGAGGTGTTTTTTTTTTTTTTTTTACTTTAGTTGAACTTAGGAATTTCATTTAACACAACGTCAGCATATTTTATTTGTTTTTGAAACATAAACAAATACCTGTTACAGATAGCGATCATACTGTAAAATAAAATACAAAAAGCTGATAGATTATTGTCCAAAAATGGTGCTTCGGCTAAATTTAAATGCTCTCGCTGTTCAAAAGAAAATCAGGATATTAGTTTGGAGGAATTTTAAAGTAATGTAATTTAAAATTGTATCATGAAAGGAAGAATGTATATTGTCAACAGTTAAGGAAATTGAAAGATGACTTGTTATAAAAAGGCAAAAGTCCCAAATTGAATTGCAAAAGTATTGCTTTTCATTACGGAAGATACAGCATGATATAAATCTTTAACTATTTGTCAGAAATTATTCAAGCATAATTAAGTTATATTACATCGTCCACGGTTTACTCCAAAACCCATTTCATTAGATCAGCGGTTCTCAACCGGTGTGCCGGAAAATATCGGTATGCTGCACCGTAAAAAAAAAAAAAAAAAAAAAAAAAAAATCGGTAAAGTTACTAAAATTTTTCAAGGAACTGAGATTCCTAGAACTATTTATGTAACGACAACAACAAAAATTCATGTAACAGATACACATTTGTACTGTAAATAAAAAAATCTGTAAGGTTACTAAGAATTTTTTAGGAAACTGGTATCCCTAGAACTTTTATATAACTGCAACCAGGATTGCAGATAAAATTTTAGTAAGATTACTGTAATTTTAGTAGATTCTTTTGCAAAACTACAGATTTCTGTAGCCTTTCGAAAACTACTTTTGTAGATTTACATCTTTTTTTTTTTTTTGTACAGTGTACATATAAAATTTTAGTAAGTATACAGATTTCTGTAACTTTACATCTGTAGAGTTACTTTTTTTTTTTTTTACAGTGTGTGATATATGGTAGGTCGTGACATACTTGTGTACCGTGGTATGCCATGATAAGTCCTCAGATGTGCCTTAAAATTTTTCATTAACGTTATAACAAAATTTTACGAGCTAACTAAAGTAATTCAAAATGCAATTTTATAAGTTTTGCAGTTTACTATGTAATCAGGTTGAGTGTAATAAAGTTCAATTTCCTTCTAAAATGTTTCAGTGGTTGAATATCCATAATAAGAAACGTCAGAGAACTGCAATGAAAATAATAATTAAAAAAAAGTTATTTTAATACCCTTCCTTTTTCTTCCCTTGCTAATTTACAGTTATTGCAAAAAATATTTGAATGTTCCTTTTCATTAAATGAACTTTTTTTTGGAAAGAATAATGTTCAAATCGAAAATAAAATTCCACTAAACCAATGGAAAAAGATTTATTAGAGTATGCCAATTCGCAAACCCTATCGTGTACTGAAGATATTTAAAAAAAAAAGTATAAATAATAAAATATTTTTCTTTTTTTTTGTGTATGATGGAACATTTTGTTCGTGTTATTAAATAAATTAAAAAAGACATGTATACCTTTTATAGGTTTTCGACTACCATAAGTTTAGTGTGCTTCCTAAGTTTAATCATGAGTTTGAGTGTGTCGCAAGATAAAAAAAAAAGTTAAGAAAAACTGCATTAGACTATCAATTATTTTCGATTTTAGTGCGTACAAAATATTTTGCATGGTATAACTTTCACTTTAGATGACATTGTAAAATCTCACGTAAAAATATTTTTTCAGGAAAGAGAACAGGAGTTCTTTGAAAATAAAATCATGAAAATGCATAAAAGCTATCAAGAGTGGATATTCATCTAAATATGAGCATGGTAATTTTTTCCCTAAAAAAATGTTTCTTATATAAATGATAAAATCCGAAATAAGTTTCTGTACAACATGGTACTTAACACGTAATTAAAAAAAAACCCGACTTCAAGTGTTTTTCCTTAAATTATACACTGCTCAAAACAATTAAAGGATATTTGAAGTTTTATATAAAATAAAGATATAAACGAAATTTTTTTTGCCGAAAATAGAAAAAGAGAATCACAAATGCAAATTTTTCTGGTTTTCAAACTGTGGAGTATGCAAATTTTGAATTCGACGTCAAAAACGTCGCTTCAGCGGCAGCGAATGAAATTTGACTTTCAACTGGATAAAAGAGAATGAAGACAAGGATGATCGGCATTCAGTGATTGCTTTGTTTCGATGAGTACGATGTCTCAGCGAAGTCATTTGACAGATTCAGAAGCTTTCAGAATTGTTGGTAGGTTAGAAGGGGGCCAAACTCAAGCCGAAGTAGCGCAAGCCATTGGAGTGTCACAAAGTGTCATTTTCAGGATCTGGAACCGTTTTTTGGAGAGTGGATGTGCAGGCCGAAGACCAGGGCAAGGTCGTAGACGGGCAACAATGCCCAATGAAGATCGGTATTTTGCGTTAACAGCTCGGAGACACCGAACCATGAACGCTACTCTTCTCCAACAACACCTTCGCTCGGCTACAGGCACCACGATTTCAACTCAGACTGTCCGAAACCGGCTCCATGCTGTAGGTCTGTATGCTCGCCGACCGATGGTATGTGTTAGATTAACATCAAGGCATCGTCGCGACCGCAGGGAGTGGGCAACCGAGCATGTCAAATGGAGGAGAAATGAATGGAGCAATATTCTGCTTTCTGACGAGTCCCGTTTTTCTGTGCATCCGGATAATAGGCGTATTTTCATCTGGAGGGACCGTGGCAGTAGGAATAATCCTGCGTTCGTGCACGAAAGTGTCAGATTTGGCGGTGGAGGAGTGTTGGTGTATGGTGACATCTCCATTGACGGGCGCACTGACCTCTACATCATTCGAGATGGAGCTCTGACTGGTCGCCGATATAGGGATGAGATCCTCAGACCTATTGTAGTCCCTTACGCTGCAGCAATCGGAGATAACTTCATTTTAATGGACGATAACTGCAGGCCACATCGTGCAAACCTGGTGGAGGATTTCCTTTTCGAGGAAGGAATCGTTCGAATGGAATGGCCAGCGTGTTCTCCAGACATGAATCCAATCGAGCACGTTTGGGACGCTCTAGGAAGACGGGTTTCTGGCCGCCAACAACCCCCACAAACTCTCCAAGAACTGGAAAGAGCTCTTCTGGAAGAGTGGGGCAGAATACCCCAACTCGTCATTAATAGCCTCATTGAGTCCATGCCTCAAAGGTGTTCAACGTTGCTGGCCGCCCGTGGAAACCATACCCCCTACTGAAAATGATTTTCTTTGAAGAAAACACCTTTTCTTATTCTTTTTTTCTCATATGCACAAATTGTGTTTTTTTCCTTTAGTACACAAATGCGCAATAAAATGCATTTTTTCTGCCAAACATGTGTAATTTATTCTCATATAACCTACTATGTCTGTCGACCATGTATCAATCAGCTAAACAGTTTACCAGATACAAAATCCACCTAAAACTGCAATATCCTTTAATTGTTTTGAGCAGTGTATATACTTATTGGACACTAGTTGGCGTAATTTAGAGTGGTGTGGTACAATCGAGTGGTTTTGCGGCAACTCTTAATTGTTGCCTACATCAATTTTTAATCACATTGGGCTAGTATCACTCATAATGACACGTAATTGATGAACCTCTTCAATTAAAAGTCTTGACGTGTCTCTGTAAAGAAAAAACTATACACGTTACGATGCCTTTTTAATGTGTGTAGTAGTACGCATTTCAAGTACTAGTACATTAACAACATATTCTAATGTTGTTGCGACAAGCCGATTTTTATGAACGTTAGAGCCTAAAAAATAAAAAATAAAAAGCCGAACAAGAAGACGTAGGAAAATAGAATGAAATCCTTTTTTTTACTTAAGAAATTGCAGTCGGGAGCATCAGATTCATGTTTAGATATGTACTGCGGCTCCTCCTACCTACATGTTTGCCTCCAACTGAAATTACTTAAGTAAAACAAAGGATTTCCATTACGCACTCTACTATATTCCTACGTCATCTTGTTTCCCTCTTTTTAGTTCGCTTTTTACGCAATCGGATTTTTTGAATTTTTTGAATTTAATTTTTTATTGACGAATTTTTAGTTTATATTACTTACTTATTTTTTTTTTATTTACTTGTATTGGTGACTTTTAAGTTGTGTTTAAATGTTAGTTCCTATCTATAAACACTGTTTTGATGAGGCCTATAGATGTTTATGAAGGTTAGAGTTACAGTTAAGCTAGAGATTCTACCTACACAACTTTCAGGTTGTGTAATATTTAAACGGAGCTTCTGACTGTATAATAGTCTAGGAAACATCGTCTTAATTTTGAAAGACCTATCCAATGATATGTCACTCCGATATGGTGCGTAAAATTTTTTTTCGTCTCTACCGCCACTTTGAGTTTATGAAAACCAAATCTAGCCTATAACCATCGCACGGTTAAGACGAATCGATAGAGACCTCATTCATTAAAATCCATCCAGCCATTGGGATGTTTCGAGGGTATAAAGAAATCCACATTCATATCCACATACGCGTCAAACACATAACCCTTCTTGGCAGTCGGGAAAAAACAACCAGGCAGACAAACATGCCCTTTTTGGATCCTAGTGAAATTGGAACGGGATCATCCCCAAAACAAGCCCTTTCCAAAAGTGAGCAAAATTAAAAAATTGGATCATGCATTTAAAAAAAGATATGAACGAATTGTATCAGCCTCTTTGTTAGAAGTCAGTCAAAAGTTGATTTAAAAAATAATAGCAGATTTTCGCTACAGTTTATACAGCGCATGTATCATATTGAAATACACGTTTACAAAACAGTTGGATAAACAGTTAAATGATCAGCATTCACTACTTCAGTTTCCTCTCGAGATATTTTACGTACACAGGCTTCAATAATATCTCTTAAGTATATGTCGTTTCTAGCTGAAGGACATTCGACTTTCTGTTCTTTGAGTCTCTATTTTCAACTAACAAATATTTGAAATCAGTTATGAGTAGTGAATTTACTAATTAACTCTTCACGCGAAGCAAATTTGATATTTCAAGTAGTTTTTGTTTCTTTTTATCCCAATTAAAATTCGTATTACAAAATTGTCCGAGTTTCCCTTTTATTCAAATGACTAATTTAAGAGATTTTATTCAAAGGTGCCCTAAATAATAACAGTACACATAACCTAAAATCAACAGTATTAATTTAAAATGTTTATAAATTTATGTAATTTGATTCCTAATAAAGACATGAATAATTTAATTAAAAAATGTCGCCGGATCGATAATAATGAAGACATGATTATTTTTTAACACTCTCGTACTGTTTAAAAAATGCGCTTTAAATTAAAAGCAAAAACCTGCTTTTTTTCTAAGTAATTTCGACTGGAAAATATATTACTAATACTATTCGCTGTTCTCAGTTTAGTACTGATCTGTGGCTTAAAACTAAGGTAGTTACAGAAATGACCAATGTTATTTTATTTTAATCGCAATAAAATAAAGATTTATGTAGCACCGTTACGTTCATAATTTATGTAGGTATTTCTGCAATTTTTTCCAAGAACGATGCATAAAAATTGAGGAACGATTTGCTGTGCGTTGATAAAATCTGAGAATATGGGGAATCAATTTTCAGAAGATAGTGTATCAAAAATTAGTACATATTGCATCTATATTAAGATTAAGGTATGAAAAAAAGAAGTACATGTTTGAGAAGAAGATGTAGCTCAAAAATAAAATCACGTGGTTTTCCGGTTCAAATTTCATTCCTGGATTTTTATTTTTCTTTTCCGGAGCTATTCTCAATGCACGATGTTCTTGCAAATAGATAATCATATCTCAATCATAAGAGCTTAATTTTGAACTGTTAATATACACACAATATAGGTGCAAAATTTATTGTGTATATACAGTGTTCCACAAAAATGGTGGTACAGAGAGTTGTTCTTGAAAAATATGCAAATTTCACCATGGTGGATAGAAATAAAGTTATTTAATAAATTGAAATAATTAATTAGCAGCTTTGTTACATTATAGAATGAAATGTTAATGGAAATTTCGCTTGGACACACAGAAAAAATATTATAAAATTATTATAGTTCAAAAATACTTCCACAAAATTCGGGGTACATTTGTAAAATTTGTAAAATTTTCGCCCATTTGCATATTTTACGGGACCTCAGCAGAAGAGATCTCTTATCTCAGCAGAAGAAATCCCATCTCAGTAGACGAAATCCCATGTCAATTAAAAAAAAAAAATGACGCAAAAAGAACTTACAGTAAAGGGCAAAAAATTAATTGTTAATCTTCATTAAAAAAAAGGGATAAATCTTATAGTGAGATAGTTAAAATGATGTCTCGAAGCCATTCCACCGTAAAAAGGATAATTAATACGTAGGGGAAAAAAAAGAGCATTGCAAATAAAGTTCGAAATGGCCTTCCTAAAAAAATAACAGAGAGAGATGTTAGAATAATACTACTCTGCCTTTCTAAAAATCCCACAATTTGTGCTAGAAAATTAACAGGAGATTTGCAAAAGTATAGCAATTAAATAGTACATAAAGAAACTATCAACAAAGTCATTAATGTTATTGAGTTTAGATCAAGATCTGCAAGGAGGAAGCCGTACATCTCTCCGATCAACACACTGTAAAAAAAAATCTGTAGTTCTACAGACGTAAAGTTACATGCTTACTAAACTTTCACCTGTAACTGTACGAAAAAAGCTGCAAATCTACAAAACTAGTTTTTGTAAAGCTACAAAAATCTGTAACTTTACAAATGAATCTGCTAAAATTTCAGTAATCTTACTAAACTTTTATTTGTAACCCTGGCTGCAGTTACATGAAAAGTTCTCGGAATCCCAGTTTCCAAAAAAATTCTTAGTAACCTTACAGATTTTTTGATTTTCGGCGCAAAAGTGTGACTGTTACATGAAATTTTGTTGTTGCCGTTACATGAAAAGTTCTAGGAATCCCAGTTTCCTAGAAAAACTTTAGTAACTTCACAGATTTTTTTTTACAGTGCAGAAAGAAAGGAATACAGTTTGTCAGAAAATTTTTACATGCATTTCTGAAAGATGTAATTTTTTCAAATCAGTCTTAGTTTAATATTTTCAGCATAAATGGACAAATTGGAGTTTAGAGGAGAAAGAATGATGCACTGAATCTCAGATATTCGACAAAAAGTGTAAACCATGTTGGAGGAGTTGTAATGATTTGGGACTGTATGTCAGTTTTAGGAGTACAAAATTTAGATTTCACTGAGACTGTCATAGACAGATTTGAATAGTTTGAAACATTTTAAATAAAATTTGGAGGACAGTGCATTAAAGTTGGTCGTCGAACAGGATTATTACTTCCAATAAGATAATGATCCCAAGCATACTGCTCATAATGTACGACTATGGCTGCTCTGCAATGTCCCCACGCATTTGCCACTCCTTCACAAATTCCAGATTTAAATCCTATTAAACATTTATAGAGTATTTTACAGCAGCAAGTGAACAGTTATGATATCAGACATACAAAATTGTTGAAAAATGTTTTATTTGCAGAACGGATAATATTCAGAAAACTGATACAGAAAATCTGGTAAAATCAATGCTAAACAGACTTAAAGCAATCTTCAAAATGAAAAGATATGCATCTAAATATTAGAAAAGGATTTTTTTAAATAATTTTTAAAAATTTCCACGTGTACCATAACTTTTGTAGAAACATTTTTGAACTTATATTTTATGCATATTTATTTTGAAAGTTTCTAAAGGAAATTGTTACGGATTTTTTCTTGTATAATTAGAAAATTTTTTATTAAATAATTCTGCCCGCTAATTCAATTTTATTTGCATTCATCATGGTTAAATTTGCATATTTTCCGAAAACTACTTCCTGTACATTCACTTTTGTGGAATGCTATATATCTCCAAAACTTAAGGCCGTATGAAATTTGTAGATGTAAGTGAATGTAAATAAAAATGTCAAGATAGTCATTGCTTGTGGTGCAACTGTTCGTGCAAGAAATGGGCAAGAATGCATCTGAAGTGGCTAATTTAAAGAATGTAATGTGCATTAATATCAAGTACACGAAAATGGGTAAGAAAGGAGAATAAATAAAAACTTTCTGCATTAAAAAAAACAGATTTTGAATATTTTTTAAACAAATTTGACAGCCTCTATACAAAATTTTAACATGAAAAATTTCTAATTTAAGTATTTTTCCTGAAAGCATTTTGTTTTCACCCGTCCGCTTTTTTTTTTTTTTTTTTTTTTTTTTTTTTTTTTTTTTTTAAATAATGACTTGCAATATGGACGGTGGTATTTTATTCCATTCTTCCTTGAAAGAGACATAAAAAATCAGTGTTGCCAAGTTGGATGATTTTCTTTCTCTAAAAATCTAAAGCTATTTCATGATAATGTTTGTTTTATTTCATGATGGGGGTTCCGTGATTAAATAAAGTCGGAAAAAGTGGTAGATTTTTTTTATTAAAAAATTCCTCAATCTGACAACACTGATAAAAGTAATTTTTGTTCAACCTTTGGGCAATGCTTATTTAATAAGCACACTAGTGCTTATCTAAATTAAGTCCAATGGCTGAAATATCCATGACTGCGATATCCTTTTTAGAACCACTCTATCGAGGCTCTGCTGGATTTATTAGTAAAAGTGTCTTGATGTCAGTTTCTTGTTTCATAGTTTCTAAAAATGTACACTATGTAGCCATTAATCACCGGACACTTTCAATTTTAGGCATTTTGTCTAATATTTAAAAATATACTTGTCGAATTCTTCTGAAACTTCAGGATTATAAAGAATTTTGTTTGGTCTCAAACTTATGAACGTTGATTTGATGAGCAGGACAATTAAGGGGCCAACAAAAAATGAAAGAAAAATAATAATATTTGGAATCAAACTGTACGTTAAAATTAAAATACACGAAATGATCTATTGCTGCAGAATACAAATTTGGGAATACCCTTCAACATGTTTACTGTTTTGTGTAAAAATAGCACATATATTCATGGAGATACTCCGTTTTTTTTTTTAAGTTAAAAAAAATTCTTGCATGTTTTTAGTTTATATCATGCAGGGTTGTTAACCAAATTTAATGCCAGTTTAAAAAATATTAGCAACGTGTAGTAGAAACAATATGGTACAATTGTAAAATATATATTTATGAAATATTTTATGAAATATAAGCAGTTGTATGAAATAATTTTTACCTGCGCATGCGCGAACGATAAAAAAGATTTTTTGCATAATTTAATAGTCAGCTCTATGGAGCAAAAAAAAAAAAAAATAAATAAATAAATAAATAAATCCAGTCAAATATCGTGAAAATTCAGAAAGATATCATCGATAGAGTGAACTGACATTTAGTTGCTCTCTAAAAGCAACTGAATCATAAGGGATTTTCCACAAATTGTCATTTTTTAATTAAGTGACTTTCAGAAAAAAGTTAGTATTTAATGAATATCAATAAGTAGATTTGGAACAAATGCTCCTATTTTTATTTTGATACTTCTTTTTATCACAGTATAGGGTCGTTCTGGTCGTTATCCAAGAAGAACTAAAGCATCAATAAAAAATTAAAATTTAAAAAAAAATTAAAATTGACAGTTTGTGGGAAATCCCTTATCCTTCAGCTGCTTTAAGAGAGCAACCGAAAATCAGCTCACTCTATCGCCGATATCTTTCTGAATGTTCACGATATATGAGTGGATTTTTTATGAGTTGCTTCAAAGAGTTGACCATTAAATTATGCAAAAAAAAAAATCTTTGTTATCGCTCACGCATGCACAGATAAAAAATATTTCATACAATTGCTCATATTTCATAAAATATTTAATGTATTATATATTCCAATTGCACTATATTACTTCACTACACTTTTCTAATTTTTCTGAAACTAGCGTTAAATTTGGTTAAAAACCCTGCATGGTATAAGCTAAAAACATGCAAGATTTTTTTGAACTTAAAAAAAAATATTCGCTATACCTTCGTGAATATACGTGCTATTCTTACACAAAACAGTAAACATACTGTACAGTATCCACAAATTTGTATTCTGCAGCGATAGATCATTTCGTGCATTTCAATATACAGGGTGATCCCAAATTTATTATTTTTCTTCGATTTTTTGTTGGCTCCCTAATTGTCCTCCTTATCAAATCGATGTTCATAAATATGAGGTCAAATATATTCTTTATAACCCTGAAATCCCAGAAGAATCCGACATGTATATTTTTATATATCCGACAAAATGTCTAAAATTGAAAGTGTCCGGTGATTAATGGCTATATAGTGTAAGTAATTGTGCATTAAAACGTGTGAATTGTTTCTTTATCTTGTAAGAACTGTATTTATTTACGGCGTTAGGTAAAATAAATGATATTTCTTCCTTGCTTATTGAAGAATTAATAATATCTTGGAAGCTTTAAAATCTTTTTAAATTATATTTTTGTTTATTGTTTTTATGTCTAATTTTCCTGAATTCAGTGATAGATTTATAGGTTAAAGTTACCAACTGAAGTTATAGACTGAAGTTATACATATATTACCGTTAATAATCATTTAAATTTGTAACACAACATTTTAATGCAACAGTTTTTTTTTAAGTTTGTGAATTATCGCATTGGTGAAACTCACTTTACACATACTCGAAGAGTTCCTTTTCTATTTTTTAAACGTCTATGAAAATAACATTTGTCTACTTCACACCGGTCTGGTATATGTTAATATTTTATTTTATCTTAGTTATGATAAAACCGAGATTTTTACAGCATTTGAGTTATTGTGTAACCAAATTATCACATAAACTTAAAATAACCAAACTTAACTTAAGTAAACAAGTTTCGTACAAACTCTTAAATAAATACAAACAAAATTTTCATATTCTGTTTATTTAAAATCGTCATTTTGAAAATATACAAAACTGTCAGCAATCTGAATTAAACTTGCATACTTAGAAATTAGTTGTTGCAGAAATATTCTTTCGCAGAACATGATTTTTTAAAAAGCAATTCATTAAAACAATAATAATAATAAAAAAAGTCTGAACAGCCTCTGTATAACTTTCAAAAAAATTTAGAGGGGGCGGGGGGGGGGGGTAAATACGTATAATCAAGGTAGCTTCCAATAATAAAAAATAAAACATTTTTTAAATAGACTATATTTCTCTTTTTTTTCTGACAATTTTTATCGCATCTAAAAGCGAATTTTTTTTCTCTAAAAGAATACTGCATAATCCTTAAATGGGGATTTTATGCATATAGTCAACTTGTAATACTGAACTTAAACTTATGTGACACGGAACCCAACAGAATGTGCTACTGAATACAATGCCACATGAATCTCTGAGAATATTTGGTAACAGCTGTGTAGACCACTGGGAAAAAAAAGGGGGGGGGGTTGATTTCCTAACAAAAATGATAATTTAGGGATTTTACATTTTTTACCTCTATTTCAAAGAGTAAAAAAATACAAAATTAGATTGATATTTGGGATGAATGGCTCATGAATATTATAAAAATGTGTTATTTTATAAATCAATACACATTTAATTATTATGAATGAAAATGAATTTTCTGGTTTCACATTTTCCAAACTTGCATTTCTATTTAAATTTTTTTAATATTTGCTTACGCATGTATAAAGAATAATTAGTTCTCCTAATGAAATTACATTTTCTTTTTCATATTTTTTAAATACACTTTAAAAACTTTATTCTATTAAGTCAAATTAAATTAATTTAATATTTATTTATTTCATAAATATTCTCATCATATAAATAAAGGTTGATAAGGATAGGACATAGTCTAAACTATGTACCTATAAATAACCCTTTGAAATTAACGAATGCAAATCCCCATATTATAAAATGAATCATTTTATTGTAAACCAATGCAAAATGTTTATAATCTGATTGGTTTTGAAAAACAAGGGATAAAATTAAAAATTATTTCCCACTCATTCTATTTTTTTTTTTTCAAGAAGCCAATTTTAAGCAACAAACACTGCTGATAAAAACTTGTCAATGAACAATTATTGGTTATTAATGGTAAACTGTTGTTAGGTGCTATCAATAATTTCTATTATTAAAAATTTGTTCATTATCCTAGTATTCACCAATCCTTACAGAAAAAGGGTATTACATATTTCTAATAATTACCACGAAGTTTAAAGTGTTAATACTAATAATAATTTCGACACATCAGGATGTCTTTCATAATTCCAATAAAAAATATAATTTTTAATAAATTTTCTTCTATAAAATAAACCGTATTTTATGATCTGTATTATTTTTTTCTACATTCTTTGCGAATTTCCGATATGGCATCATATTTTGAGGGGTGGAAATCCCGCTGCTGTTATCTATTTTGAAAGCGAACGAAGGTTAGAAATAAATAATCCTTCTATAAGTGAAGGTACTGGGCCACCTCTTTACTTGGGGGGCCTGGGCCCTCTGCCAAAAGAGAGCCGGAGAAGTGTTTCTGCATTGCGGCCCAGATCGATCGTCCCCGGCCCCGAGTAGGAGAAAACACGTGACCGTAAAGGCCCCCACTCGTCGTCTACTACTTCTTTTGCGTCGGATCGATGGCAAGTGGTGGAGAGGTGACAACCCTGTCCCACTGAGGGGGCTGATGAGGGATAGAAGGAAATGCAGGTGAGATAACTGATCAAAAACAATAAGAAGATATGTGCTGAAATTTAGACATGACATATTTTTGAGTTTTGTATTTCAGTTTCTCTGATAGAAATCTAAACTTGAACGCTCATGAATATAGGAATATATGAATAAGTAAACATATAGGAGCAAGAAATTCAATAAAATAGAAATTTAAACGATTTTTTTAGGGATAAGTCACACGATGTAGATATCATATCGTCTTGTTAAGAATGATTAAATGCATTAAACTGATAAATAAAAGGGTAACATTACAACATTATAATTTTTTGTAAAACGTTTGGTTTTCAGCGATTTAAATTTTAAATATTTTAAGATGAATTCGCTTCAGAAAAAAAAAAAAAAAAAAAAAAAAAAAAAAAAAAACTGAACGATTACATGTTGTGTATTTGATAGCAGCAGTTAAGAAGGGACTATTAAATATTTTAACTACAACATGTACTTGCTCAAGTAGTTTGGCTCACAATATGGCCAAATGTAAACGTTTTATTAATGAAGGACGTCAACCAGGCCTGCATTTGGGTACAAGTTTTTAATACACGTTAGTGCAGGATTTCCGATTATTCCTCCCTTTTTATACAGAAATTCTGAATTTATATTGAGGAATCCGATAGAAGAATTATGTAATCAGAAAGCGTCTGTCGTTAAATAATTAAAACAGAAAAAATTACTATTCGGAGAGTCTGGTACGAATTTGGAATTTCTGAATAAAAATGGAGTCCAAACTGTCAACAATGCATTCGTGGGATAACTACAGGATAGCTACTAAATACTGTTACAAATATTCAATCGTTTTATTTTACAAATATAAAATATAAAATAATAAATAACACTAATATGATTAACATCATTTTACTTGAATCGACCACCATCTTTATCGATTACCAAAGATAATCTCTTATGCCATTGTCCAACTGCGGCACAGATCATTTTAAGAGGTAATCGGCTCCATTCACGCAATATGGAAGCTTTGGGATAGCCCAAATTTCTGTGTTTTTTGCTATTTACTTTACCCTCTAAAATCCCCCAGACGCAATAATCTAAAGGATTTAGATCCATTGAAGAAGGTGGCCTACTTTCTTGCTTGATAAAGTTCGCACAATTGACATTGAGTGTTGATTTTGCTCGGTGCGAAGGTGCAGAATATTTCTGAAATATCCTATTCTTTTTGGGATACAACTTATCAACATGTGGCAATAAATGTATAGCCAATATGTCCTGTTTGCAATATTCCGCATTGATTTTTATCCCTTTATCGATGAATTCCAAAGGGAATTTTCTATTGTTTGTTGCCCAAACAATAACAAAATTCTTGTTCTGAAAGCGTTTAACAGTTCGAAGGTTTCTGAATATGTGACATCATTTTTAGCATTAAAACACTGTTCTGTGCAAAATAGCTTCTCATCAGAAAATATTAATCTGTCAGCACTTTTCCTACCATGCTGCTTCAGAAATTTCTTGCATCTTTGTAATCTTTTTACCTTTAGCGCAGCAGTCAAACCTTGAACTTTTCTTTAGAGATAAGGACGAAAACACATGTCTTCATTTATAATAACTTGTATAGTTCTGCAACTCAAGTTCTCTTCTGCAGCCATTTTATTTGCAGAACGTTGTGTATTTCTTCGTATATTTTCACGAATTCTTTTGATGCGCTCTTTTGTGAGAACTGAGCGTGGACGACCAGACCTAAGTCGATCTTTACAGCTATTAGTATCCAATTATCGCTATAGTTCTATATATAAATGTTCTATTAAAACAAAGGCATTTTAATTGCTTGAAGATTTTACCAGCGGAAAATCCGCAATCAAAGAGCTGTTTAATCATCATTCTTTTGACTTCTATCTTTAAAATAATTTTATATAATTGCTTTATACAAAAATCCTCTGCACTAATAGAAAATTGCCAAACGCTGAAATAGAGAAATAATTTGTTTTAACAAACGATTACAGCGAATTCTCATTTTTTGGAATGCAACAGTATTTAGTAGCTACCCTGTAAGTTAACACTAGCATCAAATGAATAGAATAAACTGGCTGAAATGAATAAATATTCAAAATATGACATTCCAGAAATTAACAGAGAATTCTTCTTAATTTTTCAGAAATACTCTTTTTACGATTTAAAAAATACTCGTAAGTACTGGTACAGAAAAAATCATTAACCCTTTCTCCCAGTAAACGGAATTTATCCCTGTCCCGTTTCCGACTAAATCTCTTTCATTCTTATATACCTCCATTCTCTGCAAAACGTCTTAAATTCTGCTAGGGGATGAACTTTTTGAAGTGTAAATCGGTGGTTTGAAACAGAAAATATTTTGACTAAGAATTTGAGAGACGATTGAAGTATGTTATTGAGTAAAATATCTAAAAAGCACCTTGTTCTTTAAAGATTTTTACTAGACTGCCAAGAAAGGTTATGTGTTTTACGCGTATCTGGGTATTTGGATTTCTTTATACCCTCGAAACATCACAACGGCTGGATGGATTTTAATGAATGAGTTCTCTATCGATTCCTCTTAACATTACGATGGTTATAGGCAAGGTTTTGTTTTTATAAATTCAAAATTGCGGCCGTAAAATACAAAATGGCGGTAGAGACGAAAAATTTTTTTTACACACCATATTGAGTGATATCATTGAATAGGTCTTTCAAAATGAAGACTATGTTTCATTGACTATTTTACAGTCAGAATCTCCGTTTAAGTATTAAACGATCTGGAAGTTGTGTAGGTAGGATCTCTAGCTTTACTGCAACTCTGACCTTCATAGACATCTATAGGCTTCATCAAAACAGTGTTTATAGATAGGAACCAACAATTAAACACAACTTAAAAGTCATCAATACAAATAATAATAAAAAAAATAGGTAAGTAATATAAAAATAGTTTTACATTGATGAGAAATAATTAATTAGTTCGCTTTTACGCAGCCGGGTTTTTTGATTTTTTAAATTTTATTAAAAAACTATTTCAGTTTATTTTATATTTATTTGGACTGCTATAAATAATTACAATAAAAAGTCTACATGTTTACGAACAACAAAATTTCTTGAGTCACATGTTATTTTTGGCAGCATAATGCAACACCGGTACAATAAAGTGAATACTATCTTTAAAATATTAAATAGACCATTTTAAGTGAAAGAAATGGAATTTGCGATAACTTATAAAAATCTTTTAAACACATACACGTTCACGCGCATATTTACATACATGTATACATGCATACATATTTGTATTTGTATATGAGTACATTAATGCATGCA
The DNA here is from genome assembly GCA_963932465.1 of Maratus speciosus. Lineage (NCBI taxonomy): Eukaryota > Metazoa > Arthropoda > Arachnida > Araneae > Salticidae > Maratus > Maratus speciosus. The sequence goes on along the minus strand of OZ010788.1, from coordinate 307,695,724 downwards.
TGGATGTACTATGAATATATATATATATATATATATATATATATATATAAGCGATAAGTATAATAATCACCAACAAAAACAAAAAATACATTCATGTGAAATGCGCCAAAATGCTGCAGCAAAACACACAAATTCAGTATAATCTAGCAAAAGAATATATTTGGTCTGAAATAGCAGATCCCCTCACAGAACAAGAAAAGAAGAATGTAACTGTTTAAATAAGTTAAAAAATTCAACAAGAAAACATAGAAAAATCTAGGAAAAAACAGGCTGGTTATATATATATATATATATATATATATATATATATATATATATATATGTGTATTATAATATATGTATATATATATATATATATATATATGACTAAAGCAATAGACAGGAAGCATTGGAAAAATACAGGGAGACCTACAACCAGCTGCGGATTGAAAATGATTGATGATGATGATGATGATGATGATATATATATATATATATAGATAATAAATTTGAAATCACAAATATATGAATAAATTGGTGAAGTTCTAAAGGTGAATTAGAAATGAACATAGGAAACCAGTATGTAAAATAAGAAACTATGAATTACCCACAGAATCTTCGGAGGAAACCATTAATAACCATTACAAATTACCAACAAAAATTATGAAAGTATAATTAACAAATAATATTGAGTATAAAACTAATCCCCTTAACATTTACAACATGGATTTATAAACATAATAAAAATAGGACAAAAGAAATAATGGAAATTTTTAGAACCAAGATAGATTCATCAGGCCCTAAATACCTTGATTACCACAAATAAAGTGTTTGGTTTCATATATATATATATATATATATATATATATGCGTGTGTGTGTATTTATTTATTAATGTATAAATTTATATATATATATATTAATGTATACATATTATTTTTTTTTTCAAAATTATTCTTCATTAAGCATAAAAAGAATTCCATGTAGCACATGTTTAACCCTCTTTTAATATTTAATCATCATGAAAATTACTCTTTAAACTTTGAGAGAATCTTCGAAAATGCTCTTATATGGTTATATTCATTAATTCATGGCTTTATTTATACATTCTACATTCTTCATTCGTATTTAGATTTTGAAATTTTTAAAGAAATGCTGTATTGTCATCATTCATCGCAAGAATTTTGTCCTAACGGTGTCCTTTTAACTTAAATTACTGTCTTACTACTGAAGCTCGTGACATGTGCTTTATGTATAGAGATTAAATTGCTTACTTAAGAATGTAATTTAAAAAAAAATTGCAAGCACATGATTTATAATTTTGAGTAACACAATGATGATTCCCTCCTCAACGCAATATTAATGTATACATTTTAAAAATAATTCAGGTGTTTCACTCTCAGTGTTTACAAAAAGGAAGTTTTTAGAGTATACCATACAGCTTAACGAAACATTGTTTTTCTTCCACACCTTCAAAAATTCGCATGAAAAATGTTAAAACATGACAGAAAATATCTAAATTCACTAAGAAAATAAAATGAGTGATGAGAGGTTCAAAGTAAAATTATTCATTGATTTTCCTTACATGAAAATCAAAAGAAACAGGCTATACTCATAATCAGATGCAAGACAAAGATAGAAAAAAATGCTTTTTACAGATTTATAAGCTATTTTCTTTCGAGGCATTTTATGACAATAAAACTGCTGCATCTTGTATTTCGGTTGGATGATCCTTATCTGCCTTTGTAGTTGTAAAGAGCATAGGAGGAATGTCTGGTACATATATTTTATTCAGTTACTAGTGACTGTAATAATACTAAAGATTACTAAAGATTCTTGAAACTAACGGATTTGATCAAATTGCATAATAGTACGTCAATAAGCATTTAACATTAATTACACTGTAAGTAACAATTTGCATACAATGGGTATTGTAGCTGACAAAAATAATGATTTAAAAAATAGCAATTTCATTTTTTATTTCAATTTTATATTATACTATTTCTATTTTTTAGAACAGATTATTATAAAATGTAGTTACTCGTAGTAAGTTCTTTTCGTACGTTTTAAAATGTATAATGAAACGAAAATATGCCATAAACTATGTTTAAAGACAAATATAATTACTTTTATACATGTGAAAATTTTAAATATGCAAAAGTATCGAGGTTAGCAATAGAAAAAAAGAGCATGATTAAAAATTTAACTCTTTCAGATGGAAATAAATTATTCGCTACAAATTACAATTATGATTACAGGTTTGGCTCGCAAATACTATTTAAAATAAAAAAAAGAAAAGAAAACTATTGTCATTGTTAGAGATATTGTTAAATTTACAGATCGTTTTTTTTTTTTTTTTTCAATATTGCTTTAAACGTTTGTTAATTTAATTTTTGTTCAGTTTTTCGGGTATATCATAACAAATGGACCAAACGTATAAAACTAAAAACATTTAAGAAATGTAATTAATATATAGAAAATAAAATTTAATGAACTAAGTTTCAAGAAATTTTTATCTTTTGCGTCCTTTTTCTACAACGAGTAATTGTTTTCTTAAGCTGTTACAATCTCTGGTAGTAATTCATAAAACGAATTGCATTTATAAGGATTTAGTTTTACTTTCTATTCATAACATCATTTTATTCTTTTTCATATTTTTATGAGTAGCATAATTTTTCTTTCAAAAAGCAAAACGAAAACAAATTTCAGAGTAAATTTTTGCTAGACTCAAATAATTATATCTATGTTCTTAAATTACTTCTAGTTTTTAAATTCGAAATTTATGAAATAATTTTTTAAACCCTCTCTACCTTCAGATGAAACGTAATAATTTAGAATGATGTATATATATTTATATATCTTAGAATTATTAATAGTTTAAACTTCTAGTACATTATATTAAATATACACTGTAAAAAAAAAAAATCTGTAAAGTTACTAAAGTTTTTCTAGGAAACAGGGATTCCTAGAACTTTTTATGTAACGGCAACAACAAAAATTCCTGTAACAGACGCTGATACAGGAATTTTTGCTGATACAGGAATTTTTGTTGTTGCCATTACATAAAAAGTTCTAGGAATCCCAGTTTCCTAGAAAATCTTTAGTAACTTTACAGATTTTTTTTTTTACAGTGTACAAAGGAACTTATAATTTTATACTGAGTATGAGTTCGAGAACTTAATATACATTATGACAAACGTAAAAAGTATTTTAAAAAATATGGGTATATGTTAATAGTATTTTTTTTAAAAAGGTGTAATATACCTAATATTCAGAATTTTCGCTATATAAGTTTAAATATATGAGTATTTTCTTCCCATTAATATTTTACAATGCTTCTAGTATTTACAAGTTTTATTGACTTTGTTTTTTTATTCATGCATATTTAGCATGAATTTAGAATATACTATTCTTTTTTTAAATTGATCTTTTGTACTAGATGAAATATAGAATAGAATTATTTTAAACTATACAAATACCGCAAAAGCTATGATAATTATGTGAATGACAGTGGAATAACTAAAGTATAAAAATGTTAAACAGTAATCATTTTTATTTTCATAATTTCCTGACCAGTCACTGTATTGTTCTTCATTAAAAGGATACGAAAGAATTGCTTAGACGTTAAAGACGTTTTCGAATGTGACAAAAAGGACATAAACAGGACTATTCTCAAAATTAATAGGCGTATCCAACCGAATATTATTGCAATAAATTTGATGAAAATTCTTGAATATCCACAAAATTTCCGTTATCTAAAATATGCATAGAATAACATAGATTTCATTTTTCTTTTGGGGGAAACAGATACTACAAGAAAATAATGGAGGTGAAAGTCCTGATTTATTCTTTACATGCGAATAAATGAAATAACAAAACTTCTCATTGATAAAATTATTAACATTTGTAATAGTTTTTTTTTGTTTTTTTGTCACAAACGTGCTCATATGACCTGTGTAAAAAGGCCAGTTTAACATATTAGGATAATGTATTACTTCAGTATTGCAAATATTGAATTTTATCGTGAATACTTAATATATTTGAATATAGTTGTATCCTTGCATCACTTTAATGCCTACGTCTTACCGCAACATTATTGAGAAATAAATTTATAATTTATGTTTTGTCTTATAATTAATGTATTCTCTTCCTGAATAGGAAAATAAAAAGTAAAGAGAGGAATATCATTGGAAATTTATTATAAAAGTCCTTCTTCTTAAAAAAAAAAAAATAAATAAATAAATATTTCACATGTAACATAACGCATTATCTCAAAAGTGTCATGAATATACAAGCGTGAAAAACTTCTCAGAGTTAGAAATATGACGAGAATTCAGTATTTAAAATCAAAATATTTAAATATGAAACATTCTAGAATTCATCACAGAGATATAAACACAAAGCTTTTTCTACCACTATTTTTAAGAAATACTACTGAATAAATCTTTAACCCTTTATGTCTTAAATTATGAATCAAGGATTTGCTCCACTCCAATAATCGTCTTAGTAAATAGTGACTTCTTACTTATACGCGAAGAACGATGATTATTTTTTAGTACTACTATTTATGAAAAGTAATTTTCACCTTATTAAATAGCAAAAGCTATAAGACTAATACTACTATTAGAAAACAGCGTTACTAAAACATTGCTATTTTACATCGCGAAAAAGTGAGAGGTCAGTGTACATATATATATATTAACAGGATTTTGTGAATTTCTCGCCATCATGCTTCTAATATGTGTTTAATGATAAGTAACTGAACGTTTAACTTAGATCGATCACTAGGGTTTCATCTTACAGAAAACATGAAATCACTACATAAGCAGCAAAGTAATCAAATAATAACATTTATCTTCCGCCACTATAGTTGGTGCCCGAATTGTTATTACCCATTTACTAACACACGAAACAAACATTTCTTATCATTGCAAAGGTGACATCCATGTTTAAAGACCTTAATCAAAGAAAAGTGGCTTGAAATGTTTCAGGTGCATCTTTTCCTGCGAAAACGGTCCGCAATTCAGCCACACCCGACTTAAACAGATAGCTTTTATAAGCACCTAATTTAGATTATGGAAGCGATATCAAGATCTTGGTATCAGACAAAAGCGCAGACGTGATTTTACAGCATTGGATTTTTACTGCATTTCCTCACGGTGACCGCTTGCGATGTTGTGGTAGTTAAAATATTTAGTGTAATTGATTAGTTATTTAGGGAAGAGTGGGACACCATGGGATACCTTATGTTTCGGCAGTGCTGTAGTGCAAATATAAAGAGTGTTCGGACATTTTTTAGACGAATTTCATGGTACTTACAGAACTATTTTACATAAAATATTTGTGTTTTAAATGTTCAGTTTTGTAACCCTTATTCTAAATTACCTTTCTATATCGTAATATCGTAATTTCCATGACAATAATGACCTTTGTAGTTTAGGAAAAGGTATTTTAGCCCATTCATCTTGAACAGCTTTCCAAAGTCCATGAAGCATTGTAGGTCAACGCTTGGACAACGCGCTTTTTAAAAGTCCAAAAGCGCAGAAATCCATGGGTGTTACATCAGGATACATCAGGAGATTTAATAGGTGTATCAGTGAAGTGGAATAAGCCCTGAAAACCGTTTCTCGTTCAATTTCTTCCTGGAAATTAAGAGTCTATTGTGATGTGCGGCTGATTGCTTTATCTTAATGCGGTTCAACACATTGAATGCAGTGAGGGTAAAGTGAATTAAGTGAAATTAAAAGTGATTGCAGCTTAAAATTTTTTTGAATAAACAGGTCTACAAGTTTTGTAAAAACAACCGGTCACATTTTCAAGATCAGTCATGATAAGATCAACTATATTCGCAAAAAACTTTGAAATATGAACTTGATAAACAAACATCACGACATATCTGGTATCACGAACTGATTTTGAGAATGTCACCGGTTCTGTAAACGAAACTATTATGTCACTTTCTTGAAAGTTTTTTAAGCCTTGATGTTTCTTGTAATCACTTTTAGCATATATATTTTTATTTCAAAAATATAATGTATAAAATAAAATAATTAATAACCCGGTAACAACATTTTCCTTTTTTATTTTCGGATAAATGCTTTTGATAAAGAATTCTGCATCGTGTTGTACATTCGGCGATACGTCGAAAGACATTGTGTTTTCTGGAAATTTTAAAATTCAAATCAGTGTTAAGGATTTTGTTAACAGTTGACACTGGGCATTTTAACGATTTAGAAACAGTTCTTTCTTGAAGGATTTTCTATCATAAATGATTTTACCATAACAATATTTCAAGAATTCCTTTTTGTTCTTGGGTAGATATTTGGAATATTTTTTCCACTTTAAGCCAAACATTCACGTTTTTTACCCGTCTAATTGACAATATTACATATTGTGTCTTTAGAAAAAAATGTGCCTTTCAAATCGTTTTTAATAACCGAATACGAATAATTCTCGGAAAGTGCAGAAATATAGCCTTACATCCATCGGTTTTTTAAAAGCGCCATTTTGCATGTAAAAAAAAATTTCAGTTTCCAGACAAAAAATTTTTATTTCCAAAAACATACAGTAGCTGTAAAAAATATTTTCTCTATGTTAAAAATATTTTCTACGATTTTTTTTTACACCAAAAAAATCTTCTAAAAAAATGTGCGAACAGCCTCTTTAAACACTAATACTCATAGGCATGATAGGTGACAAGGCAATCTACACCTGAATGTAGCACAAAATTCTTGAGATGAATAGATCAGAATTTATGTAACTTTTTGTTTAAATAATGCTGCAGTAATTTTATTTATTTATATGGATTTTTTTTTTTTTTTTAAGTGTAAGGAATAAAAATTTTAAAAAGCAGATCAAACTTTTAAAATTTACTTTTTACATCTATCATACTACTAAGTGTTAAAACTCTGCTTGTAATCCTATGCTCAATGAGTAGAAACTGTAAAAACAGCGGAAGACAGGAAGTGGGGGCACACAGTCATGGGACAACTTAAACGCAGAGTAAGATAACCAAAATATGAAAAATTGCATTTTTACTATCTAAAAAGCTATTAATATATAATTATGAATAGATAATCTGGTGTTATTTTCATAAACAGCTGCAATGCGATGCATTCGCAAATATTTTAAATAAATGACATTTTTTTTAATGATTCTAATTTATTATTTAAAGACGGGTGAGTTTTATTACCATACGTCATTAGATCAAAGCCTTCTTTACTGAAAAACCCATCTCAACAGTCAAAACCAGTGTTCACAGTGGAAAGGAAGTGTCACAGTGGGGAGAGGGGAAAGGCATATACTTTTAATTTTTTTTTTTTTTTATAAGATTACCTATTTCTGTTATTTATTTATTTACTAAGCCAAGAGATCAACTATGCGTAGCATTCAGTATGTAAAAATTAAACAAAAAATAAAATGTTACAGAATTATTGCATACGACGATAACTTATTATCATTAAAATAAAAGTAAAAATAAAGTGAATTAAAGTGAATTATGTGAAATTAAAAGTGATTGCATTTTAAAATTTTTTTGAATAAACAGATCTACTAGTTTTGTAAAAACAACCGGTCACATTTTCAAGATCAGTTATGATAAGATCAACTATATTCGCAAAAAACTTTGAAATATGAACTTGATAAACAAACATCACGACATATCTGGTATCACGAACTGATTTTGAGAATGTCACCGGTTCTGTAAACGAAACTATTATGTCACTTTCTTGAAAGTTTTTTAAGCCTTGATGTTTCTTATAATCACTTTTAGCATATATATTTTTATTTCAAAAATATAATGTATAAAATAATTAATTTAACCCTTTATGCACCAACGGTACTTTAAAGAACCATTAAAGTAATTTGTTATAAAGTTCATTTAATACATCGATTAGTAGTAATACAGTTTAGAATGAGTTACAGATACCTTACTTTATCTTATTCTAAAAGCATTATTCGTTGAACAAAACAAAACTATTTTTAAAAGAATGATTTCTTTTTCAATTGCATCTTTTTAGCTTTCTTGACGTTGAAAGATTGTGAGAGAAAAGTTTTAGTTTGGAAATATTCCTCTATTTCTATTGTAAGAGAATTATATTTGTACATTTCCTAATTCTGTAAAATACTAAAAAAATATTTTAAATAAAAGATTTGAGTGCAGTTATAAATGTTGCACAAAATCCCTATAAACATAAATTTAATTAATTAATTTTAATTGGCAAAATCCTTCTAAAATTTATTAAGGGTGTTCTCAAATCCAAAAGGGCAACTTTATGACATAAGTTTTAATTTACGTTTGTTCGGAAATGCATGAAACTAGCCATTATTGTTGTTCAGAAACTATGTCATCGAGCTGTTTTTTCCGTTTTTTTTTGCAAACGCAAAGGATTTTTCAGAAAATAGTGTCAAAGTGGGCGTTTTGAACCGAATTTCCTCGCGAAAGTGGAATAACCACCTAAGGGCGGGCGAAAAACATGTTTGTTAAGTGATCAGAATTTCCTCTTACTCAATAGGAAATTTATGGATCAAAAAATGGAAAACACAGTTCGATTCCAAATCGCTTCCATGGCCAGGCTTTTCGATTTTATATCTTTCTGTTAAAAAATGAATTTGTAAATGTGTCAAAACGTTTTGAGCTTGTTGAGCAGATCAGTTAAGAACAGCCTTAAATGATTGCGTAAATCGTCTAATGTAATTGAAATATATTTTTAAAAAGTTTTTTCTTCTGTTTCGATAATTAACGAATTGGGACATCTCTAGATAAATTTCTAAGAAATTGGAATTTTTAATTAGTATCTAAGCAAGAAGATTTGAATTCGTAAACAGAAATTGTGTACCATAAACTTTTAGATAAATGCGTATTTTAAGAATTTGAAAAAAAAAATTCTGAAGTGAAAGTAAAATAAATGTCAGTTATTTTCTGGATACTTAAATAAGAAACATATGAAATTGGAAATTTACTTTTGAATCAAATCCAACTGTAAACACAAAATGCATTGAAAGACAGAAGTAAGAATAAAGAGAAAAAAGAAAGAAAAATTAAAGGAGATTAAATGTAAATTACAATAAAAATTCTGTATTGCATGAAGAGACCTATAACAAAATTTTCAAAGAGCTTTTTGACCAATGAAAAACATAGTAAAGGGAAATTAGGGCAGACACAAAAGTGTAAGAAGAATCGAAACAAATAAAGATAAGTACTGTAGATACGCCATGAAACAAAAAAATTCTGAAGTGAAAGTAAAATAAATGTCAATTATTTTATGGATACTTAAATAAGAAACATATGAAATTGGAAATTTACTTTTGAATCAAATCCAACTGTAAACACAAAATGCATTGAAAGACTGAACTAAGAATAAAGAGAAAAAAGAAAGAAAAATTAAAGGAGATTAAATGTAAATTACAATAAAAATTCTGTATTGCATGAAGAGACCTATTGCGAAATTTTCAAAGAGCTTTTTGACCAATGAAAAACATAGTAAAGGGAAATTAGGGCAGACACAATAGTGTAAGAAGAATCGAAACAAATAAAGATAAGTACTGTAGATACGCCATGAAACAAAAAAATTCTGAAGTGAAAGTAAAATAAATGTCAGTTATTTTATGGATACTTAAATAAGAAACATATGAAATTGAAAATTACTTTTGAATCAAATCCAACTGTAAACACAAAATGCATTGAAAGACTGAACTAAGAATAAAGAGAAAAAAGAAAGAAAAATTAAAGGAGATTAAATGTAAATTACAATAAAAATTCTGTATTGCATAAAGAGACTTATTACAAAATTTTCAAAGAGCTTTTTGACCAATGAAAAACATAGTAAAGGGAAATTAGGGCAGACACAAAAGTGTAAGAAGAATAGAAGCCTTAAAATACAAAGATAATTAAAAATATAAAAGATAATATTCCATGTAAAACATTGAAATCGAGAAAAATTGAAGGGCCTCGGCGGTTACCTCTATTTTCAAATAGTAAGTAATCTTCGAAGTAGATTTCTCTTGCAAACGTTGTAGGAAAAAAAAAATAGCCAAAATAATGACCGCGCCGGCACTTAAAATGTACACCAAAATGAACATTTATGTTTGGAAAAGCCACATTATGCTACACCTTAATACCAAACAAAGTTTAAAGTGTAAATGCATCAAAAATAAATGGCCTTTAAAGAGAAGATTATATATTTAGGGAAATTTTTCTTTGTTAAAATGAAGTTTACTTAGAATGTTAGCATTGTTATATTTCAAAGATATTTTGAAACCCGTATTCTGTACATTGGCGAAATTACTTACAAAGGGTTTTTTCTTTTTTTTTTTCTTGGAAAAATACTTACATTTTACTAGCGACATGATTGTTAGTGCAGTTTCTGTATTTTTGCGGAATTTTCACCAGTGTAGTTGATAATTAATTTGTAAAACATTCTTAAAAGATGTCACTTATGCGAATAAATGCTTAACAAAAATAACCACATTTATGAAATAATCGAATGAAAACAAAACACACATTATAATATTGTTTTTGCATCATACTGAAATTGGTCGCTTAATTGAATCAAATTTGGAAGTACAAATGTGATTTAATATTGAATGGCACGTACTTTGATAAAAAATAACTAAAAAAAATTTAAGAAAATGTATCAAAGCTTCTAAATGTGATTTTAAAAGATTATTATTCAGAGAGATGTAAAACTAACATTATAATTTTTTTCTAATTTTTTTTCTAATTATTAATCATAAATATTATTTATTCTGTATCATAAACCCATTTAAATATTTTTTAAACGAATGAATTTATTTATAAAGTATTCTTTTTTTTTTTTTTTTTTTATCCTGATAGGTAAAAATTAAATACTTTCTTTGGACTAGTACGTGAATATTTAGAATATTTTTTTCCTCTTTTTATTCGTCTTTCATTTTTAAAACAATTTTAAATACCATTCAGAACTTTTTAGAAGGAAATTTTATTTGTAATCATGTAGTTTTTAAAATCATATAATTCATTACCTGTAATAATCTCTTTGAAGGAAAAGGGGAATGTAAGTGGTATATAAAATTTTGCAGCATATTTTATTACCATCGTATTGTATTATATTTCATTTATTAAATATTCACCCGGCAAAATATCATTATGGATTGAGAAAAATACTCCGTTTTCAAAAATACAACTCTTTATTTTCTGAATATTTCATTATACAAATTCATTATCTTAACCATTTCATTATCTTAAACTAAAAAGAAGTTGGATCTTCGTTTAAAAAAAAAAAATCGACTTTGTTATAATAATAATCACTGATGTAAGGAAAGCAAAAGTAGATAAGAAATTTTTAATGTTTAGCAAAATTAGTAATGAAAGTAAAGACATCAATCACTGTAAAGTCTTTTTCTCTTTCAAAGCATTTATCGATTTATTTTCTACGGATGAATGACTGGACATGGTCAGTGTTATCGAACAGACTGTGAATGTAAAAGAAAAGAAAAGACAATTCAGATGTTCACTAAAAGTGGTTGAGGAAAGTAGTTGTTGAACATATATCTACTTTATTTTAAAAACCTTTTTTGATGAGAAAAAAAGAAGGGATGAATTTGTAGATCATCGTGCACGCAATCTTATTCTTAATGGTATTACAGAAAATTCTCTTGTTTTAAGATCCATTCAGGTGATTTTCTTTAATGTTAAAGTGCACATTATCTAAAATTTATAGAAAGTAACAATAAAACCAGTAAACTCGAAAAAAACATACCAAATAAAACATGCATTTGAGAAATGCTTTTGTGTACATAAAATGAAATTGGACAAACAGCTGTGTTTGATTAAGGGGTCTTGTACCATTTAAACGCGTCAAAAATTAACGAAGAGCTTCAATGTTTGAATTAGTCTATCTTCAAAACCTTTTTATGTATAAACATGAAATTTTGGATATTGATGATATTGATTAAACAGATTGTGCTTTGCAATGTGCTACCATTAGAAATTTATTAACACTTTACAGAATTTGTGTATTGTTGAAATCAAAATAGCTCTTATTTTTACCCCATAAGTCATTGCGCGCATGATATCTTGAGAAAATATGTATGGATTGGCATGAAATTTAGTAAAGATACTAAACATGTATGTGTGTTTAAAATGACCTACTCTTAGGCTAAAATTATTTTATTAACTATATAAAAAAAATATTTTCGTAAAAAAAAAAGAAAAAATTTGTATTTTTAATGAATAAAAATAGTCATAACTAAAAATATTACCCTTTTAAATACTTAAAAGTAGATCATTTTAAACACACATATTTGTTTAGTATATTTACCAAATTTCATGACAATCCATGCATATTTTCTCAAGATATCATGCGCGCAATGACTTATGGGGTAAAAATAAGAGCTATTTTGATTTCAACAATACACAAATTCTGTAAAGTGTTAATAAATTTCTAATGGTAACACACTGCAAAGCACAATCTGTTTAATCAATATCCAAAATTTCATGTTTATACATAAAAAGGTTTTGAAGATAGACTAATTCAAACTTTGAAGTTTTTCGTTAATTTTCGACGCGTTTAAAAGGTACAAGACCCCTTAACGGACTTATACACTTACACACACTCAGACACACACACAATACATATATATATATATATATATAGGGCGCAGAGAGAATAAATTATTGAGCTTTTATCTTTATTCTCTACAGAAAACGACTGCCTTGCTTATATATGTGAATTCTGTACCCTTGATAAAGTAATTTACTATATAAGCATTTCATTTATTTATTTTTCAGTTTTTTTCTGTATCCATAATCGTGATTGTTTATTTTTCTTTTTTCTTTCATTTTAATCCTCATAAGATAGTACATGGGATTATACATTTTAAATAATATTTGTTTTATGTGGTGTTTTGTGATTTCATATTATTGGTCATTTTTATTATCTTTCAATGGTATTATCGCACAGAAAGTTTATGTATATATATATATATATATATATATATATATATCAGGGGTGTCACTGGAAACTGTTTTGAACGTCCCTGTTTCCAAAACAAAAATCTTCGTGGTAAACTTTCCTTGCACATGTTGAAGAAATCTACCTCGAAAATTGTTGTTCTGAGATAATGGTAGCCAAAATGGTCGCCAATGGCACATCTGACATATATGAATATGTATGAAGAGAATTTCAATACGTTCTTGTAATATAAACATATAAAACGTCCAATGCATTTATAATTTACCACAAAAACACAAAAATATGTTGAAAGACAGCGAAAGAAAAGTATGTAAACAGCAGAAAGGGGATTAGGAAGAGAGAAGAGCGGAGTTGCCTCTTCTAAATATATTTGACTCGTTAATCGGAAAAGGCAATAAAATAACATGGTTTTGGAAAAGAATGAAATAAAGAAACGGAATATTATAAAGAATATTTTAAGAAAAGGGAACAATCAAGGTTTTTAGTAAAGCACACTTCTCAGAATCAGGCGTTTGCACATTTGCTTTTGAAAAATAAAATCATTCAAGTTAAGCAATTGGTCTTTGTTTATGAATATTTATGGAGTGTACCAAAAGAAGATGTTTTATAAGTAGAATCGTATTAATATTTTGGTTTATTACAACAGTTATAAAAACCTTTATATAATAGTTCTTTCTGACCCCCCCCCCCTTTTTTTTAATCAACTTTGCATTGATTTCCAGTATCATTCAGATCTACATCTACATTTCCAGAATTAGCATATCCCTAATGAAGATTCAGGTTTTTCCTTTACAAACGCCCTAAAATATCTTTTAAAGTCTTACAGTCTGATATAACAATGGTGATTAAAAAACCTGATTTTGAATACCACAAGAATTACAAAATATAGTCTCACATAAAATTTCAAATTGAAGTAAAAGGTTTCAAAATCGTATTTTGCAAGTGATTACTTTGATACTAGAAATCAATCCTTATATGTTGGGTTTAATGATATGATTAATATATACAATAAATAAATGCTCTTTCACTACGTCAAACTTCATGGCAATTTTGCAGTTACTATTTCAACATATAAATTTCCTGTAACACAACAATATTTCAAAAGTCTTTTTTTTTTTTTTTTTTTTTTTTTTTTAAACAAAACTAAGCTAATTGCCGGATTAAAATTTTTTTTTTACCTTCTCAAATGAAAATATTTATAATTTCAACTATACATTAACTGAATTCGAATACTTTCGGTGTGTTCGTTATTTTATATCGTTTGAAAGTATATCTAAGCATTTACTTTGAATTATATAATAGTTGGATAACTTTAATTATTTATTTTTTCTAATTTTAATGGTTTAACACTTAAATCTTATAAACTATTCTAAACCATGGATTTAGAAATAGCATCAACACTGACCATTGATGTTTCCTGTTCTTAAAATCAAAAATACTTCAACATTCGATTACTATCCTTGTATCATAAGGTACAAGGTTTAGGCTTAATGTTACAATAAGTTTATTTTAGGTTTTGTTGGTCATAATTTTTCATAATTATGTTCATAATTGTTTTTAGTTTTTGTGATTAAAGTGAGAAGAACATACATTTCTAAATTACTAATTCTCTCCCGAAATGTCTTTCTATAAATTGTATAAATATGGAAATTGTGTCATGTATCTTACAGATACAATGAAAGCAATAACATAAGCTTTTTGAGAATAGAAATCAAGTGTTAAGAAATTTTTAAATTCAGAAAAAATATAAAAATTAAATTTTTTTAAAAGTGCAAAAGTCGAAAGGCGGCTAAGCAACTTCAAGAAATTGCTTATTTAGTGAATACAACTTAAATTGGTTTTAGACCAAAATATTTTTTAACAGTATTATGTTTAAAGAAATATCAAAGAGGGAAGAATGCGCAAGGTTGTTTAGCACATAAACACACACACACAAAAAAAATCACTTGACTTGAGTTTTATGAGAATTTTTAAAGGAAATGGCGAATAGGTTTTCAGACGCTCAAGGTGGTTAAAAAACTTTATAAACCTATAATGTATATACATATATATATACAAACAGAAATCTGAGAACTTGGGATGTTTATTTTTTAGTTTTAACTACTCAGAAACACTTATTTATATACCTATATATATATAATATATTTATTATACAGGAGAAAATGCGTTTTTTTTTATCATTTAAATTTACACACAATATTATTTCAGCATATAAAAGACAGTAGGAAGTAATATTGGAAGTAGGTTGCTTTTGGCTGCAAACATAAAATAAATAATAATAATAATAAAATCTTTATATACATTATATATATGTTGGTATTTATTTTTAAATTATCGCATGACAATGTAAATTTTCGTATTTTCTCTTATATATATACTTCATTTATTAGTGTTTGGATTTAGTCTTAAAAAATTCATTAGTGATTAATTAATTTATTAATTGTTGTTCCAAATTTTAAATGTATAATGTTTGTATCATGTCTTGATACTCAATTTATAAATTATATTTGAAATTAATGATGATTTGTAATATTCAATAATGGTTATATATATATATAAACACTTTTTGAAAAGTTATACTGATTCAGCAATAAAATATTTTAAATTTTAAATTATAAAGATATGCCAATCGTAATGTTTACATAGATAAATATTAACTTATAGGAACTTGGTGACACAGAGAGTATGAATTTTCATATTTTCTGTTTACAAAACTGTACACCTTAATTACCTTCTATTAGTGTATTAAGGAATTTAATTTTATTTTTCCTTCTACGGAATACAAGGTAACATAATAAAGTGATAACAATACATATTTCACTTACACGATTCATTACTGATAGATTTCAAATTTAGAAAATAATCCAGTGAAATATTAGGAAACTCTTGACAACAAAATGATTGATTAATTATGGTTCTTAAAATTATGCATCTCGTAGTTTTTTTCCCCATTTCTATGTCTTTTTCAACGGACAAACAACAAAAATGATACACGACAAAATTGAGACGCCAGCTAAGCTTAAGGATGATTAATCTGTCGATGTATATATAATATACCCATTTAGATTAATAGAAAGTATAATTCACTAAACACAAGAGGGAAATAAATGAAAGATGAATATATGACACAATTATCCATGACACAGGTAAATTAAAACGAATGTACCACAATTTCAAAAAGGATAACAGAAAAAAAAAATTATAGAATAATGAATGTATGGAAAAAATGTGAAAGCTTCTATAGATTCGACAAACCCAAATAACTACAGATTTCACAAAATAAGATACATATGATTTCGTTATTGACACCAGTTTTTAGTAACAAGTTGTAATATTTGATCTATTGTACATATAAGGACGTAAAAATTGGATAAAATAAAATTTAAATAAATAATCAAATTGAATGAGTAAAACACTTAACAAAATATATAAATTATAGAAATATATTAGATTCATGCAATTCAAATATATATAGTCAATTTATTAGCAAAAACTTTTATTATATTAAACTTCCTTTATAAATTGCTGCAAATACGTATTTACATATGGGAAGTATTAATTTTGTTTCATATATAAAAGCATCAGGCAATTTACATAAAATTTTTGTCACCTGTATGAACCATTTTTTTGGCAATATAATTAAGTTTAAAATGCATAATTTCATTGTTGAAGAATGCGCATTTGATTGTGTATTTATTTTTCACTATTTTTAATATTTCAATCATATTTTTTCATGTGCAATTTCTGCTTTATTGTAACTCAAACATTTCAATTTGTAATTTTGTCCATTTCCTCACATTGTTTGGTATTTTATTCCTATAAGTTTCTCATTGCAATATTATTATTTATAATAATATTAGATTGGTGTCATTTATTAATGTATTTTAATATTTGGTTAATTTCTATAGTGTGGATTTTATCTTGTTATTAAGTAGTCATTTCATTTTTTTGCCAAAAAAAAATTATTATTGTATATATATATCTATATGTATGAACTATTAAAAAAAATATTATTATACGATGATATCTTATTTCATCACCATCATTTTAAACACACATCTGCACAAACAAGTGTGTGCATATAAGGAGATTCTGTAATTATCTCAACTATTTTTTCTTTGCCTGGAAAAGTATTGATTGACTCGCAAATAAAAAAAATACACAAAATTTATACATGAACTTTAATTAAGTGTTATAATACAACTGAGCCAATAGTCTAGAAAATATTTCAAAACATACTAGGTTATAAACTAGATCGTTCAGCTTGATTGATTACTATACATACCAGATTACTCAGTTTGTTTAATACATTTTCTGTTATAAAAACATTCCATATTGTTATACCAATAATTTTACAAGAAATAAATTATTTTCCTTTTTTTAATATTACATATATAAATCTGGTCTATAAATAAATTAAATTATGAAATTATTAACATTTATGTATAACTGATATCGGCTGGATTATATTGTACATCATTTAGCATTAAAATTTCAATAATCCTATATTTTGATATTGTTTATATCATATATATATAGTATATATAATATATACAGTACATATAATATATATAGTATATATATGTATATATATATATATATATATATATATATATATATATATATATATATATATATATATATATATATATATATATATATATATGATCAAGTTTTCACAAATCCGTTACAGTAGCACTCTTGATTGAGTATCATGTGTTATCTGAAACACTATACTTACTTGATTAATACATTTTCTGTTATAAAAACATTCCATATTGTTATACCAATAATTTTACAAGAAATAAATTATTTTCCTTTTTTTAATATTACATATATAAATCTGGTCTATAAATAAATTAAACTATGAAATTATTAACATTTATGTATAACTGATATCGGCTGGATTATATTGTACATCATTTAGCTTTAAAATTTCAATAATCCTATAGTTTTATATTGTTTATATCATATATATATAGTATATATAATATATACAGAACATATAATATATATAGTATATATAATATATATATATATATATATATATATGATCAAATTTTCACAAATCCGTTACAGTAGCACTCTTGATTGAGTATCATGTGTTATCTGAAACACTATACTTACTTGATTAATTCCTTTCTTTGTGCCAACAAGAGGAGTTATTAACGCCAAGGGCATCAAAACATTGACAGAATTCACAGCTTTTTTGTCGTTCTGAATCATTGTGTCTGTAAAACATGGGCCTTGTTTGTTCCAAGTGCTATCTAGAGAAGAAGCTTACAAATAAAGCACCAAAAACGAAAGATTCAGTAAATAGATTTAAATGCGTACTTAATGTTTCCGTAAGTCTCCTACATATTTGTTCAAGGGAACTCATTGACATCTTACATTAATTTATATTTAATGATCTTTAAGTATTATCTTGAGTATAAAAGAAACACGTTTCATTATTTTTTCCCATGTGCTTGATCGAATTTTTACATGAACACTGTGGTTATTTGCTAGCGAAGAGAGTGAGTGCTACATGAGGTCACTTGCTAGCGAAAAGAAATACTTTGAAAATCAACTTATGGTATATGATTACTTCATGAAATATGAGTTGGACAAATTTAGCAGATAATAAATGCATCGAAAGTTGACAACAATCGTAGAAAGTAGTCAGTAAAACGGACAGAATCTTTTTCAAAATTATAAATGCTGTAGATATTTTAATTTTCCTAAATGATGGAAATTAATTTCATTATCTTTTGTAGTTGTTCTTCATTATTCAAATTGAAGAAATTTTATTTGATCTTGTGATACACAGGAGTTTGAAAATCACTCCTTTAGCAAAAATAGCAAAATTCTAATTATTTTCTTCAGAATAATAACGTGCCGTTTATATATATATATATTTTATGGCAGGAGAAGTACTTATGTAGCTCGAATAAAGGAAATTATTTGAATTATAAAAAAATACGTCTTCTTAAAAGTATGATATCCAAGACTTGAAGTTCTTTAAAACGAAATGCGAATAGCTTCAATTCAAATGTGCATTCAGAAACACTGATTAATTAGTCACTGCTTAAATAAAAAAAAAACTATGAATGTGAATAGCAAGAATACACTAAAAATACATCTCATACATTTGCGAGTATGAACATAATATTAAGCAGCTATATAAATAACTCCGCATTTACTAATATATTGTGTAATATTTTCATATCTGCAATGCGTATAGGGAATTTTGCATTAATTTAGCTATGGAATGCATCCAACAGTCGCTCTGAAACGATAAATAAAATTTGACTGCTTGAATAATAAAACGTTTTTATTACAATCACATTAATAATGTATGAATATAAGATTTTCTTTTTCTTTCTACCCTTTTTAATTAATTTTTAGCAAATTTTGATATAAGGATTGAAATTATTGCTTTATAGTAATTCTAGAAATTTATTCAACACTTGTAGAATAAAATAAAAATAATGAATTTATTAATGTAAATACTATGTAAATTCTGTGTGAGGAAAGATCAAATTTTAAATATATAAATACAAAAATTTTATAAAATAATCTGTAAATTCTAAAGCCATACTCTTTTGATCAATAACTAAAACATTAATATTATTTAATGTATTTTTTAATGGAATGTTTTGTTCTATTTACTTTGTAGAATTGTGAGGATTCTAATTTGCTTCATTCTTATTCTTGTTTTTAAAAAAATTCTTCGCAAAGTAAAACTGTAAAAGAAAAATTACTCTTTCTTTTTCATGAATTATTTTTCAAAATTAGAAACACATTTCATAACAAAAATAATTTATCAATATAAATAATTTTATAAATGATTATGTCAAGCTTATTTTCTTTGACATATAAATTTCAATTTAAAAATGAATGTTTGCTCAGCAGTTAGAAGTTACATTCCACTTTTTGAGCAAAAAATTGCTGCATAAATTTCCAAGCAAGAGAACATGATATTTTGTACTGAGCTAAGGACGTCTAGGGAGTACTATGATGTAAACTTTCTAGAATCAGCTAGGGCTAAGTTTCAGTTTTAAACTTATAAACTTTGTGATGATATTTTAATTTGCATGAGCTTGTTACTAATACATTATGCCTATTATTTAAGAAAGGAAGAATAGTACATCAGTAAGTTTTCCATTTAAAGATCAGTAGATAACTACCTGTATTTTATCAAACATTAGGCTAAATTAACAAATGCACTACTGTCTTTACAAATACAGATTAAATGTATCACAGAATCTTATTTAAATATGAGAAATTTAAGGCACAACATATTTTTAGCTCAAAATGATAGATAGCTCATCTCAATTCCAATGTCAAATGAAAAAATAACTTAAAATAAATTACTTGAATGTTGAAAGGCATCATTCAGATTCTAAATTATTAAAGAAATCTTATAGTACACTAAACAGAATAAAATATTATTTCTTCACCAATTATAAATATAAAGTATAGATAGTAATTTAAAAATAAGAATTTGATACGTAGAATATGGGAAGATCTTTTTTCTTTTAAATAAAATTATGTGGTTCTATCCAAAATATTTCCAAAATATTTTTAAAGGTATGAGTTATTTACGTATTTTTCACTGCATCAACTACAGATTAAAAATTTGAATACTAATTTAAAAGAAAGTTTTTTATATCTACAGTTTGAAGATATCACTTTTTCTTCAAATAAAATCCTACAAATCTCCTGCAGGAAATTCATTTCCAGTATGCTTTATTATTATTTTCTCCAATTTTAAATATTTCCTTTTATCTATCTTTAAATGTCTCTAGGAACTATGGTTACAAAATGGATATCCAGATTAGGTGCTTTTCCTTCTCTAGCGCGTTCATAACTCCGGAACACAGCACTAAAAAGGGACACAATCAAGGCAGAGGTGTCCATTCCCAGCGGCGTCCCTTAATTGCGTGGACAACAGCCCATAAAGCTGTTCGAATGTCAGGGTATCTCGCATCCTCTGTTGGCAGGTCATAAAAACGATCTTCCATGCACACTTTGTGGAGAAGCAGGGCCCTCATACGAAATCCTATCGGTCACGTTGTTGATAGAGACGTTGTCATAGTAATCTGGCAAGCATTCAGCAAGTCGATCCCTCTCCGAAACCAGACGTTAGTAACTGGGGAGCTGAGATACCCGAGCAACCAATCGCAGTGAACCAGCGAAGAGAATTCGCCAAGTCGCCGAAAAGCAAAAATCCAGATCTGTATTCCAAGCTCGAGCTTTTCGTTGTCTGAGCTCGTACTAAGAAATTTATGTCAGAATCCCCGAGCAAGACAATTTTAAAAACACATCAATATAAAAGGTAAAGAAATTTAACAATTAAAAAATATTAAAAAAAAATAAGTTTCAACCAGCATTTTTAAGAAAGAGTTTTCAGAACAGTCCTATCTTTTATCATCATGGGGGTGCCACCTCCTGAACACCACCCCTCATACACACACGTACAAACACACAATTTAAGATCGATTATAAAAACATGAATGTAAAGTTCTTAGTTCCTCTTTGTCTTAGTGTTTAATTATTTTAAGTCACTTGTGATTGTGAAAAAAAGAAAAAAGTACCATATTTTTTAAACTCGTGAGAGAAAAAGAAAACTGAGTTAATTAAATTTGAACATTGTTTATATATATATATATATATATATACTTATACCAAAACTCCTAATAAGATTGTTATTTAACCATTTTTAACAATATATCCTATGTTGGCGAGACTTTGGCGAAGCGTCACCATTAGCGGACTCCGATTGGTTGTACGAGAGCAGAGCTTCCCAGCTGCAAAACTCTAGTCTCTACCGAAGCCGGCGTAGAGAGAGGAAGAGAGTCACATGACCCATTTCTCAGACTTCGGCCACCCCTTTTCTCTATTTCTTCCATCCCGGGATTCTCTTTTTTTTTTCTTTCTTTCTGGGAAGATTTTTCATCTCAATGGCATTATTATTTTTTTATTTTCTAGAAAGTCCAAGTCATTTGGCTTATAGTTGGAATTTACCAGGAAAAGGCTTTAGGATTTCTGATCACGCTTCGGGAACAGGGCAGGTGAGATCCTGCAGAAATTGAGCCACATTGCAGAGAAGAGAAGAGAAGAGAATATTTTTTTCTATTTTGGCACTCGTTAAAATGCTCGAAAGGAATTGGAGATAATGAATAAAAGAAATAGCGCATAATACCGATAGGAAGGCAATAAGGTTCCGAATCAAAAGTTATCGCCTAATGATTATTTCTCATTTCTTCCTGTCACATAAGCCTTTTTCGTATTGTCACATTATTATGAGCGGGTTTCATGTAAAACTAAAAATAACCTGTGTTTAAAAGACAAAAGTTTGCCGAATTCGCCACTGATCGGAAAAAACAAAGTATTGATCAAATGTTCGGTCTCTTTTTCAGCAGAACTTCATTAGTCAAGCTGAATTTATAACTTTTATTGAAATAATAATAATAATAATAATAATAATAATAGGTGATATTTCATAAACAATGAGGAAAGTTGAATCAAAGCAATAATTGAACCGAATATCTAAAACATGGGTGTAAAATTATATCTATGCTACACTGATTTATATTTACAAATGTATTAATTTGTATTTATATAGTAATTTATCTTATACAATGAATAATACATTTTATAACAATTATGATGTAAAAACATGATAAGTAATGCAATATTCCTTTGTAGATTATTTTACATATCTCTCACAGGTAATTATTTATTTCAATAAAACAAAGAATATGAGTGTATATGCATTTGCTTTCAAAATAGACTGGGAGGTGGCTATGCAGACCGACACCACATCGAGTTGGCGGCTGAAATTCCATGATTAGTTAAAACTTGATTCCCACATTAAAATTCGACGGGTCTGACGCGTCATATCTTGGTGGAAAGCACCTGCAAATCCGATGTTAGGGATTGACTGGCAGGTTTAACATTGCGTTTTCCTGCTCCCAGTCCTTCATGTTTTCATACTTTTAAGTGCAGGAAAACACAATGATAAACCTACCGATTAAGCACTAAAATCGGGTTTACAGGTGGTTTCCATTTTAGTAGTTTTAACTAATCCCGGAATTTCAGCGGTCAACTCGATGAGGTGATTGTTTGTACAGTCGTCTTTCAATCTAAAATTAAAGAATCAATTTCGGCTCTATGAGCAATGTTGGAAAACTAAAACCTTGATTAAATCTATAGGAACCTATAAATGTTTTGTTTCGTGAAATTAATTTCGTTTGAATTCTGTTATTTTATTTTCGAGATTTAATAACAAGTTATTAAATATCACTAATATAGTTTCTTCTTAAATATTAAATACTGTTTTTCGTACTTTTCTTTGTCTACTAAAGCATTAAAAGAAAAGGGAAATAAAACTGTTTCATAACTTATTCTCCATATTTTTTTAATTTTTGCAAAATTCTTAATTTATATAGTTTAACGAAAGTATTTTTATAAAAAATTTACATATCATTTGTATGAGAAATCGGTCACAATTTTTCGCTTTCTAAGGAGAAAAAAGTTGGCAATTAAAAGTAACTATTTAACAGTAAATTTTAATCTTGTTTTATATGTGGATTAATAAACTATTTTTTGCATCAAAGACGAGCTAGATATTATTGTCAATCTTTTTTTATTATTTTTAATATTTTCAAAATACATAAATAATTAATAATACTTTAAGCTGCAATGCACTTTTGTTTCTAAGACCAATTTTTGCATTATTCATTTACACATTTGTCTTCCATGTTATTAAGTTGTACTAACAAAAACTGCTTTGCAATACTAAAATATAGTTTAATGGTCTAGCTCAAAGGTTCCCGACGTGGGACGTAACACCCACAGGGGGGACAATTTGACTTTCTAGGGGGGCAATTCCAAGTAAAAGACATGTTGCCGACTAAACTAGAAATAATACATGAAAATTTCAAAAAAAAAAAAAAAAAAAAAAAAAAAAAAACTGAATAAAAATAAATTTTCAAAAAATTCCTATTTGAAAGTTCAAACCACATTTATAACCAGAATAATTATATGAAATTTTTTTTTTATATTTAGGCACCTTTTATATATTAATTTTTTTTTACAGTTTTTCTGGTTATAATATTATTTTAGTGTTACACAAATAATATTAAAAAAGAAAATCTTCTTTTTTTTTACTATTTATTGAAAGAAAATTTCATTTTTATTGACAGTACAATATGCCACTTGAAAAAAATTTTACATATGAAATTACTTAAATGAATATCTACAATTAACTATGTTGAATGCGTTTAACCTAAAATTAATCTGAAATACCTAAATAAGGTACTGTTATTATAAAATCCTTAACTAAGCATCACAGAAGGAAATTAATAAAAAATAAATTTCTTATGACTGTTGTGCAGAATACATGTATTAACATACATCATGACATACTAATTTTAAAATTTAAAATCGGATAATACATAGTAGCTAGTAGCCAACTAACGATAATAGGAAAAGAATATGTAGTCAGAGAAATATTGTATAAGATAAGGAAAAGAAAAATAGCTACTGTAAAATGATAAAGGTGCAAATCCGGAAATTCTACTTCTGAGTTTTGTCATTTATATAGTCTCGCTGTTAAAAAAAAAAAAAAAAAAAAATCTTCTTACTGATGTACTACATTCAATTTTTTCAAATGTAATGCAAAATGTGGGAGTCTCTTCAAGAAATTTCACGAAGATAAAAATGCATACTATATAACACTTTCGTGTCTGGGGTATGTTGCCAAAGAAAAATAAAAGTATTCTAGGTGTAAATGCGAAGATGTATGAGATCATAGGTTTCATTTAATTACGTTAATAATGTATTTTTAACAAAAAATTTATCCTTTTGCTAAGTTAAAGAATATAAAATGACCCATCAAAGTAAATGCTCTTTTAGACTTCCTCCGTGTGAATGAGAGTTATTTTTTTATATAATAAGAATTGTATGTTAGAGAAGGAAGGAGGGGGTATCGAGATTTTAAAGATGCTTAGGTTGGGCGCGGCCAAAAAAAAAAAAAGGTTGGAAACCCCTGAAGCTATTCTTTGGATGAATAAAAACCGCAATTTATAGACTTAAAATAGATTTACTAAATTTTTTGACGAAGGACAGTAATAACAGCAAAATACACTTGAACGACCTTTTTAAGACTGTTTGTATTGTAAACTGTTCGTGATGTTTGTATGATGTTCGAGTGAAACTATAAAATCTATATTGCAGAAATAAACATTATCAGAAAAAAAAAAGTTGTTCCCGTTTTCAAGATCGACCTCCATTATTTCCTATGAAATGTGAATTCGAATCTAAATTCCAAAAATATAATGTTAACATATAACTGAAAATTCATGCAAAGGTAATTCTATTAAAATAAATGACATTTAGTTGAAAGGAAAAATTAGAAACTGGTTTTGGTTGTTTAGATATCCAATTTACAGAATTACTAACTTAAGTAGGGTCAGGTGGGGGGAAAGTGGGCTCATGGGGTAAAGTGGGAGTACATTGAAGAACATTTCTCTTTTTAAATAAGGATATTTAGTTCATTCTTTTTTAGAGACATATATTGACATTATGGCATATATTTTTACTTAACTTTTAGAAACTGGTAACAAGTTTAATCTTTCAAACTATCTTGTTTATGCTCATTGCATATGGTATGTTAGTTTAAGCTTCTGATAAACTTCCTTCTAACATCATCCTTAACTACCAGAAACTATTAGTTTTAGTTCAGACTTGTAGAGGAACATCTAAGGAACAGATCTACATAGAAAGTTAAAAATAAGTTTTATAACTCTATTTATTATGAGTTTTTTTCTGAGGTGGGGTAATTTGGGGGTATGGTTAGGCTTAGCCAAGTGCTGTATAATAGGGATATTTTTTTCCTGTGTATTAACTTTAGTAAATATCTGATGCCTTATATTTTATATTAAACTGACTACAGACATATAAACTACTTACAGTGATTATGTGATTACCTTAAGAGTGATTATGTTCTAACCAATGAAACTGTTTTGGAAAGGTTGGTTGTTGAAGAAAGTGACCAAGTAAGAAAAAAATCAGTCAAGCAAATATAGTAAAGGATATAAGAAATGCAGAAAAAAACTGAACATAAGAAAAAAAATCTAAAATGAAAGGGAAAGGAAGGACATCCAAAATCCAAAAAGCAAAGTAATTATAAAAATAAAAGAAATGAAACAGAATAATATAAAAGTAGACTTTAAAGAAATAAAGCAATGTTCATGGATAGAAGTCGAGTACTGGTCAAAAAGTCAATCAATTAAATTTTCAGCCAAATGATAAAAATAAATGTATTATATCACAAAGTATTTGACTAAGTCACCATTGGGGGTCTATTACACTTTTCCTTTTATTGATGACATGAAGATTGTGTAGAGTTCAGCAGTATATGCTGCATACAAAGTGAACCTAATTTTGACAGCCATGCAAGTTATTTCTTTTATTAAACAATATGTAAAAAATATTTTTTTTATTTGTACCTTTTAAAATATAATTAAGATACATTTATTTCAGTGAATTCTTATTTCAAAAACAATATTTAACTATTTTATATAAATATATACTAATTTTGGAACTACCCCCACTTCCCCCCAACATGGGGTAAAGTGGGTGAATCAAAACATGTACTTTTAAATGTATCACTATGAGAAATCAATGTAACAAAATAGAATTGTTATGCTTCATGTTTAATCTATATGTATCCAATGTATATAAAATGCATTAAAATAAATTTAATAGTTTGGTTTTAGGGCCTTCTCTTAAAAAAGCTTGATTTTACCCTCACTTTCTCCCACCTGACCCTATATATGTTTTTCTCCAAATTTAATAAAATAAGATAAATGGACTTTAATAAAACTAAATATGAATGATAAATATCAATGATAATTTAAACTACATGTATTGTGAAAAATTAAAATAGATATACTTTATAGCTACCGTGTGTCCTAAAATGGAGTAACTGATTTTAAAATTCAATAACTTGCAAATGGTGACAGCTATTCAAAAAATTCTTGGGGGAGGTTTATGTAAAATGTCAACAGTTTTTTTTTTGTTTTTTTTTTTTAAACTACGATTCTCGATTTTAGTTACCCCTTTTTTAATTTTTTACCGGTTGGAGATGCATAGGTATTGTAAACTGCAAAAATATTTAAGGCTGTTCTCAACTGTTCTGCTCAACAAGCGCAAAACGTTTTGACACATTTACAAATTCATTTTTTAAAGGAAGGATATATAACTATGGAAGCGATTTGGAATCGAGCTGTGTTTTTCATTTTTTGATAAATAAATTACCTATTGAGTTATAAGTGATTTTGATCACGTGACAAACACTTTTTTCGCCCTTTCTTGAGTGGTTATTCTACTTTCGCGCGGAAATTCTGTTCAAAACGTCCACTTTGACACTATTTTCTGTGAGATCTATTGCGTTTGCAAAAAAACGAAAAAAAGGCTCGATTACATAGTTTTTGAACAACAACACCTGCTAGTTTTATGCATTTCTGTACAAAAATAAATTAAAATTTATGTCATAAGGTTGCCCTGTTGGATTTGAGAACAACCTTAAAGTAGCACTTTAAAAATTTTTACGCAGCCCTGAATCTTATAAGTTATATTTGGAAAAAAATTCTCCATACCATGAAAAATAAAACAATAAAAATTCAACCATTCTTTCATCCAGAATTTACCGAGTTATGATACTTTGAATTTTATGAAAGTTCGGAACTTTCCGTCAGTAAAATATCGTTTGTCAGTTTTTAGAACAGAAAAACTACGACATTTCATAAAATTTATTGTATCGTAACTCTATGAGTTTTGATCGTAGAATAATACATTTTTTGTTGTTTTACTTGTCAAAGCATGGGGGAAAAAAACTTGCTAAATATAAATTATAGGGTCCAGAAAAATTTAAAAAGTGTAAATTTTGATAAATTAATGGTATGATTATTTAATGCACATAATCTTAATTCTTATCTTATTTTGAACACTTCTGCAATTTACATTTCTTACGTATTTCCAGCAGGTAAAAAAATTAAAATTCATTTCAATCTTTTTCATACGCTACACAGTGGGACGTTTTGATGATCTAGGTCAGCCATATCCAACCTTTTTTTCTCGCGGACCGCAAACATGCATTTGCGACATTAGGTGGGCCGCAACACACTTAAAAAAGGATAATTAAAATAGTAAGATAACAAAAGTAGCATAAAAAACCAGTATAACAAAGTTAATACTATCAGTATGGTTCAAAGTTTCTATCGGAAGAAATGTTACCCCAAAAATGTAACACCACTTTTCTAAACGATATACTTCATGGTAGATTTCTATGGAAAATACTGTAGAAATAGGCCGAGAAGTTTGTTGATTGGAAATAGATGTGAAAGTTTTCTGTGTCAATTTTTTTCGCAACAAACCCTAACAAAGCAGTATTATATAAAGAGTATAAAACGTTATTATACAAAAATGCAGAATTTACAAGCTCTTAAAAAACAACCAGCAGATCTTTGCAAATTAATCAAGCTTTTGCTCAGTGTAAAATCTTTTTATTTATTTTAAAATGTAGAAACATATACTAGTGGAAATTTAATTAATTTGGAATAAAGTTTGATTAGGGCTGAATTTTAAGAAATGTATAGTACAAATAGGAATACATATAAAATGAACTTTTGACTAAAAAAAGGACATTTAAGATGTTCTAACATAATTTTAAATTAATTATAAACAATAGGCCAGATTATGTCTTCTATGAAAATATATAAAGGAAAAGCGAAAATCTTAAATATTTATTATGCATATCTCAATTTATTTTATAAATATGGATTAATGATAATGTGTCTCGGGCCAAACATAAAAGGTCGTCGGGCCACATGCGGCCCGCGGGCCGCAGGTTGAGTATGGCTGATCTACGTGGACAAAATTCATTTTTCCGATTATCACGGAATTTGACAAAACTGAGTAAACTGGTAGCTGAATGTCTGTATTTTCGAGATCCGTACGAGTTTTGTCAAAAAAAATCCGAGGTGTCGATTAATTATGACCGTGAAGAAGACATTTGCACAGTTGGTTTGAGGGAGTTTCAAGAGTTGCACTAGCTTCCTCTAAGTTTGAAAGCACGTCGTGACTGTTCTGTTTTATTTGAAAGCACGAGTTTACTGATTATAGGTTTGTCAGGGTCAGATTTA
Source organism: Maratus speciosus (assembly GCA_963932465.1). Classification (NCBI taxonomy): domain Eukaryota; kingdom Metazoa; phylum Arthropoda; class Arachnida; order Araneae; family Salticidae; genus Maratus; species Maratus speciosus. The sequence continues at coordinate 307,666,597 of OZ010788.1, read as the reverse complement.
ACCCATTTTTGTTTGAAAATAAACGATTTTAAACCCGCTTATCGGCTTTTTTCAAAGATTGTAATTCTGGATGATCCTTGATGTTGTTTACAAATTTCCTCTTATCTTTTAACATTATTCAGCATTATTCAGCAATAAGCCTTTTTTTTTTTTTACATGAAAGTGTCATTCCTAAAGTATTGGAAACTTAAAAAAAACTTCTGCAAATGTTTGCTAATCATTAAGTTTTTATTAAATAAACAAGCAACATATTAACTTGCAGTGCATGTATGCATATTTCATTCAAATCTTGCAAGTAAAGATTAAAGCACTTTCAATTATCCGATTGAGCCGAAACAATGAATACATGTGTAATTTGAATGACAATACAATATTATCATAATATAAAGAACGCAGAAGTTTGTTTAGGATAATGTTTCTACAGGCTTCACAAAAATTTAGATTAAAACTTGCAAGTTAATTTAAAACTAATTTCAATAACCTGATTGAGCTGAAACTTTTCTCAGGATATGTAGTTTCGATGACAATGCAATATTATTATAATTTATGGAACGTAGCAGTTACGCTTTTTTTTACAGGGCCACATGAAAGATTAGTTCAGATCTTGCAAGACAATTTTAAATTACTTTCAATTATCTGATTGAGCTGAAACTTTGCCTACATGTGTTTTTCCGATGACAATTCTATTAAATTATAATTTGACGAACGTAGAAATTATGCATTTTTTACAGGGCCACACAAGAGATCGCGGAAAGATTGTTGCTAAAAATCAGAAATTTTAATTAAATTTCAAGAAAATTACTATAGGTTACTGAGATACACAATAGCATTTTTTAAATTGAAAACAAAGTGCGTAGCAGTACAGGGACACATAAGAAATTCGGATACATTACCGTCTATGTGCCTACATTTTATTTGAAATTGAATAAAATTTATATAGGTTATTTATTCACACGGCAGCATTTTTTAAACAGAAAATAAATTTAGGTAGTGTTTATATGTTTTACAGGGTAACACATAAAAAAAAATTAAATATGATTTTATTTTAAAATTTTATTTTTCTGGATGACTACACAAATTTCTTGAGCAAATCTGAGTAGACAAAAATAAAATAAGAAATGAATGTTAACTTACATGTGCGAATTAAATTGTTTTTTATTTAATAGTAAAATAAGTACATTTAACGCCTTCATTGTAATTCATTATATTTTTATTTTGAAATATTATGGTTAAATAAACCAATTATTTCTCACTATTTGAACATTTTATTGTGGATGCATTCGAAAAATGAGCAAAAACTAATTAAACTTCAACGAAATAATTTTATCCACCTCCTAGATCGTCAAAACGTCCCACTGTGCGCTGTATTATATCAAACATTGTACTATAAACTTATGCATATGTTACAAGGTGTTTCAGACTATCTTTTCCGATGGGCATAAAGCATTAGTCATAAATACATTTCCAGGTTTCAAAAAAGCCCTTCAAGCTCAGTCAAAAGAATAGATGATTTCTTTTTTCTTTCTTTCTTTTTTTCTTTTCTTTTCTTTTTGGTAGATACGTGAGATTTAATGCAATTTAAACAAATTGGTTTTGTTCCTTCTAAGTTCACTATTTGAGTGACACGGGTAATTTGTAGGTAAATTTTCAATTTAATTTAACAAGCGTATTGAATGAATATGAGGTAATTTAAAAAAAAAATGCTAAACAATTATTGAAATGCTAGTTAAAAAAAAAAAAAAAAACTCAATGGCTATAATATATTTTTGAGGGTCAAACGAGATTCAAATCCAAACCGTTCAAAAACTGCCACTGAAAATTTTTAATATGTCAAATTTAGTAAAACAATTTCTAAAAATTTCATCAAAAAGGACCGTTATTTTAAAAGGGCCGTTATTTTTGTATAGATTATAGAGCTAGATTAGAGTTAGCTAACGCGCTCGTTACCCAACCTGTAGATGTCTGAATGTATGTTACATTTGCAGATGAAACAAAGTTAAAAAAATTGGATGTAGTATCAAAATTCTAGTGTATAGTTAAACAAATACTGAGCATGAGAAAAATAATATAGTACCCATAGTAAAGCACGGTGGTCTAGAAATGATTCTATGGGGATTAAGGGAGCTTCAGATGTCAGAAATGTAGTTATTTATTACTTGCTTTTGATTAACTAACTAGACTAGGATTTGCTAATGACTCGTTAACAAACCCGTAGATTTATAAATGTATGTTATATTTGTAGATGAATCAAAGTTGAAAATTTTTTAATTGAAATAATAAAATTTTTGCGTATATTTAACCAAATACAGAGTTTGAGAAAAAGAATGTGGTGCCCACGATGAATCAACGTTGGTGTGAGTGTGATACTATGACTATGGATGGCAGCTCCGTATGTCGGAATTGTAGTTGTAAATTGATTTTTGATTAAGGAACTAAAATACAGTTTGCTGGTTAACAAACCTGTACATTTCTGAATGTATTTTATATTTGCAGACGAATGAAAGTTCAAACTTTTTAGATGTAATAGCAAAATTTTAGTGTATAGTTAGCCAAATATAGAGCTTGAGAAAAAGAATGTGGTGCCCACGATGAATCAACGTTGGTGTGGGTGTGATACTATGACTATGGATGGGAGCTCCGTATGATGGAATTGTAGTTGTAAATTGATTTTTGATTAAGGAACTAAAATACAGTTTGCTGGTTACAAACCTGTACATTTCTGAATGCATTTTATATTTGCAGACGAGTGAAAGTTCAAACTTTTTAGATGTAATAGCAACATGTTAGCGTATAGTTAGCCAAATATAGAGCATGAGAAAAATAATATGGTTTCCACGATAAAGCACGGTGGCGGTGTGTGTGTGTGTGTGTGTGGAGGGGGGGGGGGGTGGATCTATGGGAACTTCGGATGTCTGAAATTTAGTCGTAATAGAAGGTATCATGAGACACCATTCATACATTGATAACCTAAAAAAAAATTGTGTCAAAGGGCAGAAAAATGGAGTTTTATTCAAGCTTAGCAGCTTCACCACGTTAATGATCCCAAACATACCGCCTTAGATAAATGACTTGGCTTGCTATACAACTTACCAAATGTCTTTAAAACTTTGGCCCAGTCTTCAGATTTGAACCTCATAGAACACCTGTGTGGTCCTTTGGAAAATAAATTACGGGAACTATAATTTTTCTTCCAAAGAGGAGATGAAGGAAGCTTTGATTTAAGAATTGCAAAAAATTGACAAAAATTTTACTTTGCAGTTAGTCACATCGATGCCAAATCATTTAAAAGATATGACTTACCACCGAGGAAAAAGCTACATTTTTTTTTTTTTTTTTTTTTTTTTTTTTTTTTTTGTCATTACGAAGATTATTATCTTTTGCTATTGTTAAAAGTTTTTAATAAACTGTTGACTGCAATAAAAAATAGATGTTATAATTAAAATGTTGACTGCTGGAATGTATTTTTCTTGTTTTGAGCATTCGATTAAAGATATATATATATTTGTTATATAAAAATTTTTACTTTTACTATTCATTTAAATTATTCTAAATTGCCGGCATATTCATTATTTCCTTTTTTTAAAATACGCTCTGTTATTTATTTCTAGCTAAATTTCTATAAATTTAAAACGCGTATCTTAATAATAGTTTTATTCCAAAACGTATTCTAAACTTTTAATCCCTTCATTAATTTTTATCGTCTACCAAACTGTAAAGTTCTGAATGCAGTTACTTATTTTTCGAATGTTTATAAAAACCATTTTTACATTTTTATTCTATTTCATCTCATTTTTCCGCCAGCTGGGAGACAGCTTATTCACATCGAAATCCTTCCATTACCAGCGCCGGGATTCTTTTCTGTGACGTTTCTCGATCGCTCTCCATTGGCTGAGTGACGGATCGCAGTTTCATTTCGAGTCTCGTTCGTGATTTTGTTTGGTTAGCCTGAAGTTTTCATTTCAATCGGATTTCCTCCGTGCATTCTAATAAATAGCTCGAGCATGAGCTCAGGAGTAGATTTTTTGTGCTGCTTGATTGTTTACATAATCTGTTACCTGGTGTCCTAAGTCATGTAGAATATTCATTTCGTTATTTAACATCTATTTTCGCATGAATAACTAGTTCATGCTCAAGCGGGATGGCTCTGATTTATCATCCTGTGGGAATTGTTTAATGTTGGTATATTCTGATGGAATAAACAGTTTCCTATGACTGCGTTTCTATGTCTTATTGGGAAAACTCCAGATTTCTTTAGAAGCCTTTACTTCTTTCACCACTCATGCTGCCTAATCTGCCTTGTATTCCTCATGAATAAATGAGTTTTGATTGGACTCTACCAATCTTATCATTGCTCCACAGCTGCTAAATTTCCACAGAGTTGATACCTCCACTAGCGATGCTTGCGCTAAGTGGTACGCCTGCTATACAACCTCACCAACGGCTGATTAAAAGGTGGTACGAATCCAGTAAGATGTCGTAAAAAGCACGATGTGATTGTTCGACTTAACCCATTAAATTGTTTCGTAATATATATATATATATAAATATTAAAATTACATGCATGTCGAATACTTATATTGAACACTGTATACAGGGTGAATCTGAAATGCTTCAACAAACTTAGGGGGATGATAGTTCTCATCAAGACGAACAAAAAATGCAATGGAACATGGGGTCGCAAATGACGTTTAAAGGGTGAAAATCGCAAAACTAATAAAAATATCGAAATCTTGCATGCTGCTTTTCTGCAGAACTGGCTAGTAGCACGAAGCTGGTTTCCCTTTCACATTGTGCATATCCGATCAAAAAGATATTAAAAAAAACTTAGAAGAAAGCCAAACAAATCTGCTAGCATGAATCCACGTATGCAAATTTAAGCGTGTCCACCAGTCTTTCCTCCGTAGATGTACTCTGTGTAATAATATGAGCGGTCGACATTTTGAACAATTGTTGTAAAATATTTGTTTTCTCTGGACATCACGAGCTGTGTTGTACCTATTCTGTGCAATAAATAATTTTCTGGAGTGTTTCTTTCTTGTCTCAGTTTGTCCATTTCCAGACACATTTTCTCGATTTTCATCCTTTAAACGTCATTTGCGACCCCATCTTCCATTGCATTTTTTGTTCGTCTTTATGAGTACTATCATCCCTCTAACTTTGTTGTAGAATTTTAGATACACCTTATATTATAGATATATAAACGAAATTATTGCAATATGTCAATTTCTAAAGGAATCAGCCTAAATATCTTTATGAGCTAACATACACACATATAACAAAACATAACTCCAGTACTATTTATTATTAGAAATGATAATAATTATAGTTTATAATCAGCAAACATACATAAATTATAATTACAATTACTAATGTCCTTAAAAAAATGTGCAAAATAATGCTATTTCCACAAAATATTACTTGTTTATAATTTTCTGATTCCAGTAGAATTTTTTTTTTCTTTGAGGAATAATCTGCTATAAAAATTCTGTAATACAAATAGTTTTTGTTTTAATTTAAAAATTTATACTGGAAACACCATTACACTTTTATTTGATTTGCAGTACTTTATTCATATACATATTATATAATAATCATATAACAGCATATATTGGATGTGAAAAGTAATAGAAAAAAAAATGTCTAACTGATATTTTTAGGAAAATTGCTACAGAAGAACAATTTTTTTTCTTAGATTTTTAAAAGCCGAAGTATTGTACTTCTAATTGTACTTTTCTCACGTGTGTAAGTGTACTAATGGGCTAAGACTAATTCGACTTATAAATTTAAAGTATGTTAAAAGGAAAAAAGAACGATGGCTATTTCTTCAATTGTAATTACTGCAACAATAAAACAAAAAGACCGTTTCAATTTTTATAAAGTTTTTATATTTTTATGTAGTTTAATTTTTCTTAATGGGTGATCTACATCGTGCCATCTTTCACTTTCCAAATGGTAGCACCTACATTTGACACTTCATATGTTTTCCTTGGAAGAAAGCAATCTGGAAAAGCATACCATTTAAGATTTTTTCTCTTAAATCGTTATACATTATAAGATGTCAAAATTCGACGATGTTAATGTTAAATCCACGTGACAACAATGTATATCTTCCCAAAATGTCATTCGATTGAAATGTTTCTTCGTTAGATGAATTTTCTTTCTTACAATTTTCTTCCGTAGAATGAATGTACCCAAACATATTATAAAGATTTTTTTTGTTTTATTTAAAAGCTTATTTTAAATTAGGAAAATATTATTAATAAAATTGTGAATAATTACTTACACTATGTTTTACATAAGGATAATAAAAAGCGTTAAAAACTATGCGAATGTGCGGTTATGTTAATTTACAACTAGTTCCTATTATGAGATATAGAGAAATTTTGCTTTAAGAAGATCTGAGGAGGCCGTCTCTCGGTGTCATTTACTTCAGCAAAAAAGAAAGTCTTAAAAAGTAACCTGAAAATTTACATAAAATTTTCACTTTTATAACGTTTCAAATTAAATAATTGCAGGTAAACAATTGTTGAATAAATGTAATTAATTTTTCTATATAATTTTCCCGATAACAAAATGAATGCCTGTAATTCTTTTCCCCGTAAGACCTTATTTTTTTTCTAAATTTATGGATAAACCCCCAACATATTTTCTTTTATAAATCTATGAAGATTAAAGAAAAAAACGTTCATTAACATTTCCAAGATGTTGTGTTTTAAAAATTTCAAATAAAATGTCGAAAGAAGAAATTACCATTTCAAATTTTAAAGTTAGTATAATTTTTAACATGTACTCCATATGGCAAAATAAACCACATACAATTATAAAGACTTTTATACGATTTAAAACGATGCTTTTTGGGTTAATTAAAATTTAATTAAGGTACTTGTATCAAATAAGGCACTTATTAAAGCCATCTGCTTATATCTTGGAGAGAACGGTCTCGTACCGCCACATGACAAAACGTACACATATTTCACATATTTTGTGTCCTTGATATGTGCCGATGGCTTAAAAAAAACGATACGATACTGACTTTGTCGTCATTTTTGGACCACCGAATCTCCGACACAAAAAAATAATAATAAAATAAACTTTCATAAGAATACAGCGTAAATTATAGATTGAATTCTACCATCTTTGCATGATGTACGAGATAATTTAACGATCTTTTAGAATATATTGAAATGTTTTGTAATTTTAATGCTGATTTTGTTTGAAAGTAAAATATGTGAAAACAGGAGTCCCTTAATAAGACCAGGCCTGGACTTATTAGGAAATATTTAATTTTCATCCTAGTTCATCATTACCAAAGCTAATGAAACTGAATCTGTCTCAGTATTTCTAGAAGACTATGGAATCTATCAAAATTGTATTAAAGAGAGTTCAGTGGATAGAACGGCTAACGGAATCAACAGTTTTGACTGCTAGAAACAGCATGCACGTTAAAATGTGCAATATAAAAACCCTTTCTTTATTTTGTTCTAATTCGGTGTAATACCTGTAAAATGCCTGTTAATTACAGTTAAGCCTTGTACTTAGCAAATGACGATCTTGCATAAAACACATAACCCTAATAAGGCACTTTAAAGTGTCTCTTGTTTTGAACTCTCATGGCAACAATTCTACAGCGAAAAGAGTATGCATGATTTAATATTGTAAAAATATGTAGGGGAAAGACGGGTAAAGTGGTCTTTTGAGTTTTCCCCCCGCGGTATAGTACCTCCGCCTCGCAGGAACTGAGCGAAATAATCGTCACAGATGTCGGTAGTATTGTCTGCGAGTTTGAAGTGAAAGGCTACTTTTTTCTAGTTCTGAATTCATTTTATAGTTTTTTTTTTTTTTTTTTTTTTAAATTTTAGGCAAGTGGTACGATTTCTTGATTATAGCTAAGCTAAATAATATGCAGTGCTATAATTATTTGATCTTATGCTACTTGATCAGCGTGAAATAACCTTCTAAATGATGTGTGTTTTAAAACACTAAGTCATGTATATTAGATGCTAAGCCACAGTTTTTTTCATGGTGTCATTCCGGGCAAAGTGGCCACAAAGAGATGAGGTAAAATGGACAGATGGCTACTTTGCCCAGAAATGATTTTTTATTCATTGTCCCTGATAAAATTCTACTCAAAATTATTTTCTTTGAAAGAAAGAACACAGGTCGGGACAATAATGTCTGCAGAGAAAGGCTTACGCTCGACATTTGCAATTTACATGTCTGCTGAGAGAACTTGAATTCTTCATTCGTCATATTGATACTCATTATTGTTTACTTTATCTTGTAACAATTTAATACTTAAAATATTACAAAACATAATACTTATTCTTAATGTGTGTTACTTTAGCTTGTATTGATTAAATATACTTCCTGAATTAATGTGATTTTTTCATTTAGCTAGCCTGGCCACTTTACCCAGCTTAAACTGGCAAAGTGGACATTTTGTAATTTTTCTTTTATAGTGACGCGTTAAAATATTTTTTAAAGGTAAAATAGCAATTGAAACTAAACTTATTATAGTTACTATTAGTATTTGTTTCTCGAGCTTTACTCGTTAAAAAGAGATCATAAAAATTCATCAAACCTTAAAATGGCCACTTTATCCTTCCTTCCCCTACAAATATTACATCCAACAACATTTAAAATGTTAATGCTGATATTACACGTTTTAATATGATCTGAATCCTTAACCTGGCTTTATTTGGGGCAGGTACCTTAATAACAATTGTTTGGATGCCCCCCCCCTTTTTTTTTAATGTACTGTACAGTACGCTCAAGAGGATTAAAAATATTATACAAGTAATAATTTCACTTCACTTCTATTTCATTAAAAGATCCTTGAACACAAATTACTTGCCTACGATTTCAGTATTTCTGCAGTACTTGTCTGGTCTTGAAGTACTATTAACTTAGTTATTTTTGTTCGAGCTTTCAAATTTTTAATACAATACATATTATCCTTTTATTCGATGTATAATACTTTCTTTACCTTAAATATAAATTTCGCTGCTTTATGTTGAAAAACGCGTGACTGCTGAATTTATTATTTAAAATCACAGCATTATTAAATAATAAGAATTATTAAAAAAACAAACAAACAAACAAAAAAAAACATACAAACACTTTATGTTTAGACTTTTACAAACTATCATGCAAATTAAAAAGTAATTAATTTTATAAATTATTGTTCGAGTTATGCCTAAATAACGAACGTTTATTTTTAACATTAATTGATTCATTTTAAAATAACTTATATTTCACAAAGTAATTAAGAAATATTAGCTAAAACTCTGCATTTCCACGTTTTTTGACTTGCAGAACTTAAAAATATAATAAACTTATGGTGTTTTTATTAAGATTTTAAAAGTAGTTAAGTTTACCTTTAATATTTAGATGACCCCTTATGGCAAACTAAATCATATGCACCTCTAAAGGACGGTCTACAAACTAAAATGTCAGTTTTCTTGCATAAATAAAAACTGAAATTATAGTTATAGTTTTTCCCTTTTTTGTTTTTACTTATTTACATAATTAGCAAGAGGAAACGCCGATAAAGAAATAGCATTATTATGGCAAATCGTCTATAAAAATAAAAATAAACTTAGTTCCTATGTAAAATGCAAGATATGAGAAAAATACTATAGCGTACACTTTTGGCAAAACTATTAAAAGCAAACAAAATATGAAAAAAATGTTCTTTGAAAAGAGCGATCATAAAATTTTACCGATTATAAAATGAGAAAAAAAAGTCAAATAACTATTGTTTGATATTAGCAGACATAAAAATTAATGGCTATTAATACATTAAAAACCATTACAATATGCGTGATAGTTAATGTATAATAAATATAATTATTTTATAGCTTTAAAGTTATAATATGAATTGCAATAATAATAATAAAAAAAATACTAACTCTTGTGAGTATAATAGAATTGCATGTATTTCAAAGCAAAATAAACGAGTAGAATGATAATAAAAATATATCTTTCTGATTTTTGAAATGTTACCTTTATATGATTGCGTTGCCATCACAACGTGCAGAAGCATCGACGAATCTATTAATGTGTGCCATTCTTTACTTTCTCTCGCTCAATATCGTGCAAGACAATATGTTTTTGTATGAAAAAGTGCTCTTTAGATGTAATTAAATATAATAGTTTCTGTTTTCTGTAATGTTATTCTGAGTTTGCTTGAAAAATAGTTAATGATTAAATAAAATCTAGTATTTCTAGAAATGTGACCGCAATATTCAGAGACCTCTAAGCGTTTTTATTGTGTTTAAAAATAAATAGTTATAATTCTACTGTGGTATAAATTTACCCCAAAAATTTCTATCATAATAATTATGTAATCATGCTGATACCTTTAAAATACTGTCAGTGAACAATTGAACACAAACGAGGCGATAAGCTAGTTTTGATGAGTCTATTTCAAAATAAGTTTTATAAAGTTTAATCAATTATAATATACAAATCTACCCCTTTAAAAGTGTTTAAATAAAGAAATTGACAAGACAATAATTTTCACATATGTATTAAGTAAATTATTAATTTAAGAAATCAATTGTGATTTTCACGGCATTTCATTAACAGTTTCATTAACGATTTCATTTAACTAATTAGGCACAAACCATTCAGATAATACTGGCGGTTCAAATTTCAAAAATGGCAAGATTTTTTTTAAAAATCGATATTTGGTATAAATGGGTTTTTCTTTTCTTTATTTTGTCTATCTTGGAATGTTTTGATGCGGTACTCATTGGGAAGAGGTGCGAATTTTTCAAAATTCTTTTCTAAGCTTTCCTATACCGTAAAATTCACCATTCTACGAAATTTCTCATTGAAAGTCCACATGTATTATGTGGCATGATTTTACTTTCTATGCCAGGCATAGAATGGACGAATTTCGAAAGCTTCCCTGTTCCGTATAGGGCCGGGGGCAAATTTAATAAAATGGCTACATTTTTCGTATAACCCAAAGGCCCATGATAGTGCTAATTTTTTTGTCTTGGCTTCTGCAGAATTCAACCCGCGACGAAACGTTCAGGAACATTTGGTTCCTGAGGAAGGACAGAAGACTTGAAAATTCGGTCGGACCGAAACTCGACCGAAAGTATCTATATTCCAAAAAGCTCGTTTCTTCTTTCGGAAATGTTCAACATTATTCATTGATTTGCGTTGTATCGGCTCAAATGAGACACTCTTTATTTATTGCTAGAGAACTTCACTCGTTTCAATTATCAGTCATGACTTTAAAGACGCTTTTCACATGCTCATTAAAAGATGCAGACTTAACAGTAATAGAAAAATTTTAGTTTGAAACCTCAGAAGTGTTTCGAATACTCTTTGAGAAAGTTCTAGTATAACAGATGATCATTTGCAAAAATCATTATAAAAGAAAAATAGAGGAATGTACACTTAATTTTTTTTTTTAATTAGATGAAATTCGTATACTTAGAAAATCATTCTGAGTGTGTTACGAATTAATTACATTTTATTTTATATCAAAATAAAAAGTTTTAGCCAGAGGCACACAGAACCGACTTGGGCCACACGTATAAGTAAATAATAATTACATACATTTAATAAACACGTGTAATTAATTAATAATTATATATATTTATGTATATATTAATTACTTAAATTTTTTGAGCCATTTTCGCTTGCCTTCTCGTTTTCGGCCGAAAATAATAAGATTATCTGTTATCTAAATTCTTGTACTAATTCTAAAAAAATGTACTATTATCTAAATTCTTTGATTTACCGATCTTCGCGTAATTGCGCACGCAGGCGCACAGAGAAACAAACAGTTTCGTTTATTATAAATATCTAAAAAAGAAAAAAGAATCTTTCAAATATATGATTAACAGGCGGAAAAAGACTAAAAAAAAAAGATAGTTTGGAATAGAAAGGCCAACTAAACAAAGCGTCGAAACGAATTATTCGAACATATTGTTTAAAAAAATATTTATGGCTTATGAAACAAAAGGAGACTCGTCATGAAAACAGAGTTTTTATTATTTAAATAAGTGCTTATTTTTAATCAATTGTTTACTGAATAATAAAAAATAAAGATAGCTTTTCGTTAAATTCAGCTATTGTCTATTAAAAACGAACGAATATTGAAAAAAAGTATTATATAACAAAATTTATCTGAATAATTTTTTGTGTTTAGATTTTTTATATATTTTTTAATATAATTTTTTAGCAAGTACATTTGTAATTATAAAAATGAATTGTTTCATAAGAAAGCACTTAAAAAAATATACCCACATGTAATTTATAATCAAAATAACAATAATTTTTTTTTTTTTTTTTTGTGATATGTTTTCAAATCCACCTCTTACATAAATCGAATTATTAAAAGTTGAGTTCCAGTTACTGTCTCAATTTTTCTGAATGTTTACACATTTTGATTGCTTTCCCGATCTACCCTTATTTAAATTCCTTAATCCACCGGTTTCGTAATTGCGAATGCAGACGCACAAAGAAACAAACAGTTTCCTTTATTTAAAAAAAAAAAAAAAAAAAAAAAAAAAATCCAGATTCTGATTAAGACAAGTGAGCTTTTAAAACTATCAGACAAATGTTTCAAATGAAATATACATTCTGATTACAAACTAACCACAGCTTCCATTCCAATAAATATTTTTTTCTTTTTCTTTTACAGTCCTCAGTTTTCCCATTTTTATGTAAACCTAAACATTAACTGGATATGGGACATTCTCACTATCTTTTGACTTTTATATCCCTGAATAATAATTTTTGTTTTAGTACACTTTCTTGTGTTTTTTAATTTCATATACTGAGGAACATCCCGTTGCATGATTGCGTAACAATATTAACGAGATAAACAAGTTTTGGACGATGTTGGGGGTCCAAATACCAGGAAAACTCCTATGCCGTCCCGTGTCCCTGATGCTGATTTTTAAGTTTGAAGCTGTCTGTATAAAATTGTTTCAATAAAAATAATTCGATGTAATTTTTTCCGAAATTCGAACTATTGTTTTACATAAATATGTAGCAAATAATTAACCTGCACACATTTTTAGGGTTGTTAATATTTTTTAAACTCTGTCCCTGATTTTTAGATTCCTTACCGTCCCTGTTCGAAAACTATACAGAAAATCACTTCAGATGCAGCCACAGAATTTTTTGCACGTTTTTTCTCATGCAGAAGTATGCTAGAGGAAGAATGTCTAAAATTCTTTGACCGGAAATTTACTGCAGAATTTAAATCAGCATTTAAATATCAATTTCAAGCATCGTAGCTTTATTGGTAGTCTTCCCGTCCCAAAGGTTTATTCTTGGACTTTTCGAGGTAAATTAATTTTTTTTTTCAATTTAATCTAATGTAAATAACTGTTTCTAAAAATCAATTAATATTGTGGGTACCACTTAGTCTTAACATGATTTGCTTAAAATAGCTGGTAATTTTCCTTTCCGTTCCATCCTTACCGTCCTTTTTTTTCCCATTTTGTACCCTTTTTCCTATATCGTCCCCCTTTTTTTTTTACCTTAACGTCCCTTCTTTAATAATCCTTTAAGACAATGTTATACAAAATTTTGTACTAAAAATACTACATTGTTATTATTTCTTATTTGAATGTCCTGTGGGTACTATGCAAATTCATTATAAGTAAAAATTCAGAAGAAAATAAAAAATTTTAGTGGTAAAATGGTAATGAAAATTAAACTCGCAAGTTTAACGTAAACCTCAGTTAAATAAAAAATGTTTCGCTGCTGACCATTTTTTTTTTTTTTTTGAATCATTAAGGCATTCGTCTATCAGATTAAAATGTTATTTTAGCAAGTTTAATTTCAGCAGATTTTTATTCCCGAAAGTCAAAAGATTGTGAGAATGCCCCAAATGAAGGACCGATATATTAAGGTATTTCGAATTTGAAAGTACATGGGTAGATGATACATTTCCTTTATCACAAATTTTATAGAAATTTATGTCACTTTGCGAGAAATTTTTTCTCCACATTGAGTTCATATTAGTATTTTCCTCATAATAACTCAATTATGGCGAAAAGGAGAAAGACAATTTTGATGCCAGTTGATATCGAAAATTCTGGGAGAGAGGAGAGAACGTGTATGTATCTGTGCTGTAACCAAATTTACAGGGGAGAAATCTTCACATTGTTGATGCCTTTCCCTACTTTGTACTTTGTCGAATCAGGTTTCGGTGCTGTGAGTTATGTTATTAACAGACAAATAAGTCTCCTAAGTATCGCTGAAGGAGAAAATCTTCTATTATCCCTGATAAAAAAGGAAGAGCACATCAAGTATATTTAATTCCGAAACATCATCCTCAAGCATCCATGAATATTTTTGTTTCTTGAATGAGTAAATATTTTAAGTAAAAAATAAATAGATAAATGAAAAAATAAATGCATTTTAAAGTTACAAATCTCTATAAATTACTTTGTTTTAAAATTTAAAAAGTTTAAAAGTGGACTTTACACTGTGAGTAATATATGAACGATTAGCTAAAGAACTCAGATTTTTATATTTATGCTAAATCAGTATATCCTAAGAAACAAAATATATACGACGTTTAAAAATATACACGAAATTTAAAAATATGCATGATATTTAAAAGTTTAAAACGATGTTAAAAAACTTCCCGACAGTTTCGGCCAAAACCACTCGGCCATTCTCAAGATACAACACTTGTAATCCCTTGAGAATGGGCAAGTGGTTTGGCGGAAACTGTCGGGAAGTTTTTTATCATCATTTTAAAGTTTTAAATGTCATGCATTTGTAATCCCTTGGGAAGGGCCAAGTGGTTTTTGCCGAAACTGTAGCGAAGTTGTTTAACATCGTTTTAAAGTTTTAAATTTCATGTATATTTTTAAACGTCATACATATTTTATTTCCCAGGATGCACTTATTTAGCATATGTATAAAAATCTGAGTTTTTTAGCTCATTGCTCATATATTACTTTGTTTTATTACATATCTACTACTAAACTATTTTATTTTCTTTCTGCAATTATTCCCGTAAACCCCAAATTAAACTTCTTGGGTAGCAGTGGACAACAGAGAAAATTTTTCGGTGAACGGAAGTAAACAGAAGTAAATAATGTATCAAATTCGTAAATTACGAGTATTAGGTAGCTTTCATTACAAAAAGCTACCTATTGCAGCCGTTCGGAGGAAAGCGATTACAAAGAATTTTGGTATATTTTCATCGATCATGACCCCCAGACCCCGAAACCACCCTCCGTTCAAAATTGACGTATATATATATATATATATATATATATATATATATATATCTGACCTTTGTCACACTGTAACTCTCGTATTTATGAACCGATTTGGATGTAATTCGGCGTGTACATAGTACATACCAATGTCTCGACCGAGTTCGTTGGCCAGCTTCATCCGCCATTTTGTTTCAAAATGGCGGCCATTTAAAATTTTTTTTTAATTTAAAATTTGAAATGTGGTACCAAAAAATTGAAAATGGAAAAATATTTTTTTCTTATGTATTTGACCTTTATACAAAGATTCCGGAGCAGTTTTTGTTTTGTTTATATCTTAAACTAGTCGGATGTACCAATCCCAAAACTTTCTTCTATCTCATACATGTTAATACTTCAAAATTCGCTATCACACTGCCAAAATTAAATGGCAATCTATGCATTTCATGAGGATTCTAACGATATGAAATTCCGTGCATTAGTTCTTGAGATATGACTATCGCTGAAATCGTCTAAATTTAGCAGAATGCTGCCTAGCAGCGCCACCTATTGGGTGATTTATACCAAATCCTAATCAGCAACAATTTATGTCAACGTCTGACTGAATCTGAAGTTTGGAGAAAATCCGTACATTAGTTTTTGAGATAGAGCAATAGCAAAAATCGTGAAAATTTCTGCATAGCAGCGCCACCTATTGGGTGATTAACACCAAAACCTAATTAACAACAACTTGTGTCAACATACAACTAAATATGAAGTTAGATGAAAATTGGTCCATTAGTTCTATTGATAGAGCTATTGAGGCAATCGTGGAAAAGGCAGCAGAGAAGCGCCACCTGTTGGGCGATTTACACCAACACCTAATCAGTAGCAAGTCATATCAAGGACTAACTTAATCTGAAGTTTGATGAAAATCCGTGCGTTAGTTCTTAAGATAGAGCTATTGGGGAAATCGTGTAAATCCTGCAAAATTCATCATAACAGCGCCACCTGTTGGGCGATTTACACCAAAACATAATCATCATCAATTCATATCAAGGACTAACTAAATCTGAAGTTTGATCAAAATCCGTGCATTAGTTCTTGAGATAGAGCTATTGCGAAAATCGTGAAAAATGCAGCATTGCAGCGCCACCTGTTGAGCGATTTACACCAAAAACTAATCGGCAACAATTTGTATTAGGCACTAACTGAATATCAATTTTTATTAAATTCTGTGCATTAGTTCTTGAGATAGAGCGCCCACAAAATTTGTGTCACATACACACAGACAGACAGACAGACAGACAGACAGACAGACATTTTGTAAAAACATGTGTTTTGGAATCTTTGACCCCTAAAACGTGTAAATCCGTCGAAAACCGGAATTCGAAAATTTTCATGAATCCAATACTTTCTTCTTGTAAAGATAGAAGAAAGTAAAAATGGCTGAGTTATAGCATTTTGAATTTCTGGCGTGGCTGACATTTTGAAACGTCCTGAATTTTGTCACGCGATAAAAGGCGTATTTATGAACCGATTTGGATGTAACTTCGTTTATGCATAGTACATACCAATGTCTCGACCGAGTTCGTTGGCCAGCTTCATCCGCCATCTTGTTTAAAAATGGCGGCCATTTAAATTTTTAAGAAAAATTTAAATTTGAAATGTGGTACCAAAAAATTGAAAATTGAAAAAATATTTTCTTCTTATGTGTTTGACCTTGATAAAAAGATTCGGGAGCAGTTTTTGTTTCGTCTATATCTTAAAAAATGGCTGAGTTATAGCATTTTGAATTTCTAGCGTGGCTGGCATTTTGAAACGTCCTGATTTTTGTCACGTGATAACGGGCGTATTTATGAACCGATTTGGATGAACCTTGGTGTGTACGTAGTACATACAAATATCTCGACCGAGTTCGTTGTCCAGCTTCATCCGCCATCTTGTTTCAAAATGGCGGCCATTTAAAAAATTTAAAAAAAATTTAAAATTTAAAATGAGATACCAAAAAATTGGAAAATGAAAAAAATTTTTTTCGTATGTGTTTGACCTTAATACGAAGATTCCGTAACAGCTTTTGTTTCGTTTATATCTAAAAAAATGGCTGAGTTATAGCATTTTGAATTTATATTGTGGCTGACATTTTAAAACGACCTGATTTTTGTCACGCGATATCAGGCGTATTTATGAACCGATTTCGGTGTAACTTTGTCTGTACATAGTACATACCAATATCTCGACGGAGTTCGTTGGCCAGCTTCATTCGCCATCTTGTTTCAAAAAGGGTTGCCATTTAAAAAAATTAAATTTAAAATTTAAAATGAGGTATTAAAAAATTGGAAAATGAAAAAGATTTTTTTTATGTGTTTGGCCTTGATACAAAGATTCCGAAGCAGTTTTTGTTTCTGAAAATTTGTTCTTTTGTTTATATCTTAAAAAATGGTTGAATTATAGCACTTTGAATTTCTAGCATGGCTAACATTTTGAAACCAGCTTGTATTTGTCACGCGATAACACACGTATTCGCCTATTTCGATGTAAGAAGGCATGTGGATTAGGGTTGAGCGAAAAAAAATATTTTTTAAAAATCAAAAACGGGTAGGTTCCAAAAGTTGCCTTTATACTAGTACATCAACTGCGTGAAATTTTACCGCTGAAAAAAAATGGCTTGAGTCTGCGCTTTTGGTCCAAAAGTCGAAATTTTGGGTAAAATTTGACATTTTTTCAAAAAAATACAAAAATTCCTATAGAAAAGGTTATTATTTAAATGTGTTATTTAAACCTTTATTATTAAGGACTTAACATATTTAAACGATAAAACGGTATCTTTATTCTGTATAACTGGAGCAAAACTGACAACTTTTGGTAATAAAAAAGTCATTGCCACTCTGTTGTGTCATACAACTAATTGTTCTTTAGAATACAGCTATTACCTAGTTGCTTTCAAAACTACCCAGGAGCTATCACGTGGAGGTGGCTGCATTTCCTGTCACAGCAGTGCATAACTCGACCACCCTACCATCTGAGCACAATGTTTTATTTATACATTGAATTACGATTTTTTTTTATCAAAGACTGGCGTAAGTTTTCTATGTATCAACCTAGTCCATCTATCTTTGTATCCACAGACTTTGGATGCTGCTGCTGTAACACTCCTTCATATATATTTATACTGCTTGTATATGATAAGGCAAGCAGAGTAATGCAGTGGAATTAATGAAATCTATACAGCCCTCTATTATCTTCACCAAAATTGCATCCTGTTAATGTATAGTGATTGGGAGTTGTGTTACTACAATATTTAGATATTTCATCTTTGGGTATGCCATCATTTACTCTATATCCTCTTGCTTTTTTTATATGCTGAGAAGCTTGCTGTTTAATGTGATGGCGATCGTCAGAGAGCATTGCAACAAGAATTTGCTCTCGATGAGCAAAGCAACCATTGTCCTAAATAATTTTTTTTAGCATTTGGTTTATGCCGTTTTCTGTGATGTTTAGTAGCCGAGTAATTTACCATAAGTTTTTAGATCCATTTTTTAGATCTGGATTACATTTGGTGTAAACCATCCTGCGGCATTATCTTGGATTACATACTTTGTGAATGAACCTACAGACTCTGATGATCAAACAGTGCTTATATAAAGGCGAAATATTTTATTCGCCTATGTGAGCCATCTTGCGTAGGACATGTTTCTTGCCTTCAACTTTTTCGCTAGTTCTTCTGAGCAATATATTGATGAAATAACTTTGCAAATGTCTAGCAGGTATTTTTGGTCTGTGTTGAGTACCCTTTTCGCGATTTCAGGAAATAATGTTTCAGAATTTCCCTCTATGGCTTCAAAAATTGAAGTAAGAAGGTAATGGCAGGTGGACAAAGATTTTTCTATTGGTCCAGCGAATCCCTGCAGGTTAGAATCTAATTTTTTCCAATGATCTTGTCTAATAAATGAAGTAGAGGAAATTCACTGGACTCTGAGGTGGCATGTGATCCATTGTAAGGGTTCATTCTAAACATGTCCCACACAGAAGGGATGGCAACGAGGAACAGAACTATCCGCCTTTAAATGAGCACTCACTTCCCATCAGAGTCTCTATGTTCACTCAAAAAGTACCATGCAATCCAAGTTTGGCCCCAGGATGGTTAACCATCAAATGTAATCCACATCGAAAGAAGGAATCTAAAAACTCGTTGTATATTATTTGGTTACTAAACAACACAGAAAACGTAATAAAACAAATACTAAAAAAAGTTATTTAGAACAATGGTTGCTTTGCATACGCAGAGGAAACTCTAATTTCAATGCTTTCTGACGATCGCTATCCTATTAAACAGCTAGCTGCTCAGCATATAATAGTTGAAATATGAGAGTAAATGATGGCGTACGCAAATCTGAAATATCGACAATCAACTTTGAAGGGAATAATTATATAAATCAAATTCATTGGAAAATTGTTGTGGTAACAGAATCCCTAATTAATATGCATTTATCGGGTGAAATTTTGGTAAAGATAATAGATGGCTGAATAGATTACATAAATATCATCCCCACTGCATTACATTGTCTGCCTTCTCTTACACAAGCAGTAGAAAAATACGTGAAGTAGATCACAGCAGCAGCATCCAACGTCTGTGGATACAAAAAAGAGATGGACTAGGTTGATACATTTAAAACTTATGCCATTACTTGATAAAAAAATCACAATTCAAAGTATAAATAAAACATTGTGTTCAGATAATAGCGTGGTCGAGATAGATGTCCTGGGAAGTTTTGAAAGCAACTAGTTAAGAGCTGTATTCTAAACAACAATTCATTGAATGACACAACAAAGTTTCAACGTCCCTTTTTATCGAAAATTGTCAATTTTGCTCCATTTATGCAGAATAAAGATATCGTTTTATCGTTTAAATATGTTAAGTCGTTCACAACAAAGGTTTAAATAACACTTTTAAATAATAACCATCTCTATAGGAATTTTTTAATTTTTTTGAAAAAATGTCAAATTTTGCCCAAAATTTCGACTTTTGGACCAAAAGCGCAGACTCAAGCCATTTTTTTTCAGCGGTAAAATTTCACGCATTTGATTTACTAGTATAAAGGCAACTTTTGACACCTACCCGTTTTTGATTTTTAAAAAATAATTTTTTTTCGCTCCACCCTAATGTGGATAGTATACATCAATATCTCGACGAAGTTCTTTGGCCAGCTTCATCAGCCATCTTGTTTCAAAATGGCGGCCATTACATTAAAAAAAATTATATTTAAAGTGAGGTGCAAAAAAATTAGAAATTGAAAAAGTTTTCTTTCTTAAGTATTTGACCTTGATTTAAGGATTCAGGAGCATTTTTTGTTTGTCTTTATCTTAAAAAATGGCTCAGATATAGCAATTTCAATATCTAATGTGGGTGACATTTTGAAAAATCTGATTTTTTGCCTGCGAAAGCACTCGTATATATCAATCGATTCCGATGTGAGTGAGCATGTGCACAACAATTACTAAGGTCTCGACCAAGTTCACTGGTTAGCCTCATCCACCATGTTGTCTTAAAATGGCAGGCACTTTAAGAAATCGCCGAATTTGGCAGCCAAATATCAGTTACTTTAAATAAAAGCAGCTTGGATAAAGCTGACCAATTTCGCGAAATTATCATTCATAATGATTTACTGTTGATAAAAATTGGTATTGAATCTCCTATATTCGGTTTCCACTAAATTGAGCTTCGTGTGTTTGAATAATATAAGTTGGTTTTTTTTTAAATAAGGAATATGAAAGCTACCTCTTCTTCCCGGAAGGACTTTTATAAATTTTGTTGTAATACATTATAAATTTAATTAAATCTCTTTATTTTTATTAAAAAATGTTTTTATTTATTATTTATTTCTTTAATTATTTTCTGAATTTCCATTTTCCTACTTTTATTGCACAAAATTTCCTTCTAACTATTTTAAAACAAAATGTTTATGCTAAAGTATAACTGTATCTTATATTCATTTTTAATTTAAATACCGACAAATACTCAGAAGAAAATCTATCCAAATCAATAAATTAAAAATATTACAGAACACTACAAATCTGTAAAATAGCTAAATCTAACTTCGTATGGCCGTTTTTTAACCAGTGGCGCAGCCAGAATTTGACTCTAGGTTGGGGTTTTGAGTTGGTGATAGTTAGTCCAGAAGTCGCCGCTTATTTGAACGCTCCTCTCCCCCTTCGCTGCGCTAGTAACAACCCTTTATGCCGATGATACTTTACCCCCTTGAGGGGCGGTGGGATAAGATATATCTCACCTAATTTAAACAAGATTCTCACCAGAAAATTTTTACTAAATTTTATATTTTTAACTTTGGAGGAAAATCATTGAAAATTGCTTTTCTCTATTTAAAAATAACATTTTTCTATTATTCCGGTGAGAATGCAATATTCAGAGTCATTTTTGCTTGCCCCTCAAGGGTTTAAAGTACGTTAGAGAAACGAGTGACTTTAGATATTTAATCGTTGGAAAATTCGCCTACAAAAGTGCATTGATCTTGGAGGCATATAATTGGAACACTCCGAAAAGTTGGTAAGTTTAAGTCGCTATTTATCTGTATCTCAAAACTTTCTGTTTGAACCGTCTGTGAATATGGGCAGTTCATAGAACAAAGTTGTAAAACGCTATATGAACGCTTAATTAATAGGGACTCACCAGTAGAATAATGTTTTTCCCCCTTTCATAAAATTAATACATAAATTATATAAAAAAAATTAAAATTAAATTAAATTTTAGAAATTCAAGCTTCATTTTGGAAACAAGAACTAAGCAATATATAGAAAACTGACAAAGGTATTTTATAAAGAGATGGATTCATTTTGATAAAAGTGATCGTGGTTTCATTAAAGTCATTTCGTCAAGTTTTACTATTAAAAAAAAATAGTTTTTTTCTGCTCATGTAAGAAATGACTCATTACTTAAATAATTATTTCAGATTTTTAAAAGAATACATAACTTCAAAGAAAAATATTATAACCAACACTTTGGGCATTTTTCAAACTTTGTGCAAATTTACTTTGATTTTAACCATAAATTGGGGGTGTTTACACAGCTTGAAGAGAAAGTAATACACAAATAAAGTACGTAATAAATAAATGAAAAAAAATAATTATTTTGAAAAAGATTACTGCATCTTACGACAAAAAGATATTCTTAATAAAAGTATTATAATCCGTTGTGCAATAAAAAGACTTAAAAAAGAACATTTATAGCAAAAGAATAAAAAAAGGAGTTCAAAAGAAAATTTATGCAGTATCTGGTTAAAAATGAAATGAATCATTCATGAGTTAATATGGAGAATAGAACAATTAGATAACCATTTTTTCAAGTAAGGAAAATATGCAGTAATTTCATTTATATATTCTCTGTTTTATTAAATATTCTTAAAATATATTTAAATAAAAAGAGATAAATACAGTTTATTTGAGGGTTGTGTTTCCTCAAGCGAAAAGGTTTAATTCTACATGTTTAAATATTTAAAATAAATATTCTTAGAAGCTATTACAGCCACTTAAAATTTGCACTTTAATAATCTGCATTAGTAAGTAATAAACGAAAATTTCAGAATGTTTTAAAAGAAATAATTCTTTTAAAATGTAAATATGAAAGACTTACTTTACAGACTTCTTTTACGAAGAAAAACTTTGATTATACATTTTGCTTACCTAAAAGAAGACAAAAATTATCAGATAAGATAATAAAAAGTTACGAAAAATTTATAAGTGTACATAATAATAATAATAATAATAACAACAATAATAATAATAACTAGAGAACAGGAATTCTGCTTTTTCAGAATTTAGTGTCGTCTCCGATGAAAAAAAATTATTAAATAGTTTTTTTTTTTCAATCGAGCTTATACCTTTGGAATGGATCATTTTCTTCTGATGGACTAATGGCTCCATTATTATGAAACAGCCATTATGAATGAAGTGTTAGGTGAAGATGAAAGAGAAGTCGTAAAAAGTTCGAACTTTGATTTTCTGGTCAGAATTGGGGGGGGGGGGGATGGCCATAATATTTCTTTTTCACCTAACACTTCATTTATAATGTCTGTTTCATAATAATGGAAGCCATCAGTCCATCAGAAGAAAATAACTCGGTTAAGCGGCACTCTAGTGTAGTTCAGTTTCAAGACTTAAAACACGCGATTTTATTTTATATAAAATGACGTCATCCGCATCCGCTAAAGAATTCCTCATTTTCGATCCAGTATTAAACAACATCTACAGTAAAGTACGCATATGGCGTCACGACTATCGCTGAATAATACACAAATCCAAAAAAAAAAAAAAAGAGATTTCGTCATTCAAGAAACTCGACAAAAAAATTCGGCTATCTAATGTTTCATATGCCTTCATTTGTTTGTAATATTAATACAGATACGTAAAATTAAATTTAGTTTCTAAGAGCTCCATGTTTTATCAGAAATCATTAATTTATATTTTTCAAAATAGCACGAATTTTAAGTACATTTTTTCACTTTTTGGGGGAAAATGGCAACAAAAAGGTATAATCGCTATTTTAGAACTATTTTTCTTTCCCTTGTACAGAAATGACGTACTTGAGTTGCCAATATTAAGCAAATGGCTCTAAAAACTACAAAAAAATTAATGTCTCAAAAATAAATGGAGATGCACTTTTCGGACAAATTGCATTAACAAGTACTTTTTCCCCCAATACGACGGTATAAAAATTGAAAATGTGCGATGCTTAGAAGTTTAAAAAATTACTATAGAGTATTTAATCGTACAATGATACATCTGCTTTGTTTTGCGGCTGGCTTATACAACGTAACGTTATTTTTTGGAGATAACACAAAATCAGCTGGGAGAGAGAAATAGCATACCGGAAGCTAATAATTTATGACATACTAAACACCGAAGTACTTTTTATGTGATTTTAGATTATTTTTTCATTTCATATTTAAGATCTGGAAACATTGAAATGTTATCACACAGAGATTGAACAAATAATACCAGAAGTAGACGCTTATAAGTAAGAATCGACCGAAGCAGGTTTTTAAGACTGCAAACGAAGCCGAAACCGAATTTCGGTAATCTTCTTATTTTCGGCCGAAAACAAAAACAAAAATGTCCAAAAAATTTTTGAAGTGATTAATACATACGTATATAAATATACGTAATTATTAATTAATTATACGTGTAACCCAAGCTCGTTTATTTCCATATGAAATAAAATATAATTAATTCATCAACGGCACAAAATGATTTTCTAATTATATGAATTTCGTCTAATTAAAAAATGTTTTATGTATACATACCTCGATTTATATTTATAATGATTTTTCTAAATGATCATCTGTTACACTAGAACTTTCTCAAAGAGTATCCGATAAACTTCTACGGTTTCAAACTAAAATTTTTCTATTACTGTCCAGTTTGTAGCTTTTAATAAGCACGTGAAAAGCGTCTTTAAATTTTAGTGATAGATGCACTATAATTTGCACTCACGTCTTGAGTCAGTCATATCTGATTATTATAAACAGTGAAGTTCATGGTAAAATAAAGAGTGTCTCATTTGAGACGATACAGCTCAAATGAATAAGTAATGTTGAAAATTTCCGAAGGAAGAAAAGGGACTTTTAGAATACAGATAGTTTCGGTCGAGTTCGAGATCGATTTGGATCGAGACAGATTTTTAAAAATATATATGCGTAAGATTATTTAAAAAAATATAAGAATTCCCTAAATTGAACTGCAATTTTTAAAGAAACTTCTTTCGAAAAGATATTTTTATTTGTATTCGAAGACGTAAAAATTTAAATTAAGCGATAGTTAGAAGTGATGTACGAGCGATAAACGTGAAAGCGACAGCTCAGGCAGTTGCCACTATCATTGTACATTTATTATAACTCAGAAATCATGAAATAAAAAAAAAGCAACTAGTGTTTGGCAAGCATCCATTAAGTGGACGATGCATTTCTGACGGCGACGAATAAATCTGTAGCGAAAGAAATAGGACTTTGTTGCTAATAAGCTCCTAATGAGTACAAATGTATTACTTGAACAGTACAAGTGCAGACTAAAACTTTATTCGAATCTTTTTATATGTTTAATTAAAGAAACATAATTTTTATAAGAATATATGTGTGGCAACTCGATGTGTTTCATTTACATTGCATGACGTCTTTCGATTTCCCGAGTGATAAAAAATTCTATTATTACTGTATAGTTAGAAAAAGTTTAACATTAATTTTATTAAATATTAAATTTCAAGAAAAAAATCGTATTTCAACGTAGGTTAAATAGAAATTGAGAAAATTACATTTTGCATATTACGTGATTTTTGTCAAATGTATATAGTTCTTTTATGATTTGGATTCTAATTTTGATTCTGATGAAATAAGAAGGACGTCATTTTGACGAACTTTTTTTTAATTTTATTTAAATTAAAATAAATTATTTACAAAAAAACAATGTTATTTTTATCCGATAAACCATTTTATATTTGGCGCCATTGTGAAATGCTTTAACCCTATTTAAATTTTCCTCCCTTGTTGAATCTAAAGTTGAAACAAATAAATAATCTATGATTTCTAAATATAAATATGTCGATAGGCGATTTTTTGATTCTGTAAAATAAAATTGATTCATTAAGCTTTAACATGTGAAAATATGTTTTTATTTCTTCGAATTTTCTTGAAAATTTCAATTTAGTGAAGATTTTTATGTCACTATCTATTTAAATTTAAAATAATTTCTTTATTCACTTTAATGGGCAAATGACGTAATGAAAATATAATAATCAGTTTTTTTTCTTCTTTTCCACCCCCCCACCCCCACGCACACACACGCAAAAATGGAATAATTTAGTCGTCAGTTGTCAACTTTAGAGAAGCTTCGTT
Organism: Maratus speciosus; assembly: GCA_963932465.1. NCBI lineage: Eukaryota > Metazoa > Arthropoda > Arachnida > Araneae > Salticidae > Maratus > Maratus speciosus. Next base: position 307,640,505 of record OZ010788.1, on the reverse strand, counting down.
AAAATTTACAAAAAATTAATATCTGGGATACTAAATATATATTTTAAAATTCTCGAATCCATGAGAATAACTGATGTTCGTGCCACCACGCTTTGTTCCATATTCTAGGTAGAGGAGTTGTGAATTTCAAACAGACAGTCCGATTTTAATATAATAGATGTTACAGTCCAATCTGAAGTGCCTATTTAATATAATCGCGAACAGCGAGATTTTTTTTTTTTTCGAAAATTACAAGTACAGATATACAAATACAGATACTTTGAAAATCTGAAAAATAAAAGAATTTAGTTTACATTTGCGATGATCATGAATAAGGGTGTTGGAAAACTATGTAAGCAAATTTTGTACATTTATATTTAAAAAAAATCTTCATATACAGAAAAATAGGCGCATGAATTTTTAATTTTTATAACATGTAAAACATAATCATAAAATTATCATTCTTAATTTATTTATTTATTTGCAGTTTATAGAATTAACATTAATCTTTTGAAAAAAAAAAATGTGTAAAAATATTTAAGATAGTTCTTAATTAAACAGAGACTTGACATACATCTTTAGATTGTTTACAATGCTCTTTTGGTGCTGTCTTTTTCTGTATTTTCAACATGTTTTGCTAATAGGGATTTATTTTATTTCCTCATCTTTTTAAACTTTCATACAGTATTCTACTATTCTAAGCAATCAAGTCTTAAGTCATTATCGAGAGTTGTGATTTAATCGTATCAACTGTATAAATTAATTTGAATCATGGAAAATTTATTTCACAGTAAAGACCAGTTCAAAAACATTTTGATGATTTTTTATTTGCTTGATTTTAGATCTATTATTATTTGACACATACTTATCTTTATAGTTAAATACAAAATACAGTGCAACAAATAATAATAATAATAATAATAATAATAATAATAATAATAATAATAATAAACAATTAAATTAAAAAAATCAAAAGACCCGACTGCGTAAAAAGCGAACTAATTAATTATTTCTCATCAATGTGAAACTATTTTTTCAATTCCTACTATTAGCTCACACTTTCGCTATATATATCTTGTTCAAATTTTCAATCGTTAATAAAATACTTATTATTCATCCAATCAAGCTCAAATAAATTTTTTTAAACTTGTAGTAGATGACACTTGTGTTAATCCAGTTTTTTTTCAAATATTAATTCATTAATTAAATTAAATTAAATAATTTTCAATAATCGAGAGAGCCCTCTTCTTGATCAAGCTATTTTAAGACCGAGAGAGCCCCCCCTTCTTGATCAAGGCATTTTAAGCGCCACTCAAGAGGAAAGAAGAATGGGAGAAAAAAAATTCTCTTATTGACCTAAGTAGGAATTGACTTAATTTTTTTTATTATTATATTACTTGTTTATATTACTTACCTATTTTTTTTATTTACTTGTATTGATGACTTTTAAGTTGCGTTTAATTGTTAGTTCCTATCTATAAACAATGTTTCGATGAGGTCTATAGATGTCTATGATGGTTAGAGTTGCAGTAAAGCTAAAGAACCTACCTACACCACTTCCAGGTTGTATAATATTTTAACGGAGCTTCTGACTGTAAAATAGTCAATGAAACATCGTCCTCATTTTGAAAGACCTATCCAATGATATGCCACTCAATAGTTTGCGTAATTTTTTTTTCGTCTCTACCGCCATTTTGATTTTATAAAAACAAAACCTAGCCTATAACCATCGGGCTGTTAAGTCGAATTGATAGAGACCTCATTCGTTAAAATCCATCCAGCCGTTGCGATGTTTCAAGGGTATAAAGAAATCCACATACCCAGATACGCTTGAAGCACATAACCTTTCTTTTCAGTCGGGTAATAATGAAAATAACGACTGTATGTTCGGAGAAAAGTAATTGAAATACAGAAAAAAATGTAGAGTTTGCGCTGCCATTCATTTCAAATTAACTCGTTCACAATTTATTCATAATATGCTGTTTGATTTTATAAAATTAGATAATTAATTTACAAAACTTGCTTGGTTAATAAAATAATATCTGATAAATTAGAATTCAGAAGTAAATCTTTGTAATACAATGTATACAGTGGCGGTCAAAAGTTTCCGGCCAGTTAGTTTTTTTGATTTGTTTGACAGAATGTTTTAGCGAAGAAGAAGTTCAACTGCTCCAAAAGTTAGGAATAAGCAAATTACCTCTGACCACGTGATCATTTTGATTGGTTACTTAAGATACTTGATCTTGATGCAAAGGGGGGGGGGGGGAATTCAAAATTCGCGCGTGCAAAAGTTTCCGGCCACTCGTCATTCATTACTTTTTGCTATGTCTAATGTTTTTTTTTTTTTTTTTTTTTTTTTTTTTTTTTGGTCAGGTTTGTTAATTAATCAAGGTGAATAATGTATTTGAAATTCAAAAATGAAAAGTTTAACAATTTATTGTTCCTAAACGAGTGATTTGTTTGTCGCTAAAGGGACAATCCTCTCGTGAGATTGCGGCAAAGTTGTCGATCGGAAAATTTGCTGTAAACGATATTTTAAAAAAATATAAAGATGGTCATGGCCTTCGGAACTTGCCATGGTCAGGGGACCCCGGAAAACGACTATTCTTGTGGGCAAAATTATCAGAAGAAAAGCAGTTGATGACCCGCTTAAAAATGCCGCTGCAATTCCACGCCATTTATGGTGTTAACAGCGATTTATGGTGTTATGTTTATTGCTGAAACAAGTCTATCTACAGTGTCAAGACGCTTATGTGACGTAAAACTTTATAGAACAGCCGGTGTTAAAAAACCTTTCATAAGTAAAAAAATTCAGAGGGCCCGACTGGTGTTTGCCAAGGAATATAAAGACTGGACAAGTGAAAACTGGAAAAAAGTACTATTTTCAGATGAATCGATGTTCAATCTTTTTGTGAGTGATAAAAAACATTACAACCGACGACCTAAAAACAAAAGATAAGGTGCGAGATACATTATTCTTACAATGAAGCACGGCGGAGGACACGTTATGCTATGGGGAGCATTTTCTGGAAAATGCGCCTGTCCGTTATTTGAAATCCGCGGCAAGATGAATAGTTCAATGCATAAGGATATCTTGCAAGATCATTTGCTGCCTTATTGGAGGAAAAATTGTGGTCGCAACTATTTGTTTCATCATGAAAACGACCAAAAGCATACATCCAAGCTCGTCAAGCAGTGGCTTTCGTACAAAAAAACTTCGCTTTTGAAACGAACAGCCCAATCATCCGATCTGAATATAATAGAAAATCTTTGAAATTAACTTGAAAACGTATGTGGAATTATAAATATTCCAATTTAGCAGCATTTTCACAAAAATTGCAAGAACCATGGACAAAACTTAACATTAATGATCTACAACTGTTCATTGAATCAATGCTACGTTGCTGCGCCGCAGTACTTATTGCTAAATGTATGAATACAAAATACTAATTGTAAATGTTGTTGATCACCATTATTTTCTTTTATAACACCATTTTTTTTCCAAACTTGCCAAAGTGGCCGGAAACTTTTGAGAACATGCATTTTCTTTTGCAATTAATTTTGTCAATTAAATTTATTAATATTTAATTTTTATTCCATAAATAACTTCTTAACTGTTATGTCAATAAAGTGTATAAGTATCAGTTTGAGATTCCTCTTCATATGGATTTGCTTACAAATTAACCAAAAAATTTATGCTGGCCGGAAACTTTTGACCGCCACTGTATTTCGATTAATACAGATTTGCAAGTTCCATGTCTAAGCCTTTGATTCCAATATCAATACTTTCCAACATAGTTGAAAATTGTTTATGAATTCGGTTTATCTGTCCGTCTACCGTCTGTCCGTGCTCTAGCTCACGTAGATATAAGTCCGTTCGCCATGAAATTGATATATTTTATTGGAATTTACTATGGTATGTTTGGTAATGAAAATAAAGTGTATGGCATTTACGGTTAATTTACAGGGACACTCAAAAGAATTCTGTTATATTACACTTCAGTAAAAAAAAAATCATTTGCATTGTATTTTAATTATTATACTACTCTAAACATATTGAAATTTACATATATCACTGAGATGAACTACAAGGCGCTTACTGTATAATCTGGTGTGCATATAATTTATTCTTCATTTACAGGAACACACAAAAGTATTTGACTGCAGTACTGCCTATGATCAATAATTGCTAGAAGTGCGTTTTCCGTTGTGGTACACGTTTTAAAATTTAACTATTGTTTAGGGTTTCGTTCATCTGACAAAACCCTATTCGTCTCCCTCCTCTGTCTGTCTGTATGTATGTCTGTCACAGAGCTCGTTCTCAGAAACTATATATGTTGGATACTTAAAATTTTACTTAAAATTTTGCATACTTATACATCTGAACACCTTTCATCAAACGATAAATCATAAAATTTTGAAAAAGTCGTAATTAACAGACGTTATTAATTATAAACCCCAATTATAAGATCGAAAAGGCATTCATAATTCAACAAAAGCATGGATTTTTTTAACAAATTACAAAAACGATCTCTTCCACCGATTAAAAACAGGTGTCATTTTAACGGCATATAAGAACTGGCGATTTCTTTAAGGCGCGATTACTTTTTTTCTACGCATCCCAGAAAATCGAAATTAGTACAACAAAACGGGGAAAAAAATCAGTTTTCAGAAATTCAAAAAATTATCTCGATCGTACCATAAAAACTTGAAAAATTGTTAAAAATCGAGAAAAAAATCTTTTATTTTCCTTCATTTGTGACGGCGACAGATGTCTGATATCGGTATATAAAATTTGAAGCAAATCGGATAGAAAAACCCATTTAGCTAAATTAAGGTGGGTATCATCACCCCCCCCCCCCCCGTTCTCCCCTTTATACTGAAACAACCAACCTCTAAATCTAATCAGGGAAGCGGCTTATCAGATTTAACCGGTATACCAAATTTGAAGCAAATCTGACCAAATCGGATGGAAAAACCCATTTATCTAAGTTAAGGGGGATTATCCCCCCCCCCCTTTATACTTAACCAATCAACCCCCAAAACTAATCAGGAAAGCGTCTTATCAGAATGAACCTAGAAAAAAAATTTGAAGCAAATTGGACATTTCTATCAAGAGTTACCGCGTTACATACGTACATACGTACATACGTACAGAACCTGCGGGCACATTAGGTCTCAGGCTTTGGTAGCCTGTGAGCTAAAAATAGCTTAATGCGATTCTGTATTTTTAGAAATAAAGAAAATTTAATATTTATACAGTATAATAATATGTATATAAAATCTATATTGTATTTACATATTATATCGAATAGATAGTATAGTGCACAATAAAGCAAAAAGCATATAGCATCTATCAAATATATAGTATCTATGGTTTAATGCTTTTTTAAAATATTCAGTTCTATTTCATGCTAATAAATCATGTAGTTTCAAAAGTTCCCAAGAATTAGTTTAAAGCTACATCACATTGTATTAAAATAAATTCAATACGTCAAATTCACTTTAATTTTCGCATTAGCATATTCGCTATTCCGATAATATTAGAAAAAAAAATGCAATATTGACAGCCGCAGTACGCCAACTACAAATATGAATAAAAGAGCGCTGATGGAAAATTGGGTGAATGCCAAATATTTATAAAAGGGAAAACAAAACCTTGCATATGTACAAAACAGAGGTGCAAATTTTGCAAAGGGTATCCAAGGGCATTTAGGCATGTTGTATGTCATATTATTCTACTTTAAATGTATGCATTGCATCAAAAGTGTGTAATTTTACCTCTTATTTGTAAATTATGCTAATTTTTCCAAAAGATTAAGTCCTAGAAATGTAATTATATCTGTATTTTTTTTTTTTTTTAATTAATAGACAAATGAGAAGTCTCATCATGGTAGTGAAATGTTTATTTGTTTTTATTTTAACTTTACACATGAAAAAAAAACTAAATTTAACTTTTAATTATTTTTAACTAAAGGTACAGTTGGCTAAAATAATAAAAAGAACTCTCCAGACATTTTAATCATCAAACTGTCCGAGAAAAAAAATGTTAAGAATTATATCTTCTTTCAATTCATGTTTAAAAAAAATAAGCTTCAGGGACAGTCATCATAGATAAATTGTACCAAACTCTGACATTTTCAATGCGAATACATGAATTTTGACAGATTAGGTTTTTTCGTAACTTTTACCATAGGATACCAAATGAGACGCCTCATGATAGTAGTGTAATGTTTATTTTTTAACATCTGAATTTATAAAAATGTTTTTATTTTAACTTTACACATGAAAAGAAAACTAGATTTAACTTTTAATTATTTTTAACAAAAAATACAGTCGGCTAAAATAATAAAAAGAACTCTCCAGACATTTTAATCATCAAACAGTCCGAGAAAAAAAAGTGTTAAGAATTATATCTTCTTTCAATTCATGTTTAAAAAAATAGCTTAAAGGGCATCATAGATAAATTGCACCAAACTCTGACAATTTCAATGCGAATACATGAATTTAGATATCATATTAGGTTTTATCGGTAACTTTTACCATAGGGTACCAAATGAGAACCGATTACACCAAGTAGTTTAGGAATTATGAAAATTTAAAATTTAGAACTTCTCATGTGAAATTCATTTGTAATCTTCCAAAACAGGTTACAATATTTTTTTAAGTATAACTGAAAATACTTCTCAAAATGAACTGGAATTTTGTGTTTGCATATTTGAAGCTTCTGGAAAGTGACTTCTGTTAAAAAAAAATCATAGGTTACAGTTCATATTTTTTACGAAAGTTTGTTTCGAAAATATATGCATTTTCAAATTAAGTTGACATGGACATTTTGAAAATAATTTGAAACAAATACGAATTGTAACCTATAAATTTTTGAACAGAAATCTACTTACGGAAGCTTAAAATATTATGCAAATTCAAAATTACAAGTTATTTTATATTGTAGAGTTTATAAGTTATGCTTAAAATGCTCTTTGCATTACAATCTTTTTAGCAAGGATTACGAATTAATTTAATTAATTTACGAATTAAGAGTTACAAACTTTAAACCTTCATAATTCCTAAATTTCTTCACCGAATAACTTCTCGTTTCGTATCTTAAGGTAAAATTTACTGAAAAAGCTAAATATGATGTGAAAATTAAGTGCTCGTATTAACAATTTCAGAATTCGGTACAATTTTAGCATGAAGACAACTTTTCAGCTTTTTATTTTTTTAAATGTAAATTGAAAGAAGATATAATTTCCAGTCGAATGGCTATTTCCTTTTTTAACACACAAAGTTTTTGTCGGTTTGTCTGTCCGTCTGTCCACGCTCTAACTCCCGTAAATAAACTCGGATTTTCATGCAATTGATAAAGGTTATTTAGGATCACCAAAGCATGTTTGGTATTGTATAGGAAGTATGTAGGATTAATAGTTCATTTACAGGGGCACTCAAAAGTATTTCATTACATTGTGACACTATTTCAAATGCACCGAAACTGATATCAATCACTGAATTTCACTACGACCACATTAGAACAAGGCATTCATAGCATTTTTTATTCATTTACAGGAACACACAAAAGTAATCGGTTACAGTACTCTCGTTGAGTAATAATTGCTGGAGTGTACGGTTTAAAATTCTGTATGCGCTTTTAAATTTAATTAATTTTTTGCATGCCACTCGTCATATATAAATTCTATACCTCAAATACAGGGCTGCACAAAAGTATTCACATACCATTCTCCTTATTAAAGGAAATTGCTGAAGGGGAATTTTCAAATGAAGTAGTTTTATTACATTATGCTGAATGTGTTGGAAAGTGTTTCATAATCTATGATTGACGCATGATTTTTTCTTTCTTGTTTTTTCTGGGATAATTTGGTGAATAAAATGTATGGGAGTGTTCTCTCTCTCTCTCTTTTTTCCGACTGTTTATAAACTGTTTTCACAATAAATAACTTGGAAAAAATCAGTGTTGATTAAAAACAAAGTTCTGAGAGTATGTCTGCTGTAGCAGCCTTTCCATATGATCCAACTTTAAAAATACTACGTTGCATAAGGTTTTACTGGGTTATGTTTCTTTATTTTAGACTAAAAGTGAAAACCGTTCATTTGAATCCCAAGGACTTATTTTCTGCACACAAGAGCAGGTCCTAATAAAAGACATTTCAATATATTTCTAAAAATCTAATTTAAAACCATTAATTTTACATTTGGTTAAAAAATTACACTAATTAAAAATAAGGACGAAAAATCATGCGTACAGCAAAGATTATGGAACACTTTGCAACACATTCATAATACTATAACAAAACTTCACTGCTTTACCATGAATAGTCGTTAAAATATATGATTTTTTTGTTGCATCCCTGTGTATGATCTACAGTTATGCTACCAAGACATACTACTGCATACTACCAAGTATGATAAAAGTTAGTTCAGTTAAATGCATAGCACAGTTCAAAATTTCCACTGCGCAATTTCCGTCAATAAACGGATGCTCTAGAAAACTTTTGTGTAGCCCTGTGCATGATCCATAGAATTTATACATTCCAAGGAATATTTAAAAAATAATTACATTTAAAAATGCATACCACAACTGAAAACGCACTTCCAGCAATTATTGTTCGTAGACTTCAATAGTTCAATTATTGTTCATTTTCTTCTCTAGCCAAATTCTTTTGGGTGTCCCTGTAAATGAACGATCAATTCTATGCTCACCCCGCTCTATGGTAAGAGCCTTGTATTACATTTTAGTGATAAATATCAATTTCAATATGTTCAAAATAATGTAATATCATTAAAATACACCGCAAACGATTTTTCCCCATATACCGTAATGTACGGAATTATTTTGGGTGGTTCTGTAAGTAAACCGTTAATGCTACACACTTTATTTTCAATACCGAACATGCCATAGTTATACCCAGTAATATATATCCATTTCATGTCAATCTGACTGTATTTACTTGAGTTAGAGTTAGAGCACAGACAGACAGACAGATGGACAGACAAACCGAATTCATAAACACTTTTCAACTATGTTGGAAAGTGTTAAAAAGGGAACACATGATAAAATTTCAAAAATATGTATATGCTCATTGCAAAAAGCAGAGTGCTAGAAAACCCTAGCGTTTGAAAAAAACATGTGCACGTCTACTTATTTCATTCCATCGTTCCATTTCTCTCTCTTTATTATTTACACTGAAAAGAAACTACTAGAATGTTGAAACATTTGCATGCTGCAACATTGAGTATTTTGTTGTTTATGTAGAGAAAGAAAATTCTAAAATTAAGACGGTCATATCAGTGGCGTAGCTACTTTTTTTGGCGCCCGGGGCAGGTAGAAATTTTGCGCCCCCCCTCCCCCCCTCAAAAAAAAAAAAAAATAACCACATTATTTTTACCGAAGACGAAAAAAAAAGTCTTTTTGGCTTCTATCGGGAGGAAAAGGCAGCTTAACTTTTACTTGTTTTTAAGGATTCAGCTAATTTTACTCAGACACACGAAACTAAAATATGTGATACCCGATTACAGGAGATTTCTAGTTTTTGCGAATACTGAATTTGAATGGAAATTTCAAAAACTTAGCGGAATGTTCACAGATATCGCTATTTTCTTTTAAGCGTATGGAAGTAGCGACAAAGAAAATAAATTTTCATAAAACCACATTTGCTAAAACTCTTAAATTACATCCGATTATGGTAATAAAACTTCCTGATTCAAAACTGCAGCCACTCTAGAATTTCAAACTGCTATACTCATCCATTTTTTAAGATAGAAGGGAAAACAAAAAATCGTCTTGAATCCTTATGCCGGATCAAGATGTCCAACGATTTTGGTCGAGATCTTAATAAACCCGTAGCATATACTCAATCACATCCAAATCGGTTTATAAACACAAGCGCAGTCGCATGACAATGAACAGACATCTATATACAGAGTGTCCGGTCTCAACGGTGTCCAATGGCTAATTCCTAAGCCGTTAGTCATAGACATATAGTTCCAATTAGAAAAATGCTTTAAATCAGGTGAAATATTTTAAAAGCGATTTGGGTCAATAAAAATATTTCTTAAAAAATTACAAAGTTTAAATTTTTATACGGTCCCCCGGTCCTATAAGTTATATTTAGTAAAATTTTCCTATTACACTGAAAGTAAGACAAAAAAAGTCCCATTCATATGACACTAAAATTGTGCGAGTTTTGAAACTTTAAAAATGCATGACTTATGCCACTTTTTTGCTCTGAATACAAATGAGTTCGGCTTGGCTTTGAGGGGGTCATATTCCAAGTGCTTAAAGTATTCGATCTCCTTTCATGTGTATTTGCGCTTTGAAAAAAATCGTACAAGTATTACGATTAAGTTAACATTTATTAAGTTTTCAGATTGGCTGAAATAACATATGTTTTATTTTGTCAGGATTTGAGACTGTTTCTTTTATGATTTCTTTTAATAAAATTATGTTATTTTTATAAGGTTTTATGTTACTTCAACGATCTTATGTATGCTTTTCCAGTTCAAAATTTGTATTCGAACTTTAACCCACTTTCAAATATCCAAACGAGATTACATTTTACATACTGGCGCAAATCCGATAACAATCTAATATTATTATGATTTTCGGTGGTTACCATTTATACTTATTTTATAGGATAATACAAAAAATTTCGGATAGATTACAGCCAATAAGTTTATGAAATAGTTTTAGATTAGATAATACAAGACGGAGATTGTTGGGTTTTTTAACTTTTATGTATTTTTTAGCACTGAATCCGAAAATTGCCTTAATTTTTAATCATCATGTCAGGATATTTCGCAAATCATAAATTATCGAATTTAAAGAATAACAAAAATCGGATACTATAAAGTAGGCGAGATGGTTGTATTTTTTAACTTTTCATAATTCATTTTTACGTACTTTTTAGCACTAAATCTGAAAATGACTTTCATTTTTAACCATCACGTTAGATTTTTTTTGCAAATGTGTAAGTTAAAATGTAGCGAAAATCTCATACTATAAAACATATGTAAAACTTTTTTTATTTCATTTTATTCAATAATTTATTCGATATTTTTGCTTATCTTGGGATTATTACAGCTAGGTGGTGTAATGAGATGGGGGAGGAGATTAAATTTTAACTTTGAACTTTTTAACTTTGAAATTTACAATTTGCGAAAAATCTTGATGTGGTGGCTAAAAATGAAGGTCAATTCCGGATTCAGCGGTACAGAATACATAAGAATCAATTATCAAAAGCTAAAAAACATGAAATAACCCAACTTTTGCAGGCTGGTGTAATCTAATAATATTTTAAAATACGTATCATTTTGTAAAGAATTGAGGCTGTTAATTTAGCATAATTTTATTTAACAAAAATTCTGTTTTTTTCTTTCTTCTTAAATGTGTATTACAAATTGTATATTTTGCATTAATATGTCAGAACGACTAAACATTTCAAATTTATATTGCAATGTTAATTTTACTCCCAACCATTTTTTAATATATCTGACGAAATTATATTTCGACGAAATTTGTAAATGACCCCCAATTTGCAGCAAAAAATATGCTCCAACTTTAAACAGGTATTACTCGGTCAATTTTAATCGTAGAACAACGGGACTTTTTTTGTATTACTTATTAGTGTAAAAGGAAAATTTTACTAAATATAACTTATAGGAACGGGGGACCGTATAAAAATTTAAATTTCGTAATTTTTTAAGAAATGTTTTTATTGACCCAAATCGCTTTTAAAATATTTCTTTACCTGATTTAAAACATTTTTGTAATTGGAATTATATGTCTATGACTAACGGTTTAGGAATTAGCCATTGGACACCCTTGAGACCGGACACCCTATAGAGAGATACATACTATATATAGATGAAAGGGATAAGAATTAAAATCCTTTTAAAATTCAAAATTTAAATTAAAATCAATAAGAGAGTAACTTAAGATGGAAAATACTGAAGTTTGAGCAATTCTCCTTTGTTTTTGACTAAAGCCTTGAACGTAACAGATGGGAATTATGCTGGTCTTGATCACATGTCAATCAAGAGCTAATTAGCGAAACAGCCCCGAAAACTGGCGATATGAAGCAATTAAAATAATAAAACTTTGTAAAAAAATCATCATAAAATAAAAACAAAACATAGGACGCGTTTCGAGCTAAAAACATAACAGCTCGTCATCAGCTACAGCATACACGTGTCCGTAAACGAACAAGTTCAAAAATGAACTGAAGATAAAGAATGTTGCAAAGAATGCGACAGATGGCGCTACCTGAAAGAGGGACATGCAAAAGGAAAAGGTGTTGCCAAAAAGATAGAAGAGAAAATGATATGGAAAAAATGGAAATAAAAGAAATAATAAAATAAAAATAAAAGAAGTAAATTAAAAATATAAATAAAAATAATAAATAAAGAATTATAAAAGAACAAGAAAAAAAGATCCAAATTATTATTATTATTATTATTACTAGAAAGGTAGCCCGTCAAAAATGATGGAAATTTAGATATAAAGATATATACAACTCATGTGTAAGAATATGAGTTTTCTCATTTGTTCCGCAGTGATAGATGAAACTAACACATTTTAAGAACGAAACACATTTATGAAAAACTGTGTACAGTAGAAGACCACTAATCTGCACAATTCCAAGTTTTCTGGAGATTTTTGCGGTCATGTCTATTCAGTCTTTGTTTACATTTTTTTTAAATTCATATATTGGACAATTTAGATTATTAAGCCTTAAAAATAAATAAATTACACACTTGAAGTAAGGTAAAAAGGCACAGATGTCATATTCGCCCCATATTGGCGCGATTTTTTTCTGACGCCAATATCATATAGGCAACGGGTAGGTACTTAACTTGCGCCAAAGTGTCGTTATTTTGCTTAATGTGGTAACCCGGATTATGTTGTTTATGCTGTTGATGTTTTCGCCAAATTAGCAACCGAAAAAAATCGCGCCAATATGGGGCGAATATGACATCTGTGCCGGTAAAAACTATTAAATTATCGTATACGATTTCATAAAATGGTATTATATGGTATTATATGTGTGTGCTTCACGATCTTGGTTACGACTTTGGCGAAATTGGCTGCAACTTGTCATAATTCTAATAGTGTGGGCCTCTATAAAAAAAAGTAACCAGTTTTTAGTAAAATTTCTGATATAAAGTAGTTTTTAAAAACTTGTGTAAAATTGCAGGCCGTTCTCATGTTATGCCAGTCCTGGGAATAATATTTCTAACACTGAAGAGTTTCCATGTATATGTGGAATTTAGAAAAGCTTCTCCAAAAGAAAGGTCCTGAAATGACATTGTAATTCCTCTAACTTCAAAGTTTAATCGGGCCCTGATGTTGTTTACTGAAATCTAATAAATACAGTTATTTTGAATATTACAACAGAATTAAACAGCTAAACTTATTTAACTTAAACTCGCTGTTACTTCCCGATGTTATTTTTTAGTATTAAGAAAGAAAATTATTTAAATTTTTCAAATCATGCACATTTATAATTTTTTTTCGTCTTTAATAACTAAATAATGAAAAATATGCTTTTGTTCTGATCTCATAAATACGACAATAAAATAATGTAACTAAGAGACATAGCAAAATTAAATCTTTGTGATTTCAAACCATAAACAAATGATACCGCCACCATTTTACCTACTATGACGTCATTAGAATATTGTCCATTGATTGTTGGAGAACTTACTTTGTGAATGATTACCTCAATGATTTAATATTTTTTACGGTTCACGATGAATGAATCACTTGTGTTTGTTTAGGTTTATGGAATGAGATATTAAGCCGTGAACCCAATTTCAATTAAAGTTATCCAAAGATATATGTATTTTTAATCGAAATTAAAAACAATGCTTTAATCTCGAAATAAAATGTTTTAGTTTGTATAATTGGTTATTTCTGTTAATTATTTATTTAGGTACTTTTCCATTATAGCGCATTTTTAAAAAAATGCTTGGCGTAATTCGGGCATCAGAAAGTGAGATATGTTGCCAAAATATGCAGCTATGAAAACAAATCTAATGAACTTTTATTTTTATATGCACTTATATACATAAAAAAAATCATTTCTAAATATATATAATATTTTTTTATATACAAATTACGGCACAGATTTCAGATATGAGCCGGGATACCTATGTCGCTAAAATGGTGTTATTTTGTATTATTGTTTTTATTTATTAATAAATTGTTTAGGCACAGATGTCATATTCGCCCCATATTGGCGCGATTTTTTTCCGACGCCGATTTGGCGAAAACATCAACAGCATAAGCAACAACATCCGGGTTACCATATCAAGCAAAATAACGACACTTTGGCGCCGGTTAAGTATACATTGCGTATATGACATTGGCGTCAGAAAAAAATCGCGCCAATATGGGGCGAATATGACATCTGTGCCATTGTTTATTTACTTTTATTTTCTGTTTTTAAATTATATAAACTGTTTTGTTCTATAGTTATTATTCAAACTTTTATTTATTTATAGTTATTTCCTTTTCAAAATGATAGCAAATAATTTAAAAATATATAAGTAACTGGTATTCGAAAGCGAGATTTCTGCCGAATTGGCGTCAGAGAAAAATCACGCCAACCCCGATGCGTATATGACATCTGTGCAAAAAATACTTCTGTTTCTTTATAAAAATGGATAAATAGTTTTTTTACATTAAATAAATTGTATACATATGCAAAAAATTGCTTGTGAGTATGAAGCAGTAAATAGGTTGTCAGAAAATACGTTGGCAAACTTCTTTCTCGCCAAGAAACTTTTCTCCGAAGTATTGTACGTACATAAGTAATGATTGCTAGAAATGTATTTTTAATTATGATATGCGCTTTTATGTTTCACTACATTTATGCATACTATACCGTGTGTATAAATGCTACAGTTGATATGCAGGGCTACACAAAAGAATTCGTAAGGGTTCCTGAGTATGAGAATAAATTGCTTAAAGGTGGTTTTTAAAGGAGTTATGCAGTTTTACGCTGAACTGCATTTAGATTACTAAGAAATGTTTGTAGAATATAGATAAAATGATATACAGGGTCACGCAAAGAATTGGATACATAACCGTCTATGGGTGATAATATCTGGAAATATGATTTCCGATAGCTTTAATAGTAGCTTAAATTAAATTTTAGCTAAATAGTGGCATGTAATAATGGTACTATTGCTATGGACGGTAACTGCTGAAATCAATTTTTTAAAAAAATTATGCGTTTTCTAAAATGTTTACTTAGTTATCTTATTTACCTTATTTCCCTAAATAACGAAGTTTTGTTAAAGCATTCAGGATGTGTTGGAAAGTGTTTCATATTCTATGCTTAACGCATGATTTTTCTTTCTTCTTTAGTCTTATTTTGCATTTATTTTATTCTTAATTTTTAGTCTTATACTGCTTTGTAGAAACTTTGGCACAGTTGTCATATATACCCCATATTGGAGCGATTTTTTTCGACACCAATTTGGCGAAAACATCCACAGCATAAACAACAACATCCGGGTTACCATATCAAGCAAAATAACGACACTTTGATGACAGTTAAGTACCCGTTGTGTATATGACATCTGTGCCGAAACTTTAATATTTAATGTTTAAACTCTTCGCTCCACTCACCTTGCATATAGTATAAACTATAACACAGATAGCGCAAAATAATAGACAGTTTGATACTTTTCCACTGTAGGGGCTTTGGCATTTTTAAAAAAAAGTTTGGTGTAATTTGTGCATCAGAAAGTGAGATTTGGGTACTTTTCCGTTATGCGGTTACCATTGTCGCCAAGCGTAATAGTTGGCGCAAAATGAAAGTCACGTGAATTAAGGCATTTGAAAAATAAAAGAAAAAATATTGTCGTACTAAAGTGAGCATTTAAAAAATATAACATTGGAAAATTCCAGACTTTTACGAACTATTTCATTAAATCACAAATATGTACTTAAAATAATTGAACAAATAACTGTTATAAAATAAAGCAATAAAATAAAACTCATATTAAACTGCTGGCATAAAATTACAAATATCTTTTAGCATTTTGAAATAATTGGCGCGTTAGCATACATGGTACTTTTCCTTTATACGGACAGCATGCTAAAATGTATGCTAATGCGCCAATTATTTCAACCTTGATCGTAGATTTTTATTGTAAACCATGCGAAACATTGTGATTTGTTATTTATGAAACGTGAATCACGTGAATGATTATTGTTTAACCTTAACCTTGGAAAGATTTTTAATCTGCTATTAATCGAATTAAAAATGCTTTTTTTTTTATAAAGTTGTAGTTTACTTTTACTGCTGATGCTGAGATGGATTTTATCATTTGGCAATTACCAGATGATGAGAAAGTTGTGATAAAACTGTTTCAGGAATTTGGAATTCTGCATAATAAAAGATTGTGTTCAAAAAATCATGAAATGAAATTATGGATGAGTTCTGGAAATCCGAAATTGAGTTGTAGCTTACAATCATGCGAAGAAAGCGTAGAAATACGACAAAAAATTTGGTTTAAAGGATCGCGGGTGACTTTTCTTAATGCTTTGAGGTTTATATATTTATCGTGCAAAGAGTTGACATCGATTGAGTTTTGTGAGCTGCAACTTGATATGAACCACAACACAACAGTGGAATGGAATAGTTATTCGAGAGAAGTTTGTGCAAATGCTTTATGTTCTCGACCAAATAGAAAAATCGGTGGACCTAATAAAATTATAGAAGTAGATGAAAGTCATGTATTATTTATACAGATTGTTGGAAAGGATATAAAACAGATGAACTGCTAAGTGCTGGTTATGATCATTTCACAGTAAATCACAAATACAATTTTGTCGACCCTAATACTGGATGTCATACTCCAAATGTTGAAAGATTATGGGGCATCGCAAAATGGCGCAACAAAAGACATCGGGAAGCTGTTCGTCATCATTTAGAGTCGTATCTCATAGATTTTATGTGGCTACGCCTTCATTCAAAAAATGAAATGTTTACTGCAATGCTGAAAGATATTTATAATTTTATGGCAGCAGTTTAATATGATTTTTTATTTTATTACTTTATAGTATAACAGTTATTTGTTCCTTTATTTTAAGTATATATTTGTGATTTAATAAAATAGTTCGTAAAAGTTTGTAAGGTACTTTTCGGTTAGCCGGGCGCCAGCGTTATATTTACATTCATATATACATATATATGCACATATATGTATATATATATATATATGTACACACGCACCCATAAATATATACATGAATATGTATATATATATTTACATATATGTGCATATATATGTATATATGAATGTAAATATAACACTGGCGCCCGGCTAACCGAAAAGTGCCGTTGGTAATTTTCAAATGTTATATTTTTACTATCGAGAATGTTTTTTCTTTTATTTTTCAAATGTTTCAATTCACCTTATTTTCATTTTGCGCCAACTATTGTGCTTGGCGACAATGCTGTCCGTATAATGGAAAAGTACCGCATACATTTTGGCATGGTGTCCGTATAACGGAAAAATATTGAGAATTGTTGTCAAATCATATAAACAGCTATGAAAACAAACTTGATGAGTGTTTTTTTGGTACAGATGTCATATTCGCCCCATATTGGCGCGATTTTTTTCGGTTGCCAATTTGGCGAAAACATCAACAGCATAAACAACATAATCCGGGTTACCACATCAAGCAAAATAACGACACTTTGGCGCAAGTTAAGTACCCTTTGCCTATATGATTTGGCGTCAGAAAAAAATCGCGCCAATATGGGGCGAATATGACATCTGTTCCGTTTTTTTTTATATGTTTATTTTATATGTATATTATTCATGTTTTTATGTACAAATTACGGAACAGATGTCATATTCGCCCCATATTGGCGCGATTTTTTTCGGTTGCCAATTTGGCGAAAACATCAACAGCATAAACAACATAATCCGGGTTACCACATCAAGCCCTTTGGCGCAAGTTAAGTACCCGTTGCCTATATGATATTGGCGACAGAAAAAAATCGCGCCAATATGGGGCGAATATGACATCTGTACCCAAATTACATCTGTTTCTGTATAAAATTAGAGAAACGGCTTTTTTAATCGTATAAATAAATCGTATAAATATCGAAAAAAATGCATGTGTATGTAAAATGAAACAGTGGATAGGTTCCGGGAAAATGTTGCCAAATTTCTTTTTTCGCCAAGGCACTTATACTGGAAAAGTACCTAAAGCACATTAAAATCGCGCAGTTAGGAGCTCATAAGTACAGCGTCGTCTATTGGCGGTTATTTTATTAGTAGCATCGGGAGGAAGATGTAAAGATGTACTTTAAATTCTCACCCATAGATTTTGAAAAAATATCTTACAAGAGCGGAGTTTAAATTAAATTTTGGTGACCTCCTTTATGAAAGATTAATAGTTATAAATGGGAATTTCACCAAATCAGCCAGCTATTGCCAAGTTGGCCAACATTTGGCGCTACTGTGGTAACCCTGCATTAGTATTTTTCAACAATTACTCATTTCAATGAGGTGGTCCTACCGGAATCGTGAGGGACACACAGAGACTTGGATTTTATATAAATAGATTTTTTTTTTTTTTTTACAAAATAAAAAAGAAAAGAAACAAGAGAAAAGGGAAAAGAATTACAAAATTAATTTCCACGCTGGAGATAGGAAAGGAGATGATGGGAGATCATTGACAAGATTAGCAGAATTTTTAGAAATAAAATATGCTTCATGAAAATCCAAGTGAGAGGGAGAGGCAGGAGAAGAGTGAGAGGGAGAGGCAGTTCTTCCCCTGCCTCTCCCTCTCACTTGGATTTTCATGAAGCATATTTTATTTCTAAAAATTCTGCTAATCTTGTCAATGATCTCCCATCATCTCCTTTCCTATCTCCAGCGTGGATATTAATTTTGTAATTCTTTTCCCTTTTCTCTTGTTTCTTTTCTTTTTTATTTTGTAAAAAAAAAAAGAAAAATAATAATAATAATAATAATAATAATAATAATAGTAATAATAATAATAATAATAATAATTTGGATCTTTTTTTCTTGTTCTTTTATATTTCTTTATTTATTATTTTTATTTATATTTTTAATTTACTTCTTTTATTTTTATTTTATTATTTCTTTTATTTCCATTTTTTCCATATCATTTTCTCTTCTATCTTTTTGGCAACACCTTTTCCTTTTGCATGTCCCTCTTTCAGGTAGCGCCATCTGTCGCATTCTTTGCAACATTCTTTATCTTCAGTTCATTTTTGAACTTGTTCGTTTACGGACACGTGTATGCTGTAGCTGATGACGAGCTGTTATGTTTTTAGCTCGAAACGCGTCCTATGTTTTGTTTTTATTTTATGGTGATTTTTTACGAAGTTTTATTATTTTAAGAGCTAATTAACCAATTAAACTAAATGTTTCTCGCAAACTGGCATCGTCGCCTTCTGCTGGAAAATATTACAAGCCTCAAAATATTCGCAAGAACTGGAGCGAAAAAGTTTAGATTTTCCAATTAACTTTTAAAACGACTAAAACAGCCGTTTGTACTGGTCGTACTAGGAAGACTGATTAGTCCTGCTTTGTTTTTCATACGATTTAAGAAGGGAAAATTTGTGGTAGGTCGCCCATATTTTATTATTTGGCTTTTCTCAATGCCAATTCGACGGAAAAAAGTGGAATATCCAATAAAGAAGAAATAATATCTTTACTTGTTGTTCTTCCAGCTAAATCCTTTTTGCTTTGGTTCACAGAAGCCCAATTACACGAAAATAATCATATGGAATGCTAAGAACACAAAAATCAGCGTGAAAACCAATCTATGTGTGTCTGCGTGCGATGGAGATGGCTAGAAATATCTACCACAGGAACCTACCACTGAAACTTTGGGTGAGGGTAGTACAAGGCAGGTCCTTATGCACTCAGAATTCTTATTTTTTGATAATTAGCTGAGAATATTAATTAAAAACACATAAAAAATGCGATTTCTTTCACAAAAGGACAAAAGTCGCGCGCACATCTGATCCTGATTCCACCGTCGAAATAAAAGAAATTGAGAATTTTCACTAATCAGCGTAAATTTACAATACCAATTAAGATTTCGATTTGAAAATTTCAGAGCACACGTAACAAAATATTTTTGAAAAATTTTTGAAAATCGGTCGGTAATTTTTTTATTTTTCAAAAAACTGATGGCGATAGTACAAAAGTTCGGAGAGAACCATAAAGGTACGAACAGTCATTAAAAACTGAACTAAAATTATATCTTTTTCCGGCCAACCCCTCTACTAATTTCCAAAAATCGATCGATCAGAGATTATATGACATGTAGACAATCAATTTAATTATTAAACGTTGTCAAATTCTAAAAACATAATTTAAAATTGTAGTGAACTCTCTGAAAGGTGGACTCTGTGTAAGACGGAAATTGTCTAACTCGGAAAGATTTTCAAGTCCCTGCGAATCCATAGACATAGAATAAAATTTGTCTAAGGCGGAATGTTGTCTACTGCGGAAAATATTCTTGGTCCCGATCGATTTCGCCTTAGACAGAGTTTACTGTATTTTATCAATTTAATCGGGGATTATTAGTGTGTTCTGGGGCAAGAGTCCAGTATGGGTTAAGAGTTCGTCCACAAGGGTTTCTTCCCTTTATTTACTTTTTAGAGTAAATGTTTTCCAAAATATACACTTCTTTTAACACCATTATCCAACTTTTAAGCCCCTTTTTTGGTCTGATTCTATGGACCAGATTTCAACGGCGATTGATTCATTCAAATTAGCTAGCGATTTTCTTGCAGCGTTTAGCTCCACCTTCCAGTGCAGGGGGCACATTATTATCTCGGATTCTATTGATCCAATTTCAACTGGGTTTTTCTCATTCAACTTGGTTACCGATTGTCTTACAGTTTTTAGTTCTACCTTCCACCGCCAGGGGCATTTTTATCTGAGGTTTCATGGCCCGATTTCAACGGAATTTTTTTCTATCAACTCATCTTATGATTATCTTCAGACGTTCTTGCACATGCGCAGCACGCCTTCTATACGGAGACGTAGACAGCGGGTATCCGTTCCGGAGATTCCTTTTGAAAGAGATAAATTTGGATGGAAGCTTTTAAGAGGCTACTTCAGTCAAATGGAAAGAAGCATTCGCTAATGCTAATCCTATGGAAGAAATTTATAAAGATATCTCGGTCGCATTTCAATATTTTTAAATATTTTCTTTTGCATTGTATAGCTCAGATCGATCTGTATGCAGGCCGTTTTTTACTTTTTCGATTTTGATTACAGATATTTTTTATGAGGATGCTTTTACTTTCAAAACCGGTTCCGAAAATGAAAGTGTCCTCATAAGAAATACCTGTAAACAAAATCGAAAAAATAAACAACGGCCTTTGTACAGATCGTTCTCAGCTATACAATGCAAAAGAAATCATTTAAAAATATTGAAATGCGACCGAGATATCTTTATAAATTTCTTCCATAGGATTAGCATTAGCGAATGCGTCTTTCCATTTGACTGAAGTAACCTCTTAATGGTTGGAGATGCGCGCGTAGCGTGCCCGGTCTACGCTGCCAAAGACAGTGGAGACCCATGCCAGGGGTTCATTTTGAGAGATTCTTTAAAAAAAAAAATTCGAATAGAGGTTTTAATCATTCACTGTTCTTTTGGAAAAATCGACGGACAGGTCAGCTAGATATGAAAAATGTTCATTGATAGCAGAAATGTGACTCCAAGTCGTCAATAGGCCGTTTGATTTATGTACTGGAGGCTATACAATTAAAAACCTCCATCAGCGATTGACAATTATGGATCTCTCCATTCCCCCCACCTTCAACGAATTTCTTCAAAACATTCACACCCACACACAAAAGAAAAGGTTAACAATTCTTATTTATCTTCAAAATATGTGAAATAATTTCGGTTTAAAGTTCCTCTAAATTTGGCGCCCCTATTTAATCATTTTGCGCCTCAATTCAGGAACATAATTACCTTAGGTGGCTAGTCCCATGGTTTTTTCTAGTGTAAGTCACATTGCTGATAACTGCTACGCTTGTTCGCCACCGTTATTTTCAAAAAGTTTGCTTGGCCTTATTCAAGATATAACAAAACATCTTACCAAAGAAAACATTCGCACACACACACACACACAAAAATCAACAATTTTTGTTTATTGTCAAAATATGCGGGACAATATCAGTGTGAATCTCTCTCAATTTTCGTCCCTTGGCCTCGGCGCCCGGGGCGGAGGGCCCCCTTGCCCCCCCCCCGTAGCTACGCCACTGGGTCATATAACAAGTAGACATGATTATTTCTTTTTAACCTGCATATCAAGATGTACAAATCTCTCTATTTTTTAAAAAAAGTAACTAACACTGTCACCGCCGCCGGATTTGAATTTTTTGTGAGCGGAGGTCGTTAATATTAAGAAAAATATTGCATACAAAAATATGAAAATCGGTAGTATTATAGAGAAATGTTTGATAAACACGCGTATGCAGACAGTTTTTTAATCGAAGAATTATTTTTAAGAGATATTTAATGTTAAAGTTGGTCAAAATCGTTCCATTAAAAAAGTTTTATAGGAGCAAAACTATACATAGGAAATTAACCATTTTTAGATCATTTTATACATTAGAAGTTCCCGGTGTGCAGACTGCATTTATTTGCAGCATTAATATGCGGTAAAAGTCGTAAATGGAGGAAATTACGTCATATTTAAAATTGCCAAACCATAATATTGAGAAACAGTTTAAATTTAAAAATATATTTGCGTGAGACATTTATTTCATATTTTAAGATAATATTTTTAAAGCATTGTTGAGAATTCTAAGGCAGCGCAAATAATAGTATTTTCACGTGAAAAGACAAAGAAAACTTTGGTCAAAATTACGCCAGATTTAAAACGATGCATTTAAAATGTCTTATTTAAAAAAACTTTCTTATAGCGCTGTTAAAAAATATCGGGAGACAAAAACTCTGTTTACTTAATTCATTTTATATTAGCTTATTTTCACATGTTTCACTGATCTGATTTAATCAAAGGCGAAAACAACCCGTTAACAGGGAGATCGCCACTGTCTTTTTAATTATGATTCGTTCTTCCGAAATTTTTTTTAAGTCGATCAAATTAGAACTTAGTTTGCGGAGTTTGAACGAGGGTTGGCGAGCGTAGCTCGTAGGGGGCAGAGCCCCCTAGTAAAGAATACATTCCTTTGGCATTTTTTCAACTACAAACTTCTGAAAACATTTTATGCGTGTTTATTATTTATTATTTGCTAACTATAGTAATTATTTATACTTTTATTATTTTTTAAAATAAGTAATAGATTTCTAAAAAATATTAAAGGAAATTTAAACCTAAGCAATGCACATTATAATAAAAGTAATGAAATTAACCTATAGCTAAAGTAAGTGATACTTTAATTAATAATAGCTTTCACTTTCTTTTGAACAAACAAAATCATTTATTTTGAGAACATGCATTTTATAGAAATCTCAGTGTAAATTACATTTCTGTTATATACTTTTTGCGCTAGAGAATAGTAAACCTATAGAGAACAGTTAAAATAATTCATAATTGCAATTAATGCAATTTAAAACTATAATACTGAATTTAAGTACTTCACCGAATAAAGAATTGTTAATAAATGATGATTATATAAACATTATATAGTAATGAAAAATTATTGAAGTTATTATTATAATTATACTATAATTTTATGTAATACCAGTAATTTAACGAGGAAAAGGTTGATAATTATTAAAATAATTCATAATTGAAATTAATGCAATTTAAAAGTACAATATTGAATTTAAGTATTTCACCTAATAAAGAAATATTAATAAATGATAATTATATAAACATTATAAAGTTATGATAAATTATTGAAGTTATTATAATTATACTACAGTTTTATGTACGAGTAATTTATCGAGGAAAATATTAATATTTTAATCATTTACAAATAAACGCACAAATGAACATTAAATTACATATAACACTATCAATTAAAGATGATGTCTTTTCTAATTGAAAATTTTACAGAAAAAACTGTTGGAGATTCAGAGTTTTAATAGGTCTCTCACCTCTGTACGTCTTGGTTATATGCATCTCACAATTATATTCAGAATTTAACATGTCTTGATATGAAGAATGGGGAAATAATACTTTAGATCTCCTAAGTTTACAGAAAAAGCTCTGAGAGATACGGAGTTTTAACAGGTCTCTCACCTTTTTTTTTTTTTTTTTTTTTTTTTTTTTTTTTTTTTTTGCACTTCTAATTTATAGCCATCTCCCAATTAAATTCGTAATTTAACATGTCTTGATATGAATAACGGGGAAACAATACTTAAGATCTCCTAGTTATAACAGTTTACAGAAAAAGCTTTTCGAGATACCAAGTTTTAACAGGTCTCTCACTTCTGCACTTCTTTGTTTAAAGAATGGGGAAATAATACTTTAGGTCTCCTAAGTTTACAGAAAAAGCTCTGCGAGATACGAAGTTTTAACAGGTCTCTTACTTCTGCACATCTTAGTTATAGGCATCTCCCAATTAAATTTGTAATTTAGAATGTTTTGATATGAAAAACGGAGAAATAATACTTTAGATATCCTAGTTATAACAGTTTACAGAAAAAGCTCTTCGAGATACCAAGTTTTAACAGGTCTCTCACTTCTGCACTTCTTGATGATATGCATCTCACAATTAAATTCGGAATTTAACATGTTTTGATGCGAAGAATGCGGAAATAATACTTTAGATATCCTAGTTATAACAGTTTACAGAAACAGCTGTTCGAGATATCAGATTTTAAAAGATCTCTTACTTCTGAACTTCTGGGTTATATGTACCTCCCGAATGTATTAGGATTTTTACATGTTCTGATATGAAGAATGGAGAAATAATTCATACAGATCACCTAATTACAAATGCTTCTTTGAGTGGTTTCTAATAATTAAACGGGGAAAAAAAGTTCATTTTTCTCTTATAAACATTGTAAAATTTTCTTTTCTCTTCATTTTAATATCACGGTCAGATGACTATTCTAGAATACGTGCATAATTCATTAGTCTTGTGTTTGTTGCAACACACTCGGCTCTCTCTCTCTCTCTCTCTCTTCTGATATAAAAATGGTTCACTTTGAATTTATACCATAATTCTTGAATGTTAATGCTAATGTTCTGGAAATTTGAGATTTCAAAATGCTGAAACAACATAAAATATCGTCTTTAATGTTATTACAAAAACGTACACAAACACTTTTTTTGCAGACACAAATTAAATGTTGAAAAACGGTTTTAAAGAAATGAAATACATTTTACTACGTAAGTATCAATTAATATTTCTTCCGTATATAATACAAAATTGGACTTTTTAAAATGGTTGTATTTAAATAAATTAAAGTGCACAGTTAAAGAATTTTATTCAAGAAAAATGCTTTTTATTAGTTAAACCTTATGAAGCTATATTCAATTTTTAAAATGTTCTGTTAAGAAATTGTTATAAGCACTGAAAATGTTCATTTTGTTAGATATAATAGGCATGTACTCATATATAAAAGAACGTTAACACAGGTGTTATCCTCGGTTACGTTGTTTTTATGTTGAATCCTTGACACGCGTATAAATTAAATGTACGTTCGCGGTTTTTGTTTACGAAAATCTCATGAAAATATTGAAAATAAATATGTTCGGAAAACAGCTGCAATTATTATATATTACAACGCATCACGTATGACATCTGTTTTGAAAATGCTTATGCAAGCAAGGGTTTCAGTATTTTCAATATTTTATATGACTATCGTGATAAGTGATTTATACAATGAAACAAAATATTGTAAAAGTAAGTAATGAGCTTAAAAAATTATTCACTGAGGAAAAAAAACTAAGTGAACTTACAGCTGGCTAATGCAAAAATAAATTAAATAAACATAAAATTTTATATGCGTGTTTCAAAGTGCATGTCACTATGCCGGAATTTTAACATCTAAGGGATTAATTTATGTTAATGTAAATCTATATTTGAGATTCAGTAATAGAGTCAGTTGCTAATAAATATTCAGAAAAAAAGTAAGCACAGTTTAGCACTAGCTAGACGAAGTTTGATACAAAGCCACACGTCCAGAAGAACGTGCCAAGAAATGAGTGCGCATGAGCAGTTCATAAAAAACTAAGCAGATCTATAAAAATATGAAAGGGGAAAAAAAGATCAAAAGTATAGCCTTCTGTATAAGCTACCGATTTTTGTATTTACGTAAATATTAAAATCAAAGTAGTTAAAAGAAAATTTTACTAAATTTTCTTTCACGATCTTACAAGGGAATGTTTTCTGAATAAGTATTTTGAGATAATATTTGTTAATTTGTTATGACGATATCAATTTAGAGAAAAATAAAACTAACTAATTTTAATAAAATTCAAGCAACTTATTCTTTGAAAATATATTGTTCATTCTTGAGGGTTAGGTAAGATATAGATAATTATAGCACATATCAGTGGTGTTTTTTATTAGTTAACTGAAAATCCGAGAGAAATACTCATAAATAACTATAATGTCTCTGTCTTTTTGCAGCTAGAACCATTCAATGCCCTTCGAAAACATATCTTCAGCTCTACAGTGCTTAATATTTTGATCAACTTGCATTGCATTGCTTGAGTCTATTGTTTACATTGGAAAAACAACGTTTCCCAATATCCTTTTAAGACCGAAAGATTTTTCGTAGAAAGGAAAAGGTTTAGTGTTTTCCCCTAATTAATAGTATCATATTTGATTGAAAAAAATATTAAAGAAACTATCCGATGTCAGGCTATACCAAGGGAGGACCCACGCAATTCTGTGGGTGCAGGCTCGATTTCAAATCGCAAAAAAATAAAAAATGTTTTTCCTTTTTCTTTAACCTTTTATCTACTGACGGTACTTGTACCATGAAAATAACTTGTTATAATCAAATTCATTTAACACATCGATTAGCAGTAATACAGTTTAGAATGTGTTATAGATGCATTGCTTTATTTTGTTCCAAAAGCATTATTGGTTACACAAGACAAAAATATTTTTAAAAGGATAATTTCTTTTGCCTTTGCATCTTTTCAGTTTTCTTGGCGATGGGGGGAAGGGGGAATTTTTCAATTGGGAAATATTCCTATATTTCTATTCTAAGAACATTGATTTTTCGCATTACCTAATTTTATAAAATACTAAGAAAAATATTTAAAATAAAAGATTTGATTGGGGTTATAAATATTGCACAAAATCCCTATAGGGGAGACTAGGGACGGTTGACCGTACAGGAGGCTTGGCCCACCCATGAATTTTCATATTTAAAAGAATTTCAGAGTTTTATCAATAGGTGTTAATCAAAGCTACTAGAATGCTCAAACAACAGTCTTCGTTTCATAGAGATAATCGAAATAGATGTGGAAAAAATCAATTAGGAGGCATTTTCAACCTAAAAGTTGTGTTTTTTAGAAATATTTTGTAAGCTTTTTCCAAATAAATTATATCATAGAAATTTAAGTAAGTAGGTTTCAAGTAATGCAGAAATATGGAGCTTTCATTCCAGGCATAAAAACTGCACAGTAAGTTAGGCTTAACATAACAATGTGGTATTCTTTAGAAAAGGTCTATGTAGGGAGGCTTGGCCCAGTCAATGTGAGGGAGGGTTGAACAGATGCTCAAGGCTCCCTTAATTAAGTGGTTTTGGAAATCTTTTTATTAAACACTGTACATAATGAAAAGTTAATGGTACATACATAAAATGATGTAAATTTATTCTGTAAAGCTTCAGTAAAATGATGTGATGGAAAAGAAAATCTTCAAAACTGACTATAGTAAAATGTGAAAAATTGCTAGAAAATCGGAAAGTTGATAGGAACTTTTTTCTATTTAAATATTGCTTACAATAGGCAATTAGAAACAGTGGAAAAGACTAGAAAGGATGAAAGCAGCAGTCTTAATCCTTTGAGGGGCAGTGGTATGTTTATAAAACCACTTAATTTTAATTCCGAAACATCACAATGACACCAGAATTTGCTAAAATATTTTAATTTAACATGTATGTGAAAGATAGCCTTTTTCTTATTTTGAAATAAATTTGTTCATAAATTCCGGTGCCAGTCATTTATTTCAACATTTTAGTACTGAAAGTACTTTGCCCCTTAAAGGTTCAAATCATGTTAATGATAAGTTAAGTGCTCGCGTGGTTGCAAAAGAACATAGCATCGATCGAAGAACTTTAGGAAGGTATATAGAAACATTTCACCAGGGTGTATACAGTGAAATGAAGCAAAACTATGTGACAACTAGAATTATCAGATCGAGTGTCACAAAAAATAGAACAAGGAGATAAAAAAAAGCGGGAAAGTGGCTCCTAATTCCGGACATAATAACTTGAAACACTATGAAAACGGAACCTGTCTCTAACAGAATACTGCCTTAAATGTTAAAATTTCATTTTCTCTGCTGTACAATTATACCTGCTCAGACAAAATCCTGTTAAAAACAAAATTTTTCTCCTCTGATTTGCGATTGTGTCTTAACAGGTTTGTTTAAGCCTCATATTTTAAAAAATATATATTTTTTTATAATAATTAAAGTATGTAGAATAAAGTTATTTTGATTTTTTCAAACCGATTTTATTTCTTTTCACAAATAGTGCAATATAAAACAAAGTGGGTCAAGCCTCCCATATAGTGGGTCGACCCTCTGATATGTGGGGAGACTTGACCCATTATTTTTTCATGAACAAAATCAATCATTTTTCAAATTTCTGATATGTTACACTTATGTAGCAATTTTATTTTCATAACTGATTGTATGACGAATAAAATGATATATAAAACTTTATTCTACGTTCAATATTTAAAAAATAAAAAAACTTTTTGTAAAAAGTGGGTCAACTCTCCCTAGTCTCCCCTAAATTCAAATTTAATTAATCCTTCTAAATCCTTCAATCCTTCTAAAATTTATTAAATATTATGTATATCTTCTAATGTAATTTCGAAAATTCACGAAAAATGCTTTAGAAGACAAAATTTTCATGAATTCCTAATTCAGTACATAAAGGGTTAAGATCACCTACACAATTGTGTAGGTCAGGTCTTAAAGGAATATATATATATTTACAAAGTCATTTCGCAGTTTATAAAACATCAGGTGGAAACAAACAAATACGACGCAACGATTTGTAATCGTTTTCTGTTCACCTACAATGTCTATGGATTGGCGGTTATTAGAAACTAGTGGTTAAAAGAGTGATGGATAATAGAAGATTTATTGTACACATATGATTGTTATTGATACTCTCCTATTTCTTTCATTTATTACGTAGTAAAAACAATGGCGGATCTAAGGGGGGGGCGAAGGGGCGATCGCCCCCCCCCTTGGGCTAATAAAGGGTTTGTAAAACGACATTATGCATCCTCACGGGAAATGACTTGGGGCGGAGCTTCAGTGGCGCGAACGACCCGG
The DNA here is from genome assembly GCA_963932465.1 of Maratus speciosus. NCBI lineage: Eukaryota > Metazoa > Arthropoda > Arachnida > Araneae > Salticidae > Maratus > Maratus speciosus. Next base: position 307,611,036 of record OZ010788.1, on the reverse strand, counting down.
GTCGCGCCACTTTAAATCCACGAGACTCAGACTGGGTCAGGTCTTTTCTCTTTTAGAGTCGGGTCGTGCCTTGATCTTAATTTTTTCTGCAGATTCGGGTCGGACCAGACTTCTTTTCCCCCCAGATTGAGCTTGGCCTGGACTTCATTTTCCCTAAAGGTCTGCAATGGCCAAAAGTTATAGGTCGGGGCTCAGCCCGGAATAAAAGCTAATCATTCGGTCCGTGTCAACCCGTATGATAAGCATTATTGGCAAGACCACGACCCGTGCACTCCTCTAAATTCTTCCTCCCGAGCCCAAGTTGGTCCGACCCGACCAGGTCGCGCCAGATTAAATCCGCGAGACTTGGGCTGGGTCAGGTCTTTTCTCTTTTAGAACCGGGTCGTGCCCTGATCTTAATTTTTTCTGCAGATTCTGGTCGGGGCAGACTTCTTTTTCCTCCAGATCGAGCCTGGCCTGGATTTCATTTTTCCTAGAGGTCTGCACTGGCCAAAATTTTCAGGTCGGGGCTCGGCCCGGAATAAAAGCTAAACATTCGGTCCGTTTCTTTCAGCCCGTATGATAAGCATTATTGTCCCGACCACGACCCGTGCACTCCTCTAAATTCTTCCTCCCGAACCCAAGTTGGTCTGCAATCTTACTTATTTGTCATTCGTAAAAATTATATATGTTTTGTACATTTGTTTAGCGAAATCTTTAGAAATTTAATTTGATTTGATAAGTTACAGAGATGCATTTTTTTAAATTTACTTTTTTACTTTGTAGAGCTTTAAAATTATGATTTTCTTTTATCAACCTTTTCTTTCATTCTAAACTGATTATCTTACTGGATTTTTATTTGAATGTAATTGTCTAAGTCATATATTTACATAGTGTTTACGTACATAATTGCCTAAATAGTCATCGGTATAGTCATTAATATTGTTGTTTTTCTGTATTCATGAATTTCGAACATAATCTGAAAATAAAATATAGCATAAGCAAGTGTACTTAATGAATAATTTTAATTGCAATATGCAGGCAGGGCTGGAGTTGATTTTTTAGCTTTTATACCGGGCGGGGCCAATAGTTTTATTTTTTTTATGTGGGTTGGACCTGGGCTTGGGCCTGATAATTTCAACCCAGGTAAACCTCTAACTGACATATCGAAGCCAGCTTAACTTTTTTTTTTAAATGCTTAATTTCAGCCATCATTCGATAACTACTGAATATACCGGGTGTCCTAAAATGGACTGACTGATTTTAAAATTCATTAAATTACAAATGGTGACAGATATTAAAAAAAATGCTTGCAGGAGGGTTATAGATATCGGTAACAGGGGAGATTATGTTCCAAATTTTCCGAAAATTTAACACTCTCGCTGCGCAACCCGCGATTTCCACGGCCAACGTAAAGTGGCAAAATTTGCGCAACCCGCAATTTCCGCAGCAAATCTTTTTTTTTTAATGATCTTATTCTATTAAAAAAAACCTGTTTTACAAAGATTTTGGGATATATTTTACTCTAAAATATGTGCAGATTTGAAATGTGTAATAAAAAATATGCGCAATTTTTTAACGTATTTTGATAATAATAATAATAATAATCTACCCTATATATATAAAATCCTAATGAATCGAATTGAAACAAATTTATGTAACGATTCTATGAAACGACTGATTAAACAACTGATTACGTTTCACGGCGATTTCTCCTAAAATATGGAATACGTTGCGATGAAATGAACACCAAAAATCCGTATTGATCCACAGATCTCAAAACTGGCATTAGAATTTTAAAATTAGAATTAGTTTTCGAAATATTAATTTTTTTCTAATTTTAAAAATTTTTGTAATGATGGCAACTCAAATTTTAATCATAACAGATATTTTTTTTTTCATATTTTAGAAAAGGTTATTTTAAATTATTTTGGCGACGAGTTTGGCCTCCCTTAAATGTATGCTAAGAAATGCATCATGTTACTTTTATTCTGAATTCAATTTGTATTTCATTATCATTTTATTTAATACAAAACTTTCATTTAAAATTGAAACCTTTAAAATAAATGGCTTTTACTTCATTCTTTTTTTTTAAACGAAACGAAAAGAAAAATATTAGACACGGATGTCATATACGCAACGGGGTACCTAATTGGCGCCAAAATGGCGTTATTTTGCCTTACATGGTAACCCGGCTATTGTTGCTTATTTATTAATAAATGTTTATTTGAATTTATTTTCTTTTTATTTACAAAAAATATTATAAATTGTTTTGTTCTATAGTTATTAATTAATTTTTTTTTTATTTATTGTTATTTCATTTTAAAAATAACAGAAAATAATTTAAAAATACATATGTAACAGGTATTTGAAAACGAGGTTTTCGCCAAATTGTCGTAAAAAAAAATAACGCCAAACCCGGTGCGTATGTGACAATGCAACAAATCATGGGATTTAATTTCCACTTCAAAGCAACGTTTTAATGTTATTACTTCTCCCGTAGACCAATTTCGCCAAATTATATAAATAGCCAAATTATACAAATTGACATATTTTTTTATTTTAAATAACAAAAGACCAAAAAAATTAGTACAACATTAATAAAAATACAAATAAAACGTAGAAAATGTGACATTTACGATCAACAATTATTGGCATTTAATCTTATAGTTTGGCGACAGATTTTTGGTCGATGGGATAACCAAGTAGCACCGTTTTAATTTACCACTCGAAAAATAAAAAAATGCTAACTGGCGAGTTAAAAAAAAGCTATTGGCAAGACTTTCACCCAACTAACATAAAAGTACCAGGAATTCTTTGTGATCATGGCAGCTTTTATGTAGTTTTATTCGAAAAAATAATTTTGATTCTTTAATCAAAATAGAAACCTTTCTTATGAAAAGCGAAGGAATCAGCCCGTTGTTTATGGCAGTTACATGACTTGGACTATTAAAGTATAAACGAAATAATGGGGATAGAATAATATTCGGAGACATATCACACCTGTGGCTGGCTAACATTAAAGTACCAAAATGGCCGCCTGGAATATAAAAAGCGAAGGGATCCGCCTGGAGCTGTTGATGATAGTCACATGACTTAGGCTAATATTATAGAGGTTGTTTTCAATTTTAAAAACAGCGCAAAGAATAATATTTCCTACCGATTAAAAATTTATTTTCACGTGACTATTAAAAATAGAAAAAAAAAAAAAAACTTTAAAATTACTATTAAATGAGTACGTGTTAAAGGCAGGAAAATATTGAAAATTATGTCCTGAAAATTGTATTTACACATGAATATTAAACGGGAAAGGAAACTTTAAAATAATAAATACATTAATATGCATTTAACCCTTTCACGGACAAGGCACTTCTATTCGTAAAATCTTGAAATCAGTGAATGGCACCAGAATTTACAAACAAATTTCGAAATACAAAAATGCTTTTGTTCACTTACTTAATAAAAGGGAAATTTTCATCCCAATATTCTGATGCTAATGTGGCATTTAAGAATTAAAATTAAGTGGTCCAAAAATGAACCACCGCCCTTGAAGGGGATAAAGCAGCAAATTTTAGTAATTGTATTATGTCAATCGTTTTATAACGCTGTTAAAAAATACCGGTCGACAAAGACTCTGTTTACTTAATTCATTTTATTTTATCTTCTTTTGAAATGTTTAACTGATCTTCTTTAACCAAACACGAAAACAACCATTGGATGTCTTAACAGCAACTGATTCTACCTTAAATTTTTGCAATCAAAGGGAATTGAATGGAAACCCGTTTACAAGGAGATCGCTACAGGTTTTTTCAGTATAATTCAATCATCTCTAATCTTTTTAAAACCGATCCGATTAGCGTGCTTTTAGATTCTACAGTGTCTCAACGGGGGTTGGCGAGCGTAGCTTGCAGGGGGCAGAGGCCCCTAGTAATAATAATAATAATACGCAGCTCTAGAGTTAAGGCATTCGGTTCCAAAAACTTAGAAAATTCACCTATCCGAAAATTCGGACATACAAATAATCGCAAATTTTGATAAATGGTCTCCATAAAAAATCTATTTCGTCAATCGTTCGCAGAAAATAACTGCAATTTCGCCGAATGATCACAGAAAAAACGCGAATTTGGTCAGGGAGCTACGGAAAACATGCGAAATTCTTCAAATGATCACAGAAACCGCGAATTTCTTCAAAAAGCAGCGGAAAAGAACTCAAATTTCGTTTAAGGATCGCAGAGAAAACGTAAATTTTGTCAAATAGCCGCGAAAAAAAAAAACCCTGCGAATTTCGTCAAAGGATCGTGGAGAAAACACGAATTCCTTCATAGAATCGTGGAAAAAAACGAATTTAGTCAAAGAATCGCTTTAAAAACGCGAATTTAGTCAAAGGATTGCTGAAAAAACGCGAATTTTGTAGAAGGGTCACGGAAAAAACGCGAATTTTACCAAATGTTGGCAAAGTTACACTAATTTCGTCAAAGGGTTGCAGAAGAAACACAAATTTCATCAAATGGTCGAAGACGAGCGAATTTCATCAAAGAGTCGTGGGAAAAATGCAGTGGTCTCTTTAGAAAACAGCACACTTACATACTTTTATTATTATAGGTATAATTTTTAACTTGAAATAATATACTGAACTAATTTTTGAAAAAAAAAAAAAAACAAGTTAACCCAAACCCAGCTTTCAGGAATCTACACTCAGCCTGAATTCGATCCGAATCCAAAACAGCTAATCCTACCTGCAACAAAAATAATTAGTGCCAAAAGGGAATCTCCCCATCTGCTGTAACCTTTCAGAAAATTTTCTTTGAATTTCAGATTTTTTTTTCTTTTTTACTCTAACCCTGAAAATTTTTTTAACTGCGAATCTTGATTTTAGTTTAAAATAGCAACGAAGATGGTGCTGGAAGCAAGAGGCACTAAATCGGTTCCCGGAGGAGGTAGGCTTAACGACCATTGTTTACAGCGCCATCTATCGCTGCTATTATACAGTAAAATCAAGAATCACAGTAAAAAATCTCATGACATCTTACATGACCCTCCTGCAAGATTTTTTTAAAATAGCTGTCACCATTCGAAAAGTACTAAATTTTAAAATCCATTTAAGGGCACCCGGTATGTTTTTTAACAAGTTTCAAAGCATTCTTTACTGAATTACAACTCATCTTAGATATAAAGAGACAAGCAGTCTTATACCAAATTAGTATTTTTTACATAATTCTGGAGATTAAAAAGTATTCCTAAATAATTATTTGGACGTGTCTGTTATAGAGATTTTACTGCATATAGTTTTTATCTTCAAAAATACTTAGACTTTCTTTTTAAAAAAACGGGTCAACCCGAACCCTTCTCGCAAGTCGCAGTAGTGAAAACCCAATCCGAAACTGACCCAAACCGGATATAATGTATATCAATCTGCCCTAAACCCAACCCGCTAGGCGCAGCTAAAAAGTAAAAGTCAACCCAACCTGTAGCTGAAAAGTAGAAGTCAACCGGGCCCAAACCCAACCCGCATCGAAAAATTAGAAGTTAACCCGGCTCATAGCAAAAAAGTAGAAGTTACCCGACCCACAGCAAAAAATAGAAATCAACCAGATCCAAACGCGACCCACAGCAAAAAATTCTAAGTTAATCCAACCAGCAGCAAAAAATAGAACTCAACCGGACCCAAACCCGACCCACAGCAAAAAGTAGAAGTAACACGACCCGCAGTGAAAAAATTAGCCCCGACCCGCGCATCAGATTGGAGTTTCCAAATTTCTAAAATCGCCCCCCCCCCCCCCCCCTTGAGGACTCTCCAGATCCGCCCTTGAGTAAAAATGACATTTGCTAGATTTGAGTAAAATTTTTACAGATATGCTTACAAGCAGCATTCAACTAATTTTCAAGCAAATTGAAAAAATTATCCGAATTTTTAGTGGATTTCAGAAAAAGAAAGTTACAGTTGTTCACATTCAAATTGGGATTTTTAAGTTTTTTTTTGTAAAAAATGTTTACTGAATGCTGAAAGATTGATTTCTAATTTTTGTTTTTTTCCACGCAAACTCATATTTATGTATTTTAATTTTAAGATTTGTTAGTCATTGAAAAAATATATTCAAAACGTTTTAAATTAAATCCTTTAGTTGAAATCTACTGAAAACGAACTCACATTAGAATTAAGTCACTTGTAAATGTAGGTAATTTCCTGTGGAAGTTGATATTATTTTGGTACATATATTTTTTTCATACGACGCGACATTAAGAGTGCCACCCCCTTTGTATTTGATTGCATTTCGATGAAATGTTTTTATAATTTTAATTAAAAAATAATCATGAATTTTTACAAAACGAGTATGAGTTTTATTAGAAATCCGTTCATAAAATATAATAATGCTGGAAAAAAATGTTAGACATTTTACAAAAATTGTTTATGGAAAATGTCCAACCGTATTTGAAATTATAAATTGATGGAAATTCCATGAAACTATTGATGCTTTTTTAAAATCAAACTATTCCAAAGAGATCTAACATTTCATTTCAAACATATATCTTAAATAACTAACAAATCTTAAAATACAGGGCAATTATAATTAAAATTGCACTTTCAAAAGGCTGTAAAAAAAAGTACCACTGGTAAGAATGACATGACAGTTCATATGAGTATACGTGAAGAATTGGGAATTTGTTTTATGAAGGAAAAAAAAGTTCAAAAGTTGGCTGATAGATGGCGCTGTACTCGTCCTAAGATGCTAATTAAAAGACGTGCCATGTTGTTCTGGCAATCTTTGTTCAAAGCCTATTCACCACGACAAGGTGGTGTCCCAGCGGATAGTAAAAGATCGGTTTTTAATTGTCCCTAGGCCAAAAACCGTAGAAAAAACAAAAATGAAATCGGTTTTTAATTGTCCCTGAGCCGAAAACCGTAGAAAAATCAAAAACGAAATCGGTTTTTAATTGTCTCTAGGCCAAAAATCGTAGAAAATGCAAAAATTAAATCGGTTTTTAATTGCCCCTGGGCCGAAAATTGTAGAAATAGCAAAAACGAAATCGGTTTTAATTGTACCTATCCAAAAACCGTTAAATAAGCAAAAATTGATGAAACCATCAAGAAAAAGAAGTCGGTTACGACTTGCTTAAGAAATGTTCAATATGATGCCCACCGTTTTCTCCTACGAGCTGAAAGCGCAGAACAGCATGCATTACAACAGATTGGAGTGTTTCAGGGGTGATATTTTGAATGGGTTGAGTAATGCGTGTTTTCAATTCACTTAAGTTCGCAGTTGGACCCCTGTAAACAACATGTTTTAAGTAACCCCATAGCGAGAAGTCGCAAGAGTTCAGATCAGGCAGGTGATCGTGGCAGTCAGGCTGTTGGGAAATGGACACTGATAATTCTGTCATTTCAAAAATACAGAATCAACAGCTGCCTCACTGGTGTTGCAAAGTGCGGATGAGCTCCATCTTGCATAAAAATTGTGCTGTCCACACATCCGTGCTGTTGCAGTGCTGGAATGAGCTGGTTGCGCAAAGCAGATTCATAACGTGTCCCATAGGCTGCACAGGTGACGAGACCCGAAAGACCAATCTGCTCGAAAAGGAAAGGGCCAACGATAAATTCTGTCGTAAACCCGCACCACACAGTGACCTTTGGAGAATGAAGATGCAATGTTGGATTTGGAAAGGATTCTCACTTGCCCATATTCTTTAATTTTGAGTATTGATAGAACCTCGGAGGTGGAAATGGACTTCGTCAGTCTACAAAATGTTCCACGGCAACGCATTCTTCACTTCCATTAGAGTAAGAAATTGCAGGGTGAAAGCTTTTTGTTTTGGTAGGTCAGCAGGAAGCAACCCCTGAATATGCGTTATTTTGCATGGATAGCATTGCATGATGTTTCGTAAAATTTTACGAACTGTGCTCGCAGGCATATCTAAAATTCAGGAAATTCGCCGTGTGCTTCACGTTCCCAAAGCACTGCTTAACACTTCTTGCAATGCTGTAGCCACATCCTCCATTGACGTCGAATCAATTGCTTTCTTCCCTCTGCCACATTTCACGTCAAATGAACCCGTCTCTTCGATTTTATCAGTCCTCTTCTTCAGACCGAATGCAGTCATCGGGACAGAGCCGCTTCTAAAAGCCTTTAATGTCCGAAATTTCTTCAATGCAATTGCCTTACAGACACCGTTCGTGTAAAAAAGGTTCACAAGCAGAACCCGATCCACGGTGGGTGATTTACCGATTCTAGCTGGCCAAAAGTCGATTTTTAAAAGTTTATCCTAGCGTAATTTATTTTTGCCTGTTATAGCTCTATAGATAGGGCGTTGTATCCTGCTATTCATTTTGATATAAATATAATTGTATGGTCCATAGACTAGCGCAAAGTTGTTGCTTCTTAGTTGTCAATGAATCAATCAATTCCAGTATAGTTCTTTAATCTATTACTTGAAGCGGAATAAAATATATTGCTAGATTATGAACGCTTCCAAACAAAATATGGACTTTATTTTGTCGGATTTATGTGCATAACGTTTGCACATATCAGCTGCTATTTCATATTTAATGTCACAAAAAAATCTGTACATTTTTTACAATTTTTCAGTTTTAATATAAAAAACGTTACATGATAAAGCACTATTAAACTTAATTTTTGATTTGATTAAATAGTTTAGATTACTACCTTTTCGTTCCAATTTAATTTGTCTGCCCGTAGGTGCCCTCCCAGTTTATAGAATTGTTTTTTCCTTATTAAGTCTAAGCATTTTTTTTTTTTTAATTTTAGTTCAAGTGTAATTTTTTTTTATCAAAGACAGCAGAATTTAAGTTAGTCCCATAAATAAACTTTTGCACCATTATGCAACGGCAAAAGATTTAAAATTTAACAAAAATGTGAATTTGGTTGAAGATATTTTGTTTATAGAGGAAAATTACAATGAAGAGCACATAAAATTTTGCAAGAGCGAAATGTTTAAATTTAGGACCAAATTTGGACGAAAATTGCCAGTTGTATGTAGATAGGACATAGGACAAAATGATTTAAAATATATTTCTTAGCTGCAAATTTCGAGTGGTTACAAAATTGATCCAGACAAATTCTCCAAATTCAGATTTGATACAACGCAAAACATAATGTAAGCATTGTTTCATGATATCTTATGATTTTCATTCTTTATATACGGTTCCTCTGTGCAGAGATAAATATAAATATACAACAGAATATAAAACACAGCAATTTTCATTAAAGCTGTCGAATGCGTGCCCCGTATCTTAAATTTTAGAAAAAGAAATTTTAGGATTTGTTGTAATAATACAAAAATAGTTTTATCACTTTAGCTTCCATACCGTTAAGAAAGTATGATTAAAATTATCAAGAAGAGCGTAAAATCATGCGTCAATCAGATTATAAAACATTTTTCAACGCATTTGGACTACTATAATAAAACTTCATAGCTTAATAACGTGAAAAACGGTGTCTAAGTAATAATTTGTACAACATATAACGCGCTTGCAAACACAATTTCAACCAAAGTCTTAAAAATAGCTCAAAATTTTGTACATCCCTGTATATGAACTATAGATTTATGATATAATCCACAATATGCTAAAATTTAGAAGAGTTAATGAATGCATAGCACAGTTGAAAATTCCTCGTCAGCAATTTCCGTCAATAAACGGAAATGTACTCAGATGTTTTTGCAACCCTGTAGGCGGGGGGGGGGGGTAGGGAGGATATGATAACTTTTATTTTACTAATTTTTTATAACCCTTAGAAAGCTATTTTTAAACAAATTTTTCGTGTTTTCTTATAAAGTGACCTTTTATACATTTATTAAAAATAGTGTGAATTTAAAAAATAATCATTCAAAAAATATATCCCAATTATTTTGAATGGTTACTACTGTATCAAATCTCCCCATTACTGGGGAGGATTGATACACCAGCAAGGGAGGTTTGATAAATTGTTCTGTAAATTGAAAAAAATTATGAAGACAATTCAATTTATGTGTCATACAATTTTTTATGATAAATCTTGAAATGTTTAAGTAAGATTAAAAAAAATGACATTGACATATTTGTGTTTCAGACACCTTTTTCACAAAAATATTTAAACAATTGCTATTACTTAAACAATCCTATTAACACACTTTTTAGAAACTCAATAATGAGAAGAAAAAAAAAAAACCCTAGCGATCTTGCTGCAAGAGAAAATGAAGTGAACATTGCTGATTTGCAAACAACTTAACATAAATTTAGCACATTTAAGATTTCTTTAACCCTTTCAGGGCAAAGCATTTTCAATACTAAAGTGCTGAATAAATGAATGACACCAGAATTTACCAAAAAATTTAATTGGAAATAAGAAAAGGGCTATATTTCACTTTCATATTAAATAGAAAATATTTTACCAAAATGCTGGTGCCAATGTGGCGTTTAGGAATTAAAATTAAGTGGTTTCATAAACATACCACCACCCCTAAAATGGTTAAAAGAAAAACTAATAACTCTATCATTTTGATAAGTAAAATCGGGTGGATTTAATGTTTTTTTTTTTTCAATTTGCCCCTTCGTCAATTATAGAAACATCTTCCCATTCAGGCCATTTAAACTTTTCTCCTTCTACATGACGAGCAAAGCGAACTAATCATCTATCATCGCACTGCTTTTCCATGTAACTCACATAATGTCTATGAATAGTCTCTTTGTTTTTCCTTACCAATTTCAGTAGCTCTTGCTGTAAAAAAAAAAAAAAAAAAAATGAATATTACAGTCCTATATTTGTTTATAACTTAAAAAAACTATTAAATTTCAAATATACAAGTGTATCATTTCTTCACAGCACTAATGTATCATTTCTCCCTATCATGCCTTATTGGATTTTCAATCACTTTGTATAAATGCAGTTGAAAAATGACAATCTGCTTTCTAGTAAAACTCACTCTAACATTGTGCTTTAGAAATAAAAAATAATTACAAGATATTATCTTCGCAATAATAAGAGTTATGAAGCAAAATCAGTATTTAAAAAAAATTACATTGACATTCCAAAAATCTTCAAAATTAAAAGAACAAAACATTGTCAGTTCTTCACTGCTAAGTCCAGCTAATGATGGCTTCTGCTAATAAAAGAAGACTTTACATCTCTTATAATGTCTGTTAATGCCATTTGTTGAGAAAAATTGTCAATGTATCAACCCTCCCTATGTATCAAACCTACCCTACCTCCCCTACCTCCCCTATATGATTTATAGAATTTATGCACACTAAATAGCATGCAATTTTTATAATTTAAAAAAGCGTTCCACAAGTAAAAATCCACTTCCATCAATTATTGTTCATACAGAGAAAAATATAGCTGATTTATTTTGTGTGCCCCTGTATATGAAATATGAATTTCACATCCTATTCAATAGTAAGCATCTTACAGAGCACCTCGGAGATATATATATCAATTTAAATACTTTTGAAATAGTGCAACATGAACAAAATACACTCCAAACAATTTTTCTCCATAGACCGTAATGTAACATAATTATTTTTAGTGACCCTGTAAATGATCGATAAATGCTGCCCATACCATATTCTATAGCAATCATTTTGTAGTGCACTTCATAGATATGTATATAAATTTCAAAGTTTTTCAAATTATGAAACACCATCAAAACCCACGGCAAAGGATTTTCCCCCATAGCTCGTAATGTAATAAAATACTTTTGAATGTCCTTGTAACGAAATTATGACTGCTACACGCTACATTTTGCAGTACCTAACATTCAATAGCGAATATCAATAACATTTTTCAATTTCATGGCGATGCGACTATATTGACGCTAAAAATAATTTTGGCCAGCTAGAATCGGTAAATCATCCACAGTGCGATCCGTCAATGATATATTCATGACTACCTTCTCAGACGCAGAATTGTAGGAACTGCATGGTCACCGCATTTTTATCCGAACGCATGTCACGTCTTTTAAATAGCGTCTTATGACGAGTACAGCGCCATCTATCGGTCAACTTTGGAACTTTTTCTTTCACAAAACAGATTTCCATTGCTTCACGTATACTCAGATGAAATATCAGGTCATTCTGACCAGTGGTTCTTTTTTTTTACAGCCTTTTGAAAGTGCAATTTTCATTATAATCACCCTGTATATAAGTAAGAGGGCAATGTGAAAAAAAAAATAAGTTGATCATTTTACATCTAGTAGACAGTTTTTGGACAGAATACCAGAAAATACAAACGGTCCTTATAAAAACGCCAGCTACTGTATACAGTTAAAATTTGACTCAAAAAATATGTTGCCACAAAAAAAAAAATTATTTTTCATTAACCAAGTAAAAAAATAAATATTCAAAAGCAATGAATTAGAAACTAAAAAGTACCAAGAAAAAATATGTTAAACATAAAAATCATATAGTATGTTATTTCTTTTGTCAATATCCCATTTTCTATGCATTTAAAAACGCAGAACAATGAATGAGGAATCATTCGAAAGATTTTTCAACCGGCTTCTGACAAAGTGCAGTCACATTTCCCTGAAACATATTTTTGATTAAAAACTGCAGTTAATTAAAAATAAATTATTTATAAATTATAATAAGCATTATTTTCGTAAATGAAATGAAAGGTCTTTCTCTAATGAATGTTGCAAGAAAAATAAAATATCGCATTATATCAGGCTCAGCAATCACTAGAAAAAATAAATGGTACAAAAAAAAAAAATAAAGTTTGACGGCTCAAGATCGGTTTATTTTGTATTTATGATTAAAAACGAAAATTGAAATTGAAATGTTTAGAAGAATGAATACCATCGATCTACGAAGCAGTGGTATTTCACTTGTAGCTTAAAAGCGATGCTTTGCTATATTAGATTAAACTATATTTTATATGTATTCAATTTATTTTTCTCTGTCCCGTCTTTTTCCCGAAGCGATGACATCATCCTTTAATGCAGTTAAACTATTATTGTTAGCTTTTTCCCGCGCGTGAATTTTGCTATTTTCGATCATTTTTTACTGTAACTTTATTGGAATAAATGAGATGATATTCTGATTTGACTAATATTGTTTTCAGGTATTTATACCCTTAATTTTTCTTTAAAATTTCAAACCTGCATCTAAAAAATATTAGAAACTGCTAAAAAGTATTAGACTGAAGTGCAAAGCTCTCATACGTGTCCACTGATATATATTTTATTTCCGATGTCAACTTCCTTTTTTCAATGCACATACAAAACGCACAATGATGAATTATACGATAAATTTTTCAACAGTCTTTTGGCATACTACACTCAAGTTTCTTTAAAACACGTTGACTAATAAAAAAGCTGCTGTTAATTAAAAATGAATGAAAAAAGTAGAAGCAAAAAATCTGAAAGATTGCACTGTGAAAGCCTGGCATGTGTCCATTGGTATTCACATAGTTACAATAACATAGATTATGGCAGAATAATTTCTAATATAACTTGAAACAATGCTCTTTTGTAACAATTATTGGATTAAAATTTTTTGTGAATATGTAAAGAAACAGATATTTGAATAGTATATATGTTACTGTGAATGACCGAAATTGGAGAATGTCGACTTTCACCAGTGAATGTCAACATATACCAAAAACATCGGTGAAAGACCGAATATTTGATTATATTCTTATACATTCGGACTATCACCGGTGAATGTCGACAATCACACATATGCTCTGGTGGAGGTCGAAAAGAGAAGCGGTGTTTAACAGAATTTTTGTTCAATATCCTAATTTATATTGAATAAATACTGCAGTGAGTCGTGATCTTTTTTTTTTTTTTAATTATGTACATTAATTGAGAGGAAACGAGAAAACAATTATTTTTATTTTTTCTACTAAAACTAAGTGCAGCGCACATACTCACAATACTTAATCGATTCGGATTGGACACATGTATTTCTCAGTTTATTTTTCTGGTATTAAATATTGAATATTCTGAAGTACTTATGTTATGAAGCCGATCGCTATTCATGGAATCATGAAATTGTTATTCGACTCGTTCGGAGTGAAGTGTCCCATTAACCCTTTCAGGAACAAATAATTGTGTTTCCGTAATGTTGATTTCACACCCGAATATACAAAAAAATTTTTCAAAATAAGGAAAAGCTATTTTACAACTTCTTTCCATAAAAGTTATAAAATAAATGTGTAATTACATGTTTCTGGTGTAAAATCTTGATTAAAATTAGGTGGTATATAATATATTCCACCGCCCCTCAAGCAGTTAAGGGAACACGTTTTTCATTTAGTATTATTTTGCCTTAACCATTAGTTTTGTTATTATCTCCATTTAGTAATGATAATATTCTAATTCTAATAATCTTATACATGTGAAAGTGTGAAAAGGTATGGCTGACGTCATCATTAAAACATATGATTAAATGCCTTTGACTTCATTATCCGTTACATTATTTTTTTTCCTAACGTGCAAAATTTTCGCTTAAGTTAATAAAATTTACATATTTTATTTGTTTCTAAGAGATAAAATAAAACTTATAAAAATAAAACCTACTTTCAGTCAAATGTTTTAACTTACAGTTTGTACATATTTGTGCAATGCTTTCAAAAAATATTTTGAGATTTCACTATTAATATTTCTAACCTAGTATTTTTACAATATTGACGTTTTGTTAGAGATTATTACAATGTACAGCAACCTTTATGCAGCCTTCACGTTTCACTACAAATAATTCCAGAGTAAACCTAATATTTTATCATTATTGGTATTTCAGTTCAAATGTTAGCGATTAGTATTGAAAACTAAGAGTAATTTCATATTAAACAAATACCTGAATTTTTTAATAATAATTTTCGCTTTGTTTAATGGCAGACTTTCATTGAATAAATATAATGAAAATTTCCATTAAGAAAAAAGTGGTAGATAATTTGAATCCAGAATTTCCGCTAAATTGACAATTCTGTTAGCGATGACTAAAAATATTGGACAATATAACCAATATACCTGAAACAGTTTTTTCGGGTAATTACGTTTCTAGATTTTTATAATATTTATTAACAAATAGTAAGCTTTGCCTTATTTGTTATCAGAATTCTTATGGCAAAAATACTATTAGGAGGAAACAGTGGTTATAAAAAAAAACAGAAACACAATCACTCCTTTAAATATGTAAAATTTATAAAACTCAAGTAAACTATTTCTACATTAAAAAAAAAAAAAAGAATTGAATGGATAATGGATACATAACTAGAATTAGGATTCTATCATTATTACATGGAGATAATAACAAAACTACTTGTTAAGACAAAATAATACTCAATGGAAAGACATGATCATTTTAGGTCTCAAGACTCTTAAAATTGGAAAAAAATGAAAAAAAAGGACCATTTTCAACATTTAATATCTTAAAATGTATTTGATTTTAAGACACAATTTTTATTGAGATGAAAGATGCAGAAAATCGGAATAACAGATTACGCGCACGATTACAAAATAAATTTTGCAACTAGAACGAACATTTTGGTGCCTATACTTCAGATTATAATAATTTCCCTGAACCTAAATAAATTTGTATTTAAAGCATTTTTATATTTTTAATACAAAGTTGTATTTAGCTAATGCAAAATTTAGAAAATTTCAACAGTGTAATCACTTAAAAAAATATTTTTTGAACAGTAAAAAGGAAATTTTAGGTTCAGTTTATACAAACTAATAAGAAACAATGTCATGAAAAAAATTAGGAGTTTTTGAGATATCGTGTGCATTATGCCCAAAAACGTCATTTCGAGAAAAATGACTTCAAATTTTTGGAAACCCCGCTTCAGCTTTTAAGCAGGTATAATTCTAACAGCCATAACTTCTGTTCTAAAGGGAATTTCAAGGAAACAATTATATCAAAATGTTCAGAAAAGATACGAGTTTAACATATAAAAAAATTAAAGTTTCGAAAATTTTAAAGCTTTAAGAGTCCTGAGACCCCTTAATAAAACGTTAGGCCCCGAATGGATTAACCGTTTGAGTGGGAAGAAATCTTGTGGCTATATGCCAAAAATGCGAATGTGTATAGGTTGTATAGTAAAAAATTACTTGTAAGCCGACGATATATACAGAAATCGCACGCTTCGCTAGTGCAACCAACTCAAATGCACACCATACTGAGACAACCAATAGGAGCACTATCACCCTCTCCGCAATTTTAGCATAAACTAAAATGAGCGCTATCGCGCTTCCCGCTTTTGTGGCACATAACAAGAGTAGCGCTATCGCGCTTCCTGAAATTTTGGCACATAATAAGAGGAGCGCTGTCGCGCTGCTCCGCACTCAACCAGTTAAATAATAATTCAAAGCTTGTGTGAGATAGCAATCGTCTGTATATGTGTTTCAGAATATTAAAAATTTCATACCAGAAAAATATACGGAGATACCTGTGTCGAATCTAAACCGAGTAGGCATTGTGAATATGCGAGCAGCATACCTTTGGATTACAGACGATTAAAATGTTTTTATGATTTAAAAATTAATGATCGAATTGTAACACGGAGAAGTAAATGCAAATTTCCGACATATTCAACATTCACCATTATTGTATGGTGAATGTCGACTTTCACCGGTGTAAGTCAGAAATAAGGATATTTAACAAATATTTCGGACATACACCAAGAGACTATGTGAATGTTGACATTCACCGGTGAAAGTCGACATTCTACAGATTTCGGTCTTTCACAGTAACATATATATATATGATAATTTCGTGATAGGGAGTATACACACCTTGAATCTTGATTACACAATCTAAGTAAGTCTTTACTCTAGCAGTCCAAATATTAAACTCAAATAGTACACCGTTTATTTAAAAATACTATTATAATATTATGGTTTATCTTCTGATTTTGTTCGTGTTGCAGCACTATGCGCTCAGATCTTTAGATGTCCCGGTTGAGTAACAATAGTGAAGAAGAATTCCGAAATAAAAATTGATTAGACTAATCAAATTTATCAACAATATTGTTAATAAGACTACCAACATACGTTATTTACAAAACAGACGAAATTGAAATTCGAGATGTTATTAAAACATAAAAGGTATTTTGTGTTCATTTCTTATACAATAGAAAAACAAAGTTAATTTCCTTTTGCCTAGAAAAGAATTTGCTAAGTATTTAGTTAAATAAAAATAGCCTTAATATGAATACGACACTATGCTAATTATAGTAGTTAATTGGTTTATGTATAGAATAAAAATAGATGGTACCTAGAATAGTAAGAGCTCAGAATTAATTCAGTTCCTGAAATTCGCAGATTAAATTTGTTGCCTGTGTCACGACTCACCAGGTGCATTTTCTTTTATAACACTTTTTGAATTTTTTTTTTTTTTTTATGGCAGCATTTTTCATTTAATGCTATAAAAGTTAAACAGTTTTTATGCTATTGGTTCAAACTAAATAGCCTTAGTTGTTTTTCTCTCGCACTGTTTAAAATGCTATTTAAAATGAGGACTTATTACGCTTTATTTTTATTCATACAAAACTTAAAATATACATTTTTACATTTTACTGTAATAGTTTCTGATAAAAATTTAAAAAATATACACATTAAAGTTAAAAAGTGATCCGAAATTCAAAGTAAATTTTACAGAATAGTTACAAAGGTCCACTTTTCTTTTTTAATAATTGTAAAAATTAAATTTTCTTCTTGGTCATTATCTACTATTTATAAGTATTTTTGGCAACATTAAAGTAAGGATTTTTCTGGTTGAATAGAGATATATTCCAAAAATTAAGCTAAATACATATACGGTGTGTTTCAGCACCGTGGTTACAAACTTTCAGGAGAGATAGAGTATACCTAGACGATGAGAAATCACATAGCAATGCATGGTCGGAAACGCTTTTGTTTCGCGTTATTGACAACTAGTGTTGCCTGGTGTCCCGCGTAAATCAATGCTCTAAATGCTCTGGTGGAAACCACTAATTTCTTACAGTTTATTTTGCCATCTTCAATCGCCGATAATTCTGCCATCATATACCGCGAAGAAAATTACTTTAAAATACTGATGTCCAGAGCATTTGGAGCCCGATTTACATGGGACATCTAGAAACACTAGTGAAGACATAAAACACAAGAAAGGGAGGGCACAAACAGGGTGATGAAACATGTTTATTATTCTTAGCATAACAAAAAACTAAGAAATAAGTACAAAAAGAGAGGCAATGATCGTCATCAAATAAGTTGTTCAAAATTACTACCCAGAACCGTCATGCAGGTCTCGCATCTCTGGCGCATGGAAGTTCTAAAGTTCTCGAAAATACTGGACGTGTTCCGGACTTCCTCAGTAGCTGCCACAATGCGTGCAACAAGTTCCTCAGCATTCTTCAGCATTTATGCGGTACTAAAAATAATAAATACGTTTTCTCATCCCGTTAGTGTTCTTCCTTTATTGTGTTTTGTGTCCAGGGGTCGCATACCATAGGAAAAGTTTACCTACTACTATTTTGAAAATAATATCTTCATAGTACATTTCTATAGCATATTTTAAATAAAATGATCATGAAGGTTACTGATTAAGAGTTCTGGTAGGAACAATAAAATTTTCCCTATACAATGCGACCCCTGTGTGTCGTCAATACCGCTCCAGGAAAGCGTTTTGGACCATGCACTGCTATGTGATTTTCCATCGTCTAGGTGTACTGTATCTCTCCTGAAAGTTTGTAACCACTGTGCTGAAACACCACCCTGTATATATATATATATATATAGATAGATTAGCCAGGGCCAGGACTCGAACCTGGGTTAACAGCGTACCGTGCTGTTGCTCTAACCACTAAGCCACCTTGGACGATGTCCTAGCTCGGAAATTTCCCACTAATAAACCATGTTGGGGAACGTCACCATTCATATATCAGATAGCACAGAATGACGCGACAACGATGAATCTTGGACAGCGCTGTGGACTCAAGTTCGAATCCTGGCACTGGCTATTTTTTTACTCCAGTTGAGTTTATTGTATTAATTGTGTTTAAAGTCTGTCTTAATATATGTGTATCAATAATTTAAAAAAATAGAATTCAGACGTTAATTTGTGTGTTTTTCAAAAATATATACATATATTTAAACGTTCAGGTAAAGTATGTATAGTTGCTTTTAAAGTTTTGCTTGTTGTTTATGAATTTTCTCCCAAATATTTATATTTAAATAGCGCTTGAAAAAACGCACTTCAAGTGCCTTCAAACGTAGATCCATAAAATATGTTTGAGTAAATGATAGTCTCACATATAACATATTAGCCCTTTATATCCCAAACTATAAATTTTAAAAACTATCTCCTCGGAACTTTTCCCCCTTACATTACTATCATGCATTAGAAGATATATGCACTAAAAATAAAATATTTAATATTTTTTGTTAATTACGGCAAATTACTTGATGTGGTGCTTCAAAGTACCGTTGGATCATAACGCTTGAACAAAAATTGAAACTTAAAACAACAACAACAAAAAACCATATCCAATTTTTTCTTATTATTTTAATATGACTTATCATGCATATATCTACTGTATATACAGAAGTGGCCAAAATTGTGGACATTTTTTGAAGTATCCATGTTTTATAATCTTTGTGTGCTTATATAATATATTAATTTTCACTTAAATACAAATGTTTATATATCGAATTCAAGGACATTTAATGTAGAATTTAATAATAATAATTAAAAAAAAATAGAATTAAAATATCTGCATTGCGAAAAAAGTTAGACTCACTTTAGTCTACAAAGCAAACAGAATTAGTTACGAACGCTGAAGGCTATTGTAATAAAAGCTTCCTAGCCAATCGCAATGACTGTTCTGAGAACTAACCAAACGTCAGTAACTGAACTGTAGTATGTTTTCATTTGTAAAAGCGGTATTTTGCTGGGATGAATTTTTCAGAAGGGTAAATACCAGTGTAACTAAATAGAATAATGTTTTTGTTTTTTTATATTTCTGTTTTTTTCCTTATTGCAAATAATTTTAAACAATGTCATCAACAATAAAAATTGATTGGACACCTACAAAAAGCAGCAGAATTGTCATATTGGGAGAAAATGGTCTCTCTTATGCTGAGATTGCAAGACAGTTTGGTGGATCAGTCGCTTTATCTGGCGTACGAAAGTTGTGTTTACTTTATGAAGAAACTAAATCAGTGATAAATAAGGCAAGATCAAGCCGAAAAAAATGCGGAAGTGCTTCTGAAGACAGAAAGGTAAAAAGGATATTCCTCAAAGATAGAAGAATTTCATCAGATGCTGTTAGATGTGAAATGAATGCAATGGGTACTTCAGTTAGTTCAAGAACAATAAAAAGAAGGTTAGAAGGTTTTGGACTGAAAGCTAGAATTCCGAGGGAAAATCCATTTATAAATCTTCAGCAACGTAAGAAACGAGTTCAGTGGGCAAAAGAACACTTTAATTGATCAAAAAATCAGTGGAAGCAAATAATCTGGAGCGATGAGAGTAAAATATTGCTAGTTAGTAGTAATGGGCGAAAAGATGTGAGACGTAGAGTAGAGGAAGATATGCATCCTGATTGCAATGAAGCAACTACAAAGAACTCAACAAATGTCATGATTTGGGCCTGTATGTCTGCAGATGGTGTGGGCTGCATTCAAGTGATTGATAGCATTCTGAATGAAAAAAAAAATGCATCGAAACTGTCTTGGAACCAAAATTGATACCTTCCATCAGGGATCTCTTCTCAAATAAAGCACAATTTATCTTTCAGCAGGATTCAGCTTCATGACATACGGCAAAAATATGAAAAGAATGGTTTAAAAATAAAAACATCAATTACCACCCAGGCCAGGAAACAGCCCTGATCTGAATCCTATTGAAGATTTGTGGCAACGCTTGAAAATCCTTGTACAAAAAAAAAAAAAAAAAAAAAAAAAAAACCTCCATTTAATAAAACGCAACTTATTGAAACTATAATATAATTGATACTTGGCATCATGTGATGAAAACGGATGAACTCCAAACACGAGTTCTTTCAATGAAAAGACGCTGTGATGCTGTAATAAAAAACAAGGATTATCCTACTAAATATTGAATGTGTAAGTGTAACTTTAAAATACAATGAAATCTAAGATAGATCTTATTTTTTGAAGCGTAACTTTATGCAGGTATTTTAATTATGTTTTTTTTAATTAAAATTTTTTATATTAAATTTTCTTGAATTTGATATATAAACATTTGTATTTAAGTGAAATTTATTACATTCTTCAAGCACACAAAGTTATAAAACATGAAAATTTCAAAAAATGTCCACAATTTTGGCCACCTTTGTATGTCTATGATGTATGTATGACTAGGTGATGATACTGTTGGTGCATTATCAGTGAGCACTTCACCATCAGAAGAATATTATACATTTGTAACACTATTGTCCGATAAAAAGCATATCTGAAAGAAATTTCCAAATTTTTAGTTGTAGAAAAATCAAAAGGATTCATAAAAATGCTACAAGATATTTTTAGATATTTTTTCTAATTTGTAATTTTTTTTCATGTTGTTTTATAAAAGTACAATATTTTTTCTAACGATAAAAATAACATATTTTTTTGTTTATTATTCATCAATGTCATACATAAATCATGCAATATCTTCCCCTACATTGTATGAAAATCCCCCTGTCTAGCACCCACGCATCCCTGGTAAATATATACGATTTTAGACACCATATGTATTCAAACGATAAAAAATGTAAGTAAAAATCCTGTTCAACGTAGCCCCGATGGTACTCAAAAGTACCGCTTTGAAAAGTGCTTCGTAAAGTAGACACACTGAAAATTATTTTTTTTAAAGCATAACATATTGTCAAGTGATCTATTTAAAAAAAGGGAAAAAAATATGATAGCCTTATTTTTAAAATTTAAGATGTTCCCGATCAAAAGTTTAGGATACAATATCAGGCAAGAAAATGGAAGAAAATTTGACACTCACATGCACAAAAATAACTTCGTAAGCAATTTTCAACTTATTGGAACTGCTATTGCTATCTAGTTATGGTCAAGAGAAGTATTTACTATTGTTTCCTAAAAGTACCTATTGCGAATAGATTCAATGAGTGTATTTTAATCGAGATAGAAAACTGTGGTACTTTAAAGTACCATCGGGGCATAAAGGGTTAAGAGAAAAAATATGCTTGATTACGTAATAAAAAGTAAACATTTTCTGTTTTATTTTGCAAAAAAGAAAAATATATATACGAAGTTTTATTTGTGTGAGAAAATACAATGTTTTACGCTTTTTTTCACAAATAAGCAAACAAACAGAAAATAAATCTAAAAAAAAAAAAAAAAAAAACTAGAAATACAAATTTTAAATGTAGCTCTGGTCGTCAGTTATTCTTTTCATATCTTTTCTTAAACTATTTAGCAAAATTTCAGAAAAAACAAAAAACAACAACAAAAAAATAAAAATAAAAATAAAAATAAAGAAAGACCCCGATTTTGCCTTGATTTTGCTTTATTATCATATTTGAGTCTCACGTTTTTGAAAGTAAATGCAACTGACAAAGTTCTTTTATTATTTCTTTTACGACTATCTAACTCCCATTATTTGGGGGTATATCCTTGAATAAATCATCACCAATTCCATCGATCCCTTTTAACCCAAAGGCATGATATTAGCAACCAGTGATACTAGTAAAAGCTTCTAATCAAACAACACTATACTCGCAGGAAAGAACAAAATCCACTAAGTATAGTGATCTTAATTCGGAGCATTTCCTTACTTTCTGGCGATCCACAGATACGTGATTTCGTGTGTTCCATTTGTTTGTTGCTTTCTTCTTAGCAATTCTGTTACATTTCAATGAAGTTCTTCCAAGTGCAAGTATTTTCTCTAATGTTTTGAGCCGAAGAGAATGTTACCTGACTTTTATCTCCCTCCTGGTAGTATGAAATTTCGTAGACAGACAAAATTTAATTTAAAATGAGTACTTATTTATTTGAAGGGGTAATAAAATCTTTTTAACTTGTTTTACTTAGAACATCTAAAAGTAATTTTGATATACGAAACAAATGGTCGGCGACATAATGATATTTCTGTTTTCGCAGTAAAATAATAATTTTACAGTCAAACAGTGTATGAATGAACTGGTATTTTAGCTAATTGCATTTTACTTCACATGACTTTCAACTTTGGAAGCACTGCATTGTTCTCTTGAACAAAGTTTCGTGTTAACATGATCAAATTGTCGGAGCTGAAACATTCGAGAGAAAGATGCAAAACTGCATACTGTATTATAATCTGGTTGCAGAAATTGTAGACAGCATATTGAAAATGTACATCCAAAGTTGATTTTTGTAACCTGTGTTATAATGGCAGTCGCGTTGTCTCCTCTGACGATGACTTTTAGAATTAATTTTTCTTCAATCGATAAAATCCCATGATGCTCTTTATGCCTCTCTCAAGTCTGAATACTTCTGCTCAAGTATTATTTTATTTTATTATTTTATAGGAACAGTGAATCTGAACTCATGGGCAAAACTTTAAGGTGATACAGAAAACAGTTAGAAAAGCTTAAAACACCACAAAATACATGATTTTAACTCAAGAAGTAAAGCACTACAGGGCACTTTCTGATTGTGAGTAAAGTCCTGTTTCCAACTCAGTTAGGGTTTTCAGAGCATTCCCATCAATATTACCATACATAAAATGAATGGTCCTTTTCTTCATTAGTAAGAACAGACATCTTACTTGCAATCCATTGCAGAAATGACGATCACTGTAAAAAACCAGCGCTTTATATGTTTAACGATTGCGCCATCTTGCGGTTCACCTATTGCTATAAACCCATGCATTATATGATAAAAATTGTTTAAATTGTTTGCTTGTTTAAATTGGTTATATTACTAGCTCTTAAAGTTGTGCTCGTAAATGCTGACTTATTCTCCATTCCTCTGAAGGAATTTTGGTCCAATTTAATGATGGAAATTTGGCTCTCCTTCTCCCATCCTCTATTGAGCTCAGTTGTTTATCAAATATAGTTATTTACTTTGCAATTTCTTGATTTCTTCTTCTTATTTTTACTCATTTTAGAATTCTAATCAGTAAAAAAATTCTGTCATTTACTAGATATTGTGTGGTACACAGGATTATAATTATAATTTTAAGATACATAGTGCATTTGCATACATTATTGCTAAAATATGACTTTCGTTTCATTTAAAAATATATAACATATGTATTTTTACATTCATTCATATCTCTCTAATCAATTTTGTTTGATTCGCATCCAACATATTGATACTTGTACTGCGTATTGGTATCTTCAAAAACAATATTTAGTACAGACAAACAAAATAATTTTGAGTTTAATTGTTTGTGTCTGTGTGTGAGAGGTGCACTTCTTACTTTGTCCTGGGACCCACTAATTTTCTAATTCCTTTAGAGTTTCATGTTATCTCAATTCTCAATTTTTTATAACATTGTATTATTCTATTTAAACCACGCGCTTAAAAGTTAAATTTAGCATTTATTTTGCTACAACTGGCGACTGATTCACGAACTTTATCATAGAAAAAATATGTTGTATTATTCTATTTAAACCACGCGCTTAAAAATTAAATTTAGTATTTATTTTGCTACAACTGGCGACTGATTCACGAACTTCATCATAGAAAAAATATATTGTATTATTCTATTTAAACCACGCGCTTAAAAATTAAATTTAGTATTTATTTTGCTACAACTGACGACTGATTCACGAACTTTATCATAGTAAAAATATGTTGTATTATTCTATTTAAACCACGCGCTTAAAAGTTAAATTTAGCATTTATTTTGCTACAACTGACGACTGATTCACGAACTTTATCATAGAAAAAATATGTGACAAGCGTACGCGAAAATGTGCATCGATTACATTTACATAATGTAACTAGAGTTTCACATACGTTTTTATTGTGCACAGATATGACTTGGCAATTTTTGGCTTGTGAATTGCACTGCATACAAATGTAATGATAATGAATTCAGAAAACAACGCGCCATATCCTCTTGTAGTGATTTTTATAGCGCATAAAATCGAGCGATTTATTAATGTCATTTCTAAGTTTAGATATTTTAGCATATTATTTCAATAAACTCCAGTTTAAAAAAGATTTATAGCAGTTTTAAAAGGAAAAAAATTATGATCCTCATGCTTACACATAAATGTGTAAAAGTATCTACTTATTTTCGCACACAATCAAGAAACATTGAAAGAATAAATTTATGTTTATTAACGTAACATTGCAAATTATTTCTGCATGTTTTTGTATGCTTTCATACGAAAACGATAACCAAAACTTTAAATTTTATAGAAAAAAAATATTACAAAAATCTTTTTTACAAGTAAGCGAGATAAATAGTGATTATACAGAACAGGTGCGGCTGATATCAATAAAGCTTTTACATAGTCTGCAGCTTTCAAGAAGTGATTTACTATGAAACTATTATTTTACTTTGCTTATTTTACAAATTAAAATTTAATTGAAATTTTCAGAATTATTGATACCGAAATTTGCATTAATATTTAAAAATAAAAGATAACAACAAAAAAGATAATAAAATAACTGGCGCATGTATGTTTTAAAATTAGGTAGTGATCTTTTGCACTTTCGCCCTTCAGCAACTTTATTAAATTGTAACAAGATGGAAACCGTCTAATTTCGACGAAATAAAACCTTTAACCCCTTGAGGGGAGGTGGGATATATTATATCCCACATAATTTTAATTAAAATTTGCACCTGAAACTTTTAATTAAGTTTTTTTTTTTATAACTTTGGGGGAAAAACAGTTGAAAAATTGTTTTTCCTTATTTTGAAATAAAATTTTTCCAAATTTCTAGTGAGAATTCTGCATTAAACAAACGCAATTGCTTACCCATCAAACGGTTAATCGAATTTTGGAAGATATAGGCAAAACACAAAAAATGCTGCACAAAGTCTCTCAGAAATTTCCTACAGTAGAGTCCCGCTTAACCGAATTTCCGCTCCGAGTTATTTTCTTCTGATGGACTGATAAAAAAAATTATGGCCATTTTTTTTCCCCATTCTTTCCAGAAATTCAGGGTTCTAACTTTTTACGGCTGCTTTTTCGTCTTCACCTAACACTTCATTTATAATGGCTGTTTCTTAATAATGGAATCTATCAGTCCATCAGAAGGAAATGACCCATTCCAAAGGTATAAGTTCGATTGAAAAAAATCTACTTAATACTTTGAGCAGAAAGAAGAGGCTACACCTGCAATTTTCATAACACTAATAGAATTACATAGCTGCCAATTTGTACCTCTAAAATTACCTCTGAAATTCAATACAAATTTTTGCCGTATTTAATCGTTGGCAATTGTTAGATTTCGGCGATTGAATTAGACAAAATTTATTGGTAAGTTTTAGTGGTAAAGAAAAATGTCAAAAATTGGTAGCTATGCAGTAGCGTAATACTGCAGCAAAAAAAAAAAAAAAAAAAAAAAAAAAAAAAAAAAAAAAAAAACTGCAGCAAAATTGACATTAACAAACAAAGAACTATCAAGGACTTTTTCAAATAAACAATTCCATTCCCCGTTTTTCTTAACGGAAATGTACATCAAAGAAATGTTGCTAGTACCATAAAAATGAATGAATTAAGTGAAAATTTATATTTCATCTCCTTAGTTGGTGACGATTTGTGTAATTTCGGTTTATCCGAGTTTTTTACTTATCCGAGGTGAGTTTGGTCCGTATCAACTCGGACAATCGGAACTCTACTGTATCTTTCTCTGTCTGTACGGATTTTATAATCGCCCCATATCTTATTCAAAGTCATAATAACACGCTTTCTATAAATGAACTTTTTGAAATGATATGAGGCTGGAAGCCAACAATTATAACATTTACGAATTTTATAATTTTCGAGAAATTTAATAGTGAAATACTCGCACGGGGTTTGACATAGTCAGAATGCGTAAGGTTTTTAGGTGCGTTCGTAATTATATAAATACGTAGCACCTATAGTCGTCGTTCAGTCCGTCCGTCTGTCCGTCTGTCTGTCTGTCTGTCCGCATGTAACAGAGCAAAAACTACCCAACCGAATGGTCTGAAATTTTTTATGTATGATTGTTGCAAAATTTTGTCGAGCCATTTCAAATTTTATGAAAATCGGATGCATAGTTTAATTACAGGGGCAATCAAAAGTTTTTCTTTACATTACGGCCAATGGGAAAAATTATTGCAAATGCATTTTAATGATGTTACAGCCTTCCGAATGGTCTGAAATTTTAAATATATAATTGTTTCAAAATTTTGTCGAGCTATTTGAAATTTTAGGAAAATCGGATGTATAGTTTAATTACAGGGACAGTCAAAAGTTTTCCGTTACATTACGGCCAATGGGAAAAAAATATTGAAAGTGCGTTTTAATGACGTTACAGCCTTCCGAATGGTCTGAAAATTAAATATATAATTGTTGCAAAATTTTGTCGAGCCATTTCAAATTTTATGAAAATCGGATGTATAGTTTAATTACAGGGACAGTCAAAAGTTTTCCGTTACATTACGGGGAATGGGAAAAAAATTATTGCAAGTGCATTTTAATGATGTTATAGACTATGCACTTATGAATTTAAAAAATATATACATTCAGTACAATATGGGGTACAAAAAATAATTATAAAACTAGTTATAGTACGAACACACCTCATTTGCCACGTTTGACGAGCAATTCCCGACTTGTTTAATTTGTCACCATTACTTTTCGAAAGTAATCTTCAAGTTATTTTATCGCATAATTTTCCGATTAAATAAATTTACGATTATAACTCCGACTTATTGGCGTCAAAGTAAAAATCGTACATACCGCGGGCATGCACGAATATCCCCCTGGTAAGTATAGCTTTTAGATGAAATTCTGTAAACAAATTGTGATGAAATGCAGTATAATTAAATTCAGTGCCTATTGTCTTTGAGTACCGCAGTATTTTATCTTTCATTATATTATTTAATAAAAAGAATTGATAGCAAAATGCTTCAAATGAATGGATTTGGTGTACCTTTTCCAACGTTCTTCAATCGCACTAAGATTTTTTCTGAATGTTGCACTAACTTTAAGATTCTTCCAAATGCGCTTTATTTATTACAGTAAAATTAAGTTGACCAGATGGATACACAATAATTTTATAGCCCTACTGTTTGAACTACTTTCGTGTTTTTTCCCTGTTTTTGTTTTTCGCTTTCTTTTACTAGTTTTTTTTATATAACTCTATAGGATAACTCGTCCCAGTAGTTTGTGTGTTGCAGATGCATCATTTAGGGATGCAGGGAAGAGCAAATGCCACACCATGAGTTCCAAACTTAAAAAATATATACGAGGGCAGTATGATAATGTACCTGGCCTCGGACAGAGATTGTGCTACTAGAATTTAAAAAATGATTTAATTCGCAAAGGTGACCTTTCGCATCAAACCTGGTCATTTGGCAAGTCACTAAGGGCTTTATTTTGTGAGTAGAAGCCATTTAAATAGAAGAACTCTGGTGGTATTTCAACAATGAAAAAATTTGAATATTGAGCAGTGATAAAAAACCAATTTTTGAAAAAGAAAGCAAATGATGAGATTAAAGCGAAACTCAGAAAAGTTTATAGGGACCCTGCACCTTCGTTATCAACCATAATATATTGGACAGCTGAATTCAAATGCGCTGTACAAGTATTTTTGATGAAGAACGTTCAGGTCGTCCATCTGAGGTTACGACATCAGAAATGATAGAAAAAATCCACGATATTGTGATAAACGATCGGAGAGTGAAAGTTCGCGAGATTTCTGGGACTATACGAATCTCAACTGAACGGGTGTAAAATATATTAACAACTCATTTGGATATGAAAAAGTTTTCCGCAAAATGGGTGCCGCAATTGCTCACTATTGACATTAAACACACTCATGTGTCAATTTCAAAAAAATGTTTGGCGAAGTTAAAGTGAAATCCAAATGATTTTGGCGTCGATTCATAACTGTTAACGAAACATGGATTCATCACAATACACCAGAAACTAAAGAACAGTCCAAACAGTGGGTTTTTCGTGGCCAACCTGCGCCAAAAAAGGCTAAAGCGACTTTATCTGCAAAAAAAGTCATGGCTACAGTGTTTTGGGATAAATGCGGCATAATTCTCATCGATTACCTTAAAAAAGGCAAAACGATCAATGGAGAATATTATGCCAACTTATTGGATCGTTTCACCTATGTTGTGAAAGAAAAACGTCCGCATTTGGCGAAGAAAAAAATTTTCTTTCATCAAGACAATGCACGCGTGCACACTTGTGTCGTCGCCATGGCAAAATTCTATGAATTAGGATACGAACTGCTTCTGCATTCACCATATTCGCCAGATTTAGCCCCTGGCAATTATTTTCTATTTCCAAATATGAAAAAATGACTCGGTGGAAAAAAAAATTTGGCTCTAACGAATAGATTATTGCTGAAAAAAAAAACGCCTATTTTGAAGGGTTGGAGAAATCATATTTTTTAGAGAGGATAGAAAACATAGAAAAAGTTGGGCTAAGTGAATCGAACTAAAAGAAGATAATGTTTAAAAATAAAGCACATTTTTTACATAAAAATGTATTTTTCTTGTCAAGGCCAGGTACTTATCATACAGCCCTCGTATATAATATTTTTCATTATTTTCTTATTATTAGATGAACTTTTTTTTCTTTTTAATATATTAATTGCATGTGAATAAATTATGATTGTCAATATTATGTTGAAAAGATGCAAGCCAAAGGAATACACAATAAAAAGGTCATTCATACTGAGAAAAATCTGGATTGTCCAATGAAAGAATTTCGCACCTTCCACGCAAAATCTGAAATGAGGTTGCTACATTCTGGCCGTAAATTCGTGCAGCTTCATCCCGAAGAAAATGGGTTTGAATCGGCGTGATCCAAGTGGGATCCTATTATATTTCTTTTTTTTTGGAGTTCTCCTTTTAATGATTTTATTCTAAATATATTAATAAATATTTTTATGCGGGATATTGCTGTTTTGTATTTTTTCTTTGTTCAAAAGGATTATGACTTAGATGACCGATTGGATTTAACCCTCTCGCTGCGAATTTTTTTTTTTTTTTTTTTTTAATCAAAATAGGTTCAAAAAGTGCGCATTTTTTTATTACATATTTCAAATCTATATATATTTTAGAGCTTAAATATGTAAGCATCTTTTGTATAAGAGCTTTTTTTAACCCAAACATGAATCAATAATTAAACATTTAAATCAGGGCTGTCATTGGGAACTATTTTTATATTCTCTCATCACTATTTTAAGAAAATCAATTTCGCAGTATATTTCTCTTGTAGATGTTGTTAAAGTCTATATGGAATTTTTTGTATTTAAAACGTGGTCCGAGTTGAATTAAAAAATAGTCGGCAGTGGAAAAAATAAATCCCCGAGGAAACCTCGGGTTGCGCAAATTTTGCTACTTTTATGTTGCCCCAGGAAATCTCGGGTTGCACAGCGAGAGGGTTAATCAGCATGCACCTCCCC
This sequence comes from Maratus speciosus, assembly GCA_963932465.1. Taxonomy (NCBI): domain Eukaryota; kingdom Metazoa; phylum Arthropoda; class Arachnida; order Araneae; family Salticidae; genus Maratus; species Maratus speciosus. The sequence continues at coordinate 307,580,550 of OZ010788.1, read as the reverse complement.
CCTCCCCCCAAGACCCCTCCCAAAATAAAAAGAAATAATTGCCACCTTCGTTTGTCTACTACATAGGATATAATATATAATTCTTGAACTTTAGACAAAAATTAGCCAAGTTCATGGCAAACGAGCATAGGACCACTACGTCCAATGTAAAACTTCTATTTCTATGAAAGGTCAACAAAAATCAATAAGAGAGATATGCCATGTATGACATCGAATGAATTCGCATTCTTTTATTTCAGAAAAAGAAAATGAAATAATAAACTAGAAATAAATCTAGATAAACGGATAGACTAGAATAATTGAATGCTACACTTTCTTTAATCTCTGTTACAGAAAGTGAAGCACGCGTCCTGAATAGTTCCACTTATAATGTCTGTCATAAAATACGGCCACTGCAGCGGGCGCATTTCGTGCTTGCGTGTGGCCCCAACCTAAGAAAATCTATTGTATTATTCCGCCATCTATGGAGTAATTCCAAAACTACAGTTAATTTTCAGTAAAATAGATTTTGTCACAATCTTTGATCAATAGATTAAGGTTGTTCTTTTAAAAATCATTATAAAACTCGAGTAGTATTATAAATTTTTAGTTGTTTTTTGTAAATGTCTAGCTTTATTTTTACTTAATTTTTGTTTTTCAATTTCATATATGCATTTTCTACTTGTTTTAAAACAAAACATACTTTCCAATGGTACTAGCTAAATGCATACAACGACACATAAGAAATACAGTCGTGGAAAAAAAAAAAGTAAACACCCCCTACTAATTCCTCAACAAATTATCACAGAAGAAAGTTACTGGTACCGAACGATTGGAAATAAAGTCTACCTTTAAATGATGCGTATGAAATGTGCTTAGGGGGCTTTTACATATTAAAACTAACCCAAACTTCATTTTTTTTTCAATGACAGTACCCAACGGCAATACCCAAATCAAATCTCCGGTTCAAACTATGCCTAGACACCAAATTGCAAGCCATTTGAATGATAAGTTTTTTAATTATAAATATTCAAAATTTAGTTCTTCTAATGTTAAATTACATTTTCATATTTTTATTAATATCTCCTGAAATTATACTCCTAATGTGCTAATTTTTTGTGTAGCAATAATACCAAAATATCCAAACATAAATACGTTGAATTTACAATTTTTATAATTTTATGATATGAATTATGAAATTAATATTCGAAAAAATTATGAATTGCAACCTACAATTTTTTGATGGATATAGATTTATTAAGTCCTGCTTTATGGAAATCCAAAATTTCACATTTTTCTTCCAAGTAGTTTTCAAATTATGCTTAAAAAACTGCAAAATGATGGTTTAAGGGGCCGTCTATGATAGAAGTGAGTAGATATTTTGAAAATTCTTGTGCTATCCTGCAATCTAGCAGTCTTCAATGATTGCTTGAGTGGCGCTTAAGATGCCTTGATCAAGAATTTGGGGCCCTCTCTGTCAACAGTCGAGTACCGGACTTCAATTTGGATACAGCCCCTAAAACACGCTCGTTTTAAAATAATTAATTTCTCGGAAACTTATGGTACGAATTGCATAAAAATTTATTTTTAGGCTAATTGAAGGGTGTAGAGTGCATTTATGCTGTCAGAATTGTGTACTGCTATTGAAAAAATAAAGTTATGGTTCGTTTTAATATGTAGTTGGCCTCCTAAGCACATTTTATATATATCATTTAAAAATAGACTTTATTACCAATCGTGTAGTACCAGTAACTTAGTGTCGCAATCGACTTTTTCAATCAAAAATACAGGATGTCTTATTCCAAGCCGATTACGGATTTTCGTTCATAACCATTCCCGCAGAGAGGGTGGAGGCAAGGCCGTAGCCAATAGGGGGATCACCAGGGTTTGATCCCCCTCCGAAATTTCTGCCAAGATGATTATAAATATGCCATTAACTATAACTATCACTCAACACAGTCAAGATTCGAAAGTCAAGTACAGTAGAGTCACGATTATACGAGTTAATATGGACCAAGCTCACTCCGGATAGGCAAAAAACTCGGATAAACCGGATTTACACAAATCGTCACCAATTAAGGAAATGAAATATAAATTTTCCCTTCATTCATTAATTTTTGTGATACTAGCAATATTTCTTTGATATACATTTCCGTTACTTTTAAGAAAAACGGGGAATGAAATTGTTTATTTGAAAAAGCGCTTGATATAGTTTTTTGTTTGTTGCATGTCAATTTTGCTGCAGTTATTTTTGTTTATCTGCAGTATTACGCTACTGTATAGTTACCAATTTCTAAGATTTTTTCTTACCACTAAAACTTACTAGTAAATTTTGCCTAATTCAATCGGCGAAATCTGACAATTGTCAACGATTAAATATGGCAAAAATTGGTATTAAATTTTAGAGCTAACAAAACCGTACAAATTGGCAGTTGTGTGATTCTATTAGTGTCATGAAAATTGCAGGTGTAGCCTCTTCTTTCTGCTCAAAGTATTAAATAGTTTTTTCAATCGAACTTATACCTTTAGAATGGATCATTTTCTTCTGATGGACTGATGGCTTCTATTATTATGAAACAGCCATTATAAATAAAGTGTTAGGTGAAGATGAAAGAGCAGCCGTAAAAAGTTAGAACTCTGATTTTCTGGTCAGAATGGGGAAAAATATGGCCATAATTTTTTTTTTAAGTTTTTAAAAAAAAGTTAGTTTAAAAAGTTAAAACTTGGGTGGCATAAATTGTACATGCGTCTGAATATATACAACGCAATTATTATAACGCAATTGAAGAAAAAGCAATTAAAACCCTAATTTCCTCTACTTTGTCAGGGAGCTCTAGTTTCACAGGGCCCCTTGCTAACCAAAAGTTGTCATATGTCCCCAAGACTATTAACCGCTTACACTATTTTTTGTATATTTTGTTAATGTATTGATGTTTAAATTTTAAGCTAATGTGTATTTCTTTTTTAAAGGTAATTATTCAACAAGTTTATTTTCTAGTGTCATACTTACCGCTGGCCCGTATCCTCTCCAGAGTTGGGCAAAATACATCGGAAAAGCATTTTCGATACAAAATACATTGGTTTTACAACTTAAAATGCAAAATACTTTCCAAATTTGAAAAATTCAAAATACAAAATACGTGTATTTTGAAAGTACGTTTAAAATACAAAATACATAAAAAAAAAAAAAAAAAAATCTATTGTGCATTTAATTGTTCAATAAAGAAGTAAAATAAATTAAAACTCAACGAAAGATAACAAAAACAAAACTCACGGATTGCAGCAACAATGTACTTAAAAGTGTAGGACAGTTACAAGAATAACTAATAATGAATAAACTTCCCTTTAAAGGTAGTTACTCACTAGGAATAACTGCATGAGTTGATTGTGGATCCGATAAGGAATCTCTTTCAGGAGGCATAGGATAGCACCACCCGCTACTGAGTGTTCGAAGCCAAAATTGAGACAGTATTGATTTTCAGAAAACCATGAAAAGTTTGGTGCAATTCTATTCAATAGGTGCAGAGAAATAAAAATCTCGAAAATCCTAAAAAAAACACAGCACAGAAAAAAAATCATCTGTAGGACGATATACACCAAAGTGTCATCCATACTAACTGAATATGATGAAGTTTGATGAAATTCCGTGCTTTAGTTTTTGAGATATAGCTCTCACGGCACACCTGCCAACTTCAGATTTTTTTAAAATCAAATAAATGCACTACGAGCCGGAAAATTTATTTGAAAAACGTACCTTTTATCTACGTGGTACTTATTTTATTTCAATTTGATTTACAAATATGATCATTTTGACATTAACTCCTTCAAGGGCGGTGGTTCATTTTTGTACCATCTAATTTTAATTCCTAAAAGCCACATTGGCACCAGAATAATGGAATGAAAATTTTCCTTTTATTAAGTAGTATATGAACAAAAGCTTTTGCTTATTTGAAAAAAAAAATTGTCCATAAATTCCGGTGTCGTTCATTAATTTCGGCATTTTACGAATAGAAGAACCTTGCCCCTGAAAGGGTAAAAAAAAAAAAAACGAGAGTTTTGCATACATGTTACGGTAATCATAAAAACACAGCTTAACAACACCACCTCTTGAGCGATGAACCACAAATTTTATCAGCATTAATTTATTTGATCTAAAATAATATGAAATTGGATTAAATTTTGTCCATTAGTTTTTTAGATATAGTTATCGCGGAAATCATGAAAAATACAGCACAGCAGCATCATACCTATTGAGCAATATACACTAAAAGGTATTCGGCAAGTATTTCTGTTAGGTCTATATGCAGTTTGATGAAATTATGTATATTGGTTCTTAGAATATAGCTATCATGGAATACAATAATTAAGCATAGCACTGCTACCTGTTGGGCGATATAAACCCAAAGCTAAGTTATACCTAGATCTATCTTAATCTGAAGTTTGATGATTATTAAACTTCATGCATTAGTTCTTGAGATTGAAGGGCCATAAAAATTGTGTCTCACACGGACTAACAGACAGACACACATTTTCAAAAATAGTTAAATCGCGTTCAAGACATCCCGAAACGTGTAAATCAAGCAAAAAACAAAAGTCGAAAATTTTCACTATTTGAATACTTTCTTCTTATGTATTAGAAAAATGTAAAATCAAATCAGTCTAGTATCAGTCTTTTCAATCAGTCTTTTTTAGTATATGTCTACAAAAGAACACATTTTATAATAATCTGATGTGTACAATGACACCGAATAAACTTGTTTAAATGTATTTTTCCCTTTTTATATAATACGCGCGTATTTAATAAGAGCTCCCAACACGCAAGATTTTTTAGGCCTACCATTAATAAAATATTTGGGACACAAATTTTCGATTATGGTGATTTTAGAAATACTGCATACGAAATTTAAAATATGTATTACTGAACGCAAAAATATAAATGAAAAAATTAGATAATTTTTAACAAAAGTTGTATTATTATTATTAACAAAAGTACGAATTCTTCGTATAAAGTAATTTTAAAATTAAAAGACTCAGGTAAAATATTAAAACCATATGTAAACGCAAAGAAATAAGAAATCATTTGCACTTACTATGGAAGTCTTGGAACTTTAAATATAGAGCAGAGAAAATATGAAAGCTCTTACATTTGTAAAAGAAAGCACTTACAAAATATTCATAAAAAGTAGGAATAATTCTAATGCAAAATTTTCAAAGTCATAAATTTCAAATTTTCATTGTCAAATCGTTCCGTTAAAAGTTCATTGTAACAATTTTCTTACGGTTACTGTCTAATGCATTTTTACTTCCTTCTATCTTCAATAGATGAAAGTATTGTAATTGAAATTTTTTCCGACTTCCAATTTTCGACGGATTTACAAGTTATAGGGATCAGAGATCCCCCCCCCCCCAAAACATGTTTACACAAAATGTCTGTCTGTCCGTGTGTCGCCATTGTACCATCGAAAAGTGTATGAAGTTTTGCATAGAATTGAACCAATTTTTTGTGTATGTATTTAGCTGTGGCAAGCAGGTCCTCCTTCAATTTAGAAATATTCTGCCAGAAAGGAGCGCTGTATTAGCGATTTTTGTGCCTTTTTCCTTATTGTATCATCAATAAGTGTATGAAGTTATCCATAGAATTGAACCAAATTTTTTTGTGTATGTTTCTGGCTATGGCCAGCAAATCCTCCTTCGATTTGGAAATATTCCACCGGAATGAAGGGCTGTAATAGCGATGTCCGTGAAATTTTCATTATTGTACCATCAATAAGTGTATGAAGTTATGCATAGAACTGAACCAATTTTTTGTGTATTTGGCCGTGGCCAGAAGTTTCTCCTTGTATTTGAAAATATTCTGCCGGAAGGGGTTTTTTGTAATAGCGATTTTGTGCCATTTTCTTCATTTTACCATCGAAAAGTGTATGAAGTTATGAACAGAATTGAACCAAATTTTTTGTGTATATTTTTGGCTGTGGCCAGCTGGTCCTCCTTGAATTAGGTAATATTCCGCCGGAAAGGGGCGTTGTGATAGCAATTTTTGTGTAATTTTCTCAGGTTTTCGTAGTTCTGTTATCCATTTTTGGCTCGTGCAGCGACGGGAACTGGCGTTCTGCTAAGCCGGCTATTCGCAAACAGCTGATGTACAAAAGAATAACGAAAAAATATATGGATTTTAATAAATATCATGATCGAGATTAACTCATTTTTACTCCGATTAATTGAGTGAAGCAGAAATTTAAGATGAAAATCAAACTTGGCATAGTATTGAACTAATAATATTGCAGTATTAACATCTGTAACTATTTTTTGAAATATTAAGATGTATGAGATAGAAGAACTTTTGGGGATTAGCACATCCAACTAGTTTACAAAATTTATATAATTAATTAAACAGGCGAATTTTTAAGAAATCTTATTTCGATATTTTTTAAATAAAACTACTACACCAGAAACAAAAATTGAGCTCTTTATATGGGTGGTCAACGGGCATACTGTCGGTAATCGAGCGCTGCACCTATGCAACTCTGAGAGATCCTTCTGGTCTATTACGATTCACCATACATGTTTTTTTGTCCTTGTAATTCCCACAGCAATATTAAGATATATAAAAGTTATTTTTGTAACCAATCAGCAAGAAATCTCAGCAATAGTCGAAAAGTGTGTTTATATTAATTTACAGAACAGAATTTGAAAACTAATCAGAACAGAGAGTCATGTATTTCCTTTAAGTGAATCGTAGCTTTTCTCTGTGCGGTTTAACCCTTTGTCTACTGACGGTACTTATAAGTACCACTCAGTTTAAACTTTCATCCCGTAGTGAATATTACTAATATTCTAATAGTTCTTTGCAAAAACACTCTTTTTAACTCCCCTTTATTCGGATACATGGCAGCAGTAGTTCTAGGTTTGTTATTTTAGCGAGGAAGGAGGCTATCTTTGAAACAGTAAATGTGTTTTGTGCCGACATTTTGTACAGATTGTCACGCGCGCCTTTTTATTACTGCAAACACAGTAAAAGATATAAGATAAGTGTTGGATATTTTTTATGTGTTCATTATGATCTTAGAATACAGTTTGACTAGCTATTTTAGGTGAACAGTGTATGCATTTGATTTAACAGTTGAATTACTCGGTGGTACTTATAGGCACCGTCAGTACACTGGGTGTTGGAGAAAAACTTCTTGTTTACTTTTCGTCTGTGTATCCATTGTTTTCATCTGTTTTAAAATGTAATTACTAAAATGTAGTGTAGTAATAATTTTCCTAGTATTTCTTTTCTGTTTTTTCATCATTTTTTAACGGAAATCGAAAAAGTTGTGGCACCGGCTCTTTTTTGCTATGCTAGAAATGGCATATGTAAATTCATATATTGCATATGTGGAGATGAGAAAGAATATGCTGTCCCTGGAATATAAACGTCGCAAAACTAAAGGAGTACTAGCAAGATCGAAACTTAAAAAAAAAAAAAAAAAGTTTTTTTTCCCTTTCAGGGGCAAAGCATTTTCAGTGCTAAAATGTTGAAATAAATTTTGGCACCGGAATTCGCCAAAAAATTTATTTATAAATTAGAAAAAGGCTATATTTTACATACTTATTGAATCGAAAATATTTTACCACAATTCTGGTACCATTTGAAATACCTTGTGGGTGTGGGTTTTCTGTTACGCTATTTTAGTCATAGTGTACTAACGGTACTTTTAAGTACCACTTTAATTAAATACCCCTGAGGAATTAAATTTCTCATGGGTGAGTATTTTTTTTTTATGTTTAACCTTTAATCTTCATTGTAGTAACTGAAAAAAAAAATTACATGAAAAAATTTGAAGTAGATCATAATGCTGTAGATAAAGGGTTAAACATGGCAGTTTGAAATTTGGAAAAAATGTATTTTGAGTATTTTTAAAATACGAAATACATTGTAAAACCATCAGAAAATACATTACAAAAATACTTTGATCTTATAGGTTTAAAATACGAAATACAAAATACAAATGTGTTTTGAAAATGTATTCCAAATACTTGTATTTTCGATGTTGCCCAACTCCTGATCCTCTCGATGCGGCCCTGTTCATGGCTTTAACAAGAATGAAGCTATTATAGCGAAAATTTCAACAGAATAACTTCACTTCCCGTGAAAGGTGGTGACATTATGGGAAGTGCATTAAAATTTATTGAGTGACAGCGAACTACATTTTGAATTATGGAGCATATTGCTCAGTGTTGTTTGGACACAAATATAGTGGTCATTTACAGGTTTTTTTCGTGATTTCATCATATTTCATTGCGAGCAAAGTTAGTCTTTTAAATTTATCGTTAGAATAATTTCTTCATTATTAAATGTATGAGAGAAAGTCCGCGTTCGATGTAGACTGAGATATCCTGTAATTTTTCATTAAAAAAGTGGATTGCGAACTTTATTTCCCATACAAAAGTTATTCTTTGTAATATGGTCTACCATCTCTTAAAGTTAGTTCACACTTTTTTTAATCCTCTAGTACATACGAAGCAAGAGATGCTATTTTGAAACAGAGAAAATGAACCCCAAAACTTATTTTTCTTTTTTCAGAATAAAATGATAATATTATTTGAAAAACGATAAAAACCTTTGGAAAACGATAAAAATTACAAATTATCACATCTTTTTAGAATGTGTGTCAATGATAAACTTTTTCCTTTAAAAAAATCTACACACGTTACTGAATGTGGTCTGCTACTACTCTTTTTTTTTTGTTTTTTCCTACTTAAAAAGATCTTCAGAAACAGTAAAAAGCTGTATGCTGCTTTTATTCTATGTCCTTTTTTATGTTCAATTTTTCCACAATCATATTTTATATGATGTTTAAAACAATGATAAAATTAAATAGGTTCTTATTCTTTAAAGGCGATAAAATTTGGGTGGGGTTTTAAAAAAAATGAATCTGGCCCGTATTCAGGAATTACATTAAAAAAAGCACCACACCCAGTGCGTACTGGATAAACCAGCCACATTATACGAAAACTTAAATTCGTGCTCAGTCACCATCACCCCTCAAAAAACATTTGGGCAGTTTGCCCTTTTAAAAGTTGTATTGCATAAAAAGGTGTCTTTTGATTTAAAAGAATGTATGCAGGACTTTCACCAAATAAAACTTAGTAGTACAAGTAAAAATAAAGCTGTTTTAGCACGCTTTTTAGGGGGGGGAGGGGCATTTTAACTCAGGAGGAGGAGAGGATTAAAGTTTTTTAAGTAGGTCAAGTGGGGTATCGTTTATTATGTATTTTTTAAATTGTAAATCGAATGACACCATCCGCCAACCGATACGATCACTTGTTACAAAGTTACGGTACTTTTTATGAATAAAAAGTCAAAAATTATACTTTAGTACAGATAAAATAGGTTTTTACAATAACAACTGATGGCCATTCACGAAAATTTGGGAAGAACTTCGTTTTGGCACTAGAAATGAAGATCCGATGACTCCTTAAAAAATAAAGTAGTTTTACCGTGTTTTAGGGTGGCAAAAGGAGCATTTTAACTCAGAATGAGGGGGAGGGGGATAAATCAACTTTTTTTTAAAAAAATCTTTCAGGGGCAGAAAAATTCTGTTAGTAAAATGATGAAATAATTGACTGATACCAGAATTTACAAACGCATTTTTCAGAAACTAAACACCTGCTTTTCTACGCTTTCATTAAAAAGGCAAAATTTTATTAAAATATTCTTTGTGTCGTGTGCCAGTTTTGGAATTAAAATTAAGTAGTCACGTTGTGTGGACCTTGGAAGGGTTAAATAGGTCGAGTGGGCCAGCGCTTGTTATGTATTTTTGTATTCTAAATCAAATGATATCGTCGCAAGTCGATACAATGATCTGTTACAAAGTTACGAGAGGTTATTCTTATTAAAATAAAGTAGAAAATTATACTTTATGAGAGAGCACAATTTTATTACACCTAAAGATAGTAAAATAAATTTATTTTGGGGGGGTCTCATCGGATCTGTGATGTGTCATCTGAATAATGTAAGACAGATGTCACCAACCCTTCGGCTGTCGGAACAATAGCGTCCACGGAGCTTCAATACATACTTATTCACAATTAAATAGTTTGGATTCATGGATAATAAGTGCAGAGTTTCAATTAAAAAAAATATATGTTCTGCAAAGGGAAAAATAATGCAGGATTCATGCATATTAAAAAAGAAAAGCTTTTTCGGAACTCTTTTATTTTTTGTATATGGAAGAAACTTGTTACACTGTCTACTATTTTTTTTTCTTTTTTACAAATGTACATCTATATCCACACATGTTTGGAAATGCACATGTTTACAATATGCGCATCTAACATGCGAACATATAAATTAGTATGTGATTGGGAGGTGCAACATGAAAATTTCGAAGGAAATTCAAATGCCTTCATGATAGTAAAAAACTGACAACGATGTAAGGTATGAGCTATATCGATCTCGAAACCGCAGAGGTGGTCCGCCGTAGCCCAAACCTACCCGCTGGTTGACCCTTTAAACATTGAATTTAGTCTTTAAATTTTTCCGGTGACATTTTCCGTGATCGAGTCTGCCGTTTACCGTACCCGGTCAACTGTTGAAAGGGGTGTATGTGATCTTCGACGGGCGCGCAGCCACCTTTTCCGCTTAGTAGGGCGGTCTTCCTTTGCCTGTTCAATTTTATAAAAAGGTATTTAAACAATTTTTCATCAGCGCGTGATACAATTCTAATAAAGCAAAACATAAATTTTTAATGTTCTTTAAAAATACTTATTTAAAAAAAAATGAAAACGTTGTGTGCCTTATCAATTTAAAACAGAATAATGTGTATGAGTAACATGCACAGACGTGGAAAAAAAAAAGTAAACACACTCCTACTAACTCTGCAACAAATTATTGTAGAAGAAAGTTACTGGTACCAAACGAAAAAAATGTCTACTTTTAAATCATGTATATAAAATTTGCTTAGGAGCCACTACTTATTAAAACAAGCCCAAACTTTGTTTTTTATTTCAATAGCAATACTCAAGTTTGACACTATAAATAAGTTCTACATTCTTCAATTAGCCAAAATACAATTTTCACGAAATTCATTCGATTAGTTTCAAAGAAACTAATTATTTTAAAATGAGCCTACTTTAGATTAATAAGGCAAATTTAGATTGCAAATAAGGCTTTAATGAGCCTTATTTGCAATCGTTTGGCACCAGTAACTTTCTTATATTATAATTAGTTTCAGATCTAATAGGGCGTGTTTACCTTTTTTTTTTTCCACCACTGTACATTGACAATATTATATTACCGGCATCAATAAATATTTTATTAATGAAATTTCTAATAGGTGAGAAATATAAGGCACGTAAACTATAATTTTATGACAAATGCTCCACATTATCTTCAACATTTTGAATAAAAATTTCTGATAAATTTAAAATTAAAAAAAAAAAGCAAAATCCATAAAAACGGCAGACAGTGTTGCCAGATTGGGGACTTTTTTAATTCAGATTATTTGACTGTCACCACTTTTTTAAATAGTATAATTTGCCTTATTTTTCAGAATTTTAATCTACTTTTAAGTAGGCCGAATATTTCTATCTCAAAAAAGCGGTGACAGTCAACAATCTGGCGACAAAAAAGTCCTTAATCTGGCAACACTGACGGCAGATTTGAGATACCATTCTTGTTATTTTTGGAATAATTGCAAAAATTGATCCCCTTTTTTTTTAAGATCGATAAATTATAACATTTATTTATTTATTATCTGACTTAACGTAGGGCATAACTCCGTACTTAAATTCACCATCCTATATTTAAATAATATTTGGGTCTATTTTTTTTTTCTTTTCTGAATATGTGTTACTTGTTGTTATAATTATAGCCATAATGAACTGAAGGGAGCGGAATTATGAAAAATTAGAGTAGGGGATAAGTTAGAAGTAAAAAGAATTAGTTTTACATAAACAAAATAGAAATAATAATAATAATTTTAATTGTAATTAAAGAACATCTCATTAAAGTTTTCGCCCTTTCTTTTTTCTTCGAGAGATATATGATCTCAATATATACCATAGGTGTTTGCGAAATGTCCGTAAAAGGTTTATTTTTCATTATTTGTAATTTCAAATACATACTCCCAGAAGGTAACAAAAGGTATGGTATCATCTATACGTGGCACTTTATAGTTTTCAGTTTTGTCAATGACTTATTTTCCATCCTTATATTAAAAGTGACCTAATGGCCTAAGTGCACTTCGATGAACAGTTTTCTTCTGTACAATAATATAAAATGACTAGTAACATAAATCTAAAATATTAAACATAAAAAAATAACTAAAATGCAATTATACGGGGCAGGAACAAGTATACATTTAACACTCGATATTTTGTATTAAAGATTTTTGAAAACGAGCTTATCTGTTTAACCCTTTATCCACTGACGGTACTTATAAGTACCATTAAAATAACTTTTTAAAAAATTCATTTAATACATCCATTAGTAATAATATAGTTTAGAATGAGTTATAGATGCATTACTTTATCTTGATCCAAAAAGCATTATTTTTGACACAAAAAAAATATTTTAAAGGATGATTTATTTTGACTTTGCATCTTTTCAGCTTTCTTGGCGTTGGCTGGGGGGGAGGGGGATTTTTCAATTCGGAAATATTTCTAAATTTCTATTATAACAACATTATATTTGTACGTTTCCCAATTCTACAAAATACTAAGAAAAATATTTAAAATAAAAGATTTGAGTGGAGTTATAAATATTGCACGAAATCCCCATAAATTCAAATTTAATTAATCCTTCTAAATCTTCCCATCCTTCTAAAATTTATTAAATGAAGATGTAAATCTTCTAATGTCGTTTCAAAAATTCACGAAAAATGCTTTAGAAGGTAAAATATTCATGAATTCATAATTACCTAAAGTGTTAAATTTATTAACAATCAACAAAACGTCATTCTTACTTACATTTTAATTCATTAACATTAATAAAATATCAGATAAATTTGTATCAGATCTTCTTTTAACAAAGGTGGCTTCATAAGTTTAAATTATTTGATTAAGTCCTAATGCGTTATTTAAAAAAGATTTTAATATTAGGTGTTTAGTTTAAATATATTTAAAAAAGAATGACTTGCATGTTAACAATTTGGAAAAATATACAATAAATAACTTCTATATCGGTAAATATTGATAAGTTAATTTATTAGATGCTTTAGAAACTATTAAAGTATCTTTGAGTTATAAAAAAAAATGCATGTATTTAATCTTCTCACCGCCGCAAACTGATATATCCGTTCACAAGGCTGTAGGTTTCATTGCAATATAATCATTATTTTATTTAATATAATTTTATAGCCATAGGGTAGGGGAGTACACAGTGAGACATGGAACACAGTGAGACAGCAGCCGTTTTGACATATAGTTATAACTTTTTCTCTTAGCTGGGACACACACTGAACCACCCCATCTTATGCAACACGTGGATGTAGTTTCGGCACTTCGGTTACTCGTCCAACAAAGTAAGTAATTATTTATTTTACAGGGGTTAAAGCTACATAAACGTCCATTTTAGAGTTTATTTCTTTCATTATAGCATATATTTACTTAACCAAACCTAATTATCTCCAATGATAGACTATGTCGACAAAACGACACAAGCATTCAAAGCTGTGAAATTGATGATGGAACAGATATGGCATCCATTTTGTTACAACGTAACGAAAGTACACAGTGAGACACACAGTTGTGGTACACAGTGAGACGTGCCTCACTGTGTATCTACTATGCTGTTCTGATATTTAAAAAAAAGGTTATTTATTAATAAAAGAAGGTTTTTTCTCTCCCTCTCTGTCTGTGTGTGTGTGTGTGGGGGGGGTGCGATGGTTAGTGAAATCTACTAAACGCAAGAGGTGAAAATTTGCATGAAGGTAGCCCAATGTCTGCCATTGTTCACCCGAGGCTCATATTTAAAAAAAAAAATTAATCTAGAAATATTAATTAGAAGTCATAAACTGCAGAAAATTATTGATAGAGTGTAAAAATGTATGATTTATGAAAATTTAAACATTGTCTCACTGTGTACCACTCGTGGTATGTCTTAATTTATTTTAATTGTAATTAAAGAACATCTCATTAAAGTTTTCACCCTTTTTTTTTTCTTTGAGAGATATATGATCTCAATATATACCATAGGTATTTGCGAAATATCCGTAAAAGGTTTATTTTTCATTATTTGTAATTTCAAATACATACTCCCAGAAGGTAACAAAAGGTATGGTATCATCTATACGTGGCACTTTATAGTTTTCAATTTGTGAGACAATTGAAATTTGTGAGACAACAAACAGTGAGACAATTTTCGGTACTCCGTTATTCTGCTTCTGTGCTTTTATAAATAACTTTTTAAAAATTTTATCGTATTTCTGTAGTTTAAAGATGTAGCAAAAATTTTTTCAAAAGAATAAAAATGTTTGCCATTCGTTAGGTAATAATAATTTTCGTCTCACTGTGTACTACCCTCACCTAATCCAGTTTCAAATGATTAAGTTATGATTAGTACTCTCAAGGCCTTCATGCCTATACGTAATAAAATAATTTATATCATGGTGGGAAAACATCTTTTTTAGCATTTTTAAAAAATTACAGAGAAAACAACATTACAATTTTGCCCTTTTGCTCGTCGGCCAGGGGGTTAATATGTATGCTTCCTTGCTCAATATAAAATGCGAAACGAAATTATTTTATGAGTGATTCTTTGCAGTGATGGGTGGAATGAATGATTTTACTATTCGAATAAATGTCTCGGGCATGCGCAAAAACAAAGTTTCCAACCTTTGTACATATTTTTAATCAATTAATCCCTTAACGGTCGCATTAAATTACGGTTTTAAAATTGAAATTGCGTATTGGCCCCTCTTTTTTGAAAAAGAAATATTCACCTTCTTTAATGACAGGTAAAATGATACCACAATAAAGCCAATTACACTATTTTATAAATCTGGTGGGAATCAAACAATCTGAATAAAAAATACAGCCCGTGAATATCACAGGAGCGATAATTAAGGGGTTAAATATGAAATTTTGTAGAAAGAAAAGAAACAAAAGCATAGTTGCCAGCTTTTGTAATTTTTTTAAATCAATTATCTTCAGAAATTTTGAAGGAAAAAAGAATGTTTATAATGTTATGGGGTACTTAAATTCTTATTAAAATCAAACTTCCTTTTCCATGAAAAAGTTCTGGTAGGAATTGAATAATAATAATAAAAACAAACAAACATTGGAAACTATGCTTTTTGCGCATGCCCGAATGGTTCATTCGAGCATAAAAATCATTCATTCTGTCCATCACCAGTTCTATGCATAGTCCTATAAAAATAAAGTGCTTATTCCCTACTAACTCTGCAGCAAATCATCGTATTAAAGTGTGGCTGATACCAATCAATTAATAATAATGTCTATAAATTAATGCTATAGCTAAATTTTGCTTAGGGGGTCGCCTACATATAGATGTTGTAACAAACTTTGAAAATATTCGATACTACCACACAGTTTTCACATCATAATTAATCTTTTGGTAAATTTTACCTTCGAATACCAAACGCAAAGTCTTTCGATCAAGTAGTTTTGGAATAATGAAGGTTTAAATTTTGGAACTCTAATTGTAGCAAAGCAGATTGCTGTGTGGGTAGTGCTTTTACGTAAGACTAAAAAACTAATTGGCGGAGTAAGCTGTAATTTTGAATTAACATATGACACATTTGAGACATTATGATTATATTTTGAATTGACATATTTAAAGCTTCGAGAAATCAATTTCTGTTAAAAAATTCATAGGTCACATTTCATTTTTTTTCTTCGAAACTTAATTTTAAAATATCTATGTTTTAGAAAAAATATGATACTATAATAATACTGTACTAATGTAACATATAATTTTGTCAACAGAAGTCGATTTCCAGAAGATTCAAATATACGAATCTAAAATTACAGAAAAAAATATCAAAAGATTTTCTTTAGAAGACACAATTGTCAAAAGAAAAATGTTTTATAAAAACAAATTTAATAATTAACCAGATATATTCATATCTCACGTAACTCATTTCATATCTGAAGAAAATAACTTAATTATTAAACATCTAAAAATACTCACTAGTAGCAAATCTCCATTTTGAGAAAAAATCCTTTAAAAGATTTCGAAGAGGCATTCATGCTTCGGCAGACGACAAAACCAAAAACGTTTTGGAAATAAGTTTTTTCTTTTCTTTTCTGTTTATTTATTTATTTTTAAATACCACTGAGTAATGCGGCATTGGAAAAGGAAAGAACAAACATATTTTAGGCTAAAGCAATGATTTTTTAAAGTTTTTATACCACTATCACCCCCTCCCCCTCTTAAATACTCTTGTGTTTTCCTTAAAATACGCCAGGACTGATAAACCTTACGAATAAAGAATATAACAAATACAGTAGAACCTCGCTAATCCAAACTAATTGGGACAGGTGCATGTTCGGATTATAAAAAATTCGAATTGCCCGAAATTCCGATAGAAATGGAAAAGAAAAAGATGCATGCTAAAAAAAAATGTAAGTTAGTACTCAATAGTACAGTAAGCACCATCTGATGCGGCATCCTAAGATCTGGATAATCCGGCACGACTTTCAGAAAAAAAAATAGTATTCCTTGTTTAATCATTCCTGATGTTTATACAGTCGGACCTCTATTTAACGAAGTAGCTAAATCTCGAAAAAAAGTTTGTTATATGGAAAATTCGTTAAATAGAGAGTCACTTTTTAAAATACTTTAAACTACATAAAACGTAATTTAAGCCCATAAACACTAAATATAATTTAAAAAAGTAATTAGTCACACTCGTTTTATAAATTATATCTATTTGTTTTATTTATTTTACCCATCAAAAAGCAAACTGCAAGGGAAATAAGAATGAAACAAAACATTGTCTGGAACTACATTGTATTTTCAGTTAAAAAAAATAATTTTACATTAAAATCACGATTTTTTATTATCGTTGATAAGCTGTCTGGAGGAATACCAAATTTTAAAACAGTATTCTTTTTCTTCACGCCTTTAACCCACCTCATCAAGAACAATTTTTTTTTCTTTGATGCTCAAGCACTTTCGCTTTGACATTTTTGAGCTACAAGAACCGAAATTATTAACGCGATTGATTATGATCAACAATCTAGAAAACGGGAAACCATAGTTTAAGGACATGGGGCAGCTCCATTGAGAGTTAAAAAGGAATATTGAAAGTTTGCACATCTTGGATGGAAAGCAAAGAATCACAGCAATTTTACTGCTCTCGGTGAGTTAGGTTCCTGGTAAGACTTATTCATGGTCATTGATCATCATAAAATGTGTTAAGAGAAAGAATAAGTTTGAAATGTCCAGTAATATTTTAAGAAATAGAGAGAAGAAAAAATTAGATCCCAAGGAAAAGTTCGTTAAATAGAGAATGCACTTCGCAATTTGGAGGTTATTTTACGAAGAAATTTGCAAAATGTTCTTGGTTCCAAGTAAAAGTTCGCAAAAGAGAGAAATTCGCAAAACAGAGGTTCGTTAAATAGAGGTCCGACTGTAATAATCCAATGGAACTTCAGAATGAGGCATTACGTAGCAACCCATTACAAACGATTCAAAATCGCGAATATGTAAATAACTCAGACACCACGTCGACTAAAGGGAAGAAAAAAACATTTCTGTAGATAATTTTGCGAAATCAAATTGTTGAAACGAAAAATTATTTTTTTATCATCTGAAATAAATATTTTTTGCATTTTAGAAAATAATTTAATAGTGACTGGCAATGTTCGAGATTTTTTTAAGACGGCTTCTTTGAGTAGGCCTACAGTGCACGTTTTCATTTTATATTCGTGTACATATGTTCTACGTTTACATTATTGAGTATTTTTTTTATTCTTTCCAAGCTGTTTAAAGAATAGAAACATGCTTTATTGCCATGTTTTTGTTTAATCCTAATTTCTACACGTTTTTCCCGACATTTATCAAGTAAATAAAATCGGTTCGGATTAACCGAAATTTCAAATTAGCGGGGTTCGGATTAGCAGGGTTCTACTGTATATGATATTGAAAAATTTTAAATAGTAGTAAGCTCAATCTGTTGAAATGTAAAAACGTAAAACTGACTAACATATAATTAAATAGCTGCCAACGGTTACGCTTATTTGTACCAGAAAAATTTAATAGAAATGTTTGCCTTATTTAATCAGCAGATAACGGCAATTGAAAAAAAGGCAAAATTTCCTATTAAATATTTGTGGTACATAAAAGCGTAAGAGCTGGCAGCTATATAATTGTACAATAGCAGAAAAAGATATAATTTTGACGTTGGTTATTATTTAAGGAAAGATTGTGTTAAAAATCATGTAAAGAACAAACTTCTGCTCAAATTCATTAATAAGCAATGAAAACTTGTTTAAAATATTTGCACTCGTGATTACATTTTCATTTATTAACATTCATAAAGTATGAGAAATGTCTACGAACTCTAAAATATACTAAGATCTTTCTAATAAGTGTGCATTCTTAAATATAAATTGGTTGAAGACATAATAATTTGCTAAAATTGTAACATAGACTTTGCTTAATAGTTTTCTAATAACAGTAACATCATATGTTTAGTTTAAAGCATATAATACAAATATTCAAGCATTGTTTAAAAAAGCCTCACGCTACAAAATTTTCATCTAAAGTAGAACTAAAAAAGGAATTTTTTTTTAAATTACTTTTAAGGAAACAGCAACTTGGGAATATTAAAACAAATTCAAGCAATAATGTTTAAATGTAGCATTTGAACGATATTATGCAGAAATTGTTTATTAAACTGAACAATGAGTCCTTTAGAACAGGGCTGACCAACCCGGCTCCCGCGGGCGCATGTCATCCTTTAAAGGATTTCTTGGCACCCTTTCGAATTTTTCCTGTTACTAACTTTTTAACGCTTTCCAACAAGGTTGAAAAGTGTTTATGCATTCGGTTTGTCTTTCCTTCCGTCCGTCTCGCCGTCTGTCCATGCTCTAACTCCCGTATATATACTCGGAATTTCATCAAATTGATAAAAGTTACTTAGAGTCACCAAAGTATGTTTGGTATTGTATATGAAGTATGTAGGATAATCGTTCATTTACAGGGGCACTCAAAAATATTCCATTACATCATGGTATACCATGATGTAATGGAATATTTTTGAACCCATTTTGAAAAAACAATTACGCAGCGAGAGGGTATATCCTCCATATATATATATGGGGGAGGGGGAATCGTTTGCAGCGTATTTTAATGACATTACGCTATTTCAAATGTATTGAAACTGATATAAATCAATAATTTCTGTACCATCATGTTAGAACAGGGCATTCATAGCATTTTTTATTCATTTACAGGGACATACAAAAGAAATTGGTTACAGTATAGAACTGTAATTGAGTAATAATTGCTGGGGTGTACGGTTTAAAATTTGGTATGCGCTTTTAAATTTAATTAGGTTTTTGCATCTTACACGTTACGTATAAATTCTATACCTCAAATACAGGTCTGCACAAAAGTATTCACGTATCGTCCTCCTTATTAGAGGAAATTGTTGAAGGTAAATTTTAAACTGAAGTATATGTATCTCTTAAGTGAACTAAATTTGGGCATGCATGTAGTTAATAGATTCAAATCTATGTATCATATAGAGGGCTGCTGAAAAAAAATCGGATAATTTTCCGATTGTGGATAGGAACAGCTTAAATTGGGTTTTGAAATGTCTTATGCGCTTCCATAGGGTTGAATTAGACGCAATATTTTAATTTTTTAAATGGTGCAGTTTTGTTACATTATTCTGAATGTGTTAGAAAGTGTTTCATAATCTATGCTTGACGCATGATTTTTTCTTTCTTGTTTTAAATATAAAATCCATTTTGAAAATGCTTAAAAGTTTTAAATCATTGATATTTGCATGCTTTTTATATTGTAGGCAGCATCAAGGTGTTTGGCTCTTTACTCTAGCAAAGTTTTTGAGATGAGCCCCTTTAAGAGAAATATATAATGCTAAATTTACTATATTTATACATTTCTTCATATTTTTACATGGACATGACTATCTCTATGTATTGCAGAAGACGTGTGTGTGCGCCTTTCGAAGGTTTTATGTTACTAGCTTTATTTAAAACTAAAAATCTCTTTAAAAATGTTTTATTTTGAATATTTAGATGTTTTGCTGTTTTCGGCAGCCTTAAGGTTTTGGTCCTTATAAGTTTTTGAGGTAGGCTTTTCTGATGGAATGTAATTCTAAATTTACTATGATTTTTTTTCTTTTTTTCTGCAGTCTATTTTTACATGGGCATGACTATCTCTAAGACGCATGTGCGGGTGTGTGTGTGCGCGTATGCCTTTTGAGTGTTTCCTGTTACTATAGCTTTTATTAACCCTCTCGCTGCGTAATTGTTTTATCAAAATGGGTTCAAAAATTTGCGCAATTTTTTATTACATATTACAAATCTACATATATTTTAAAGTTAAAATATGGGAAAATATTTTGTAAAAGATTTTTTTTCAATATAGAAATACTAGATCATAAAAAAAAAGTTTGTCAGAAAGAGCGTCTTTTTTACAGAATTTTTAATCTTTTATCACCGGTTTTTCAAAACAGAAATTTTTGAATAATTTAATCAGGAAAATGCCAGGCAAAATTTACAATTAAAAATAACTGGGGGAAATAATCAACGAGAGTAAATTTAACGAAAAAAATTGCATCCCCGAGGAAATCTCGAGTTGCCCAAATTTTGCTACTTTTACGTTGCTCGAGGAAATCACGGGTTGCGTAGCGAGCGGGTTAAACCTAAAACACCATTTTAAAAAATGTTTAATTTTAACATTTGCATGCTTTTTTATTGTAGGCAGCATAAAGGTTTTGGTCCTTTATCCTACAAAATTTTTTGAGATAAGCTCCTCACAGTGAAAGTAATTCTGCATTTTCAGTTTATTTTTACATGACCATAGTTATTGCTGTGTAATGTATACGCCTCACAGAAGACGGGTATGTGTGGATAACACTGCAGACTTAAGATAGAATTGTGTTTCCAGTCATGTGAATAATGGCACCCTTCATTGCTTGCTAACGGATAAAGTGTGCCCCTGGTAACTGAAAGTTTTGACAGGCCTGCTTTAAATTAGGTCATATTAAAGTTGAAAATTTTCCATCAAAAATACAAATTTCTAATTTATATAAAAAAAATTAAAACTTTTGTTGCAAAAGCAAATGCCCCCACCCTCCTCCCAAACCCCTCAAAATATCCAACAGTTTAATTAAATTTAAATGTGAGCGTGATTATGTGCTTGCAATAATAATCACTGTAAACATTATATAAATAATATAATTTTGAAAATAATGCAACCTTTAATAACTTTATTTAATTAAATTCGTTTAAAAAGTCTAGTAACAATTTTCATTTTAACAATCGTCTTGCTTATATCCACAGATTGTATTCGTGTTGAAGCCACTACTTACAAAATATTGTTTCTTTTATATATGATAGAAAAATAATTAAGGTTAGACTGGGATGCGAGATGTAATTTATCATTTTTTTATTTAGAAATATTTTTTACACATTATTTTTCTTGAGATGTATATTTATTTATATTTTTTTATTCAAATGCAAATTAGCATAAAAAAGTTTTAATTTGACTTTTGAAATTATTATTTTTAATTATAGCCATACTTAAAAGGTGAGGTACCATCTACTGAAAGAAAATGCTTTGTTTGCATGCTTTTTCTCCTTCATTTTTGAATATAGTAAAGAACAAACATGAATTTGTTTCTGTGGTAGATAAAAATATATATTAAAGAAATTAGATATTTTCTTTAAAACAAAATTAATTTTTATGACTGCTTTTTACTATGAAATTCTTATATGCAAACTTTTCTCTCAAGACGAAAATTCCATGAAGACAATTTAATGAATTCATATTCGACAATAACTGCACGAAATCTCATAACTATATCTTTAGTAGAAATTAGGGAATATCAAATAAAATATGATGAATCTTGAAAAAATTGACTCTAAGATAAATCCATATTATAAAGAAAAAACCTGCTCGTGACATCATACTGACGGTAGCAAAAACCTGACCAATAAAATTCGCTTTTATAAGGAATTTTTTTAACTTCTAAATATCGCATAAATTCAATTTGTACACCATCGACTAGGGAAAAAATGTACGTTCAAATGCAATTTCTTTGAAAACTGAATCCTAATTTACTGATTATTTAAGATTTTTAAAGTAATTTTTCTAAAAATTTCTATCCGATTACGAATGATCACCCCATTTGCATGTAAAACAATATAAATAGTCGCATTTCTTTTCGGCTATTATTCCATTATTCCATAACGAAATTAAAACTTCATAAATAAATAAAGAAACCAGAAATTTAATATGCATGTAATCAAACTAGGAGCTTAAACGGCTAAAATGAGCAGAATAAAACAGTCCGCGGTAGGTAGCGAAATCTTTGGCGATTTCTTTGACTACTAACTCCTGGCATACAACTAATACGAAAATATAGCTTGTAATAAATTTTCAAACTTTATTTGAATACATTATTGATATTTTTCATCTAAAAATGTTTTTTAGTGTTGTTAGTGGCCAATTAAATATATTATATATATATATATATATATATATATATATTAAATGTAAAAAGTCTATTAGAGATTTCAATTTAAGTAAAATGATTTTCACTTATAGGCAGTTTTTGTACGAACCGCGACGAAATTGAGATCAACAGAAAATATTAATGTTCCAGAGTACAACGCGTACCATACAGGCGATAGTTGTCGACGCGACTTGGCCCTGGTAACTTTCTTTTAATATAGTAATCATCATTTAAGCACAGATTAAATTATTTCTTGACGAGAGCTATTCTCAGTTTGACGACTTGCTTCTCCACAACAACGGGAAATGGCTAAGTAAATGCTTTGTCCTTGAAAGTTTCTTTGCAGTATTGGAGGACATCAAAGTGTTTCTTTCAACTAGTGGTCAAAAGATAGCAAATGAGCCTTTAGGCTTCCTTCGTAACTTGAAGAAAACGTGAATACCATCACATTTTTTACGGTTCTATTTAGCAAATGAAATTCTTACACCTCAAATTACAAGGCAAAGGATAAATTGTGTGCGAACTTCTCTCAGAAGTAAAAATATTTTTAAAAAGATTTACCTCTTCTCCGAAGATATTAGCGGAGAACCTTTACACTTTCTACACATTAAATAAGTTTGTGACAGTAATGAGAATATTGACATCAGCCAGTTCGAAGATTTTTTTGCAAAACTTAAATCTTAATTTTAAGAAAGACTTTTAAATATCTGAGAGGATTGTAAAGCTCGTCAGCCAAAGTTTTTCACTTATGCCTAATGGGTCATGGACTAATGAAGGGGCAGATGTTGCTGCCCTACAGTTGAAAATAATCTAGTTCCAAGAAGGAGGACTTTTATGCCCAGGTTCTAAAAACTCTCGGAAGTGACCAACTTTGGTTTAAAAATTTGTGATAAAAGAAATATCCAGGACGAAAAGCTTCATCCATAAAATTGTGTACCATATGTTTGGCTCAGCTTATGTGTGTGAAGCAGAATGAACTTTATGCAAAAATGAACTTTATTTTAGCCGGTACAGATTTCAACTCACTGATGTCCACCTTAAGAGCTCGATGAGAATCAGCTGCACCAAATTGACACCAAATTTTAAACAGATTATGCAAAATAAAACATGCCATTTTTCGCCTTGAACATTATCCACAATGCACTTCAGACTTCAGTGAGTAGACTTTATGAATTTATATGTATTTGTTATTGCTTTTCTTATATTCTAAAAATCACAAGTAAAAACTACATTTGATTATATTGATATTTATGCTCATCATTTCAGTAGTATTCATTTCGTTTTGCACGTAAGATAACAACTCACTTCAAAAAAATTTTTTACTATATAAAGCAATTAGCCTAAGTTAGCAGAGTTGTTGGTAGCTTGATGGAGGGGGGAGGGGAAGGTAGTAGGATTAGGGGTAGGGAGGTTTAAATTTTCCGGACCGCGAAAGTTTGACAGTGTTTTGAAACGAACCTACTGGAAAAATAATTGGTGACCACTGCCCTAGTATATTTAAATTCCTAAATACTTCTCTTAGAAACAAAAAAAGGGTTATATATTTTTGTCTAATTATCGTTTTTACATGTAGTGTACGTCATTTTATACTAAATATTCTTCTAGAGCAAACTTTTATGTCTTTACCCCTTGAAAAAATACGCCTGATGATCGTACTCCCTACTTTTAAACTTGTAAGAATTATCAATAGAAAAATATAAACAAAGAAAGTAACCAGTGGATGAAAATAAACAAAAGTTTGAGTGAGCTTTATAAGTAGTAAGTTTTTAAATGTGCTTTTTTATTCTTGTGTTTGTCTTTCATATTTAAAGTCATTTTGATGAAATAGAGTTGTAAGTCATCTTCAACAGTTAGTGTATTTTAGAAATTTGTTTTTGAAACAGTCACTGATATGAAAACATTTCTTATCGGCTCATTTACCTGCCTCGCGTCGTACGTTGATTGTGAAAGCAGCCTCGTCCGTATAGTGTTGCCAGGTGCAGTGTTGCCAGGTGCAAAGAGGGACACGGAGACATAAAAAAAAAAAAAGCGCGACATAAAATAACAGTAATCCCTATAAAAATGAAATTTATATATAATGAAAACCTGTCTTGAACGTAACGATTTTATTATCCCTACAATACATACTAAAAATACCATACATACTAAGACAAAAAGCTGTTTAAAACGTATTTTTTGTCTCGGACCTTGAGATTCCATCTTAGCAAGTAACCTAACAGTCTTATGTAGTAAAACCTGTAAAAGTAGAGTCGCTAGGGACTGAAACAAAATTTCAATTTAGCAGGAATAATTGTTTAGTATTAATATATTATATTATCTGATAATATATTAATACTATATATATAACTAACAGTATCAATTACTGAATGAAGTGCAGTAAAACTTGTAAAAACAGAATAGTTTGGAACCTATAGAAAATTCCGTTTTATTCAGGTTTTCATCTAGACGGATAGTATTGTAAGATATTCCTTTCAAAGGCACTATATTTTTCCGTTATATACAGGTTTTACAGTTCCACCCTATGCAAACTAACGAATAGAATGGTACGAAAAGAAATTAAAAAAAAAATGTGCATAATGAAAAATCGGGACTTTTTACATCCCGCATAGCGGTTATACGGGACAGATCTCGAAATCTTGAAAATCGAGGCACCTGGCAACACTAGTTACGTATCTCCTAGAACCTCTTTGCATACCTCCCCCCAAAAAGGTACATGGTTCCCCTTCGGGAAACTCTGCTTTAGAGTAGTAAATATGTTGTAAATATAAGCAATAATTCCTTACATTCCATTAATGAAAAGGGGGATCTCTGCATACTGAATGAAATTTTCATTGCCTGTCTAAACGTGTAATATAAAATCACACTAAAAATACAGGACGATCATACTCAGATAAAAGAAAAAAAGTTTGAAATTGCTCGTCAAACGTGGAAAATAAGGTGCGTTCGTACTATAACTAGTTTATAAATATTTTTTGCACCGCATATTGTACAGAATGTATATTTTAGTGCACTCCATAAGTGCCTATCAATTTCATTCTGTTAGAAAGGATATGACATCATTAAAATGCACTTGAAATATTTTTTTCCCATTGGCCGTAATGTAACGGAAAATTTTGACTGTCCCTGACATTAAACTACACATCCGATTTTCATAAAATTTGAAATGACTCGACAAAATCTTGCAACAATTATATATTTAAAATTTCAGACCTTTCGGAAGCCTGTAACATTATTAAAATGCACTTGCAATAATTTTTTCCCATTGCCGTAATGTAAGGAAAAACTTTTGACTGTCCCTGTAATTAAACTTACATCCGGTTTTCATAAAATTTGAAATGACTCGACAAAATTATGCATCGATTATATATTTTAAATTTCAAACGATTCGGTTGGGTAGTTTTTACGCTGTTATATGCAGACGGACAGACAGACGGACTGAACGACGACTACAGGTGCTACGTATTTATGTACTTACGAACGCACCTAAAAAGTAAATAAACAATATTATTTTTAACAAAGCAGTGTGCATTATGAAACTAAAGAATTTAATAATATACTAAGGATTTAGGATTTTATATAAAACGTTTAAGTTCTACATAATGAGGAAAATGAAAGTTTTAAAATTTTGATAATATTGCGAGAGACCAGTGATATTTGGCCATCTCTTGAAGGATGAATATTTTTCAATAAATCAATAAAAAATTATCATATAACTGCGTATATGTACAGCTCATATTCAAAATATTAGATTATTATTATTATTATTTTTTACAAATTGAAAATATCGTTTGGTAATTTAATGTCTTTTAATGCAAATATGCAAATGATGTTTTTCTTAAGAACTTACTGTTGATTAAACTTATTTATTATCTTAAAATTAATATCATTTTCGAAAAGATTAATTGAAAAAAAGATATTTTGAAAAGTCAAAATATTGGAATATTTATTCAAGTGGTTCAAAATATTAGAATATTTCACTTTAATTCTTCTTTAATTATCACCAATTCATAGCTGGTGGCATCATTGATTAAATTCAGACGATTTTATTTTAAATCAGTATTCTTTCTGCAGTTTATTTGCTTTTTCGTCTTAAAATGGTTCGTGTGAGTGATAGTCCTGAATCTATTAAACTTCGCATGGTTGATTTGTATCGGCACGGTAAAAATCAATGTTATATAGAGAATTATTTACATTGTTCGCAATCAAGCATTAGTAGAATACTAACACAATATTCAAAAAATGGAAAATTTCAAAATAATTGCCGAAATTGCGGTCGAAGCCCAAAAACACCTGCTAGAGATGACATGAAACTGAAGCTATAATAAAGAAAAACCGTTTAAAAAGTTTGCTATTCTTGCACCGAAAATGGAAAGAAGAAAGAGTTGAAGTTTCTACATCGACAACATTAATACATCTCCATAAATTTAAGTTTGAATCTCGTGTATCGAAAACATGTGTGCAAAACAAAAGGGTATAAGATTGAATTGGTGTAAATCAAGACGTTTATGGAGCGAAAAAGATTGGGAAAATATGTTATTTAGTGATGAAAGTATGTTTTGTGTTTCATATGGTAATCAAGGTATTCAAGTTTGGAGAATGAAGCAAGAAGCATTTGATAAAGAATGCCTTAAACGTTCCGTAAAATTTGCTGCTAGTGTCATGGTTTGGGATTGTATAAATGCAGAAGGACCTGGAAAGTTATGCATCGTCTACGAAAAGGTTAATTCTCAGATATATCAACAAATATAGGAATATTACATGATTCCATATCAGAGGATTTATTTGAAAATGATTTCATCTTTCAACAAGATTTAGCGTCACCGCATACCTCGGTGTCAACTAAGAATTAGTTCCACCAACGCAACATTAAGGTTCTTTCTTGGCCACCAAACTCACCAGATCTTAATCCCATCCAAATCTTATGGTGTATAATGAAGAAAAAACGCCAGGAAAATCCTCCTTCAAGTAAAACTGAGTTAGTGGCACGTATAAAGTCTATTTGGGCTAATATTGATAGAAATGTTTGTAAACACCTTGTATATAGTATGCAAGATCGATTGCACGCTGTTATGAAAGCTAAAGAGGATGCTACAAAATATTAACTACAATTTATTTTATATTCATAAGGTAATATTGTTGCATAAAATAAAATATTCTAATATTTGAACCAATCTAAATTTTATTCTAATATTTTGATGTGTTTCAGAAAGCTGTATACCTAATTTACTGTACTGTATTTTATATTTTGTAAATGTTAAAATCTTATCTAAACATTCCAGATTTAATTTATAAGAAATATAATTGCATTTACTTAGTATCAAAAATAAATAAATGAAAAATAATTTTTTCTAATTACTTTTTCCCGATTATTCTAATATTTTGAATATGAGCTGTATATATTACGAGCACAAGGGCTATATTTGTATTATATTCTAATAAAACAAATGTCTCAGTTTTCCACTAAATTCAACAATCAAGCCTTTAAATTTGGTAGATGTTGGTAGAATCTAATAGCTAAAAATATTGCTGCAATCATTTTAAAAATATGTCTTGTAAAATTAATAGTAGCACTTTGATAAATAAAAAGATTGGCAGATAGCTATTGAAAGAAGCATCAGAAACGGATATTGAAAAGTGATCTTCTTTAGAAGTTGTAAAAATCTCAGCATGAATCTTTTAAAAGTGCATTAAATGCACTTTTCCAGATAAATGAGCAAGGTGATTTCCTAGCGTAACATAACTAAAATTAACAATATATTTTTACTTTCTTCTATCTTTACAAGAAGAAAGTATTAGATTCGTGAAAATTTTCGACTTCCGTCTTTCGACGCATTTACACGTTTTAGGGGTCAGAGATCCCGAAAAACATGTTTTCACAAAATGTCTGTGAGTATGTCTGTGAGTCTGTGTGTGACACAAATTTTGTGAGCGCTCTATCTCAAGAACTAACGCACAGAATTTGATAAAAATTTATATTCAGTTAATCCCTGATATAAATTGGTGCTGATTAGTTTTTCGTGTAAATCGCTCAACAGGTGGCGCTGCTATGGTGCATTTTTTAAAGATTTTTCAATGGCTCTATCTCAAGAACTAATGCGTGGATTTTCATCAAACTTCAGATTCAGTTAGTCCTTGATATGAGTTGATGTTTACTACATTTTGGTGTAAATCGCTCAACAGGTGCGCTGCTATACATCATTTTTCCTGATTTCCGTAATGTCTCTATCTCAAGAAATAATGCGTGGATTTTCATCAACTTTTAGATTCAATTAGTCCTTGATATGAGTTGGCGTTGACTACGTTTTGGTGTAAATCTCCCAACAGGGGGAGCTGCTATGTTGCATTTTTCCTGATTCCCGCAATAGTTTTATCTCAAGAAGGGATGCACGGTTTTTAATCAAACTTCAGATTCAGTTATCAAGTTGGCTTAAGCTGTTGCTTATTAGGTTTTGGCATATATCGCCCAACAGATGGCGCTGCTATGCAGAATTTTTTACGATTTTACGCCATAGCTCTGCTAAAAAACTAATGCACGGATTTTCACGAAACTTCAGATTCAGTTAGAAGTTGACATAAGTTGTTGCTGATTAGATTTTGGCATAAATCATCTAGCCGGCTGAAATTTTTAGGAAGTATTAACATGTATGAGATAGAAGAAAGTTTTGGGATTGGCACATCCAACTAGTTTTTTCTTATTCAAGAAATTAATGTCTAATCTAAACGCATTGTTCTTTAAGCATACACAAACAAGCAAAAATTAAAACTATAATTAGAACAGAACTAAAGAATACATATAAATCATAACGTTAACATTTTCATAGTAAGCAAGAAAGCAAAATCATGCATCAAGCATTGATTATGAAACGTTTTATTTGTAACGTTTCTTTGTAAATTAAATTAATTAGAAAGAAAACTAAAGTCATAATGTAACTCTCGTTTCATATTTAATTGAATCAAATTTTTACAGATAAATGTCATTCATATTAGCCGGATTTACATAAGGAAAATTGTTTCATACTAACTTTCACTGATTTAGTTTTAAATACATCACAATTTCAGTTTCTAAAAAAACATCTACATAGATATACACTATATGGCCATTAATGATTTTCCACAAATTGTCAATTTTAATTTTCATTTTTTTCCCCTTTTTAGCTCACAGGCTATCAAAGCCTGAGAGCTAATGTGCCCGCCCGTTCTGTATGTATGTATGTATGTATGTACGTAAGTACGTAACGCGATAACTCTTGATAGAAACGTCCGATTTGCTTCAAAATTTTTTTCTAGGTTCATTCTGATAAGGCGCTTCCCTGATTAGTTTTGGGAGTTCTTTGGTTAAGTATAAAGGGGGGAAACGGGGCAAGTCCCCCCTCTTAATTTAGATAAATGGGTTTTTCATGTAGAATTATTCAATTTGCTCCAAATTTGGTATATCGGTTTATTATGTTAAGAATCTGCCTTCATTAGATTTGGAGGTTCATTAGTTAAATATAAAGGGGGGAATGGGGGGTGCTAGACCTCTACTTAATTTAGATAAATGGGATTTTCATGCAGAGTTGGATTTGCTACAAATTTGGTATACCGGTTTATTATGTTAAGGAGCAGCCTTGATTAATTTTGGAGGTTTATTGTTTAAGTTTAAAGAGGAGGGGGCTGGGGCTAGACCCTCCCCCTTAATTTAGATAAATGGGTTTTTCATGCAGAATTAATCGATTTGCTTCAAATTTGATATGCCGGTTTATTACGATATGGTATTTCCTTTATTAGATTTGGGGGTTCATTGGTTAAGTATAAAAAGGGTAAAGGGGGCCTAGACGCCTCCCTTAATTAAATAAATGGATTTTCATGCAGAATTATTCAATTTACTTTAATTATTTTTCTATGTTCATTCTGATAAGGAGCTTTCCTAATCAGATTTGGAAGTTCATTAGTAAAGAATAAAGGGGTTAGCTCCCCCCATTAATTTAGCAAAATGGTTTTTTCATGAGTTAAGAGTATACTATACAATTAGTGTAAATAACCTGTAAGCTCAATGCCATCAATTTAACTGGGCACTTTTCTTTTTATTTATTGATGCTTTAGTTCTTCTTGGATAACCACCAAAACGGACCTGTTCCATGATAAAAAAAAGTATCAATATCGAAGCATTTGTTCCAAATGTACTCGTTGACATTCACTAAATACTAACTTTTTTCTGAAAGTCAGTTAATAAAAAATGACAATTTGTGGAAAATCCCTTATCATTCAGCTGCTTTTAGAGAGCAACTAAAAATCAGCTCACTCTATAGACGATATATTTCTGAACTTTCACGATATTTGTAAGCATGTTTTTTAGTTGCTCTATAGAGGACTATTAAATTATGTAAAAAAATCATTGTTATTGTTCGCGCAAGCGCAGATAAAAATTATGTCATACAACTGCTCATATTTTATAAAATATTTAATACATTAAGATTCCAATTGCACTATATTCCTTCTACTACATTTTGCCAATTTGTCTGAAACTGGCGTTAAATTTGGTTCAAAATTCTGCCTGATATAAGCTAAAAAAATGCACGAATTTTTGGAACTTAAAAAAAAAAATCGCTATATCTCCAAGAATATACGTGGTATTCTTACAAAAATCAGTAAACAATGTTGTACAGTATCCACAAATTTGTATTCAGCGATAGATAATATTATATATAATATATTATATATATTATATATGATATATATATTATTATATATATATTATATATAATATTATATATGATACATAATATTTCGTGCATTTTAATTTACAGAGTGATTTCAAGTATTATTTTTTTCTTTGATTTTTTTATGCCTCCCAATTGCCCCCTTATCAAATCGACGTTGATAAATATGAGGTCAAACCTGTTTTTTTTTATCCTGAAATTCCAGAAGAATCTGACAAGTGTATTTCTAAATATTCGACCAAATGTCTAAAATTGAAATTGTCCGGTCATTAATGGCCATATAGTGTATATATTATGTATATATGTGTGTGTGTGCGTGTGTTATTGCAAGTAAGTTCAAAATTGTATGCATTGTAAATTGTTCAATGTAAGATTCATACTTGTTATATATATATGTATATAAATACTCGTATGTTATATGGATGTATATAAAATGGATTAATGTATATGTATAATGTATATATGTAAAAAGTAACTAGTATATTAAGTATCGGCAGGAATGTATTATGAAATACCTATTATCCTAAAATCTGACTGTGTATTTGTATTTCAAAAGTTTTTCCTCCGAAAATAGGCTGAAATAAGGGATGAAAAGAAGATCAGTTATTCGTAAGCATTCAGAAATGTCGTAATAGCTCTCGAAGTTTAAATCAATTTTCGATATATTATTTATTTATTTACTTTGTAATTTTAATAACATTTCTTTAACGGTGGCATTTAAATTACCCCATTGAAAATAAAGAAGGAAACAGGGAATAATAGGTTATCGCCAGATATTCAAACTGGTGAACAAAAAAAAAAAAAAAAAAAATCTTTTTTTATCTTTTTTTATAATCGATTTAATAATTTTTCACTTACATTCTCTTTTAAGAAAATGAACGTAAAGAATATTCATAGGACCCTTTTCCATATTTATTATTATTTTTGTAATATAAAAAAACTGAAAATATTTAATAGTATTGAGGCTTATGAAATACTATTTTCCGTTTTTTTTTAAAAATGTAGATGAATGGACTCGAAATTACGGACACACGCAAGGTGCATGCTCAACTTGAAGGTTTTTGTCCAAACGATAGCGACCAACACTAACGCTTGGCAATATTCGCCTAGACGAGTTTTCTTCCACGAATTAGATGAGTAAACAAACATTATCTTGGCGATAACTGCAAGCTTGTCAAGTTTTTGTCCAAAATTGGCTCGACCAATCAAATTTTATTGCCCATATGTCGTCATTCTTTTGTAGAACGAGGCTAACGAAAAAGACAGGCTACCGCGAAGCGTCCTTTTTTCACAGACTGCTAGAGTGACGTGATGCTCTTTTCGTGCACCTGCACTGGTGCATTCGAGCATCACCTGACTCCAGCGGTCTGCAAAAATAGATACGTGGAATGCACCGCGGTAGCCTGTCTTTTCCGTTAGCCTCGTTTATAGAAGTAACCCACTATAATTGCATGAAAATGATTCAATTTGCAAAGTATAATTTTCTCAATTTTCAGTTAATTTTGACCCTTTCAGATACGAATAATTGATTTCGAAACAGGAAATAAAAGCCAAAATCTTCAAGGACGCAAATACTTCAACAGTTATATAAATAGACCAAGTAGCAATCAATCATCGTGTAATCACCGAACTTTTTCTTCATTTCCTAAATTATGCTATTCAAAATGAACAATTACATCCATCAATAAAATATGTTTATGTTAACCCACGCATCAAGCAAGAGTTTTACGTCATCCTCACAAAAGAACTAAAAAGGACTAAAAAACTGTTTTATTATTAATTTAGTTAAAAAGCTGAAAAACCAACGTTTAAAATGCACAAATAATACATGAAAGCAGCAAACAGCTGTTTCGAATCTACTGGCGAGATTCTTCTTCAGTGCAAGATAGGGAAAGAGGAACAGCGTGCTAGAAAAAAAAAAAAAAACAAGGCTGAGCAAAATCAGAGACACAGACGCGCTGGCTTATTTACCCTATGCGGGTAGCGAAAATGCCAAAAACAACCAATGAGAGAGAAGCAGTGAAAACGACTGGGTGGACAAGTAGCGACATCTACCATAGAAGGAGAGAAAAAGAAACCAAAAAAGGGGAAATTAAATTAATGCTTTCCAAATACATGGAAAATCAGGAGTACTAGATAAGTCATTGACTAAAGAGTGAGAATTTTTAATGATGTGGTAAGCTTCCCAAAAATCAAGATCAAGGTTAGAAGAACATTTTTGGATAATGATGGCTGAGGAAAAATCGAACCTATGTTGAGAAGACCAAGAATGCTGAGCAATAAAAGAACGTTTGAGCTCCTGATTTTTAACATAAACTTCATGCTCTTTTAAACGAAATCTAAGAGCACGTTTAGTCTGGCCAATATAAGAAAGGCCACACTGGCAAGAGATTTGGTAAATACCCCAGTAATCTAGGCGATCAACGGGGTGTTTGAGATTTAAGAAAGTGATTTTATTAACAGGAGAAAAAATAACATTAAAATCAAACCTTCTTAGGATTTTAGCAACTTGCTGGCTGATTTTAGGAAAAAATGGTAACACAACTGAAGTATTAGAGTTAGAATTAAAATGCATTTCAGAATGGGCGGATTTCGTCAATAATATTAGAGGAATAACCACGATCAACAGCAATAGCTTTGAGGTAACTAAGTTCAGCACTACGTAACTGAGGAGTGGAACAAATATTAGTAGCCCGAAAAACAAAAGTATTGAAAGCAGCGAATTTCTGGTTTGGGGGACGAGAAGAATACGTGTGAGGTGGGAGACTGACAGCAAAAGGTTTACGAAAGACAGTAGTCTGAAAGCCATTTTCACAACGAATAACAAGGACATCCAGGAAAGAAAGACAGTTATTGGTCTCAATTTCAGAGATAAATTGAATGCAGGGATCAATGGAATTCATAATAGAGAGAATATGATTAATATCCGAATTCATTTCAACCAGGGCATAAACATCATCAACATAACGAACATAGAACGGAAATTTTAAAATTTCAAAAAGTTTGACCTCAAAATAGTGCATATAAATATCCCATAAAATTGGACTAAGAGGATTACCCATAGCTAAACCGTCAATCATACGGAAGAAATTACCATTGAAAACAAAAGTATTTTGCGACAAGCAAGGGCGAGTTAGAAAGATAAGCTCCTCGATTTCAAAATCGACGACGAAATCCGCCCATTCTGAAAAGCATTCTAATTCTAACTCTAATACTTCAGTTGTGTTACCATTTTTTCCTAAAATCAGCCAGCAAGTTGCTAAAATCCTAAGAAGGTTTGATTTTAACGTTATTTTTTTCTCCTGTTAATAAAATCACTTTTTCAAATCTCAAACACCCCGTTGATCGCCTAGATAACTGGGGTATTTACCAAATCTCTTGCCAGTGTGGCCTTTCTTATATTGGCCAGACTAAACGTGCTCTTAGATTTCGTTTAAAAGAGCATGAAGGTTATGTTAAAAATCAGGAGCTCAAACGTTCTTCTATTGCTCAATATTCTTGGTCTTCTCAACATAGGTTCGATTTTTCCTCAGCCATCATTATCCAAAAATGTTCGTCTAACCTTGATCTTGATTTTTCGGAAGCTTACCACATCATTAAAAATTCTCACTCTTTAGTCAATGACTTATCTAGTACTCCTGATTTTCCAAGTATTTGGAAAGCATTAATTTAATTTCCCCTTTTTAGGTTTCTTTTTCTCTCCTTCTCCGCTAGATGTCGCTACTTGTCCACCCAGTCGTTTCCACTGGTTCTCTCTCATTGCTTGTTTTTGGCGCTTTCGCTACCCGCATAGGGTATATAAGCCAGCGCTTCTCTGTCTCTGATTTTGCTCAGCCTTGTTTTTTGTTTTTTTTTTCTAGCACACTGTTCCTCTTTCCCTATCTTGCACTGAAGAAGAATCTCGCCAGTAGATTCGAAACAGCTGTTTGCTGCTTTCATGTATTATTTATGCATTTTAAACGTTGGTTTTTCTGTTTTTTAATATTGTTGCACAAAGGCTTTATTTGCTACTTTTATATTAATTTAGTTCTTCTGTTGATTTCAATCTGAAAACATGTAATGAATAAAATTGTTGCTGCAAAACGCAGCGTAATATAAATGCATGTAAGTAATTAACTTAAAACTGTAAACTTAAAGATTTAATAATATAATTCCTATAAGCAAAGAAATCAGTCTCAGGAGTGGATTTAATTTACACATGAAAATAAAATTTTAAACAACAACCTTTTTTTATTCAACACTATAGAGTTATGAAATAGGGGGAATTCTAGACGAAAGGATACCTGTACTGGATTTAAATGCGGACCATCCTTCATGCGAGGAATTGCTGAGAAACAACTTAAAGGTAAGAAATTTACCTATATTATTATATTCAATTTCTTTATTATAAAAAGGCCAGATTTGCAGTGATTTATTTATTTGAATATCAATGCGTGAGTCATGCTATGTATATAAGAGGTGGTTTTTTTGCCAACAAATTTTCATTATAAATACGATTTTTTACCCTTAATAAAAAGTGTTATAAATTAGTAACATAAATCTTATTTAAATTTAAAATTAAATTAGATTCATTTTTATCTAATAAAACGAAACATTTATACAATCAAATGTAGCACATCAGTTGCGCTACGCTAGCTAGTTAAGCATACAGTATGTAGGTAAATAAAAAATTCAAAAGTATTTATTAATCTTTATCATTCTATCGTTTAAATAAAATCTGACAATAAGACAATTTCTCATATGTTTTTCTAATTTATGTTGATATTGCTTTTCTTATAATTTAGCACTTTAAAAAGAAAATTTAAGCCATAAATCATTTATATCCTAAAACTACTAATTATAAAATATAGAGAAATCTCGAATTTTACCGTCCAAAATTAAATAAAATTTTCTACTAATTAAATTTAAGATTATTTACTAGATTTTCAGTATTACAGAAATAGTATCAAAACTATAATACAGCATGTTCGCATACTTCGTAAGTAATCTATGATAATGGCCTTATATATTCCATTTCAGAAAAATAAATAAACCGTAACGGCTTATTTATTCTGACACTTGCGGTCGATTTGCTATCAAGTTCGATGAACGGCTGAAAGCACACAAGCAGTCGAGAGCTGTCAGAGACAATTTCGATATTCCTGATTTGCTTTATCCAAATCGAAATCACCAATTAAGGGCAAGTTAATGTTAACTATCTTTTATTAATTTGATTCAAATGTCCCTACATAAATAAACGTATAAGATAGCTATAATATTAATTATTACGTTATGTTATTTCTATGATAAAAGTAGTATTGTAACAGTTAAATAACTAAGTTGAATGTATGCGTACATAATGATTACTATTTACAAAACATATATTCATGTAAATTTACACGTTTTAAAGTAGATATCACACACACGCATGCATATGTTATATATGTATGATACTATTTAATTATTCCGTCGACCAAAAATCTATCGCCAAACTATAAGATTAAATGCCAAATAATGGTTGATCGTAAGTGTCACTTTCACTTGACTTTAAGCAAGTTACACGTGTTTACATCATCAAGTGATTTTCATTTCGACGTTTTATTTGTATTTTTATTAATGTTATAATAATTTATTTGTTCGTTATTTAAAATAAAAATTATGTCAATTTGCATAATTTGGCGAAATTGGTCGACGGGATAACTAACAAGGGAACCACTTTTGGTGCTGCTCGTACCTAGCATTGAGACCTGGTGCATTTTAAAGCCCTATATTATGAAGTTTGAGAATCGATAAAATTTTTCTGTTAAAATAATTTTTCTTGATTTTACAGCAGCATAACTTTCTGAAAATACAATTTTCGAGACCACTTATCGGACTATTAACATTGAATTTTTTTAAAGAAAAGCATTTAAAATAAAAAATTAGGTAATAATAAGTATAAGATGTTGAAAAAGTTTGAAAATTGTTTCAAAAACTCACGAATTTGATTTTGGAAAACTGCAACATTATATTCATATTTTTGGCAGGGAAACAGTTGGCGTTTATTTTCGAAAGTAGAGCTTTCCGGCAACCCTAGCCAAATGTCATAGCTGAATTTATAATAGCTTGAAATTGTAATGTCCGACCTAATTAGGCACAATAATTTTCTAAATTGTGTAAAAATATTAATTTACTTTATTATTACTTTTACCAAAGGACCATTTAATACAGCAACATTTCATTTTAAATATTCGAAACTTTATTCCGTTCGATTTCAAAAGAAAATTGCTTATTTTGTATTTCACTAAAAAATAGTTTTCAATAATCTTCGAAGCTTTTATAGAATTATATTTATTACTTATATATTTATCGTCTGCATAGAAAAAAAAAATAAAAACCTAATATTTGTTTT
The DNA here is from genome assembly GCA_963932465.1 of Maratus speciosus. Classification (NCBI taxonomy): domain Eukaryota; kingdom Metazoa; phylum Arthropoda; class Arachnida; order Araneae; family Salticidae; genus Maratus; species Maratus speciosus. Next base: position 307,542,838 of record OZ010788.1, on the reverse strand, counting down.
AATAGAAGCGTAAAAAATAACAACTTTAAATCACCAAAAATTTTAAGCATACCGGTTTCGGTAGCATATAGCATACCTTCCTCAGGATGGCGGAAATTTGCTCACATATATAGCAGAGGTGGGGATTCAAGTTAAAGGTTTATTGACCAATAGGAAAACAGAGGATTGCAGGTAACAACCAATAGGAATATAGATGGGAAATGGAACCAAAGTAGTGGGGGAAAAAGAAAACGAGGAACGAGAGTCCTTGTTCCTCAAACTCTCCTCAACTTTCTGCTTGTTCCAATATTAGCATTGTGTTACCCTTTTTTCCTAAATCAAGCTTTCCCATTGCTAAAATTCTTAGACAATATGACTTTAAAATAATTTTTGCTCCTACCAATAAACTCACCTTCTCCAAACTCAAAGACCCTATTGAATTATCCAATTGATGGGATATATACCGTATTAATTGCCAGTGTGGCCTTTCCTATATTGGACAAACCAAACGCTGCTTAAAATTTCGTATCAAAGAACATCAACAATATATTAAAAAACAAGAAATCAATAAATCCTCTATTGCAAAACATTGCTGGGAGATGAATCATACTTTTGATTTCAATTCGGTTAAAGTAATCTCTAAACGTACTTCTATACACGAAATTAGCGTCCTTGAAGCATTTCATATTTATAAAAATTAAAAAAATATATTATTAATTGTGAATTCGCTATTCCCACATTATCAGATTGTTGGAAATATTACATAAAAACTTCTTTCCCTTAATTTTTTTTTCTCACTACTTCGGTTCCATTTCCCATCTATATTCTTATTGGCTGTTACCTGCAGTCCTCTGTTTTCCCATTGGTCAATAAACCTTTAACTTGAATCCCCACCTCTCCTATATATGCGAGCAAATTTCCGCCATCCTTAGCACTGAGGAAGGTATGCTATATGCTACCGAAACCGGTATGCTTAAAATTTAAAATTTTTGGTGATTTAACGTTGTTATTTTTTGCGATTCTATTATATTTCACCAAGCTCCTTCTTGATAATTTCTAATATTTGTTTCTTATGCTATCAATTATAAAAAAAATCGCAATCTGATATAATTCTAGTAATATGTACTGTACATTTACTCTTTGTATAAAGCGGGCGGAAACACTGTAGCGCCATATTTGGCGACTTAACTCACTTTTGGCGTGAAATAAACAAATAAAAATGTAATAATAAAAAATTAAAAGTATAAAAAGTATATAAAACATGATTTTAACAGAGAAATTTTATCGGTTCTCTAACTTTTATGTATAGGGCTACAAAACGCACCAGGTCTCGATGCTAGTTGCAAGCAGCACCAAAAGTGGTTCCCTCGTAAGTAGTATATATATACTATATATACTACTATAGTAGTAGTATATATATACTATATATAGTATATATATATATATATATATATATATATATACTATATACATTCATCAATTATCATGCATTATCATGTTCATTGGTTCAATTTGTTTGCATGATTTGCTTCCGCTCAGCATAACAAGAACATTGCTCTATTTTAGTTCAATGTAGTAATTTTTAATATTTAAAATTACTTAACCTCCACACTGCCCAGCAAAAGGGCAAAATTGTATTTTTTTTCTATGTAATTTTTTTTTTAATGCTAAAAAAAAGATTATTTTTCCAACAAATACGAAAAAATTAATTACAGATATCAAAGAAACCTCTGAAAGTACTAATCATTATTCAATGTTTTAAAACAGCATTATATCACTAGAATTATATCAATTTAAATAATGTTGCTACTGTAGTGAAACCTGCTGTTTAAGTGAACGGATATATGAGTTCACGGTGGTGAGAAGGTTAACCTTTAACTGGTGTCACAGAAATTGTCGCATAAGTAGTGTGAAGTGGTCCGTGAGACCGCTCCATCGAAAGATGAATAAAAGGCACAATTAACTCATAGGATGGTGTTTTTGTACTAAACTTTTTGCACATGACTATTATAATTAAAATTCAACTATTCAAAAGTCTCTGGTGATAGTACTAAAGTTCCAAATGGAACAAAATTTCGGTAGTGTTTGTAGTTAAATTGAAAATTGCAAGTTAAACTATAAAAATTGAAAAAAGTCGCGGTTTGAGAGACCGGTAACATCAGTTAACAATTAAATAAAACATAGTACATTAATTGTGAATATTGTTGAAAACGAGAAAATAGAGCCAAAATTTTGCAATAGACAAATTTTGAAGAATATACTAAAAGCAAAGAAAAATATGCTTATAGTCTTCAGATACGACAAAAAAATTTCACCAGGAAAGCGTAATTATTACATTATGAGGAAAAATTTCCCACGTAATTAATCACATTTTACATTATAACATAAAAGAAAAATAATGCGCCAAGTTTAGATTATGAAACACATTGCAACACATTCATAACAATACAACAAAACTTCGCAATTTAATAAAATGAAAAATTATATCTAAAAAATTAGTTACATTTAAAAAATGCGTACCAAAACGCACTTCCAGCAATTATAGCTCATAAGCAGTACTTTAAGGAATTCTCTTGTGTGTCCCTGTAAATGAACATAAATGCTACGCACACGATATTCTACAGTAAGTTACTTCTAATGCATATCAGGGAGGAATATCAACTTCAATATGTTTGAAATAGAGTAATATCATTACAATACACCGCAAACGATTTTTCTTCTTAACGCAACGAAATTCTTTTGAGTGTCTCTGTAAACGAACTATGAATGCCACACACTTGCTTCTCAATACTGAATGTGCCATAGTAAACTTTAATAAGACATATCAGTTGCATGGCAATGCCACACACTTCCTTTTCAACACTGAATATGCCATAGTAAACTTCAATAAGATATATTAATTGCATGGCAATCCCAGTATATTTACGTGAGTTAGAGCGCGGACAAACAGACGGATACACAAAAGTCATAAATACTTTTCGACTAGGATAAAAAGTGTTTAAAAAAGACACTCCAATTCTCCAATTCTCCAAAAGACACTCCAATTATATTCCAACTAAAAATATACTAGATTAATTCCAGAACTATTAGAAGCACTGAGTGATCATATTAAAATGCAAATGTAGGTTTTTTTCGGTAAATACGTCTTTAATCAATTAGGATTTGGCAAACCGATTCTTGGATGAGTTCGTTAATCAACTATATAGCTCTTATATTTCGTTTACAGATATAGGCAAAATAATTCCGTTATATTACGGTCTATGAGGGGAGAGGTATTGTTTTCAATGCATTTTAATGACGTTACAATAGACAATTTAGATATTTTTTGAAAAGGTAAAATATTTTGGATGAGTTCTTTGAATACTAAGATTCGGGCAATGAGGCTATACTTTCTCTTCATCATTCGGTTAATAGATGTTAAATTTCTGCGATTTCAACAAATAGGAGCAAGTTCAGTGTTAATAGTTGGTTTAACAAGAGCAAGACCAATTTGTTTAATTTGTATTAAATGTGAAATACAGAATCTAACGTTTCTTGAAACGTTAGATTCGTATACACGTATACACGTAAATATACTGTTAAAAAAGAAATATATAAGATTAGAAAGAATGAATTGAACAACTCTTTCGATACAGCCGGAATTACTAACTTTTAATTATACTGTCTTATATTTAATATCTTTTCTCAATTTTTTTCTTGTTTAAAAAATAATTATTTTGAATATATTTTGATGTTTGTGTTAATTAAAACAAATTAACTTAAATTAATCAAACAATAAAGAAAACATTTCGATCAGAAAATAATTTAAAGAAAACATTTCATATTCCAACTTCAAACCAAAATTAATATTACAATCGAACTCGCTTATAGCGAGCGCGAACGGACCGTGATATTTGCTCGTTATAACCGGGTGCTCGTAATAAACGGGTTTCATAAAGAATTGTAAAAATTCATCATTACTTGCTTTATCATAGATACTTTATCTATTTTTTTTTATTTCTGTACAGTGCAAAAGAAGTTGGTTAATTTGCTTTGAACTGTCTTATTGTCTATTTCTTGTATTATTGTTCGTCGTAGAAGACTCGTGGCCCAAAAAACCGTCATTTGCACCCCTGGCTCCGAAAAAAGTTTGAATTTTTCTGTGCGCTCGAAAGCCGTTGAGTATGTTGGAGGCGGTTTAGCTTGAAATTCTTCACATTCGTCGTCATAATCGCTTCGTCGTCGCTTTCATAATTTTTTTCATCTTCTTTAGCTTGAATACCAGCTACAATTTCCTGAGGTGTGGATATCTCGGATATGTTGACATTGTCGTCAACATAAACATAATTTTCATATTCTTCTCTACTCATTTACAAAATTTTCAAGTTGTCTATTTCTTCTTTCTCAGATATCCCCCCTCCCCCCTTGAGAAAGCAATTGGTAATGCATGTTGATGCAACCTTTTTCCATGCATCGTTTATTAAATGTATCGCTTCCAGTATGTTTACATTAGCATTTGAGGCTGTTCCTATTTTTTCTCTTCTATCGAGAAGCATCAAAATCAAGCGGTTGCGAAAGTTTTATTTAAAACTTCTGATGTCCCTTGATCCATGGCTGGATAACACTTGTAGAATTCGGTGGTAAAAATTCAATCCTGATGTTTCAAGTCCAGTGATTTCGGGATGCGCAGAACAATTATCCTTCTATATATAAAAAAAAGTTTTGATTTGGAAATGGACCAATGAAACTCTGCGTAGATATTCCGGGTAGATCGGCATCCAGTTTGAATGCTTAAGCATGGCCTTTCATCGTTAATATTAAAAAAACTGTTGCATACAAAAGTATGAAAATCGATGGTATTATAGAGAAATGTTTGATAAACACGCTGATGCAGACAGTTTTTAAATCGGAGAATTATTTTAAGAGATATTTAATGCTAAATTTGGACAAAATCGTTCCATTAAAAAAGTTTTATTGGAGCAAAAACTATCTATGAGAATTTAATCATTTTTAGAACATTTCATACGTTATAAGTTCCGATGTGCAGGTTGTATTTATTTTTCTTATTTGACTGACTTTTTGAGGTTTTATTTCAATTTTAAATTCAAATTTTCAGCATTTCGAGAGATATTTTTTACAAATTTTAGAAAATGTTATTAATTTAAACTGTTGGTAGTTGTATAAACAGCGCAAAAAATAATGTTTACTTCAAATTAAAAATTTATTTACACGTGACTATTACAAACGGAAAAAAACTTTAAAATTAGAATTAAATGATTACATGTTAAAAGCAGAAGAATTACGTCATAAGAACCATAGGCACAGATGTCATACACGCCCCATATTGACGCATTTTTTTTCCGACGCCAATTTGGCGAAAACATCAATAGCATAAACAACAACATCCGGGTTACCATATCAAGCAAAATAACGACATTTTAGCACCAGTTAAGTACCCGTTGCGTATATGAAATTCGCGTCAGAAAAAAATTGCGCCAATGTGACATCTGTGCCGAACCATATTTACACTTGAATTTTAAAAGAGAAACAAAATCTTAAAATAAAAAAAAAATCATTATTATGAGTTAAAACTTGTAATTTGAGGAAATTACGTCATATTTAAAATGGCAAAAAATATAGCAAAACAATTTAAATTGAAAAATATATTTGCGCGAGATTTTTTGAGATAATCTTTTCAACTATTATCGTGAATTCGAAGACAGCGCAAATAATATTTACTTCTAACAACAAAAGTATTTTCACGTGAATATTAATAAGAGAAATAAAACTTTAGTGTAAATTACATCAGATTTGAAACGATACATTTAAAATGAATTATTTAAAAGAACTATCTTATAGCGCTGTTAAAAAATACCGGGAGACAATGACACTGTTTACTTAATTCATTTTACATTAGCTTATTTTCAAATGTTTAACTAATTTTTTTAATTAAATACGAAAACAGCCATTGTATCTCTTAACAGCAGCAGAGTTGGCCTTAAAAACCCCAATCCAAGGAAAACGAATGGAAACATGTTTACAGAGAGATCGCTACTGCTTTTTTTTTTTTTTTTAATATTTTTAAAGCCGATCAAATTAGTGTGCTTTTTGGATTTTGGTATACCTGAACGGAGGGTTGGCGAGCGTAGCTCGTAGGGGGCAGAGCCCCCTAGTCAATTAAAAGAATAATTTTACGCTTTTCTTTCCTTAGTTGGCACTCCCATTTTTAAATGAATTTTATAAAAATGTCCGCGATCATACAGGCATACCTGCTGTGGTCATAATCAACAGAAAGCTTTTTTACATGCCTAAAACAACTAGTGTTTTTGGACTTGTCAATAACCAACAGTTTCTTTTTGTCAGTGCCAGACATATAAGAGCACACTAAAGCTGTCAATAGATTTTTGGAGAGATTGCCTCGTACGCACTTTTCACCCTTGAACTTAAAAGTGTACTGCGAGATTACGTTGTACAAAATGCCCGTTTCATCGGCATTATAAATGTAATCTTTGTGTATCCTTCTCTGATGACGCCACTTTTTACTCATCCCTGCGCGATATCCTCCATGTTTGCAGACTTTGCTTCACCACAAATGTTTCCAAAGGTTATCCATGTACATTCTTGAATCGATCAAGCCATCCATTCGAACATACAAATCCAGAATAGTCAAATTGTTCAGCAAATTTTTTTGCTTTAACTTTAAAAAGTGGACCACTTACAGGTAAATTTGCATTACGTTGCACCTTCATCAACTTCAAAAGAGCTTCATCCAAATCGTCTTTAGCATATTTCTTCAAACGTTTGCTGTCATTTTAAGCGTACGCAGCCATTAATTTTTCCTGGTTCTTTAACAAAGTTGAAACAGTAGAAGAAGATAAATCATACTTTTTGCAGATTTCGGAATTTTTTAAGTCATAATTCCCAAAAAAGCCTTACTTTTTCGGCAACTGATAAAATTTTATGTCTCGACATCGAAGATGAAATTTGACGAACGTACTCTATGAATGCAAATCAAAGAATGACTTCTACACAAGTCACCTACACAGAGTAAATTTCCATCCAATCACCAACCTCCGTCCTCTCTGTACGTCTCCTCAAGGTCGTCCGTGGGAAGGCGTCGCACGTGCCCTTCACAAAATGAAAAATTCCGCCATCACTTGTTCTCAGGATTTATGACTCATCACTAACTTTCGGTTGACTTCGGACTGTTAAAGAAATTTTCCCAAGAAACGATTAGCTGAGCTGGATAGGGTGGAAGTCAATAGAAATTTCATGAATCACAGAAATATTACTCACTATAACCGGGGTTTGCTCGTTAAAATCAATCGAGTTATGCTCCCATAGACTTAACATTGTACCAACCAAGCATTTCTGATTTCCTCGTTAAATCCGGGTTCTCGTTAAATCAGGGCTCCTTATAAGCAAGTTCGACTGTAATACGTTGCAGATCTGCGATGAGTGCACTTGTCACTCATTTATCTTCCCTTTTTTATGTAAAACATCTACCAGAATTTTTAAATAATAATCTTTGTTTTTGTTAATTACGAAATGTGTCATTAAATAAACCAAAAATTGCTGGTAGATATTTTGAATAATAACAATAAAAATATACTGTCGGTCAACAATGTGTTAAAGGGCTTTTTCATTTTTAGCTTTTTTTTTGCAAGCTAACATCGTTCTCAAAATTCTAATTGCATTGCATGTTCGGTTAAGGTTCGTTTTATTAAAAGAACTATATAACTAATTGCCGCCATACATCTAATACTTCTTTGAGTATTTTTAGCATGAGAAACAAAAATTCCCCTAGAGCGTCCTCCGTGTTATGATCTCTTTATAAAAATGAAATTTAAATAAATATAAAGTACTTGGCATATGTGCTAAATTTTGCTATCGTTAGAACACTGCCAATTACGTCATGCATTAACTGGTATCCTTACGTTTTCATAAATATATAATCATATCATTAAACACATTATGCACCGATGTTTGATTTTTCTTTCAAATGTGTTATCTTCGCAGTACGTGTGTAACCGTGTATAACATATACAAATTCTTGTATATTTCTGACGAACTTTCAATTAAGCATAATATTACGAGCACTGATAAAAGTTATTATTAATTACGATTATTAATAATTCAGAATGATTTGGAAATCGCCCAACATCATTTTACATATACATCTTTTTCGACTATCTCTTGCCGATGGGAGTTTTCGTTTCTGGAATAACAACAATAGGTTATATCTTCGGAATCGATATTTGTTTGGCAGTGGCAGGGGTACACATGCGATTTTTTATTGTGTGTTATGCTATTGATTTCTAGATTTCTAGAACTTTGAAGTAATGTTGCTAAACATATATAGTTGTAAATTACAGTGACTAAAGTTTGAAATGCAGAAATGAGGATAAAATTATGACATGTCCCCAGTTTTCCTTCAAAAGAATAAAAAACATGTTGTTAATTAAATTGATTACGATTCTAATTTGAAATATCATAAATACACATATTAAATATATACACAATGCGCCATAATATAGTTCTAAGCATTCAGATAAATGCATTTAAGTTTAATGAAAATAATATATTATTATATATACGTATTAGGCTGAATTAGGAACTCTCTTAGATATCACAGAATTTTACAAAACTGTCATGTTTTAGACAAGTTAATTCCAATCATAGACTACTTTTTTTACAAAGATGAATTTCTAAAATAGCGATTTCACTTCATGAATACGGAAAGGGAAAAAATCTAGATGACGAAATCGTAAACGTAACCGAAAGGCATATGATAAATTTAAAAGACTATTCATTGTCAAAGATAATGAGTATTGTAAATATAAGACAAAAAAAACCTCAATTAGCATCTGTTCATGTAATACTTAATTATATATTTCTACACAGACTAATACATTTCAGTTTATTGTTCGCATAATTTTAAAATTAATCCGAATACAAAACTGTTACATTGGTTAATTAAACTGTTATATTGTTACATTTAATGAAAAAAAAATAGTGACAAATGAGAACAAATTTTGAAAAAGTAGTCTTCAGGCGACAAGCGTAAAAAATGCCGCCTGTCCTCAGACATATGGGACATTAAGTCACCTAATTCAAAATACAGTACTGGGCAAATTATTATGGTACATAAATCAGCGTTAGAAGTTAGTTTTTTGTGTTAAATTTAATATTGGTTGAATATATACGCATTACTAACAGTGATCATAGTTATAAATGTCCACTCACGGCTTTTAATACTTGGTATGTCCATCTTTAATAGCTATGACTGCCTTTATACGTCTTGGCATCCCTTGGATGTACTTCTGAATCAGTCGTTCCATTTCATCACTGTGATACCATACACGAATTAATCGCTCAATTAGTTGAACCTTGTTTGTTGCTGAAATTTTGTTGACTCTGGTCTTCGAGTGAACAAAATTGAAGAAACAAATCAGGTTCAACTAATTGAGCGATTAATTCCTGTGTGGCATCATAGTGATGAAATGGAACGACTGGTTCAGAAGAAGGGATGCCAAGACGTATAAAGGCGCAGTCATATTCTGTTAAAAGTGGACATACGAAACACTAAAAGCCATGAGTGGACATCTATAACTACGTTCATTGTAAGTAATGCATATACATTCACTCAATATTAAATGTAATACAATAAACTAACTGCTAGGCTGATTTATGTGTAAATTTTCCGTTTACCATAATAATTTGGTCAGTACTGTAGATCCATGAACACATGTATAAAGATAGGCAGGTAGATTGATATATCAATACGTGGAGGAATAAGGAAAAAAACTAACTGTTAAACATTGGAATTAGAACTTGCTATTAAAAATGCCATTGAGCCTGAATTTCCCAAGATAAATAACATTAATAATTGGTTATTGCATTTACCAGGATATCCCATTATTTGTTTTTGCCGAAAATGAAATTTTTAAAACGTAGAATGCTTTAAAAGTTCAATACAGATATAATTTTTATATAATAAACTATTAGACAATGCATATAATGGCTAAAACACATTAAATTTGCAAGAAGTTTCATTGGCGCCTTTTTGCGTATTTTTTTAAATATGTCAAAAACATATATATATATTTTAAAGTTTGTATACAAAATACATATATCATGAAACAATCCTGTAAAGAAAGATTTTCACTCATTTATGGTACAACGTTAGTTTGCAGATATCTTATCGGAAATTCAATGCTTTTGTGAAAGGTCTATCAGGGCGTGCAGCAGAAGATCTACGCCACTAATCTAAAGGCAGCGTACGATAGACCTCACTAATCTTTCTATACGGATTAACGAAAAACATAGTTCGGAGAATATAAAAAGCAATACATTTTTGGCTTAATACATTGGTGTACCATGTATTAAGCCAATGTAATAAATTGCTAAGGATGCTTGTCACTAACAATGATGACAGCCACAAAATTTGAGGCGGAAACATGTGGAAATTAGCATAGGGCAGGATGCAGTAAGAAGTGCATACATTTTGTTTTACACACATGTTGGTCAGTTCATTAGAATTGATAAAAGATTGAAAGGACTTGACGCGCGCGGACAGTTATTGTTGAAAGTGAAGTTTGTGTTCTTCAGCTTGCCTGTTTGTGGGAAATAATCGTATCATGCCTTGATATCTGTCAAGTTCAGCCAAAGGTAGTGTAGCTTTGAACCGTTACATTCGAAGTGAATTTTGGTCTCAGTAACTTGACCCACGGAAAGCGAATCAAAAGTCTCTTGAAACTGTTTTTACTGATCGTTGCTTTGTCTCATTCATTTGGCTCAGGTGAAGCATTTTTCAAAAGACCTAAGTACTACTGGCCCGCACAAAGCCAAATTGTTGTTACTTACATTTTTCTTATATAGAAATTTTTTTACAGGCTGTATCTATCTAATATTCCAATGAGGTAAAAATATAAGCCTGAAAACGCTCAGTGCCATCTAACTGACCTTCACGACATCTTTGGTTCAACGCATCCATCCGACAACATCCAATCTTTGAAAATTCATCAACAATCAGATACGTTACTGAAGCAATACTGTGCTGTGGATTGGCCCTGTGATTGATCCCTGTGGATTGCTGAGGACTAAACGATTTAAAACATGTTGGTACTTTTAGTGCAGAGTGAATTGTCTTCCCCTCGACATTGAGAAGCACTCGTTGGAGCCAAAACCATGATATCTTCTGCTCCTATCTGTTCAGTAACTCTTTTCCAAATTTCTTTTATTATTGTACTTTTTTCAGCTTCGTCTTTCCCAATAATAAAAGTATCCTTAGGGCAATCTGTAACTCCTGTTTTTAAAGACAAAAGCTGTTCTGTGCATAGGTGTAATAACTACTGCTGTACCTGTAAATATGATGAAAGAATTATCGTAATTTTGTACTGCAACTTTCTGTTCAGACAGGAAGCTGAGTTGTGATCAGGGTAATAGCTGCTCTCAGATTTGCACTCACATACATGATCAATCATGCGTTGTTCCAAAGTATCTCCGTTTGTCTGCACATGGGCGATGTCAGCTGCAGTTATAGAGGGATCAATTTTTCAACATTCTTCTTTCAGCCTCTCTGGTTCATGTATGCTGCTAGCAGCAAAAAGATTTTTCGTACGTGCCGTCAGGCGAAGACACTCGCGAGCTAATGCTAAACCTATGGAGAGGTTATTTGCTAATATCTCGTTTGCATTTCGATATTTAATATATATATATATATAGCTGAGGTCCATCTCTACATCGTCACATTTTTACTTTTTCGAGTTTGATTGCAGATGTTTTTTATAATGACACTTTCACTTTCGAAACCGGTTTCGAAAATGAAAGTAACTCTATAAAAAATATCTGCAACTGAAATCTAAAAAGTAAAAAAAAAAAAAAAAAAAAAAAAAAAAAAAAAAAAACGGCGATTTAGAGATGGACCTCAGCTATCCAATGCAACAAAAATGATTAACAAGTTAAAATTAAATTTAAAAGATCAAAAAACCCAACTGCGTAAAAAGCGAACTAATTAATTATTTTCCATCAATCTGAAACTATTTTTTATATTACTTACCTATTTTTTTATTATGTCTATGAAGATTAGAGTTACAGTAAAGCTAGAGATCCTACCTACACAACTTTCAGGTCAATATTTAAACGGAGCTTCAGACTGTAAAATAGTCAATGAAACATCGTCTTCATTTTGAAAGACATATCCAATAATATGCCACTCAATAGGGTTCGTATATTTTTTTTTCGTCTCTACCGCCATTTTGTATTTTACGGCCACTATATTGAATTTATAAGAACAAAACTTATCCTATAACCATCGGACGGTTAAGACGAATCGATCGAGACCTCATTCGTTAAACTCCATCCAGCCGTTGGGATGTTTCGAAGGTATAAAGAAATCCACATACCCAGATACGCGTGAAACACATAACCCTTCTTGGCAGTCGGGTAAAAATGTCGAAATACAAGCGATATATTAGCAAATAACCTCCCATAGGTTTAGCATTAGCTCGCGAGTGCCTTCGCCTGACGGCACAGGAGCCATAAGCCTTTTTTTGCAACATACATTAAAAGAAGAGTCAATTTCCAGTCAAATTGCTATTTCCATTTTTTCTGGGACAATTTGATGATTAAAATGTATCCGGTGTTCTTTTTTTTCTTTCGAGCGATTATATTTTTATAGAATTTTAGGGCCAACATGTTAATGTGTTAGAGTGTTTGTGTTGAGGAATATTTTTAGCTCATAGGCTATCAAAGTCTGAGAGCAAATGTACCCACAGGTTCTGCATGTATATAGGTATGTACGTAAAGCGATAACTCTTGATAAAAATATCCGATTTGCTTCAAATTTTGTAAATAGATTCATTATGATAAGGCGCTTCCCTGATTAATTTTAAAGGTTCATTGGTTAAGTATAAAGGGGGGAACGGAGGCTACGTCCCCTTAATTTAGATAAATGTGTTTTTCATGAAAAATTATCCAATTTTCTTTAATTTTGTATACTTGTTTATTCAGATAAGGCGCTTCCCTGATTAGATTTGACGGTTCATTGGTTAAGTATAAAGGGGGAAAGGGGCTTATTCTCATTTAATATAGATAAATGGGTTTTTCATGCAGAATTATCAGATTTACTTTTTGGTAAAAGAAATTTGGTATACCGGTTTATTCTGATAAGGCGCTCTTCTGATTATTTACCGTTTTGCTCAAAAAGAGTGAATCTATTTTATGAATAACAGACAAATAAGAGTGTAATATATAATTAGTGTGGATAACCTGTGAGTTCAATGCCATCAGCTTAACTGGACACTTTTCTTTTTATTGATTTTGAATCACCAGTGAGTTCTTGGCATTATCGACTTTCAGTCCTATCTGGGTGTAATAATTAAGTAAGTAATTATTTTTAGAGTAACTATTAATTATTTTTAGAATTACCGTTTTAACAGAAGACTAGTTTTCCAGGGAGAGCCGGAGCTGTGCACTGACAAATATTATTTCATGCCATCGTTAAATAACAAATTCGGTCATTTTTGTAATACAAACATGCAAGTTATTTTTTTTTTTTTTTTTTTTTTTTTTTTTTTTTTTTTTTTTTACGTCAAAGATGGATTATATACAGAATTAAAATGAAATTACATTGGTAAATGCAATTGGAAAAAAAGGGGAACTGAAATTATAATAATTAACCATGTGAGCTGTGCACCGACAGATATTATTTCATGCCATCTTTAAATACGAGATTCGGTTATTTTTGTAATACAAACATGTAAATTATTTTTTTTTATGTCAAAGATAGATTATATACAGAATTGAAATGAAATTACATGGGTAAATGTAATTGGAAAAAATGGGAATTGGGATTATAATAATTAACCATGTGAGCTGTGCACCGACAAATATTATTGCATGCCATATTTAAATAGGAGATTTGGTCATTTTTGCATAATCTCAATTCCTTTTTTTTTCAATTACATTTACCCATATGTAATTTCATTTCAATTCTATATATAATCTATCTTTGAAAAAAAAAAAAAAAAATAACTAACATGTTTGTATATATAGAATGGCCGAATCTCTTATTTAATGATGGCATGAAATAATATTTGTCAGTGCACAGTTCACATGATTAATTATTAAAATCTCAATTCCCCTTTTTTCAAATTACATGTACTCATGTAATTTACAATTTCATTTCAATTCTATACATAATCTATTTTTGACATTAAAAAAAACTTACATGTTTGTATAGCAAAAATGACTGAATCTCTTATTTAAAGATGGCCTGAAATATTATTTGTCGGTGCACAGTTCACATGGTTAATTTTTATAATCACAATTCCCCTTTTTTCCAATTTCATGTACCCATGTAATTTCATTTCAATTCTGTATATAATGTATGTTTGACATAAAAAAAACCCTACATGTTTGTATAACAAAAATGACCGAATCTCATATTTAAAGATGGCATGAAATAATATTTGTCGGTGCACAGCTCACATGACTAATTATTATAATCTCAATTCCTTTTGTTTCAATTACATTTACCCATATATAATTTCATTTCAATTCTATATATAATCTATCTTTGAAATAAATAAAGTAACTTAAATGTTTGTATATCAAAAATGACCGAATCTCTTATTTAACGATGGCAGGAAATAATAGTTGTTGGTGCACAGCTCACGTGGTTAATTATTATAATCTAAATTCCCTTTTTTTCAAATTACATGTATCCATGTAATTTACAATTTCATTTCAATTATGTATATAATCTATCTTTGACATAAAAAAACCAACTTACATGTTTGTATAACAAATAAATAATGAGTAATAATGATAATTCCAAATAAATAATGAGTAACATTGTCTTCCTTACCGCAGTCACATTTTGTTGAACTTCTCTTCTCAATTTTACTTAAAAAAGATGGAAAGCTGCCATGTCCAGTTATAAAGTACTGTACCACCTGGTTTGAGCAAATGCAGTTAAAGTTTACGTTCTTGATAACGCCATATGTATCCCTTCCTTTATCGCTTCAATTCCGGTATCTTTGCCATTCAGCACCCGAGTTAACCGTTTAATAAGAGAAAAAGGAAAGTCCAAAGCAGCCACAATGTCCGCTTTTTCTTCAATAGTTGCTTGCTTTGCCAGGTTGTTTGCTTTCTCATTTCCGATATTCCCAACGTGGGCTTAAGTCCAGCCTATTGTAGCTGTTTTTAAGGGATCACTGATTAATAATTCGAAAATATCTTTAACCAAGGTATTAGATGGGAAAGTTCTATAAAGAACAAGAAATGAAGCCTTACTATCCGTAAATATCCAAATTTTTTAAAAGTCAGAATGTAATTCCAATCTATAGCATACTTTAACGCAGATAATTACAAATTCGGTCATTTTTGTAATACAAACATGCAAGTTATTATTTTTTTTTTTACGTCAAAAATGGATTATATACAGAATTAAAATGAAATTACATGGGTAAATGTAATTGGAAAAAAGGGGGAACTGAAGGGGAAGTTGATATATTGAGGTGAATACATAAAATCAAATAAATAGATTAAAAGTAATAGAATTATATCAAGGTTAAACGTGGTGAAAACAACAAACATACTGCATGTTTTAAAGAAGTAAAATCAATTAAGTAAAAATAGTAGATGATACTATTTTCTTCTGCTTATTGGTTGACCAAATTGAAATAGATGTAAAACTCTAAATGTACATCATTATTGTCATATATGCAATGTCCCCAGGAAAAGTTGTTTATCTTTTAGCAACTAAATATCGATCAATTTTCACAATATTTTTTTACTTGTTTTATATTTTAATGTGATTCAAAATGTTGTATGAAAGTAAATTTCATTTTTTCTAAAATTGTCGTATGACTATTTGAAATTTGAAATGGAGCAACAATAAGAGTAGATATCCTTAGGCAGTATTGAATACCCGTTTGTAGAAACAATTCTATTCATATTATTTATACCAATATTGACAGTAATATAAACATAACTAGATCAGCTATTAAAATGCAGGTCTGTTTATTTGTCTGTATTTATGTATTTATTAATACTTTTTTAATCGCGATAAGCATTTTCAGTATATTTGCACATTTTTTATTACATTTAATTTTAATTTTTGAGGTATGTACAGTCGATCAAAGAAAAATGGAAAACTCTTCTTCCATACTATTTTATCACTAAATCTTCGCATAGCGTTGCAAGAAGTACCATTCGACTGGGAACTGACTCTTCTGAAATTCTGTATCAATAATTAAAGCTTATAAGGCCGTCTCTTTACTAACAACAGAGACAAACTTTTAAATGTTTAATATTTTCACATCATATTTGGATTTCTCGGTAAGTTATACATTCGGATATTAAACGTACATTCAGTTGGTGAAAAAGTTTAGGAATTGTGCAGATATAAAGTTTTGAACTGCTAATGTTAAATTCATTTTTAATGTGAATAATGTTTTAAGCATAACTCAAAAATACTCAGCGGAATGATCTGAAATTTTGTATTAGCATATTTGATGCTTCTAGAAATCTATTTCTGTTTTTAAAAAATGTAAGTTAATATAAAAATTTTGTTTTAATAATTATTTTTACTAAATAACTTATAAAGTCAATATGATGCTAGAATTCAGTGTTAGCATTGAAATTTTAAAAGTTTGTCTCTTTTTCATATGAAGATGTTCCCCTAAGCGTTCTTTATTCATATAGAATTTAAAAAAACACAACTCCTAGTTGAATGGTACCTCTTGCATCATCTCTCTGCAATTTGATGAGAAAATAGTATGGAGGGTTCCTTTTTACAATTCCTACTATTAGTTCACACTCTCCCTATATATCCCTAGTCCATATAACATCCCATTCATGTCAAACATGGTAACAAGTGTCACAGTCACTACGGTGAAGCTAAAAATAGGAAAATACATACATCCCATTATGAGTCTTAAATGATCACTGTATGTGACTTCACTGAAACATCACTGTGACTGCAGCTTTATGACGAGTCACCATGTGACTTTAGAATGTAGTTACATTGTGACTCTCATGTGACTGTCATCTGTAGTCTCCATTTCAAAGTCATCGTGAACGCTGCATTGTGATATGTTACCAAATAATGTCACATTAAAGTCACATGATGACTTTCAGATGACAGAGAGACTACTGTGAAGTCATCAGTGTGCTTTATTGTGAAAAGTCAGTATGTGACTATAATATGATATTATTTGTTGACTTATCATAATGCAACGTTCATGATGACTTTGAAATTGAGTCTAAAAATGACATTCACATGAGAATCACAATGTAACTACATTGTAAAGTCACCTGGTGACTCGTGACAAAGCAGCAGTCACATTGAAGTCTCAGTGGAGTCACATATAGTGATCATTCGAGACTCACAATGAGACGTGTGGAATTTCCTATTTTATGTTTTACCGTAGTGACTGTAACGCTTGTGATCCTGTGTGACATGAATGAGATGCTATATGGACTAGCTGTTCTGTAAGAATAGAAATAATTTGAATTATATTATTTCCTTTTGAGTATTCGCTTACTTAAAAATTAGCATTTTGTGACTGATCCTTAATTTTGGACACCAGTGTATTTATTATTCATCTACTCAAGTTCAAATACATTTTTTTAAACTTGTATTGGATGACACTTGATGTTAATACTGTTTTTTCAAATATTAATTCATTAATTAAATTTAATTAATTAATTTTATTTAAATTTTCAATCGTTAATAAAGTACTTATTATACATTTAGAAAAAAATGTTCTTTGTTGACCTAAGTGGAATTGACTTAATTTTTTTTATATATTACTTGTTTGTTTGTTCGACCGATCTTACATACTTTCTTTTATCTTTATAGATCTTACAGTACATGCAAAATATGCGGGGATAATATATATACATACTATACAACCACTTGCAATACAGGCATACAATATGTACAATGCATACATTAACAAATCATTGCATTCATATCAAACATACGACTTTTTAACCACTGACAGGTAGAAAAAACATAATTTTTTTTAATAAATGTATATTTAGTGTAAGAAATCTTCAGTAATCAGAAAGTCATGTAATTTTAGTAAAAAAATTTCGATTACTGTACATTTCTCTGAACTTAAAAGTAAAAGTTAAAATGTATTTTCATTTTGATTTTGGTGCCACATCCAATTGTGATAATGAGGATCAATAAGAATATGTTTATCATTTTTTTTTAAATTTAAAGTACCCCTGAGAAACATAGGATGGTATTTCGTAAAATTAAAATTACAATATCAAGCACAAATATGCAATATTGTTTGATAAAAAAACATATTCAAATGATAAAAAAAAAACTGATAATATTTTTACTTTATTTAACAATATAATTTTAAATTAAATATAATTAATTAATAAAAGTTTCAGACGATGTAAATTTTCTCGGCAAAAAAACAACAAAACAAAGATAAATAAATGAAAGTCTTTGTGGTTAACCTTAAATTTGCGATTAGCATATTAATTCATAACTCAAGTATATCTGACGAAGTAATTTTAAAATATGTATAAAAGGGTCATTTTTAATATATTGATATTATATGTTAACTACGGGGCTCTGCCCCCTGCAAGCTACGTTCGTTAACCTCCGTCAGACACCGCAGAATCTAAAAACATGCTAATTTGATCGACTTTAAAAAGATTAGAGAAGAATTAATTATGATGAAAAAAACCTGTGGCGATGTCCCTGTAAACGAATTTTCATTCAATTCCCATTGATTGCGAAAATTTAAGGCCGAATCAGTTGCTGTTAGACATCCAATGGTTATTTTCGTTTTTGATTAAAGAAGATCAGCTTAGCATTTGAAAAGAAGCTAAAATAAAGTGAATTAACTAAACAGAGTCTTTGTCTCCCAGTATTTTTTAACAGCGTTATAAAACGATTACCATACTACAATACAGACATTTTTATAGTATCGTTTTAAATCTGACTTAAGTTTCACTAAGGTTTTCTTCCTCTTTTTAGCATTCACGTGAAAATACTTTTGTTTTTAGAAAGGAAATATTATCATTCGCGGTGTCTTAGAGTTTGAAATATTAATTAAAAAGATCATTTCGAAATATGAAATTATTGTCCTGCATAGATATATTTAAACTGTTTGGCAATATTATTATTTGCCATTTTAAATGTGATGTAATTATTAAAATTTACTGCTTTAAACGCATATTAATGTATTTATTATTTTAAAGTTTCCTTTCTCTTTTAATATTCACGTGTAAATATAATTTTCATGACATAATTTTCAATATTTTCCTGCTTTTAAAACATACTCATTTAATAGTAATTTAAAAGTTGTTTTCCGTTTTTAATACTCACGTGTAAATAAATTTTTAATCGTAAAGAAATGTGATTCTTTGCGCTGTTTTTAGAATTGAAAACAATCTCTATAATAATAGCCTAAGTCATGTAACTATCATCAACAGTTCCTGGCGGACCCTTCACTTTTTATATTTCAGGCAGCTATTCTGGTATTTTAATATTAGCCAGCCAAGGTGTGATAAGTCGCGAAATATTATTCTATCGCTATTATTTCACTTAAATTATAATAGTCCAAGTCATGTAACTGACATAATTAATTACGGGCTGATCCCTTAGCTTTTCTTATGAAAGGTTTCTATTTTGATTAAAAAATCAATTTTTTTCCGAACAAAATTACATAAAAGTTGCCATGATCGTAAAGAATTCTTGATACTTTTATGTTAGCTGGGTGCAAATCTCGCCAATAGCTTTTTTTTTTTTTTTAATTCGCCAGTAAGCATTTTTTTTAATTTTTTGAGTGGTAAATTAAAATATAGTGTGAAGTTGAAATTAGATGTCATGGTTTGTTCATTATTTAATATTTGGCACAGATGTCATATACGCACCGGGTTTGGCGTGATTATTTTTTTTACGACAATTTGGCGAAAACCTCGTTTTTGAATCCCAGTTACATATGTATTTTTAAATTATTTTCTATTATTTTTAAAATAAAATAACAATAAATAAAAAAAAAAAATTAATTAATAACTATAGAACAAAACAATTTATATAATTTTAAAAAAGAAAATAAACATACAAATGTAAATAAGTGTGAATATTAAGTCAAAATTACGCCCACTACTAACCATATCACAATATTAAAATATTTATTTGCTTAAAAGACGTTATAAAAACACATTAAAAGTAAATTAAAAATCCATATTTACATGTTTCAACTCATTACTGAGTCGTCATCAGAATGTATAACAGAAAATTACAAATGCATATGAAAAATTGAAAAAAATTATCGAATATAAACAAGTAATCAAATAACGCGCCCTAGATTTTCTCGATTGCTCGGGTTCCCTCTATGTCGCGACGCCGTAAATTGTCCAAACATTCAACCCATAAATACGGGATACGAAAAGATAATCTATCGTTACAAGCTCCTGAACCTCTTAAATAAATTTCAATGGACTCTCTTATAAATAATTGTAAATAAAAATTAGACCTGTAGATTATTTTACTCTCGTTAAAAAGTATGTTAATGTTCTCTATTTGATTTAGTCGGAATAAAGCAGCATTACCTCTATTATATTTTATGTCCGCTATATGTTCTTTACATCCGATATTGAATTTTCGTTGGGTTATACCTATATAATGATGTTTGATTCCTGCTTCTCTAATAAATGGAATCACATAAACTCCTGAGAGGTCATTTCTATTAATAGGATCAATTTTAGTATTTAAAAGCATCTTTAATTTCGCAGGCGGCTTCGCGATCAAACATAAACCAAAATTTCTTAAATGATTTTTTATATGTTCAAAGAAACCCGGGAAATAATTTGCTACAACCTTATAAAGTATCATTGTTATTCTTTCACTTGGTGTTTAATAAATAATTTTACATAAATAGAAAATAATTGAAATGTTAATACTTGTGTCTAAACTATCCAGTACATAAAGTATGTGCACAAGAAAATCTACCAAAAAGTAAAAAGAAAACAAAAAATAAAATAAATTTAAATATTGTATGTGCACATCAGATTGAAGCTTCAACTCTCTACTTTTATATGTGCTTTAAGAAACTCGAAAATACACCACAGAATGACACTGTCTGTTTACAAATATATATTACAACGTCTTCTAAAAGACAACAAGTTATTTGTAAATTTTATTATATTTGGAATGCGTGAAGGGTGTAAGAAGGCAAGTCAATTTAATTACTAATTAAAAATAATTTAACACTATTGTCCATAGTTTAATCGTAATCAAAATTATTTTATTTGCCCATGAAATGTAAGGTACTTTTTTAATTTCATTCATTTGAGATCAGACAACTGACGGCTAGAAATTACATTAATTTACTGGATTATAGCTTATAAAATAATTGCATTCTTATTAAAATTTATAGGAGAAAATATTTATCTGGACATTATACAGTCCACAATAATTTACGCTACTGTAGCAGAAAAATGTGATATTTTTAGAAGAAAATGGGACGACGTTCTTAGTTGCGCCGATGGCAATACACTTTCACATCTATAACCTATAATTATTATTTAAAAAATAATTATGACAATTTTTGAAAGAAAGTTGGTAATAAAAAAAAAACGCTCTTCAACGGAGAATTTAAAAATTCTGAAATTTTTGAATGCTCACTTTCTTTTTTCTGCATAAAGTCTGCGAATTAGGTTAAGCAGTTATAGAGCAAAACATAAAAATCTTCGAGCAGTTTTAACAAGCCCATAAAACCAAGAGTCATAAAAGACTTTTTATATTATTAATGTCCTGTGATGTTCGTGTTTCCGTTGTCGTGTGAGTTGATTCATGGCGTCAGAATAAATTATGGCTAGCGAAAAACTTAAACATAATGCCATTGAAAAAATGATAACATTACGCAAAAGTGGTGTAAAGAATTATGATTTTAACAATTAACGAGTCGAAACCCATCGAATTCGACGACTAATTGACTGAATTTATGAAAAAAAAAATTAGTTACAATAATTAATCAACTAGCCTAACTCTTAAAACAAATATTATTTTTAACTAAAGTTTAATTCCAACTTTTCAAATTATTGAAAAATTAAACTTTATTCATATGCGTAATCAGTAACATGCAATTGAGATAATGAAATTAAGAAGTTATAAATTGAGGCTTTGATCTTTGTCTTACTTAATGATAAATCAACGAAAATTCCGTCACTATGACACAATTATAATTGTTTTTTTTTTGTTTTTTTGTTTTTTTTTAAACAAAATCTAAAAATAACATCTTTTTCACCGTCGCAAAATTTACATGCATACTTTTCATATTCATTATTTTAAAATATTTTAACGTGCAATAGGTTATAAATAAATATATTCCCAAACTTGATGTCACGTTTGCCAGTTATAATTTTGCATGTAAGCATTCGCACTCCTTTTTTGAGGTTCTAATTTGAGTGCTTACGAAATCCAGAAATTTACTTTTGTCTAAAAGTAAATTTCTGGATTTCGTTTTAGAGACGCATTCGTAGTAAAATATTTAGTTTTATCAAAGAAAATACTCATTTCATTTTTACTATGACATTATTTTCAACCACTGAAGCTCTCAAACATTAGCGTCTCAATCTCACCATCAGCGGAATGAAAAAAAAAATTAAATGTAACAGCTTTATGATGGAAAATGCGTTATTTTAAATCTTGATGTCATTTTCTGTTCAAAAGTTTGAAAAAGTTCTTTTTAATTCTAATGCGAAAATTTCATCCGTAATGATGCGGTAATTCCCTTTGTTTTTCTTCTCTTTTCAACAATAGAAATAACCCGATAGCCACCAATGTGAAGAAATTTCATAAAATACTTTTAAAATTAAAATTAAAATATAAAAATGGAATTATTAAAAAATATTGAGTGCGGGTACATCTATAGAAATATAGAGCTTTCATTTAAAAAAAAAAAAAAAAAAAATATCAAAATCGGTTCAGTAGAAAGCTTAGGCCAGATGACTGAAAAACTGCCTTTTCTTTTAAATATATTGATTGTTGCACACATTCAACTTACACAATGAATCATTCATTTGAAAATCAAGTATTCAAAGTCCAATTTACTAATTATTACAACAAGCGTACAGTGGAGTATTTGGTTGATTTAGCCGGCCAAAAGTACTTCTTACTGAAAAATTAGAGTAAAGTTTATTATTGATTAGTTTATCATATTATTATCACTTTTTAGTAGTTTTCTTTGAAAAGTATGTATTTTTTGTAATACTGGGTGTATGGACAGCATTATAGCATGTAACATGCACTTTAATTGCAATGAAACATTAATGAATACTATGATTGAGATTGTATTCAATCTGTCAACACAAACTATCTTGTCATATTAAACATATAGAGTTACATATAGAGTAACTGCAAAATTAAAATTTACAACGTCATACTGTAATTTTTCTTTCAAAAAATTGAATATACAGCATTTTCACGATTTTGTTATCATGGGACTTTAGATGTTCTAAAATCGGTATCAAATTACACCATATTTCAATAATAATCTGTTCAAAATTTTCAAATCTTTCTTTTTAAATATTTTTACACCTTATATTTTTTTTATTAAAAGTCAAATAAAACTACCTCTTTGCGCTTTTAGAAAGTAAATCAAAAGTAATTAAATGAAATCAGACATTTATTTATCACTTATATCATTTATATTATTTAATGTATAAAAATATTACAAAATACACTTAAATAAATATGCATACATATCAGATCACAAGATATCAAGGTTATTTATCTTATAACTCGTCTTAGGAGTAACTTTCATAACAAACGGGTGCTAGGTCACTCTGATGGGCTGTATCGATGCTGAAAATTTCAGCAGGAAGAAGTAAAGCTAAAATCTCTTTTAAAAATGGGTAACTTTTTTTCTTTATACTTCCCATACAAGATAAGAAGGGATCTGAAGACAGCTGTAATCGATTTAGAACATCCATGTTCCGCGATTCTCATAAAAGTTTTCTAGCAAAATTTGTACAATATTGCCGAAATTATTACTTATTACGAGCCTCTGCAGCTTCTCTAGAGAGCTGACCTATGGAAAGAAATGCATTAGCAATAACTGTAGCATTATGTTTTAGAATTTTGTGGACAGTTGGCGTCATGGGGTGCATGGATACAACTTCACGCACAAGTATAATTTGACAACGTACTCGGAAATTATTCGGCATCAATTTTATGTCCACTCGACAATGCTTCTAAGATTATTTTAATACGAAAGATTAAACTAAAATGTATTCCCGTGATTTTTGCTGCGAGATGCGGGTTAGCGAAAATCCTTCGGATGTTTTTTCCATCATTGCTGTTTCCATATCCCGATTTCGGTATGTTCCACATTTAACCCCATTTTTAACCTAAAATCCTCCTGAGTTCTTCTCTTTGCCTTATTCACTAGATCTCTTTCCTCCTTGGACTGAATGCGCCATTTATTAATGGGCAGTTTATAAGCTAAATGCAAAATACTCTCCAATATTCTGATGCGTGCATGGAGTATGGATAATCCGAACTTCCCTGACTTCTTTATAAATCTCGTTAAATATGTCCAAATTGTTAAAGACTTTTGAAATAGTTCTATAGATGAAGCAACGTATTGATTTAGTTTCAGATGCGGCATTGCAAATTTTATCATCCAACATTGTTAAAAACATGGAGTGTTTTACAGCATAGGAATTTCCGTTTAAGGTTAATTTTGTGGCTTCTAGTGTCTTGCGTTCATGCTCAATGTACGAGGTTTCTTCCTTATTGATATCTACAGACTATTTTGCAAACCTAATTCTTTTGGATCGACAGAATATGGGAGATGAAGGCGTTGGATTTTGCCAAAGCATTCCTTTGTTTAATTTTAAAAATTAAATTATTAAAAAAATATATAAAAAAATATATTGGTCAGTTATGTAAATTGGAAATTTTTTGTGTCTACAGACGATATATTCTGACAACAATTGCAAGTTATATATCGAAGAATACATTTTAAATTGAAAAGGAAATGAAAACATTATCATTTGCAGAAACATACAATTACGTGTTTGAAAGGAGTCCATCCAAATTCGCAGTTATTCGCAGCTATAGTTTTCAAAACTATTAACTACATATCTTGAACTCCCATTTAAAGTAAAAGAAAACCATCCGAATCCATCCTGATGTATAAAAATTGTTTTAAAGAATATTAAAATTAACAACACAAATTTAAAAAATATACGGCACATTTCATGTCACTTTATCATATCTGTTAAATAAACAAATATAAATATTTTCATGTGAAATATAAACATATATACATGGTCTTCCACAATCCAGAACTATATGGTATAAGCAAAAGTTTAGGGAGAAAAAAAATCGCAGTGAAATGAACAGGCACAAAATCGAACTTTAAAGTACAAATAAAAAACTTCATGTAAGTTTTACCTTCCCTGGTTGCTCACACAACAGAAAAAAATATAAATGTACGGTGAATCCCTATCTATTTATCTTCACAGTTAGTTCCTTTTCTATCTGCTCAACTGCGTTTCGAAAAATTGACTTTTGGCCGGTTAAATTGGAAAAATACTCCACTGTGCAGCGGTCGGAAAAACTACTTTTAATTTATAGAGAACTACAACTACAACTTTTTTTAAAAGTAGAAACTACAATTTTTTAAAAGTGGTCACTGCTTTCCTACTTGCAGATTTTGTCAAAGGATTCAATCAACAATCGAAATTATAAACGCGGATTAAGTAATTCAGTGTCTCCTCGTTATGTCGCGTCTGCTGGTATACAATCAAATGAGATATATACTAAAGAATTTAGAAGGATAACATACAAGAAAATGTTTTGTGTAAGCCTCCAAAATGTTAATTTATACATACATATTAAAACAACTTTCTTATTAAAATTAAGAAAGATG
Organism: Maratus speciosus; assembly: GCA_963932465.1. Classification (NCBI taxonomy): domain Eukaryota; kingdom Metazoa; phylum Arthropoda; class Arachnida; order Araneae; family Salticidae; genus Maratus; species Maratus speciosus. The sequence goes on along the minus strand of OZ010788.1, from coordinate 307,516,955 downwards.
CGTAATACAATAAACATTTATTTATGGTTATAGGAAAATAAGGTTAAAATATACCTTATTTATTTTTTGGGATATGCAAAAATAGAGATATATACCTAAACAAGCGATATAATGAAGAGCTATTCTTGTGCACATTTATGCTTCGCCATATACTGCATAAATTTCATTTGCTACTTTTAAAGTAATATGCCACAGATATTCGTAAATTGTTGGTCAAAATACACAGGTTTGCTAGTATGGCCTCCAATTTTAAATCGAAATTTCCCATTCATACCGTAAATTTCGAATGAAGAAGTTTTACCTTTTCTCTTATTAAATAAAATATAAAATACTATTTTTTATTTCTAGTATGAACTCAAAATTTCTGAATAAAAATGGAGGGCTAATTCTGGTAACCCTGACAACACATTTTGCACAAAAAAGGCAAGTTACGTGATTTGAAGAAAGGCACTTTTTTCCTTGATTTATCATTAAAAGTAGCATTTGTGCTCGCTACAAACTACAAGTTTTTTTTATATATATATATATATCGTTCTGCTCGTTTCATGATATTTTTTCACATGCAACGCGTTACACTTCAAACTACCAGAAAAAGTAGCGACAGCTGCAGTTTCGCTACATGTAACGCGGGTTTTTTTTCTGACTTTAATAACAGCTAAAATCAGAAGTTTGTGTTCGAAATAAGGAAGTTGGTAGCCATTAAATATAAATTTATCACATACCTAAGCACAAATTCTATAAAAAATGATATTATTTGGTTTAGGTTTTATATATATATATATATATATATATATAAATATATATTTCTATGAATTTCAATTTTGGTCATATTTTGGTACATAATTTTTATTTGTTTTCTTATTAGAAACAAAATAGGTTTTATTTTCGCTAAGGAAAGTATTGCTGTAAAAAATTACGGAACTTCTTACTATAGAAGAATCCTCAATTTAAATGTGCAGTTCGTGTCCAAAACTAAAACAACAACAACAACGACAAAAAAAAAAAAAGACATTCGCTATTATTTACACAAGGACTTGGAAAAGGACTAGTTTATAAGGACGTTGCCGAATTCGACCGACAAATTAACGCTCGTATTCACAAATAACTTCGACCGCGAGTTATGCCGAAAACCTGAGTCGAACGCTCAAATGGTATTCATCGTCTACCTTACTGAACCAGTTCGACGTTGAAATCTAACGCCGGGTTCAGTAACCCAACTCTGGTCTAGAGCAGGTTAAACTCGGAATTTCTCAACCGAGCATGCATAGTTGACAAAAAAGAAGCGGTGAGAAAGAGGACGGACGTTTTACAATGGCGGCGGGCGTGCTAAATGAAGGTGCTGTGTAAAATATAGAAGTTCTGCTATTCAGGGCCGAAACTAGCCTTTTTGGCGCCCGGGGCAAGCATGGATTTTGGCGCCCCCCCCCCCCCCCCCTCCTCTCCACTACAAAGTAAATTTAGAAAAAGAATTTTACTAAGTATCTAATAGACAACTTATTTTTAAATTTAAAATATATAAAACTGAAGTACGTAATCAGCTTTGCGAAACATTTATTCATTAAAACCTTGAAAAACGGAATCAAAAGGAAACTTTTTTTTTTTTTTGTATAGGCTAAATGAGGTCGAAATCCTGCTGTGCGTTTGTATTTTTTCATCTTAGCAGGTTTATTGTGTAATAGATGTGTTACCTGCTATGATAAAAAATGTTTAAAGCGCAATTTTTACCGATTCTTGTGATTCCCTCTTAGAAACTTTTACTATACCTCAAACCTCAGCCCCCTCAGAAATGATGAGTCTAGATACGCCACTGCCCCTGCAGGGTGGCAAAACGCCTAGAAATGGCAGAAAGACCTGAAAAAAAATCATTTTGGGCGATAAAGGCGCTTTGCTTTACTAGATATGACGCCCTGTGCAAGATTGTTTACTGTACCACTACAAATGCGGTACTCTTTAAAAAAAAAAAAAAAAGGTTTTACTAAGAATTTTACTTTGTGCATTTCCCCTCTCGTTTGTTTTTATTGTCAAGGGCAGTCATCGCCCATGGCAAGACGAAAAGAAAAAAAAAAACAGCTTTCACGGAATCTTTTTATCTAATAGAAAACTGAGACTGAGGGGTCGCTTCGCACTTGGTAGTTATCAGTAGTGGACAGTGTCCGACAATAGAGATTGTCCTTGAAAAATGGTTAGTGATTTTCCTACACAGGAAGTGAAAGATAGAAGGCAAAGGCGAAAGGTCTAGACATGATACTTTTGGAATGGGAGAATGAAAAAAGCCTTTTTTCTTATTCATTTGCAATTTTGTATTGTAGATTAATCTTTTTATTTATTTGTAAAGTTTAATACATTTGATTAAGTTTTCCTTTAAATTTTCCGGCTGCGAGACATTTTAAACAAATTTCGTATATATATACTTTCTTGTATCAAACGTCAAACAAAATCTTCATTCTGGCGCCCCCTTAAACTTCTGATAAAGCGGCGCCCGGGGCACGTGCCCCCTCTGCCCCCCCCCCCCCCCTAGTTTCGCCCTGCTGCTATTAAAAAAAAAACAGAATAACATTATGTAAAGGTATGTAATCTCATATATATGTAATTATCTTCAATATTTTTATTTGATTTGTTTATAATTATGTATATATGCTTTATATATTATGTGTTGAAATGTTTGTTTACATAAATGCGCGTGGTCGCGAAAAATTTATTTGCCATAAAAATAGCTAACATTACTTAAACGGCCGATAAATTGTTACTAAAGTAAAAACTGTTTGCATTTAAGGTCATTTATTTTTTGCAATTTTGATGTTAAAAAATTCACAAATGTATTTTAATAGTACCGGAATAAATGTCGTACTTACATAAGTTCTAATTAAAATGTAAGACATCAGGCTAATTTGCATTTTTGTTTAAGTAAAGAAATACACAGATTATCTTCAAATATCCATAGATTCTCTGTAGATTTTTGAACAGTACTTATAGAATGTTTGAAAATTAAATTTTGGGTCTATTGTGAGAAAAATATATTATTGCTTATGTACAAACTTAGATAAATACATATCAGATCTATAAATTAGATATTTTAACTTAAAATTTAAACAATTCATTACTATTTCAATTTGATTCATTCCGTTTCAATTATCAAATTAATCAAATTACCATTTCAATTTCATTGTACAATTCATTACATAAAATTTAAACAATACTTTATTAAAAATTTTTAGAAGGTTTGTTCTTTTTAAAATTATGAATCTCATTATATTAAATACCTCTATCATTGATAAACACTATAACATTGCTGTTATTGTTTGTAAGCTTTTACATATGTTTCCCAATTTTTTGTGAAATTTGACATATTTATTTTAATTACATTTATTTTTCGACAGTATTTTAACTTCAAAATTATATATAATATAAAATATTGCATTAGTACTATTTTATACCAAAATAATAATAATAATAATAATAATAATAATAATAATAATAATAATAGTAAGTAAAAATAATAATAATAATAATAATAATAATAATAATAATAATAGTAATAATAGTAAGTAAAAATAATAATAATAATAATAATAATAATAATAATAATAATAATAATAATAATAATAAGTAGCAATAATAATAATATTAGTAGTAGTAGTAATAATAGTAAATAACAATAATAATAATAATAGTAACAATAAATCCTAAAATGAATCACTTTTCAATGTTACTTCCTGAAACTGTGAAGTTTTTTTAGAGATCACTTGCAATTTTTGTTTCTTAATAGACAGCTAAATAAAAATAAATTACTAAAGGGATGAAATTCGCTAATAAAAAAAAAAATTATTTTATAAAATAACCCACACCAAAAATACTTTTATCAGCCTTTTCAGTAATGATGACTATTTTTAAGGCAAATAAATTGTTCGCAATCATGAGTATTCATGAAAGAAAACAATTCAACATATAATGTAGGAGATATATGTATAAATATAAGCAAACCGGTTAAAAATTTACATATATATATATATGTGTGTATGTATGAGATTACATGCCTACTTCTACTTTTGGTAATATGTACTTTAAACTTTTTTTTTTATTTCTATATCTTACACAGCATCTTGAGTAACATTTTAATTTACTTTAATTAACGCATGACACTAAAAGAAAAAAAAATAGCGGGAATGGGTAGGGTGGTGCAAACGGGGACTTGTTCTTTTCCACTGATTCACAACCAAAAACAAGTTATTTTATTTATTAGATAATGTAAAATTATATGAAATTATCAATAATGAATTCGAGCTGTTTTATTAGATTACTAACTATCATTACTCTGCCTATCTAGTCTAGAAAACTATCATTAATTAATCATTAAAAAATATATATAGCTTTGTTTTCTATTTTAAATAAAATTCTTATTGTATCTAATGAAGGGATACCTAAATGAGTAAAAAATATAAAATTTAGAAGCTAGAAAAAATATAGAAAATAAAATATCATTTTCTAAATAAATATATTCTTTCAAATGAAACACTGCATCCCAAAACAAGTGTCGGGGCATGTAATAATATTTCGTAATTACTAGGCTAATTTATCAAAAAACAGTCAAGGAGAATCAAGTGAATAGTTTTTGATCTTGTAAATGTGATAATGGGAAAACTCTCATACAAATGCCCGGAGGGGAATAGGTGTGGGTTGTCCTGAAACCTGGTCAATAAAAATTCCACTTTCTGTAATATTTCATTTTTATTTGTCCCGATAGTGTTCAGAATTCATTTATTATGATTTAGAAAAGGCCTTATTCGATTATGTGTGTTGAATGGAAATTCATACGCTAGTAGTCTTAAAAAGTTTACAATGTTTGTGTTCCTTAACATAACATCTTATAAAATACCTCCATTGCACACAGTTTAAATTTAAAGGAAGTATAGAGTTTTGTTTAGCAACTAGTTAAATGAAAAATGTTTATCAATCGGTCGGAAGTGATAACTGGATACACCCAGTTATCACTTATCCACCAGTCAGCGCCTCTGCGGCTTAGTGCTTGGTGCCGGGGCACTGCTAGGATCACGCTTTTTCTGCAGTTTTCTTAATATTATTTCACTACTTTTTTACAGCCAACCTGGAATATTAATTACTATCTAATTCAATTAGAATTGATCATTTTAATTAGCTCGCTGAAAATCCAAACAATAAAATTAATACATCTGTATACCATCTATAATAATAAAAGAAATAGTATATATAAGTACAACAGGCTACTTTCTTAATTTTTTTCTCTATTTTAATATTTTCTTTACCCGAAATTGCTTAATTAATTACTAATTTGAACTATTAATAATAGAAATCAACATAATTGCTGTTGAAACAAAATTTTTAGTTTTTATTCAAATGAAGTTTGGTCCAAATCAAGTTCCATTTTTTAGCAACTATGCAAAAACTTATTTTGAAAAAGAATCTTCTATTTATTTTAGCAGTTAACACGTTTCATATGATTGACCTAACTCATTAATAATAATAATAAAAATGAATGAATTGTTTAAAAAATAATAAAACTTTCAAGAAATTAAATTAAATTGATCCATATTTAGTGATTAAAGGTTTCTATTTTGTCCATATATTTTTTGAGGGATGAAAAAAACAAGTAGACACTACATTCAATCTTTCTTTTCGTTTTTCCTTTTTTTTTTTCGGCGCTTTACTTCCAAAATAAAAACAAGCGATGTCTCGACGCGAAGCCGAACAAGACATGTGATTTTTTTAACCAATAAGCGCACTTCATTCAATCAGAGTCGAGAAACTCTGAGTTGGGTAACTTTTCATCCGAAGTAAACGGTGAATACGAGTTTTCAACTCCTGGTTGAAAATAGCAACCTTGGGTTACTGGACCCGCGGTTTAACCCTCGGTCGAAGTTATTCGTGAATACGAACATTAGATGGGTGATAGCTGGCATCAAGGGGATGAAAAATTGCCACAGAACATGGGGCTGCAAACCACGTATTTAGTCACAAATATAGGGTGTTTCATCCTAACTGAACTTGGGTTGGCTGTAATAATTTTGAGAAAAATAAAACCATTACAATGAAAATGCAACGATATTCACCTTGTTTTGTGTGGAATGTTATAACATCACGAAAAGTTCTGTAAAAACAGGGTACTCAAGCAATCTATGATACTGTATGATCTGGTAATCACAGTCTAAAGTATGGAATGTCAAGTGCATACTGCTAGCGCGTATAATTTAAACTTCTACCAGGGTGATTTTGAAAAAGTGTCGTGTTTTACTGTCCTTTCACATTTGCACAGAAAAATAGTTAAATATCATAATTTTAATTATTGCATTTTAACTATCATAATTTTAACTATTGCATTTTAACTATCAGGTTTCTTAATGATAATTTACAGATATATTATTATTTATAAAAAATTTTAAAATAAGAAATATATTCTTTTGTAATCAAAATGTCATTACCGTAAGTTGTCCTAACAAGCAATTTATTAGGTAAAGATTTGACTAAATTCTATTTAAAACAGATGGTTATAATTTTTTAATAGGGGAGTACGCATACATTAACATTAACAAAACATTACACATTACATTAAAAGAGACACACACATTATAAAAGACATATACAGACAAAAAAGACACACACAGACATTACACATTAAAAAGTTAACATTAAGACAATGTTGCACATTACATTAAAAAAGACACACACAGACATTACACATTGAAAAGTTAACATTAACACAACATTACACATTACATGAAAAAAGACACACACAGACATTACACATTAGAAAGTCTGCATTAACACAACATTACACATTACATTAAAAAAGACACACACAGACATTACACATTAAAAAGTTAACATTAACACAACATTACATTAAAAAAGACACACACATACATTACACATTAAAAAGTTAACATTAACACAACATTACATTAAAAAAGACACACACAGACATTGCACATTAAAAATAATATGTTTCGAGGAGTATGTTTGGGTACGCGTATATTTACATTTACACGCGCATTAACATTAACACAAGACGCAAACATAACACCTAAACGTTTTGCAACTCTAATGAGAAGAAATGAAAATTTTGAAGTATTGAAGTTTCTGCTAAACAGTCTCGAATAATAGTACTGTCGAAATTTATATGCGATTTATTTTATTTTATGTATAATCGTGAACAACAAAGAAGTTTACATTTTAATTTCCTATGAGCATAATATTTATTTTACAGAATAGAACGTTTTTGAGAATTGAACGTACGGCTCAGATTGCTTGTACAGTCTGTGGGCGTTTTGATGCATTCTTATACCAATAATCTTACAAGTGCACCGGGTTAAAATAACTTAAAAATGGACTGCCAAAATGGTAATCTTCTTGAGTCAAACCAAGAGTAACCCTACACATTTTTTTAAGGAAAAAAAAATAAACTGAGATTTTTTTTTTCTTCCCCAGGTTAAAGCCTACGTTGTAACGGTTACAAGAGCACTTAGTAGCACAAAAAAATAGCACGAAAGCGGAACAAAAGCACTCAAAAAATATATCGCTATCCAACAAAATTTCTGTTAAACAAAATTTAAACAGAAATACTTGTTAAGTCAAACAAATTTTTATTGAATCACAATATATTTTTCCAGTAAAAAAGATGTTGTCGATCCAACAAAAAGTTGGCATAAGAAAAATTTGGTTAAAGTATTGTTCGATGGGAATTTTTTAGACAACACTTTCTTTGAGGGAGAGGGAGGGGGTAGAACAGTTTTGTTCGATCAGTGCCTGCAACCAAGCAGTACATTTTGTTTTGATCAAACCTTAGTTGTAGTCATTAAAGAGAAAAATTCTGTTTAGATCAAACCTTATCAACTGCTTATTGTTCATTTAAACTCTTAAGTTAACAAAACGGATGCTACACAACAATAAAACAAAATTACTGCCAATAACACACTCTCTTATTTTTCATGAAAATATGATACACAAGCAATTTATTTCAAACTAAGTAAAGCAACCTTAAAAAAATCGCATTTTGTAGTTTATGGCTGCAATAATGCGCATTCAAATTAAACATTCCGTTTCCCCGAGTTTTAAAAACACAATAGACCGCACTTCCGCCCGACAGTTCCATAAAACATGGGGCCACTGCCACTCCAATTATAAAAAAATCACGCAAAACTCCGTTTACGGCGCTACAAGAGAGAAAGATATTGCAGATCCCGAACACGAAAAGTTAAGTAGAGGCACTATTTTACGATCTTTTATTCGGCAGTGTTGAAGTTGTATCGTTGACATGTACTTAGCTAACGAGCGTAGAAGCTAAAAGCACGCAGATAAAAGAAAATCAAACTTCTGCTACAAGAGAATTTTTGATTGATGAAGAGTACGAAATTGATGGCGCAAAATCTGACACGCAAAATTCGTGTGCACATGCAAGTGTTATTTTTTATTGAAGTAGTGACTATGGCTTTAAAACTCTAAGCATCTGCAGTTAGAATAATCTTATTTAAATAGTTTTTGAAAAAAGCATGTATATCGGCTTGGCCTCACTTTTTATTGTGTAAACATATCCAGGTCTATGCCTACCAATTTAAGGATTCCATAAATTTTGTTTCATGTTAGATAGAAATTTGATATTTAAGTAGACTAAAAAAAAATGTACAACTTTTCTGCAGTATTCTTTACTTTATTAATATTTTTTTCCGATATTTCCTAAACACGGAAAAAATAAATTTTATGGCCAAAGCCCAAGCTGAAAATTCATAAAATTAAAAATGGCAAAACCCCGTACCTTTTGGTCATGTAAAAATTAAACTTTTTTTTTTTCGCTTGTTAGAGATGAGTAATGTTTCTATACATATCTTACAGAACCCGGGAAACATATAAAATTTAAATGCCGTAACTTTAACAAAAATAGCGATTTTGAAGTAACTGACTTTTAATATGACGAATAACGATGTTTTAAACAGATAACCAGATTTAAATTTTTGATTGGAAATGCATTTTTTAAATTAACGGTTTATTAATTAATTATTGGTCAAAGATGAGAAGAGCCGTGAAGGAACCGTGGCACAGCAGTTGAGCGATTGTCACCAGTAAATTTTTATAGTATTCTTCGACTTCAAAATCTCTGAAATTCTGTCCTGAAGTTAGATGAAGAATACTAATAAAATTTTGCGTAGTCAATTGATTCTCTGCTGCTACACTGTTCCGGGGCACCCGGTATAGATTATAAGATATCATGTCTGTCAGCAAACGGATTGCATATCATTAGATAAACTGTGTATAGGTTCCACAAGTGTATATGTATTCAGAGACTCTAATTTTATAAATGGAACCTGGTATATATGCCGAACTTTTTGAAATTAAAATTTCAAAAAATTTAAAGTTAATTCTAATTTCAACAAAAAAGTATTAATATTTTATTTTTCAGACATGGTTTGATTTGATAACGCTTCTCTCCTTTTTTTCTCTTGAAAATTTAAGTAGATGGGCATCTACAATTTAAAATGGATTTCGAAGCACCATAAGTATCCAAATAGAAACAACATTCAAACCTTACGGGTACGGGTAGTATCCAATATTCTAATAACTAGGTAAAAGCAATAAGCATCCAGTGCAGAGGTGAAATTAAGAATAAATAATTTGAAATTGTGTTTAAAATTTAATACATTATATTTTTGCTATAGTCTAAGGCAGGAATGGCAAGACTTTACACATCCGCGTGATAATTTTTTCAAAAAATATTTGCATGACCATGAAGTGCAAACAATAACAATAACAACAAAATTTGTGAAACAAAATTAATGAATGAAAGTTATTTTAATTTTTGTTTATTGGGATTAAAAAATATATGGGATGAACATATGCATGCATTACACTGTAATAATAATAGAAACAATTATATTTTAGAAAATAATGAAAAAGTAAATGCTATTTCTGTTATTGCATCTTGCATGCCAAATAATTAATACCAGCTTCATACCTATTTACTTTTAAAGAAATGAAAGCTGAATTGGAGTCAACTAACATGTTTTCTATTTGAGTTTTCAATATAATTCCTTTCCGAAAGTCAAAAGGGCAAATTTCATACCAAGTCGCTATAACTTCACCATTGGTATGATCCTTAATTCGATATTCTCCAAATCTTCTCTTAATTTGATAAATTATTGAACTCATATCAAAATAAATTCCGGAATTTAATAAGTTGTAATTTCTTGAATTTCAGAAAAACTAAAAAAAATTAAGAAAGCTCAGCTTGTTTAAGTTCGTTTAATTTCATTCCATTTTGTTTTAGTACTTCAGTGTCGTGCTATAAATATTTTGCCGCTCGCCACTTATCGCATACTTCCATATAGGTTCTCCGTCCCTAGTGTAGGGCTTTTAATATTATTAACTTCAACGAAAAATAATTTACAGTTAGATTTTATAGAAATTTTGCGAAAATGTAAAGAAGAAAAATGTACATTACAAAATTCCACCAAACCTCTTACACATTTTTTAAAATTTTAAATAATAAAAAAATCAACAAAACTTTTAAAACATTCACTTATTCATTTATATTTGTAAATTTTCTGTAACTGTATATATGACTATTTAATGTAATATTTAAAAAAAAAAAATAAATGCAAGTAATAAATAACTAGAAATAAAGTTGCGTTAATACAAAATTCCATTTGCGAACTTCTATAAACTTCCTTTTGAATGAAACTGCTATATGGATTATCACCACTTACGCTTATGTGTGCATAAAAAATATGAATTTCTTTCATTAAAATTCGTGTTTAAGATATTTCATTAGACATATGTTTAAAATAAGGGATATCACAGACCGTAGTTTTCCTGATTTAAAAAATATATATATATGTATTTATACATATTAGTAGTTTAACCCACTACCCATTAGTGTTGTGTGGACGTAACTGTAAAAAAAAAAAAAAAAAAAAAAAAAAAAAAAAAAATCCCTGCCGGCTCGAGCCTACAGGCGGAGGTAGATTTCGAAGTTAAGTACTAAATTCACCAACAAAACTTAAATCAAGATTAGAGATAAACCCAGTTCCTTCACCAAGAATGAGCTCTAGGGAGCTAAACATTTTGTGAAAATTCTAATATACACGAATACATACACACGCATATATATGGAATAGGTTTAAAAATGGCTAAAGCAAATTCAGAGAACCTCAAAGTGTTAAAATATGTTAATATTTCCATAGTCGGGTGTTTATCATGTTTTAATACGTTTCTTCAAACTCACATGACGTTACATATTCACCTGCTGGTGTCCATTATATTTCTAATATGACGCAATTTTTTGATTTTTTTTTTTTTTTTTTTTTTTAATTTGACAAACTATTTATTTCATTTTGAGTTTTCAGGCGGAAATCTTGCTCTAGAAAACTTATGACGTAATATTCAATTTGTTTTCAATTCGTCAAACTTTTTATTTAATTAATTTTCGCGTGAAAATTTTGCAATAGGAAATCAATTGTTGTGGTGAGAATTTTATTGCTTTTTTTAATTGTTGGCAACTGCTATAACGAAAAATATTTTTTTTTTTCTGTGATTGTTGTGAAAGAGCTGGTTTTATCAGAATCATGTTAAGACGGTATTCAAAATTTTGAACCCTCCCCATTTCTATTCCCTTGGGCCGATTTTGCCCACTTTCAATCCCCGCCGAGATATTAGCCATCTCAAAGTTGTTGGGGAGTTTGAAGACGATTCATGCATAACTGAGACTTTTATCGTGCGGACAAAATTTAGTACATACATACATATACACACACACACACACACACATATATATATATATATATACTTTTTAGGTGGGGGTGGTTTGGGGTTCCTGGGGTCGTATAATGAAAAGTTATGAAGGAATTTTTTAAAAGTCGCACCATGGTAACGACTGCAATAGGTAGTATTTCTTACGAAATCTACCTAAAAAGATAAACAAAAGTGTGGGGTGGGGGGTGGGGGTGGGGGAGGAGTATCAAAAATTAACTGCTACGCCACTACTATCAAACAAAAAAATATCTTTTATTTAATTTAATGACAAAAACTTTCCGATTAAATAAAGCGAAATTTACCTATCGCGGTTTGGGGTGGTAAACGACTTTCCGCAAAAAGGTTGAAGATCAGTACCAAGGTTATCATTATGTTTAATATTGTCAGCATAAATGTCTACAAAAATATTTAAAATTCCTCTTTTTTTTTTGTTTTCTTTTCCAGAGAATTTTGAGATGTTTTCTTTGGGGATAATATTAGCAAGAGTCAGCTGCTCTTAAATTATCTCCACTTCAAGATTATTATATCAAGCAAGTAATCCACAATGTGTATTTCCCGCAATTAAAGTAATAAAATACATACAAACCCAAAAATATCCATATTTGAAAATGTTTAAAAATATTTTTTCTGTGGTGGAAATTCATTTTAACCTTTTATTTCCATTCTTTTTTAAATAATAACTATAATCAGCAAAATCGGGAAACAGTTTTAAAGTTTTAATGGAAGTTTTCAAATATATTTCAATGTGGTCTGGGTGAATCCACTATGATATGACAAATTAATTGCAGATTTATGAATGGCAAATTTACGCTTAGAGCTTTGATAAAATATCTTTATATGGGCTTAAAAATTTGATACATTTCGCTTTTTGAATATTGTAATATTAATATAATTTTACATAATTAAGTTGAAGCAGATTAACTTTAATCTTAAATAATGAAAAGAATTGATTCATAAAAAAGTTTTTATATCTTTTGCTTTGAGCTTAATTGCATGCAATAAAAGGTTGGTTGGTTGGTTGTATGAGGTTTTATGGCGCAAAATCTCTTAAGGGACATGCTGCTCCAAAATAAAGATGAAAAAATACCAAAAAGTGAGACAGAAACAATGTAAGTAAAATTAAAAGAGCCATCTGTATGGGGAATCCCATCCAGATGTAGTCACAAAAGTGCAGAAGAATAAAAAAATTTAAATCCTAAAAACAGAGTAAAAAAGTAAAAATATTCGAAAACAAGTGCAATCTGGATGGAGATAGTAAAAGGATAAACAGAAAATTGCAAAACGAAATAGCATTTAAATTAATGAAAAAATAAATATACAGTGTGATCTCAAAAATCCAGCAATCAGAAATCAGACAGCTTCAAAAATCCGGCATCAAAGTCATTTTCTTCCCTCCTTTTTTTTACACTTAGAACTTATCGGAGAAAGAAAAATAGTAATTGTTTACAAATTAAAAACTTCGAGATTGAAAGTAAAAGAACGGGAAAAAAATAATTGACTAAGAAAAATGCATGTTTTCTGCGTATGTCAGACCCGATTAGTTACTTGAACAACAGAAAGTCAATAACGCTAGTAGCAGTTGAGGGGACGAAATCGTGGAACCGACAGAAGAAAAGGTATTACTGGAAAATTTCGTAAATTTGACAGGAGAATTAATATCCGCTTTAGAGAAACAAGACTGAATTTCCTAAATAGGTATTCTTTACTTGTATAAAGTACAAGAGAAAGTTGTTAAAGAACGGCCAAAAAAATTGAAGCAAATAACATTAACAATAACATGAGAAGGAAATGACTTTACTGTTTTTTAGCTTTTTATAAATTAAAAAATTATTATGTGTAAGATAAAAAATATCAATTAAAGTAGGATATTTTAAAATATTTATTTCTCTCTCTCTCTCTCTCTTTTTTCTTTTTTTTTTTTTTTTTTTTTTTGGTCACATTGGTTTATTACCTGGTTAATAATTAAATTATGAATAAAGAGGCCATTAGGAATATCCGAAGTACTTTTGATATCCCTTCAGAAATCCGGAATTTTCAGAAATCCGTCTTTGTCTCGGTCCCGACGATAGCGGATTTTTGAAGTTTACATTAGAATAAAAGATAAGCGGTTTAAATTCATAATTTTAAGTAAGTAAATTAATAAAATTAGCATTATTACGAATATAAGATATCACTGTTTTTCCCCATTCATATACAGTAGTACCTTCGAATAACGGATATCTCGGGAGTGCCTAATTCATTTGCTATTCAGAGATAAAAATGTACAAATATTTTAGAAGTTTGAGGTCTAAATAATGTCCATCAAATAGAGGTGTCCGCTATCCAAGAGTTTATCGAGTTTTTAATGTGTTTATAAATGTTAATGACTATCTTTTATATAATTACTTTTTTAGTTATCTACATTGCAGCTAATTTTTATATCTAAAACTTATCCTAATTTATTATTAAACTGCAAAAAACATGGTTAATATAAAACATTAGCGATGAGTTTATATACAATATTTTGAACGCCGGATACACATAAAAAAATAATAACAACATTACATTGGTATCAAAAACGTTAAACAATTATTATTCACGGTAGGAAACGGCATGCAGGTAATAATTCATAAAATAGAGTTTGAATTAATCCATTTTCTTTCATAAATATTGAAGATTTGGTTATCCTCCTGGATAGTGGCTGTATGTCACGAAAGAGTTTAGCATCCAGAAATACTTTCGAAGGAGAAAAATGACTCAAAAGATTACTGGTAAGTAGAATGTCACGAAACATGATTTGTGATGATGCAGCTCCATTTTTTTCTGTTTTAGTTTTTAGAGATGTGCTTTCCATTCCATTATACATTTTAAAATATGATTAAAAATTATATGTTTAACGATTTTCATTTAAAGAACATAAAGCGAATGTTCAATTTTTACAAAAGAAATTTTAAAGAAAGAAATCGTTGGTATCTTCCTTGCGTCTAATGTAAGATACCTGAATAATACGGTATATCTTAGGAATACTTGTTCAACGCATTTGATGGAGCAATACTAAATTAAAAATTTAATTTGTTTGAACATGATTTTTTTTTTTAAGAAACATCTTTAGGTTCAAAAAGGTTAAAAGTAGCTATACAAATGACAAAATTAAAGTTTACTGTAATTTAACGAATGTATAATTTATTGAAATATAACAAATATAGTTATTTAGCCTGCCATTAATATGACAATAGTTTATGAAAGGATTTTTCAAGATGTGTGGAAAATTTCGTATTACTGCAGAATTAAACAGACATAACAACATTCCAGTATTTTCTCGCTTTTTACAAATTCTGAGAAGTAACCCTTATTTTTAAATTTAAAAAATAATATGAATGTTTCAATAAAAGTCTCAACAACAGTATACAGAGCTTAACCCTTTATCTACTGACGGTACTTGTAAGTACCATTAAAATAACTTGTTATAAAATTCATTTAATACATCGATTTGATGTAATACAGTTTAAAATGAGTTATAGATACATTACTTTATCTTGTTCCAAAAGCATTATGGGTCACACAAAACAAAAATATTTTTTAAAGGATGATTTCTTTTGCCTTTGCATCTTTTCAGCTTTCTTGGCTTTGAAGGAGTGGGAAGGGGATTTTTCAATTCGGAAATATTTCTATATTTCTACTGTAAGAACATTATATTTGTACATTTCCTAATTCTACAAAATACCAAGAAAAATATTTAAAATAAAAGATTTGAGTGGGGTTATAAATATAGCACAAAATACCTATAAATTCAAATTTAATTAATCCTTCTAAATCCTTCGTTATTTCTAAATTCCTTCTAAAATTTATTAAATGAGTATGTAAATATTCTAATGTACTTTAATAATTCACGAAAAATGCTTTAGAAGATAAAATTTTCATGAATTCATAATTCAGTACATAAAGGGTTAAAGGATTAGCAAATTTTTTTATTGCTCAATGATGGAATATAAATGAAGTGATAACAGTATGTGCTGAGACATATATTGTCATTACTATATACAGAGGATAACAGAAGTAGTTGTAAAGACATAATAATAGCGAATGTAAAGCCGTGACCTATTATTAGCCAACCGATCCGAAAAGAATAAATAATTCTTCTTTGATATATGTTTCATATGAATCTCACTTAAAGAATATACTGCAATATTGCAAAATTTTGGGGAAAAGAAAAATGTTCCAACTAATGGAAAATTTGAATTATAGAAGGTAAATAAAATGCGTTTTCCCAGCGGTTAAAGTATAACAAATTCGAACAAATAATATTTCAGTTATACACAGAGGCACTAAAAAGGGCAAAAACAAAAAAAGGCATGGAAATGGCCAATAAGAAAAAAAAAAAAAGTTGAACTTTTACGCAAAGAGAGGGTGAAAGACAGGGGGGAAACACGTAATAATTTAAATTTTACTTCTTAAATATTCAACCGTAAAAAGTTTGTATCATGTTTAAGTTATATAACGGGAGATAATATTATTACTTTCACAGAAATATACAGGAAAATAGATTGGGTTTCGGTTTTAGTGACCCAAGTCCTTTTCGTGCTCTTTACTTTTTAAAGAATAAAATGTCGAATCGGTCGTTCATAAATTAAAATTTCTTGATTAATGCTTTATAGTATAATCAGAACGCCACAATATACATAAAAGCATCAAACACATCACCTTAGAATATTTTACAAAATAGAATAATCACACTTAATTCCTTCCCTTTATATGAGAAATTAAAACATTTTTATTTAAAAATAGAAAACGTGAAAATCAGCAAGATTAAATTTACTTTTAAGGAGTACTTTCTATTTTTAATGCGTGGAATACGCTTGTTACTACGTGAAAAAGTATCGCTGGTTGTACATATTCTACTTATAAAGTTATATTGTACACCATTTAAAAAAGAAAAAAAATCTGTTTATATGACTAGTGTAACTTTTGTCAAAATTTATTTTAAAATTTCAATAAAATGAAGCTAGCTACGTTACCTGCGGCATGAGACTATTCTTCCTGCTGTAAACTATGGACCTTCTCTCCCTATTTGACAGACCTTCAACATCATCCAGCATTATTGTTACTCCAGGTTTCTTTGGGCTGTGTATTGGGCTTTGTTGCTTTTGGGGTTGGACATGATTGTGGGACGGGTTGTCCTCTCCCTTTAAGCTCGATTTCAAGCAAAAAGGACGATGCCTTATAGTTGGCTGAGTTTCGTCCATTGTGGACGGAACCTTGCATTCTTCATCCAGAGACATGCACTGGCGTTTCAGACTTTTACTTTGGTCGCAATCATAGTCTTGAGGGCATGAATAACTTTTCAGAGGCTTTTTGCGATTAGCCGAAAGAAGACCAGTCAATCTTTCTCTTATCGAATTGGAAGGATGGATGCTTAAGCTATTTGGAATATCTGTAGGTGATAGGTTTTCAACGTTTGTTTGTTTTTGAAGTTTCCTTTTTTTATTAGAAAAATCAATAGAAGAGAGATTGCCATTACTTTCTGTGAAGTCCTCTTTCACATTCGTCTGACGCTTTAAGGCTACTTGTACTTTTGAAGGTGATATAAGATTTGTTTCTTCATCATCGTTGTGTTGGTTTTCATTCTCAGGGTCAGTCGACTGATTGTTGTTTTTATTGCACTCATCATCATCTGTCCCAGGATCAATTTCGATAGCAATACATGCTATTCGCGGATTTTTTTTCAATAAGATTTCACTTTTCGGCCGGTTGCCATTAATTAGGTCAGGATCTTCGCGAGCAGTAAGCAAGCCATCAGAGAGATTTTTCCTCATTGTCGTTGTTTCAAACTTTCTTCCGTCTGGTTCCTGAGATTCATTATCTTCTTTATTTTCTTCAAAGTCTTGCTTCTGACCCATTGTTTTCGAACCCTTGCTAGATTCTCCCATTTCCCTCGGGGGTCACCCCACCTTCTTCATCTGCGTCTGTCATTTGGGGTGCTGAGGGAGTGGCGAAACATTAGGACTTTGTTTACATTGTCCTGCTCTACGCACCAACAATTTCGCGCTGCCTCCACACCTGGCCTTCAGGTAAAGAATAAGAAGCGATTCGGGAGAGTAAGTGAAAGGAGAAGTACCAAAAAAGAAACATAGCAGTAAAAATTACGATCATCACGTGACAGTCGCTTCTCCTTGTTGTCATGGTTACTATACTCCCCACCCACATCAGAGCACGTGACCATAGCACGCCCTTTATGTCGTTGCCCTGGCGACCACCGCGTCTCGGACATCATAACGGACGGACACCCCCTTTTTCTCCTCACTGTTCACGAAGTGTCGATATTACGGAAGTCGATTAACAAAAGCGTCCCCCGTATGAAAAGAAATGGAAAATAGATTGGGTTTCGGTTTTAGTGTTTCCGTGCTCTTTACTTTTTAAAGAATAAGATGTCTAATCGGTCGTTCATAAAGTAAAATTTCTTTCAGTTAGTTGACCTTTTCTCTTTTGTGTCCATTAATTGTATTTGAACCGCTGGTTTAAATCTTACTTTAACTAACTTCCTGAATTTGTTAAAATTGATTGAATTTTTACTTTTTGAAACTAACAAAAAGAACTTTCAGCTCTGAAATCAATACTCGTTAACATATTTTTAAATAGCAGTTTCGAATGAAAATAGTTTTTAATTTAGTTACAGGGGGAAAATCATTAAAAATTGTGTTCTTTGTTGAATTTTCCCATTCGCTTTTTTTTTTTTTTTTTTTTTGTTATTCTTTTAGCCAGTACTTTATTTCATAACGTTTGCTGTCGGTTTAAGTTCTTTGTGGTTTTCTTATAATATGTTTCCAAATTCTCTTTTACAAAAATAATGAAAACATGCTTGATTAGTATATTTTAGAGGTCTTTATAAATAGCACTTTTAAATTTGGATTCTTACTATATGAACAAATATAATTTATAGTAATTCAAGAAATTGCTAATTAGTAAAATTCGATTTTTTTTAATATTAAAACATAGGTTTAAAATATTTATAACTTTTATAAGGGTAATTAAAAAATAACCAGAGTATATTTATGTTTCTGAATCACAAATATTAATCGTGTAAATATCTAATAACAACTTCAGATGTTACAAAACAAAACTGGCATACATTATGAAAGCTCTTGCATGATCAAGTTCGGATAAATTCGTGTGGTAACAAAATATTCATTTTTAGATTAGTTGATGGAAATATTCAAAAATTTGTATTACGTTGTTTAAATTAAAAAAGTATATTGAAAAAAAAATAAAAAAAGAAAGAAAGAAATGTGAATTACTGTATAAAATTTATGTCAAATTGTAATCGTAAGCGTCCGTAGTAGGAATTAGTTTTAGGTATTACTTTAAATAAAACTATATAATTTATTTTCAAATAAACTTATTCTTGGAGTGTGAATAGATTTTAAAAGCTAAACCTTTTTTTAATCATCTGAGTTAAGAATAATTTTATTTAAAATATGTTTTCCTAAAAAATTGATTTTTTTTTTTTAGAAAAAAATATTAAATATGAAATTTTAGAATTTATTGAAGTCTAATTGCATGAAGACTCATTAACTAACAAATTACTTATTAACTCATTAACACTAACATGAAGACTCATTAACTAATTACATGAAGAATTTTATGCTAATTTACTGGCATACAAAAAAGGACTACCAACTTAAAAATTTATTAATTCGCTTAATAATTAGCCACTGTGGCGCATAAATAAAATATGTATTATACTAAAACAGACTGATGAGCAATATTTTTAAGAGAAAAAAGCTTTGAAAATTTTCTATCACTGAATGGATTTGAATGTAATTTTGTACACTACATTTCTACTACACCAGGAAAGATTCCGAAGTAAAATTAGCCATTGCATCGTGTTTTTTTATTATTATTATTTTTATTATTATGTTATAGGGGCACTTCTTTTAAATGTGATTTCCTACTGTGAGTCAAACGTGAGCATAGCTGGCAATTTAAATGTTTTATAAATGACAATACAGCTAATTAACTTTTATTGAGACGATTTCATATAAGATCTTTGCGATTTTGTTATTAATGCCAAATGTCTATTGACTTGTCTCATTCGTCTATACTATACGTTATTAACCTAGGATAAGCAATACCGCGGGGGTACGTAGAAGACCATTTAAGGCTGAGCAAAAATAATACTGTTAATTGTGAAAAAAGGGTAACATAAAATATTGTTTAATTTTGACTTACAAAGAGAGACAGATGTAAAAGTCCAATATAGGCTACTCACGAAAGGAGGGAAAGTATCTAGGCATAGAAATTGATTTATAATGCGTTATCACTAGTCCCGCTCACACCAATAATATTGTCTGATTACAGATTTTTATTAGCCCCCGGTATGCTATTTCTTTCTCCCAGCTTATTTTGTGTCGTCTCCAATAAATAAGGTTACCTTGTATAAGCCAGCCGTAAAACAAAAGCCGATGTTCCATTGTGCGATTAAATAATCTACAGCATTTTTTAAAACTTCTAAGCATCGCACATTTTCAATGCTTATACCGTCTTATTGGGAAAAAAAGTACTTTTTAATGCAATTTGTTTGAAAACTGCATCTCCATTTATTTTTGAAATATTAATTTTTTTGTGGCAACTCAAGTACTCCATTTCTGAAGAAAATAAAGAAATAATAATACATTAAATTTAAAAAAATCAAAAAACCCGACTGCGTAAAAAGTGAACTAATTAATTATTTCTCATCAATATGAAACTATTTTTATATTACATACCTTTTTTTTTATTTACTTGTATTGATGACTTTTAAGTTGTGTTTAATTATTAGTACCTATCTACAAATACTCTTTTGATGAGGCCTATTAGGAAGGTTAGAGTTACAGTAAAGGTAGCGATCCAAAGTGCACAAATTCCAGGTTGTGTAATATTTAAACGAAGCTTCCGACTACAAAATGGTCAATGAAACATCGTCTTAATTTTGAAAGACCTATTCAATGATATGCCACTCAATATGGTGCGTAAATTTTTTTTTCGTCTCTACCGCAATTTTTTATTTTACGGCTGCCATTTTGAATTTATAAAAACAAAACCTATCCTATAATCATCGGGAGATTAAGACGAATCGATAGAGACCTCATTCATAAAAATCCATCCAGCCGTTGGGATGTTTCGAGGGTATAAAGAAATCCACATACACAGATACGCGTGAAACACACAACCCTTTTTTTCACTCGGGTAAAAATAGTTGAAAAATAGCAATTATATCTTTTTGTTGCCATTTCCCCATAAAAACCGAAAAAATATAATGAAAATACGTCCTATTTTGAGAAAACTATAAATGAATGATTTATGATAAAACATGGAACTATTATAAACTATATTTAATTTTAAGTATCTATATTAATGCAAATGACGTCATTTTACATAAAATAAAAGCGTGTGCTTTAAGTCTTAAAATTTAAATATGTTTTGCACTACAGTAGAGTCCCGATTATCCGAGTCTCCCTTAACCGAGTTACTTTCTTCTGATGGACTGGTGGCTTCTATTATTATGAAACAGCTATTATAAATGAAGCGTTATGTGAAGATGAAAGAGCAGACGTAAAAAGTTAGAACTCTGATTTTCTGGTTAGAAAGGGAAAAAAAATGGTCATAATTTTTTTTTTTCAAAAAAAATTATGGCCATTCCCCCCCTCCCCCCCCCTACCCATTCTGATCAGAAAATCAGAGTTCTAACTTTTTACGACTGCTCTTTCATCTTCACCTAAACATTTCATTTATAATGGCTGTTTCATAATAATAGAAACCATCAATCCATCAGAAGAAAATGAAGTAATGGAAATGTCGGGGGCGACACTAAATTCTGAAAAAGCAGAATTCCTGTTCTCTAGTTTCGTTCTTTTTTCGTTCGTAGTAATTCTAAAAATATCCAGAAAGAAACTGAATCGTCTCTGAACTCTTTCTTTTGATAACTTCATAGCTTTATTTAACACATATTTCATCACATATAAAAAACATAAACATTTTTGAGAGAAAAAAAAGGCTATTACAAATTAATACAGAATATGAAGCAACAAAAATGCATATAAAATTCATGAACTTACCAAAAATTAATTTTATTATTAATTTTTTTTCCAAACTATTCTATACACCGGAAAATATATAGTAAATAACTATAACTAGTGCGCATCAATTTTTTCATTACACAGTAATACTCAGTTTTATTCAGCAATAATTTGTTGTCATGACTAAATTTAATGAAAATTTTGTCTTTTTTTCAGAATTATTTAAATTAAGCCTCCGGTATGAATCAATTTTGACATTTTACGGTGCCGAAATGCTGAACAATTTTCTTTATATTCTTTTTAATTTCGAGTAGAAATAGGTAACGCAGATTACTGTTTCGAAATAGAGGTAGACAAAAATAATGGAAAAATAGTCGCTCATAGCAAGTATTCGCCTTTGCTTTCACATAAAACACAGTCGAACTTGACAACCTTCGTGCATTGTGGAGGGTTAAAATAAAAGTCACATCAGACAAAATATTAAAAATTGCCTAAATTTGAAAGTCTAAAAAGAAATTAAAATTATTAACATTGAACTTAAAATAATTTCAAGTAACACATCAAATTTAAGATATATTTAAGTAGCGAGAAAGAGATGGAAAATGCAATATTGATTGTAAAAATTCGATAGATCTGAGTTGTCCTGTATCTAGGACAATTATAAAATATGGATTAAAAGGTGTTTGGAAGCAAATCATTTTAATTTTTGAGTGGGCGGGGCTAAGTCAATAACACGCATTATTAGGTATAACTTCCTTACTTTTTATGCGTGTCTTACTTTAAGTATTTATCCATTATTAATTGTTTTGGGAGGTTTTAGTTTGATATTATTATTTATAACAAATGGATAAGCTGTTAAAAACTGGAACTCTTAAAAGAACTGAAACTAATTAACAAAAAAAGGCTATAAGGGTAGGTTTGGATTTATAACAGCAGGGGTACTCATAAGGGTACTCATAAATAAAAATACCTAAGCAAAGGGTTTGAGAGAAAAAAATGAGATTAGAAAACGCTGGTTTAGTCGAACTTATCCAGACCAAAGTCTAAACGAGGTAGAAATGCAACTGCCAAATTCTGGAATGTAGATTACCATAGTTTGCAGATAAACTTCTAGTCTGAGTTTGCTTCTTCTGCGTATGTTACTGCTTATAAAAGCT
Organism: Maratus speciosus; assembly: GCA_963932465.1. Classification (NCBI taxonomy): domain Eukaryota; kingdom Metazoa; phylum Arthropoda; class Arachnida; order Araneae; family Salticidae; genus Maratus; species Maratus speciosus. Next base: position 307,493,995 of record OZ010788.1, on the reverse strand, counting down.
TGTTCATGGAAACATCATGCATTAAATTGAATGGAGATTTAAAAAAAAAAAAAAAAAAAAAAAAAAAAAAAACACTCTGTTAGATCAAACTAGTCTCTAAAATTTCGAAATTGACACGTTTGTACAGAATGAGCATGCAAATTCCTTTTCAATATATTACATATTTATCTTGTGCTGGTGAAAAAGTTAACATAAATTTCAAAATTCTGATGCACCAACTGTATAATTTGTCAACTATATGGCGGTAACAGAAAGACTGAACTCATTATAGGGTTAAACTTTTAAAAATCCAAATAAGAATGTAAATGCACTTTAGAACGAATGTTAATACTGAATAACAAATTTAATATTTATGGCAAATTTTAAACAATACCACAAATAAATCATTTGGAGCTAAGATCAACCTTAGAATTGCTGTAAATATTATTGTTTTAATTAGAATATTATTCGTTTGAAATGAAATATAATGCTGAAAGTGTTTTTTTGTGTAAAATTTATCATTTAACCCTTTCCGGTGCGGAATAATTATGTTTATAAACTGATGAAATAATGTACTGACACCAGAATTTATAAAGTAATTTATTAGAAAATACAAATTTGCTTATTTTCAAGTACGTTATAAAACGAAAATTTTAATTAAATATTCTGGATGCCAGTAAAATAAAAATTAGGTGTCCTTTTTAAAGGACACCGCCCGCGAAAGAGTTAACATTCTCCAATAATACAAATATATTCTCCTTTAAAGTATTATTAAATTCTAAAAACTACATTACAATTTTGGAGAAATTTTTTCTGTTTGAAATGATAAAAAAATCTACTTAATATTAAATAAAAGCATGTAAGTAAATAAAACAATTTTAATGCTAAAAAGTTTTCAAAAACATTTTTTTTTCTATTTTCCTCAAATTTGATATATTAAATAGTTTTACTTTTCAAAGTATGCACTGTAAAATATGTGAACAAGATAGTAGAACATGTCACCGTTTTATTTTAAGTTCTAGTCCTTCATCATAAATTTTTCACATCGTTTAATTGTCACAAGTTTATAGAGTGAAAACCTGGAAATTTCTAAGTAGAAAACAAAAAAATCTTTAATTATAAAACAAGAATTCTCTTTGCCCCCCCCCTCCCCCCAGTTCTTGCAAATTCTTCTTATGCAAAAACACTATTTTTTTTTTTTGTTTTTTTCTAGGTAAATGCATTTAATAGTTTTCAAATAAAAACTGCAAAAAGGCACTTTGTAAGAATGAAAGAAAGAAAAAAAAACACCCCACCCCGTTTTAGAATTTCTTAACGCAGTCTAAGTAATTTTTTACGATTCCCATAACGCGAGACAACAAATGTGGCTAAATTATATCATTGTAAACATTTTTCTAAGAATCATGAAAAGTGCCCTGTTTTAATGTTTTGTCAAAAAATCTGCATCTTAAAAAAATAATAACTGACGCTTTAGTTGACATTAAATTTGTTCATTAAAAAAGTTGTTTTTATGAATTTTCTCTCATCTTAACAGTCAAACACTCACTGTATTTGATTGTTAAAAACAGATTTTTTACGTAAAAGAAACAAGTTTGTTGGATATTCTGGCTGACAGTACTTTCTGAAAAATCGCATTTTTTTAGAATGGGAAATATTAGCGCTACACAGCACAATTTTTAAGTAGAAACCAACAAACATTTTTTAATGAAGGCACTATTAACATGGTAAGCACCACGCCAGTCACCGGTGACTAACACTAAACTTCCGTTTTAAATGCGTCATTCACCGATGACTGACGATGTAAAATATGATATCCTTCTATATATAAAAAAAAGTTTTGATTTGGAAATGGACCAATGAAAGTCTGCGTAGATATTCCCAGAAAATCGGCATCCAATTTGAATGCTTAAGCATGGCCTTTCTTCGTTAATATTAAAAAACTGTTGCATACAAAAATATGAAAATCGGTAGTATTATAGAGAAATGTTTGATAAACACGCTGATGCAAACAGTTTTTAAATCGAAGGATTATTTAAAAAGATATTTAATGCCAAAGTTGGACAAAATCGTTCCATTAAAAAAGTTTTATAGGAGTAAAAACTGTACATAGGGATTTAATCATTTTTAGATCATTTAATGCGTCAGAATTTCTCGGTGTGCAGACTGCATTTAGTTTTTTAATTTGACTCATTTTTTGAGGTTTTATTTCTATTTTAAATTCAAATTTTCAGCATTTCGAGAGATATTTTTTTCATATTTTAGAACACTAGGGGGCTCGGCCCCCTACGAGCTACGCTCGCCAACCCCCCGTCCAGACACCGCAGGCTCTAAATGCACGCTAATTTGATCGGCTTTAAAAAGATTTCGAAAGATTGAATTATAATTTTAAAAACAGTGGCGATCTCCCTATAAACGAATTTCTATTCATTTTTCTTTGATTGGGGAATTTTAACGCCAAATCCGCTGCGGTACTCCTTGATTATCTCGTCGACCCATTTCGCCAAATTATATAAATCGCCAAACCACTCGCCAAATTATACAAATTGACATAATATTTATTTTAAATAACGAAAGAACAAATAAATTCGTACAACATTAATAAAAATACAAATAAAACGTCGAAATAAAAATAACTTGGTGACGTAGACACGTGTAACAACATTTCAAAATAAGCTAATATAAAAGGAATTAAGTAAAGAGAGTCTTTGTCTCCTGGTATTTTTTAACAAAGCGAAAAGAAATTTCTTTTAAATGAGACATTTTAAATTAATCGTTTTTAATCTGACGTAATTTTTACCAAGCTATTCTTTCTCTTTTAAATAATCGCGTGAAAGTACTTTTGTTAGCAATGAAATATTATTTGCGCTTTCCTAACAAAAATAGTTGAAAATATCCTCTCAAAATATTAAATAAATGTCTAGCGCAATTTCTAAATTTAAACTTTTTTGCAATATTATTTTGTGTTCATTTTATGTAATAACTATAATGTGACGTAAATATGACGTAATTTCTCCTAAGACTTCTAACGCATGTTAATGAATTTATTATTATCCTTTCTCTTTTAAAATTCACGTGTATACTTTTTATGACGTAATTTTTAATAAGTTCCTGCTTTTTATACATAATTATTTAATTCTAATTTGAAAGTTTTTTTCCTGTTTATAATAGTCACGTGTAAATAAATTTTTAATTTGAAGCAAACATTATTGCTTGCGCTTTTTATACAGTTGGCAACAGTTTAAATTGGCACAATTTTCTGAAATCTGTAAAAAATATCTCTAGAAATGCTGAAAATTTGAATTTAAAATAGAAATAAAACCTGAAAAAATGAGTCAAAATAAAAAAATTAATGCAATCTGCACTCCGGCAAATTCTAACGCATAAAATGATCTAAAAATGATTACACTGCCATGTATAGTTTTTGCTGCTATAAAACTTTTTTAGTGGAACGATTTTGTCCAACTTTAGCATTAAATATCTCTTAAAATAATTCTTCGATTTGAAAACTGCCTGCATCAGCGTGTTTATTAAACATTTCTGTATAAAACCACTGATTTTCATATTTTTGTATGCATTATTTTTCTCAATATTAATGAAGAAAGACCTCCGGTTACAAAAAATTCAAAACCGGCGGCGGCGGCGGCGGCGGCGGCGGCGGCGGCGGCGGTGACAGCGGTAGTTACTTTTTTTTAGAATAGAGAGATTGTATTAATTTAACCTGTTGCCAACAATAATGTTTGCTTCAAATTAAAAATTTATTTTACACGTGACTATTATAAACAGAAAATATAAAAAGCAGGAACTCATTGAAAATTACGTCATAAAAACTATATTTACACGTGAATTTTATAAGAGAAAGAATATTGTAAAATAATAAATTCATTAACATGCGTTAGAAGTCTTAATTAGGAGAATTTACGTCACATTACACTTATTACGTAAAATGAACAAAAAATAATATTGCAAAACAGTTTAAATTAAAAAATTGCGAGAGACATTTATTTGATATTTTAAGATTATCATAATATTTCATTTCTAACAAAAGTATTTTTACGTGAATATTAAAAAGAGAAAGAAAAGGTTGGTGAAAATTACATCAGATTATAATTGTCAGATTCAAATTATAATTCAATCTTCCGAAATCTTTTTAAAGCCGATCAAATTAGCGTGCTGTTAGAGTCTGCGGTGTCTGAACGGGGGTTGACGATCGTAGCTATTAGGGGGCAGAGCCCCCTAGTTAAACTAAAAAAATATATATTGTTTTAAGTAATTACTGAAAATTTATTTAAAATTTACTTACCTTATTTATTTATTACAGGATTATACTTTCTTAAAAATTACTTAAAACATTGTAAATTTTTTCAGCTTCAGTGTCAGTCACCGTGGCACTCAACGTGTTAAGTAACTTTTTAAAGCTTACGTAGTTAAAAAAAAAAATACTTTCAATTTATTCGTTGTAATGTAGTTTAATACTTCTGAAATAACTATTTTTTTTTTAACTTTATTTAATTCTATTACTTCTTTTTCTTATTTTATAAATCATTCTACGTACTTTTCGCTTTCAACTAGTGAATTAAATGCAATTATTGCAAGTGATTGCTACGCAGTGGATCAAAGTTCAAAACTCCATTAAGACAGGTAGACGAGTTCAATAAGCTATTCAGTTCGGACAGAAATTACAGTTTACCGTTTGAAAGATTCGCGCTTGATTGAAAATTCAGCTATTAATAACAAAAGTATAAACAATATTGTGAAATTACATAATCCTAGCTAAGGAAAAATTTACACGATTCTCACGCCCTTAACTTTTAAACAAAGTCAGCTAAAATGATAAAATGGCATCTAGGTAGAGTGAAAAGATTACGCTTTCTCTGATGAAACAGCAACACTGAAAATAGAGAGACTGGACATTGGTGCACCGGGAGATTCGGGAAATCCGCCATTTTAGTTACAACTTTAGCATCCGTCACCATTGCGCTATGAAGGATTTTTGGATTATCGCTTAAACAGCTTAAAAATAATAATAATAATAATACATCGCAGTGCGATATATTAACCGGGTTTCAACTTCATTTTACGTTCACATTCATCTACCTCTAATTAGATTAGAAATATCCATGTAGTTCATCTAAATAAAAATAAATGCATTTCGCAGAATTTTATAAATATTAAATAAAGTTAAAATATATGTAATGTACATTTATAATTTGCATGCATTTCTGAGGCGATATAAAAATCGAAAAGTGCCAAACACTGGTGAAATTGTATTGCATTCAATGGCGATCCGTCGAATGTGTAACTAAGATGGCGCGGACATTTCGTCAATGTCCAATCCCTCTCTTATGTAGGATCTGTAGATGAAATCTTCGTTCTCGCTTTTCGTTCTCTTTCGTACATTTTGAAGTTAGCATTCTAATCTCGAAAATCATGCGAGATACGGGAAAATGGCCAATTAAAAATTAGTAGTGCAGCGTCGAATTAGTACGAAATACATCTTGCATACATAAATGTTAGGAATATAATGCATAAAATGATCATTTGTGTTACATTACAGTGTTGGAAATTGCGAGCAAATAAATAAATACTTTACGTGTTCTTATCTTCTGTGAGCAAAGTGTATTTTCGTACTAAATTGATGCTGCTTTATAACTTTGCAATTATTTCTTTTTTCTTTCCATCTTCCTAATTAAGAGTTGTTTTGTTAGTAAATATTAAAAATGTATACTTTCAACGAACTGATCATTAAAGACAACGAAAATATTACTGTTTTTCACTTTCGTTTTAGTTGGTAAATTATATAGCTGTTACTATTTCATCATACTTTCAAAACTTTAATTGCTAACTTGACTGTACGTATCTGCTATGTGTAGAAGAATATCAAGCATTTTATTTGAATTTCGCTATAAATATTGTGAGCATTCTTTACTTCTGTCCCCGGTGACATATCGTCGTTCAATTAAATTAAGTTCACATTTTTTAATTTTTTTCGATTTGTTAATCGAAAAATCTCTTAACATTTTGAACTTGTGGTACCAAATTTTTAAAAGGACACAAGGTTTTATAAACTTGTGAGGTATTTCTGTATAGTGCTTTGTGCTACTATGTGTAGCATTATGTTCTTTTCTCTTTAGCATCAGACAATTAACTTCAATGTGGAAAAATATATAAATTTCAATATGTTAGATGTGACTTTTTTTACTTTTCACATTCATCATTATCACTATACGAAAGTCTCACGTGCCACCCAGCAAACAAGAATTTTCTTTATTTAAGTATTGCGACGTGAAACGCATAATTTTTTATGTTGAGCCAATTTTATGTAATTTTGTTTTACATTTTTGTTACACACATCGACTTTAACAATATCATATATTTACGATACAAATTGCTCCCCAAAATTTGCTTGCAACTGTAAATTCTGTTTCATCATTTTAAGAGTATCCTGGCAATTCAGGTATCAATGACGCTGTCTTCTCATGCACTCAGCTATATATGAAAAGAGGCTTAAGGCTGTTCTCAATTTCACCGCTCAACAAGCGCGAAACTTTCTGATACAATGACGAACTCATTTTTAAACGTATAGGTATAAAATTGGCAGTCCTGACTGTAAAATCGATTTGGAATCGAACTGAACTTTACACTTTTTGATAAATAAATTACCTATCGAATTATAAGCGATTTTGATCACGTGACAAGACGTTTTACCCCCTTCTATGACTGGTTTTTCTTGAAAATTCGGTTCAAAACGCCCACTTTGATAGTATTTTTTGACAGATCTATTACGTTTACAAAAAAAACTGGAAACGTCTTTCGATCACTTAGTTTCTGAATTACAACACCTGCTCGTTTCATGCGTTTTCAAACAAAAATGAATTAAAACTGATGTCATAAAGTTGCTCCTTTGCATCTGAGAACAGCCTTAAGGTATCCTTCTTTGTCTAATAAGATCGATTGAGTTGTTTAAAGAATCCACTCATTTTCGTTATACTTACCTCCTAGATGTAGGCGTGATATAGCCAATCGAAAATTCATTCTAATAATATGCTATGAATGTAGGTCGCTCCCTTACCAGGCCATGATTATTGGGAGCCCGATAAAGAAATAGCTGCAATCAATAAAGTAGTTGTGTATTGACCAGCCTTTGCACCTGGTAATATATCTACTACAAAATCAAAAGTTAGGTAGAAATCGAGAATCAGTTTATTTAAGCGAATGATAATCTTTGAAGTAGTTTTAATGATGGTAGATGGTTTTATAATGCGTAAAGAGTTATTGAGACAAATGAAAATGTTTTAGATTGAATGTTTGTATTTGTACCGCACTGTATGCACTGTTTGTATTTGTACCGCACTGTATGCACTGTTTGTATTTGTACCGCACTGTATGCACTGTTTGTATTTGTACTGTTTTTACAAATTTATTACTGTAATTACAAATTTATAATTGACAATTCAAGCTAAAATCATGAGATTTCATCCAAGTATTTGCAGTAAAAAATGAATATAAATTAATTCTAATATAATTAAATATTAAACTTGCCTCACGACATTTCAATTTTTTTGCTAATTATATTTTTCTAAATCCAAATAATTTTCTACTTTCAAAAGTTATACTCAGAGCTTATACTTGATTCGTAATTGACAGATAAAACATCTTTTTTCAGTTTATTATTGTTTGCTCGAGGATTATGCACATGTTCATAACACCTCTCCCGCAAACTTCGGCAACACTTAATCTAATCTGTTATCTGAATATTAATATTAAAATGAGATTGTTACGCTATTGTTTTACTTGGTTTTCTTGGTTTCTTTGCACAAACCAAAACTAATATTTTACGTTTTACATTATTTAGTACATAAATAAATTTTAAATCATTGCACTTTTATACATTATTTTTATTTTAATGTCTTGAATACTACTCCATAACTACAATATGTACTTAAAGCTGTTGTTCACTCAGCTTTTAAATTATCCTCTCTAACATAATTTCTATGGTCTTCAGAATGCATTCGTATTTTTTAAATTTTTCATCAGAAAATTAATATTTTTAACTACTGTTTTCTATGTACTCTTCTTCTTGTTTCTTTCTCTTTTAGTTGACAAAACACTTCTAATATATATGTTTAATTTTATATTTAATGCGTTAAAATTTTTAATTATTATTAAAACTGATAATAGTTGATAGTTTTTTGTAAATTTATCATTTACATATATTTCGGGCTTTTTCTTTTTCTTTTCTTTTTTTTTTTTTTTTTTTTTTTTTTTTGCTATGTTTAAATGAGATATGTGTATTTTTTAAAAATAATTTAATTTTTTTTTAATTTTGAGTATGTGTTTTATAATTAATGAGCCAATCTGGCTCCTATGTTTTTAAGTATAGAGTAATTTTTTTGTCTATTTAATTATTAAAATATTTTAAAACACTTTTTGAATGAAATTACACGAAATATTTTAATTAGAAAGAACATATTAAGTAAACACTTTCTCGTCTACTCTGTACAATTTATATAATAGAATGTGCACTTCATTAAAATTTCGGAAATTATTTTAAAAAGATAAGCAGGTGTATATAGTTTAAAATGCACAACAATGTGCATACTCAACTATATAAACAATTCACAAATGTTTTGCTTGTACAAACAATTTTCTAATCTAACTTCTATGTATACAACAAAGGCTATATTTATGTATAGGGGTACGTAAGAGATAATTTTACACAAAAGTTAAAGGAAAGAAATATAAAGGTAGAATAATTTATAACGGTAATAATTTTACGGTAATAATTTATAAATTACGGAGGTGCCTACAGCACCTCGGAACAACCTCACATAGGCTTCAAAGACCTCATCCCTAATGCCCGGCGTCCAGTCGTGTGTGTCCCTTTTACGGCATCCAACAGGAGAACCCGGTTGTTGTGGATCCGAATACACCAGTCTTCGACACAACAAGAATGGGGGCGTGTTCTTTTCAGTGATGAGTCGAGATTCACCACGCAGAGTGATTCTCATCGAATCTTCATCTGGAGAGAACGTGAATCTCGCTATCATTTCTCCTACGTAAAAGAAATCGACAGTTTTGGTCTTGGTGGCAAAGGAATCCTTGTATGGGGTGGCATAATGTTGGACATTCGCACACCACTGCACGTCATCGATGCGGGTACTGTCAACGCACATCGCTATAGGGATGAGGTCCTTGAAGCTTATATGAGGTTGTTCCGGGGTGCTATAGGCCCGGATTTCATGTTTATGGACGATAATGCAAAGCCACACAGAGCTCATCACATTGTTGATGATTTTCTAGAAGAAGAAGATATTTGCCGTATGAATTAGCCCTCGAGGTCTCCAGACCTCAGTCCTAATGAACATGTTTGGGATGGTCTAGGAAGAGCCATTGAACAGCTTGATTTCCCTCCCAGGACCCGTCAGGAGTTAAAAACCGCGCTTTTGTAAGAATGGGCTTTGTTGACACAAACATTTGTTAACACCATCATAAACAGTATGAGAGCTCGTTGTGAGGCTGTTATAGCAGTGATCGGTGGTCACACTCTATATTAGACAGCTTTTCCCGAGATAAATGCTTTACCTCTGATTCATGATTGAACACTTTTTGATATACCCTGTTTCTTAATTCACAATTAAAATCGGTTCCATATTGTTGTGTTGCTGTATTCTTTCTCCCATTGTAATATACCTCTGTGCCAAATTTCGTGTCAACACAGTGAATAGTTCATCAGTTTTCACAGATTTTCTGTTTGTGACCTTAATTTTACACATGAGTGTATCTTTATATTATGGTTTTGGAAAAAAGTGTGGGAAAAATATGGATCTCCAGTGCTATAAAATAACTTAAATGAAATGCTCTATGTAAATATTTCGATAAAAATGAACTGCAAGGAAAAATACGTTGAATGATAAGGATATTTATGAATTTATTTATTAATAAATTTTGATAGCTTTTGCATTTATTAGGTCTCGGCAAAATATATTAGGTCTCTATAAGATTTATAGTTTTTTTAACATGATATCGTATTAGTGATTTTAAATGAGATGGATTTAAAGCAACAATCATAATAATAATAATAAATCAAAAGCTTCCAGAACTGTTTTGAAAAGTATTTTCACTGAGGTAGAGTTTGCTGGAGCATAGGAATTCTGGCGCAGTCATTTTTTTTTAGATTTTATTAAACTTCTTTTATTAATCAAAAATTAAGCTTTTCATTAACAGGCATGAAAGTATTTGAATTCTTTCTTTACCAAACACATTAATTGTACGAAAAAACAGTTCTATTTCAAAACGAAAATCAAGAAATAAAAAAAGACTAAGGGAAAACTAAACTAAATTAAAAACTAGTTCATTGATTTTTCTTTTTATTTCATGCAGAAAACAGCTCCGGAAACATATATGTTTCTTCTTTTAATTAAATGAAATAATCAACAAATTTTGTTTGATCATTGTTTTTAGTACATATTTTTCGAAGCCTTTTCATAAAAACATTTTATTGTCGGCATAAAACAAATCTGGACCTAAAACAGTTAACTAGATAACAGTAATTGGAAGAAATACATAATAATACTTTCACCTATTAGCATATTTTATCAGATTTCTGTCTACGATGGTATAATGTTGGAAGGATTTTTGTGGATAAATACTTAATATGAATCAACGTGACATTCTCTAGAGCGACATAATAATATGAAGTATTTTGGGATAAACGGTAAGTGTTGAGCTATTATTCATGTCTTATGTCATTATATTTTCTCCCTTTTTCTTGCTGAGGATTTTTTTTTCACTTGGAAAATTTGGAACAATTTATTTGTATTATTATTTAGTAAATAATTTTTTTGTCCTAGGATTTGTTTTATTTTCACTTTTTTTAGCTACTGAAGCACCATACTTTTAAATTAAATTCCTTTTAAATTCACTTTCTTATTTCTCATCTGCTTCAATCATTGGAGTTACAGAGATTATTAAATAAAAAGAGCTCGAAACAACAATGCCGTATTTCGAGTTTTACAATTTAAAATATGGAAAAATATTTTTTTAATAATCAATCTCAAATACGAAGATTGGTGACCTTCAACCCAATAGTAAATATATTGTCCATGGCCAAAAACCATACCATTACAGCAGCTTTTATAGAATGAACTAGTCCAAAATTGAACGATACAGTTTTTCATTATCAAATGACATAAAAAGATATGATGACATTCTCTTATTTCGTAACATTATGTTTCATAGATATGGATATATAACTATCGCAGAAATAGTGACGAATACAGCACAGCAGATTCATCTCTTAGACGATACACACCAAATCTAACCAGCACAAATTGAAATAGCAGTTTTAGTGTATATGAAGTTCGTTTAATTCATTTCCATAAATGTTGAGATGTTGCTATCTTTGGAACACATATTGAATTATGTAATTTATGTGTGTATGTGTGTTTTAATATATATTGTAGTATGTGTGTTATTATATCTATTTAGCTATTATATTGTTAGCTATTACTCAGCTACAAAAGAAAAATCCCATCCAAAGTTAATAGTGAATGTTTATCTCAAAGCGAACTCCTATTACATATGCTGCAAAGCTTTTATATACTAATTTTAGTTTGTTTCTCTATTATCATTATATTATTCGCTAAAAATTAGAAACCTTTTATATACAGGGTTATTATAATTAAAGTTCGTCTATTCAGAAGGCTCTAGAGCCCGTTCTATGGCTCCAAACGAAACAAAATTTCACTAGTACGTAGTTGAAGAGATGCGCTCTGCGAAAATCGAAAAAAAAGTAATTAAAAATTTTGTCAATAGGTGGCGCTGCGCCAATATTTAAGGCGATGTTTGCAGATTCATTATATCAATTTCAGTCAATCCAGACGAAGCACACAACTTTAAAATTTCAACAAACTTCGAGGAACTGCGAATTGTTATAATTAAAGTTCACCTAATCAGACAGCTCTAGAGCCTAACCTATGACTCCAAACAATACAGAAAAATGAATATAATATCATGTGATGTAATATGCATCAACAAAAATAAAACATGTCGCTCGGCAACGAGGAAATAACGAAGAATAACATTACGCATGCTCAATGAATCCTCCACCATTTTCAATAACGCATTCCATTCTCAGAATTGTGCTTTCTACAGTATTGCGTAAACTGTCCTGTGAGATTGAGCGAATATGAAGTCTAATACTGTCTTTCAGATCAGAGATTGTCTGACATCTGTCTTTAGATAGAGAATCTTTCAAAAATCCCCACTACCTAAAATCGCATGGTGTTAGATCAGGCGATCGTGGTGGCCAGACTGAAAATAACGACTTATGATGCTGTCTTCTGTAAAATGTCTTGTTAAGAAAGTCCGAACTGCTCTAGTAATGCGCGGTGGGGCACCGTCTTGCATAAACACGATATTTTGAAGGCAGCCTCGCTGTTGCAACTCGGGAATCAGAAAATTTGACAACATATTGAGATACCTTCTCCCATTTACGGAACATGTAATGGGTCCTGTGGATGTTAGTTCCTCAAAAAATATGGCCCTATCATAAACGTAGCTGTGAAAATGCACCACACCGTCACTTTAGCTGCATGCAATGGAACTTCTTGGACAACATTAGGATTCTTTTTCGCCAAAATTCGACAGTTGCGTGTGTTCACTTGTCCGTTTAAATAAAAATGTGCTTCATCAGTCCATAGAATATTCCAAGGCCAAGAATTGTCCACATTCATTCGTGCAAGAAACTTTAGTGAAAATGATAGCCGACTTTCGGTATCACCCTGTATTAGTTATTGCACTCTCTGAATCTTGTATGGATAGTAGCGCAAAATTTGACGCATCACTTTTCTCACAGTGGAAATCGGCATATCGACTTCATTCGCAATAGCTGGCACACTTTCATTACCAAATGATGACTGGCTAGCTAAATCCACGCCAGCAGTAGCAATATCTTCAATGCTAGAAATGTCTACATTTTTTCGTCCTCTGCCAGGAAGAATGTCGAGTTTTCCTGTTTCCTCGAACTTTTTAATCATTTTGTGAACTCCACGATCCGACATTGGTCCACGTCTAACATCTTTTAGTTTCCGGAAATTCTCGAAGAGCTGCAGCTGCGTTTCTGTTATTTTGATAAAATAAGTTTAAAAGAAGTGCCTTTTCTTTCAAAGTTACCATTCTCCACAAAGCGTAGATTCAAATGCTTTTCAGAAACAATCAACTGTTCCAATGTCAAAGAAATCAGAGACACACTTTATCAGCAAGTTTTAAATCGTCAGGTGGTTAGAAGGATATTTCAAGTTTTCGAAGTTGCGACGTCACTTTGACGTCGTTCCTCGAAAATTTGAATAAAATGTGATCTTTTTCAAGCGTTGGGTGAAATTTTGTGATTTTGTGTTTTCATCTGGATTGACCGAAATTGATATAAAGAATCTGAAAAAGTTAACTTTTACCAACTGTGAAATAAAATTTCCTGTATTTTGTTTTTTACAAAATAAAGGAATCTGCAGATATCGGCTTAAATATTGGCGCAGCGCCACCTATTGACAAAATTTTTAACTAATTTTTTTTTCGATTTTCGCAGAGCTCACTCTTCAACTACATACTAGTCAAATTTTGTTTCATTTGGAGCCATAAAACCGGCTCTAGAGCCTTCTGAATAGGCGAACTTTAATTATAACAACCCTGTACTTGTATATTTCGAAAGCTCTTGAGACAATAACATTTTATGCAAGATTGAAAATCCATTTAAGAAATGCTAAAAATTTATCAGACATTTGAGCTGTGTTTAGATTTTCTTTTAAGAAAGTTTATAGACGAAAAATACACATGAGTTAATCTGTTGAATAGAAATTTTTGTTTATATAATATAACACAAAGAAATATCATCTTTCTCAAAAAAGAAAGACTGGTGACATAAGTCATTGTAAAACATTTTAATGTTGATATTAATGTTATAATATTATTTATATAATATAACACAAAGAAATATCATCTTTCTCAAAAAAGAAAGACTGGTGACATAAGTCATTGTAAAACATTTTAATGTTGATATTAATGTTATAATATTATTTATATAATATAACACAAAGAAATATCATCTTTCTCAAAAAAGAAAGACTGGTGACATAAGTCATTGTAAAACATTTTAATGTTGATATTAATGTTATAATATTATTTATTCAAAATAAGCTATTTGTATTAAAATAGGGTATATTGGGTGAAGATGCCGTAGTTTTTGACTTAATTGTTTTAAAAATCTCCCGTTGTTTAGATTTGTTATTCATTAGATTTGATATTCATTAGATTTGTTATTACCCATACCTATGGGTAAGATGGCCAACTATCTAGGGGTAAGGTGTCAATGTAAACGATAATTTTTGTGAAGCAGTATAAAACATAATGGGACAAATAAAAGTAACTTTAATATTTTAGACATGCTAAAGTTGTTAACTTACTTAATATTAGGAAATTACAAAAATATAAATGTAACAAATGTTGGCAATATAATAAAAAAACAAACTAATATTTATTTATTATATAATTAATTATGTTATGTTAATATATTTGGTTGTGTAATATTTATTTAATATGTTATGTTCTACTTAACATTTAAAAGAATTATGGCTATTAAGTATGCCTATTTTTAAACATTATAACAAGTTTAACTAAGGTAAAGCCACTGTGATAAAATGCTTTAGAGTCCAGCTTTTTTGTTAATGTTTTTCATATATCTCTTTGTTCTTTTTAGCAATATCTCAGGTCTGCCACAAATTGCACATTTGTTTAGAAACTCTGAGCAGCTTTTATATAACCAACAGTTTCACTGAATGCACTTGATCCCATCACAGTTTCCCGAGGTTTAATTGCACTCTGTTAGGCACTCTGAACAATCATTCACTTAAAAAAAAAAATCCTCGTCTTCTGAATCTTGAAGGGAATTTAATCATCATCTTTATCATCTTCAGTTGAAAATTCTGTCTTTCTACCCGTTGACTTCTTATCTAATTCCTTTTTAGAAAGGTTTGATACACCTGGAAATTCGCAGCTGCATTTGTCACAGCGATTTTGTTTGGCTTTTATAGGCCATTAAAAATATTTTTATTTCAGAATTAAAAAGAGAAAAAAAACTTTGGTAAGAATTACGTCATATTTAAAACGATACATTTAAAATGTCTAATTTAAAATAAATTTCTTATAGCGTCTTTATAAAATTATTTACTTAGCCATTTTATACAAGCTAATTTTAAATTGTCGGGTTGATCTTATTTAATCAATCACGAAAGTAGCAGTTGGCTGTCTCGACAGCAATTGATTCTGTCTTAAAATCCCTGATCCAAAGTGAAATGAATGGAAACCTGATTACAGAAGATCACCACTAGTTGTTTAATTACAATTTAATCTTCTGTAATCTTTTCAAAGCAGATCAAATTAGCGTGTTTTTAGAGTCTGCGGTGTCTGTATGGAGGTTGGCAAGCATAGCTCGTAGGGGACAGAAACCCCTAGTTCTCTAAAACTATATTATATACTACCGATATTTACATTTATTAAAATTATTTATAACTGCATTTAACATAAAATTTTTAACAATGATTAAAATTAATAATTATTAAACAATTATTTATAAGGCCAATAAAGTTTATTTATAAGGCAGAATAGATATAGAAACTTTTTCAAATTATGTTCACCTTAGATTTTATTATTTCTTTATGTCAATTTAAACATTTAGAAAATTTGTAATTTTAATCAAAGATTTTTTTCAAAGATTTCATTTAGAAAATTTGTAATTTTAATCAAAGATTTTTTTTAATCAGTTGATTAAAATCACGATTTAATCTCTGATTTAAATTATCTGATTAAAATTGTTGACAAGTTAGTGAATAGCCAAGAGTAATTTAAACAATGAAGAAACAACCAGGCATTTGACCGCGACGGAAAATAACCGGCATCTTACCCCAAGGGAAAAAAACCGGCATTTTACCCCAAAAAATTTCCGTCGTCTCAAAGTATTGGGCAAGACGCCGGTTCCCCCACTGACGTGAAGAAGCGGGAACCGGCCACCATTTATGCTTTGCAGATTAGCTTGGTACCAATACTCTCTAAAAACTGCAGATTTATTTCTCTGGTGTTTAAACTAAGACTTAATTAGGAAAATAAAGAAGTCACGTAAAAGATTTTGGAACTTACCAGAAGTGTTAAGACGGAATAGCAATAAAAAAGTACCACTTAAATTTTTTTTAAAAGAACGCAAATGGAAATTAAAGTATCATTAGAGAACCCTCTTCCTGACAACTGAGCAGCATTTCTCTACATTGCCTGCCCACATGAAAACAACGTGATACGGCATCTTGTGCAACACTGCATCTCACCTCAAGTTACCCTACTATAATTAATAAAAGAGTTGGACATTTACACCATGAAAGTTTAATATTAACGTGAAAAATAAAATCACAAAATTACTGAATGGTGTATATAAAATAAATTAAAAAATAAATAAACATTAAAAATACAGTGGAACTCCGCTAATTCGGACCCCGTTAATTCGGATCTCCGGATAATCCGGATCGGTCTGGTCGATTTTTTTTTCAAGTTTGAGACGCGATCGGCAAATTTCCATGACATTCATTTATTTCATCCACGTATTCTGAATAAAAAAGTCTTTTCTGAAATCTTTAGAATACCTTAAGCATTCTTATTTAAACTCTTTGATGTTATCCTTCAAAGAAACAAGAATGTATCACTTTAAGTTTGGCAATTTTATGGTTCCGGGTGTTACAAAACATTTAAAATTGTGCAACTTACCTGTCAAAGCTGTCCTCCTAATTGATAATGCTCCGACACACCCCGAAGAAAGTCAACTGACAAAAGGAAACATAGCGGTAAAGTTTTTACCACTTAATGTGACAGCGCTGGTACAGCCAATGGATCAAGCGGTTCTTCAGAACATTAAGAAAATTTATAAACGAGAAATGCTGAATGAACATTTAGAATATGATGGAGAACATGGAGTGGTAGAGATTCTCAAATCAATCAACATCAAGAAAGTAATCAGTGCGGCCCGCAAAAGGTATACAAAACTGGCACAGCAGAAGATTACAAACTTTATAATTACAAAGTAAACATTTTTTACTGTCTGTAAATATTCAATATGTTTAATATAAAGGTGATTTTCTGTAAGTATGTTTTATTTTATTTCATTTTTTTTCTCATTCTCCGGATAATCCGGATTTTCGATATTCCGGATTGGGCCTGGTCCCAATTAATCCGAATTATCGGGGTTTTACTGTACTATAATTAAATTATGAACCGCATATTATTTTTCGTAATTAAGAAATTTCAATTTTATGATGTGTTCAGATATCACAAGCCTGCGATGATTGTGCATTTTAAGTTTTGATAATTAATTTTTATGTAATCTTAGAGCTGAATCCGAAAATGACCTTTATTTTTAAACATCACGTCAGGATTTTTCGCAAATCGTAAATTTCGAAGTTAAAAAAAAAAAAAAAAATAAAAAATAGCGAAAATCTGTCAAAGCAATTTATCAAATATTCCGTATATGAAGATTTTATTTTCAAAAATTTTATGATAGTTGTAGTATTGAGGCGTTTAATATCATAGTTATATGAATTATGAGCTAAATTAGTCGTACAAAGACATCGTTAGATATCGACCTCGGTATCATATGAAAAAATAAATAAATATTAAAATTCAAGCAAGAATTCTGAAGAGAACACTTTTGTAGGTTTAACATGAGCGTGCAAATGTTTTCGCGTGAGACTTCACTACTCACGCGAAGAAACTGGAATGCTAAGGTTAAACCTATGGAAGCGTTCCTTTTACAATTTCTCGTTTGCAATTTAATAGTTTTAAATGATTTTTTTTTTTTTTTTTTTAATGAAAATAAAGACGTGGGTGTGCAAATAATATTTAATTTACTGCTACCAATTTTTAGAAGTTGACATACATGATTAAATCCGTGGGAAACATATGAATATGAATAACCGGGGGAGAACTACGTTTTCACGGTTTTTAAGAAAATTGAAAAAATTGTCTTATTTTTGAAACGGCGTATTGCGCTTGCTGTTGAGTGTATAAAAAAGTTGTAAATATGAAAGTTGTAGAGAATTTTGTCTTCTTTAATATTGTAATTGGCAAAAATCATACTACGGTAACAGGTATCGAGATATTTAAAAAAAAAATTAAAAAAAGTCCCAAAATTTTGTTGTTTTTTGGCCACAGAAAATTTAGCCTTAAGAAATTTTGTTAGAAAACTTGGTTTTTCCATGTTGGCATCATTATAAACAAGTCAAAAAAATCTTCTACCCGATTTTTTGCAAGGTAAAATGTACATTTCCCCTGGACTATTCTAGGAAAAGGGTAAAAAAAATTATTTATCACAGAATTTTGATAAAATTACAAATGGGCTCAAGGGGCGAAAAAAATAGGGTTTTAGGGAGAAAAAAATCATAACTTCGGCAATTCTCAAGATATCAAATTCACTTAAACTTATAATAAATAATCTTAATACTATCTACAACTTTTATATTGACAAATATTTGATAAGACCAACTCTTGCCACAAAAAAAAAAAATAAATAAATAAATAAAAAATAAATAAATAAAAGCAATTTAACAAATTACAACGACCATTTGGAAAATGATTTTTTCAAAGACTAAAATTTAAGACCTAAAAAAATCGCACGGAGTTGATCATACATTACGTACGCCATGAATTAAACATTAATAGTGTTATTACACGTAAAAATTCCAAGCGACAGAAATCGCCTGCGACTCGTATTTGGTGTGAAATATTTATATGTATTCATTCCTGCCCTATTTATCTTTTTTGTTATTTTTCATTGGCTTATTCCATTTTTCTTTTGCACGTGAAAATCTTACAAATTAAAATTAACTCTTTGGCACAAACTGTTATTCATTTTCTTTCATTTTCATTAGTTATTATCCACCTGAAACTTGCGTATTATCCAAGCATTTCATTGGCTGTTCGGGAAAAGGCTTTTTCGTCGTCAGATTTCCAAGAAATCTGATGACACATTTTAAATGAACTTTCATTCTTAATCTTCTAAACATCCCACAATATTACTTTTTACATCGTCGTGTAGAGAAAAAAATGTACTTTTAAATGCAATTTGTTTGAAAGCTGTATCTCAATTTGTTTCTGAGTTATTAAATTTTTTTTGTAGTTTTTATTACTTTTTTGTCATAGTGGCAACACTCTGTTGTCCATCTCTGTTGAAACTAAAGGGAAATACAGATTACTGTATAGACCAATCACAAAACGAATAAAATACGGATTAAACCAATAAAAACCTTCAGATATGCTTTTCATTTCCTACCCTGACGAGAACAATAACCATTTTTCCAAGTGGTTAAAAATAAAAACGGAAAAAAGGATGGGGGGTGAATAAGAAAAGAATTCATAACTTAGTCCGTTCACAAGAATCAAATCCGTTTAGATTTATTATAAATTTTCTTAATAATATCTCCAACTTTTAAATTGACAAGTTTTTGATAGGACCAACTCTTACAGCAAAAACAAATTAAAAAACGATAAGGGTTGACGAAATAATTATCGTATTAACAGGATTCTTTTAAAACCAGCTCTTACAGAAAAATGAAATTAAAAACTCGTCAAAAGCGGCCAGATAAAATTATTAAACTAGGTTCATCTCTAATCTTGATTTAGTTTTTGTTGGTGAAATTAGAACTTAACTTCGAAATCTACCTGTACCTGTAGGTCGAGTCGTCAGGGATTTTTTTATTAATTATGTCACATTGTACTTGTAGAAACATTAAAAGCATGCTTTTCACACTTTTTTTTAAATATAGAATAAGAGTATTTCTTTTCCGAAAGCGCAAATGCATAGAATTCGATTCATTCTTTTTTTTCCAGCGACATTTTAAAACAAAGAATATTTTTAATGATTCAGATGATAATTAAACCCTATTCCGAATTGATACCATATAAGTTTTATTTATTAATATGTTTTTTTTTTAAATTTAAATCATAGAGAAAGTCAAAATCGTTACAAAAATGCGTTAATACCCTCTGTAGTTATTTGGCATAAGATTAATATAACAATAGACTATAAGAATTTTTGAAGACATTTGGAGAAAGTCGGATTACAACAGGACTAAACATACATAACAACTTTCTAGTAATATTTTTTTATTGTTTATCATACATTGTTCGTTTGGAAATGTATCCCTTTAAAAAGTGAAACATATGCTTGAAATAATAAAAAAACAAAAAAAAAAAAACAATCACAAACTTTGTAAAGCTATTTTGGTTTTGATTAATTTGTAATGAAGACCAGTGTTAGTTCCGGGCCTTTACTTTTGCAGGCCTCTACCACAATCAACGGCAAATTGCGTTGATATTTGCATTTTGAATCTTAACGTTAATCTACCCTATCTATATTATAAAGGACAAACATATCTGTGCGTAACGCATACGTCATTCTGCGAATGGCAACACTTTGAAATTTGAAATGAAATTTCGGTTTTGCAATTTTCTCTACTGCAAATTTTTAAACTTCTAAACATCGCACATTTAAAATTTTTACACCGTCGTGTAACGAAAAAAATGCTCTTTTAAATGCAATTTGTTTGAAAGCTGTATCTCAATTTAATTTTGAGATATTAATTTTTTTGTACTTTTTTAATACATTTTTTGTAATTGTGGCAACTGAAGAACTCCATTTCTGTTGAAAGTCGTGGAGGGTTGAAAATAAAGGGAAACTAATCACGGAAGAAAGAGAATAACATATTACTGTACCTTTTGTTGCCATTTTCTCATAAAAACCGAAAAAATAAATTGAAATTAAAATACGTGTTAAGTCAGCGATTTTTTAAATTTCTAAATATCGCACATTTTCAATTTTTAAACCGTCAAATAGAGAAAAAAAATCTACTTTCAAATGCAATTTGTTTGAAAATTGTATCTTAATTGACTGAGTTATTATGGTTTTTAAAATAACTAGCCACCCGTGGCGACCAATTTGGCCTCCCTTAAATGTATGCTAGGCATTGTATCATGTTACTTTTAATCATAACTTAATTTACTTGCTCAATCCTTCGCCAAATTTGAAAATTCTGATAGAGAAATCGAGATCTGCCTATAGTCGGGCACAGGTGATAAATCGCCAAACATTGTACACGTCGCATTTTTTTTTTTTTTTCGTTAATTCAGATTAAAATATAATCCGTTTACTCATTTTACTTAGAATGGATGACTTTAATTTAAAAATAAAACCTTTAAAATTCATGGCTTTCACTTTAAAAAAAAAAAAATTCTTTAAAAAAAGAAAAAGAAAAGAAAAAGAATAAATAATACCATAAACCGTTTAATTTCAACATCAAAGTATTGTTTTAAATTACCCCTCGAAAAATAAAAAATGCTGCTGGCGAGTTAAAAAATGCTATTGGCGAGAATTGCACCCAGCTAACATAAAAGTACGAACTCTTTGCGATGATGGACACTTTTATGCAGTTTTATTAGAGAAAAAATATTTTGATTAAATCGGTTGCCAGAAAAAAATTTCTTTTCTCGCCATGGCCATTTTCTCTATTTCGCCAAGTACCTATATTGGAAAAGCCCCTTCATTTATTTTTTTATTTATTGTATTTTAAATTAGATGAATAAAAGACGGCACACGTGTTATATACGCACTACGTTGGCGCGACTTTTTTCTGGCGCCAGTGTCATATACGCATCGGGGTACTTAACTGGCGCCAGAGTGCGGCTATTTTGCTTGATATGGTAACCCGGATGCTGTTGTTTATTTATTAATAAATTGTTTATTTACTTTTAATTTATTTTTTTAAATTATATAAATTGTTTTGTTCTATAGTTATTAATTAAACTTTTTATTTATTTATTATTATTCACTTTTTAAAAATATTACACAATAACCAATTAGATGCGTTTCATCCGGGCGTTGCCATTAAACAATTAACCGCCAATTGTTTACAATTAACCAATTGAACAATTAACCAACAATGAATCGCGATTTCTGTGTCACGTACGATAGCGTAATATATGTACATAGATTTTCAAGCATAAATTATTTTTTAATTTATCTCTATCACGTGTGTAGCTCGATTACGGAAGGTTAATCCGCTTGCTCTTAAAACAATGTAAAAAGTTCAGCATATGTTTCCGTCTAATGTTCCATAACAAAGTTAAAACTTCCTCTATAGCAAAATAAATAAATTAATGTAAATAAGAAACAAATTTATACAGACATGTGATTGAACCACGCGCTTATGCACCGAAATTATCAGAAAGACTGACGTAAGTTGTAAAATCTTGGGTTAATAACTCCTGGCATGTGGTGACATGTGAAAGTGTCGCTTTTAATAAATTTCAAAACTTTATTTGATTGAATAATTGATATTTTTCATATAAAAATTCTTTTGATGTTAGTGGGCAATCTAAAATATATATTACATGAAAAAAAAATTAGATTATAAAAAATTGGTTTTCACCTATATTCTGTAACCCGAGGAGCTCGGGTCCGATCCCCTAGTATATATAAAATCCTAATGAAACGGATATTATGAAACAAATTTATGTAACGATTCTATGAAACGACTACGACTGATTAAACAACTGATTATGTTTCACGACGATTTCTCCTAAAATACGGAATACTTTGCGATGAAATTAACACCAAAAATCCGTATTGATCTGCAGATCTCAAAACTGGTATTAGAATTTTTAAATTCGAATTAGTTTTCGAAATATTAATTTTTTTCTAATTTTATATACTTTTCTCTAATGATGGCAACTCAAATTTTGATCATTAGATATATTTTTTTTTTCTTCAGATTTTAGAAAAGGTTACTATTTTAAACTAATTTGGCGAGAAGTTTGGCCTCCCTTAAATGTATGCTAAGAAATATATCCTGTTACTTTTATTCATAATTCAATTTGTATTTCATTATCATTTTATTTAATACAAACTGAAACATTTAAAATAAATGGCTTTCACTTCTTTATTTTTTTTTTAAATGAAATGAAAAGAAAAATATTAGGCACAGATGTCATATACGCACCGGGGTACCTAATTGGCGCCAAAATGACATTATTTTGGTTGACATGGTAACCCGATTATTGTTGTTTATCTAATAATAAATGTTTATTTACTTTATTTTCTTTTTTTTTAATTACATAAATTGTTTTGTTCTATAGTTAATTATTTTTTTTGTTATTTTCCTTTAAAAATAAAAAATAATAGAAAATAATTAAAAAATACGGTACTACTTAAATATTCCATCGATCCATTTCGCCAAATTATATAAATCGTCAAACCACTCGCCAAATTATACAAATTGACGTAATTTTTATTTTAAATAACGAAAGAACAAAGAAAATTGTATAACATTAATAAATATACAAATAAAACGTCGAAATAAAAATCACTTGATGACGTAAAGACATGTAACTTGCTTAAAGTCAAGTGAATGTGACATTTACGATCAACCATTATTGGCATTTAATCTTATAGTTTGGTGATAGATTTTTGGTCGACGGGATAACTAAGTACCAAAAATGCATATGTAACTGGTATTCGAAAACGAGGTTTTCGCCAAATTTTCGTAAAAAAAATTACGCCAAACCCGGTGCGTATATGGCATCTGGCCAAATATTAAATGATGTAACAAACGATGACATTTAGTTTCAACTTCAAAGCAATGTTTTAATTTACCACTCGAAAAATATAAAAAAAATGCTAACTGGCGCGTTGAAAAATAGCTATTGGCGAGATTTGCACCCGGCTAGCGTAACAGTACCAAGAATTCTTTGCGACCATGTAAACTTTTATGTAGTTTTATTCGAAAAAGAAATTTGATTTTGTAATCAAAAGAGAAAACTTTCGGCACTTATGTCATATACGGATCCATATTGGCGCGATTTTTTTCTGATGCCAATACCATATACGCAACTTGTACGTAACTGGCGCCATAGTATCGTTATTTTGCTTGATTTGATAAGCCGGATGGTGTTGTTTATGCTGTTGATGTTTTCCCCAAATTAGCGTCGGAAAAAAATCGCGCCAATATGGGGCCGTATATGATATCTGGGCCAAACTTTCATATGAAAAGCGAAAAGATCAGAGTGTATTTATTTATGTCAGTTACATGACTTGGACTATTATAATATAGATGAAATGATGGCGATAGAATAATATTTGGCGACTTATTGTATGTACCATGTACCTGGCTAACATTAAAGTACCAAAATGGCACCAGGAATATAAAAAGCGAAGTGGTTCGCCCGGAACTGTTGATGATAGTCACATGACTTAGGCTATTGTTATAGAAATTGTTTTAAAATACCGGGAGACAAAGACTCTGTACACTTAATTCATTTCATTTTAGCTTCTTTTCAAACGTTTAACTGATCCTCTTTAATCAAACACGAAAACAACCATTGGATGTCTTACCAGCAACTGATTCGGCCGTAAATTTTTGAAATCAAAAGAAATTGAATGGAAACCCGTTTACAGGGAGATCTGCACAGCTTTTTTCAGTATAATTCAATCTTCTATAATATTTTTAAAACCGATCAGATTAGCGTGTTTTTAGATTCTGCGGTGTCTGAACGGGGTTGGCGAACGTAGCTTGCAGGGGCAGAGCCCCCTAGCTACAATTTAATATTCGAAAGTTATATTTTCTAGGCGGTGAAATAAAGTTAAATTTAGCAGTTTCAGAATCAGACATTAAAAGTTAGAAAATATTTAATTGGAAATTAATTTAAATTTTAGATTTAAAATGGGATTTTTATGTTTTAATAATTTTCATATATAATGTATACATTTATATGTATCGATTTCACTTCAATAGAGTTTAATTGCGTATCACTTTTTCCATGTGCTTTTTAAATTATTATCAGTTGTTAAAAGTTATGTATCACATTAAAGAAATTCCCATAGCTTCAATAACAAAAACTAAATTTCTTTCAAAATCACTATCTACTAATGGCTCTGAAATACATACACAGAATTTGCATATTTTTAAAGCAATCGTGTAGAAAATAGAGCTATAATAAAAAAAGTCGTTAAGACTCAATCTACATTTTAATGTAAAATGTGATATTAAGTGTTTCGAAGTCTTTAAATCTTTTATAATTTGGAAATTTAGCAATAAAATCTGCAAGTGAAAGAAAAAAATAAAATGATTTTTATGCTAAAATAAGAGCAATTTGAAGTTATCGAAATAAATATTACTATCACAAACACCTTCTTTAAGTAAAGCATATTGATATCATGCTTAAACATTAAAATTTTATTTCGAGCAAGAATAAAATGTTGTTGCTTTGGAAACGTCTATGATAAACAATTGCTAGTATTTTATATGAATACTAAAAAAAAAGTCTGCCTTGTGTTGATTGAAGTGTAAATTACAGATGTGAAGCGGATCAATATATCCATAAATCTTATGTATCCCTTTACATAAAATTTACGTAAAAAACTAACGCAATAATACAATGCATATTTTTTGGAAATTAATAATAAAAATATCCTTATTTTAAAGTCTTTATATTTTTATAAATTCTAAAAATTTTAAATTCGACTAATATAAATTCTAATAACTAATTACTAAACTAATATATATTCTATTCTATATAATTATAAATTCATTATAATTAAAGGATACATTTAAGAGGAACTTAGGCTACCCACTACGTTTAAATAGCAAAATTTTAAGAAAAAAAAATTTTTTTAATTGTTTTCTTTTAAAACTGCAAAATTAGCTACCAGAAACAGTTTTTGTTTTTTTATTACAATTTTATTTGAAGTGTAGTTGCAGTTACTTCAACTCTCAAATCGGAAGTGTTTATTAAACTAATCGAAAATTCCTGTTTATAGGGTTTGAAGACAGAAAATATTTTCTGATATTAAGATTGAAGAAGGTAGAACATATAAATCCAGAGAATTTTAAGAGTTTAAAATGAATTTATCTATTAGATTTTCAGAAATAAAAACTTTAAATGCATTTTTTTGAAAAACATGATTTTTTTGTGAATAATCAATTACGAAAAACATTCCAAAAACTAATGGTTATATTTAAGTAAGAATGATTGCCTCGAAAACTCCAACACGTGACCAAAAATCCAAAAATAAAGTTTCTATTTAGGAATTTTTATATGTCCAGTTAGGTATACCAGTGCTTTGAGGCACTGTACGACGCAACAGAGAGCAGATTACCTTTGATACCTGACCTGCACCTGGAGTTCATTGTAAACGAGATGTTACAATGAAGTTTACTTGATCAATGCATCGCCGAAAACGTAAAGTGCTTTTTAAATGCACTGTTTTTTGGAAGAATTAACATAAATTAATTTTGTAAAATGGATTCAACTGTGAAAAGCACGCAGAATATTAGCAACTGCATTCAGAAGTTAGATATCTAAATTAATAAACTAAATTAGTAATTGTTTTGAGAAGGAAAACAATTATAATTTTCTGCACCGAAATTGTGTGTTTTATAATCTGCTATACAAATTAACAAAACAGGTGCCCATGTACTTCTCAGATTTTGGTGCCCATTTGTCTTATAAAATGTCATATTTTTATTTTTTATGAAGTCATAAAAATGCACAAGCATTAAATTTTTTCTTTGAACAGTTTGTTTTAAATTAAATTACATATTTACATATTTATGTATTTCAACTATCGATTAATTAATATAACAATACTGAATTAAATAATAACTTATATAAAAAGTTTTATTAGTATTTCATGAATACATTATTCATAAAAATATGAAAATATACATTCATTTTTCAATTAATTTACTTTTGCGTAGGCTTTTATTGTTGTTTCTGGTTTAATTTTGTGTTAGCCACATGTTCGAGAAAATATAGAATATTTTACGTATAATACCGGTAACACATAAATTTTATTTTGCAGATGATTTCAATCCAGTTGATAGATATTCAAAACATGACAATGCAGTATTCAAGTTTTTGTCAGAGTATCAATTTTTTTTTCTTGAATTTCTAAATTTATTTTTCCTTATTTTTAAATTACAAATAGTAATTCGTAACGCCAAGAATACAAACATATCACTTTTCAGCTTTATTTTTAAAATTTTTATTTTTTAGTCCACCATTCTGAATCCGCCTTTTGATATATATACATATATATATATTCACATTAGATTTCTACTAATTTAATTTTCAACTATTTCTGTAAATTAGCATACAGAAAATATATGAAAAATCATCATATAATGATAATTTGAATGAGTATAGCTATCGACGTTTTTATTGTACTGCTTAAATTGTAGTTCATAACAATTACTAACTAAAACTGATTAGTAATTAATTAGTAACTGAAACTGTATATTATAGAAAATAAAGTGGTAAACTGTTATTATATTTGTCATGAGTATATTTTTGTTAAGTATGGAATGTAGGATTTTTAATTTCTTAAAATTTTAAAAGTTAAAAGTAAATTACAGTAGAATGATTTATTTAAAAAATATGAAAATATCTTTTTATATACTAATTTATTTGAAACAAACTGTATTATACTCATATTTGCTTTATTTTGGGAAAAAGGGTGTATCAAGTGTAGTGGTATACTTTAACACCTTAGAACTGAGTGTGCAATTTGTTAAATTTATGAGAATTGGGTAAGTCTATAATATTATTATACGCAAAGTATTACATGCAAGCTATATGATAAATTAAATTTTAAAATATTGTTTAAAAGTTCTTCTTATTATTATTATTTTAAACTTTTCAATGATTTACGTTTAAGTTCAATTAATACACTTTCTTTTATGATGAGAAAATATTTCAAATGTATTAATCGTATTGCCATAATTAGATACATATTTTAGATGAAGATCATACCTACACTCCTGAAAAAATGTGTTACTTCAGGAAACAATTTTCTTTTTGTTGAATTCATTTATGAATACAAAATATTTCAAATGTATTAATCGGATTGTCACAATTAGATTCATATTTTAGATGAAGATCATGTCTACAATCCTGAAAAATGTCTTACTTCAAAAAATAATTTTCTTTTTGTTGACCCTACAGTTAGAATTATAAGTAATATTTTATAGTAAAAAATTACTGAAAATTATTGTGACTATCCTTATTTCTTAAAAAAAAAATGAAGGATGGGAATTTTTAACTAAATTTTATTTGTATTTTTTTATTTAGTTTTCAGCATTTTTTTTCTTAATTTATCAGTCAAAATAAAAACAAACTTTGTAGTTGTAAAAGAATTTTTCCCGATAATAAATACAGATATCGAATACAGATATAAATTTTACATATATTTAAGCATTTAGTATTTAGTCATATACTCCAAAAGTCTTTGTTTCGCTTAAGAAATAGTTTAGATAACAAATAGTTTAAAATAAAGATTTTAGACATATAACTTGAAGATGCATTGTAATTAATATTAGGTAATTTGAAAACAATAATACAACTTTGGCACTGTCTGCATTTTGTTACAATACAACATTGGAACATCTATATACATGTATTTTTAATTGCATCTAAAATCGAATTATATATATAGAAATCTGTTCGGCATATTTGCAATTGCAGCAATAATTCATTTGTGATGGTATTTTCTTTAATTATACCACAATTTTAACAATTTTATGAATGAAAAGTAAGTTTTTAAATAATTATAAATAATAACTCTCTCTATATTTTTTTTTTTTTGTAATATTTTTAAAGTATGTAACAAGATTTGTATTTGTTACGGATTTTTTCTTTTCAATGTTTTCCTCCTATAGAATTGGATCCTTGGTCACCTATGAGCCTTATGGTTTAGCATTTCAGATTTTTTTTTTCAGCTATTTCAGCATATTTTATGAAGCAGGTAATAAAAAATGTTCACAGATTGGAAACAAAAAGGGAAAAAAAATAGACATACCTGTGCGACCTTCTCCCCCATGTAAAGTTTGTGGGAGTGCATTTCCTTGAGGAGCAGTTTGGCTGAGTTGTTCTCTTTCTGGCGCGAATGGGACTCGGAGATGACATTGCTGAGGGAAGGGGATTTGCATTTCTGTCTCATACGGGACAGGTCCGAATCCGAGGACGCATTCGGAAGGGACTTGCTTAAGTTGTTCGACGCTATGGCTGCAAAAAGGAAAACAAACTTTTCTAAGAAAAAGAAGAATGCAAATATAGCTTTGTTTCACAATCTCTAAATAATATCAAATCAACATTTTTTAAAGAACAATCCAGTGGCGAATAAATAAACAAATAAATAATTGTCCCAAAATTAGCGTAAAAATAAATTGCATAAGTAGCCAGCCTAAACCTAGAATACAGATGTTTCAAGTTTCAATTGTTGCAGATATGACCTCTGAAGTATGCTTCTGCTCAATGTTGCTAATTTAGCACGTTTTTCTTTACTCAAAATAGTTAGAATTTTCCAGTAGTAATCGTTGCTTTATGTAATCAACGAATGTATGTTAATAAACAAAAGAAAAATTATTATTGTAAACGTCTGGTACATATCTTGAAAAAAAAAAAACGCACTGAACTGGCAACACTGCTTTTGCTATTACTCACAATTTAGACATTTACTCTAATGAAAGAAATCATTTATTGAAGTCTTGAAACTGTTGTATTCTAGATTTATTCTGGTTCTTAATACTTTTGACTTTTATAATCATAAAATAACAGATTAAAAGCAATATTATCTACATTTTTCTTTTATACAGAATTGTATTTAAATCTAGAACGAAAAATGATATTCAAGATTTAAAATGCATTTATTACTAATTAGTTTGAATTATGAGCTTTTTTAAGCGCATTGTAGTGCTGAATATTAATTACCCCTTGACATTTATTTGTAATGTAATACCGGTACATGAATTATTGGGACAATGTTGGATTTTAAAATTTTCTATTTCAGTATAACTGGAGCTAAGTGGAGGGAAAAAAATCAAATAAACATAATTTTGTGGACAATGTATGAGTACGAAATTTTCGCGTTGAAAAACTGGAAATAACAGTAAAGTTTTTCGGGCAACTTAATTTTCGGGGCTATGCGAGACAATGAAATTTTCGGACTGAAATGACTGAAAGTACCAAAAAAGTTTTTCTGGTGAGTATAATTTTTGAGACAGTGAATGAAACATTTTTACGCTAAATAACTGAAAATAATAATGAATTTTTTATGGCAAACTTAAATTTTTGAAATAATTACGGACCGTAAAGAAATAAAGACATTTTCAAACAGCCCTTTGAAAAGTATATGTTCCTTGATAAAAAATTTGAGTTACAGCAATAAATGCAAGAATAGTATTTTACCAGCAGACAGACAAACATATTTTTAAAAAGTAATAAAATTCACAAGGAATCACCGAGAAAACAAATCCCCTCCTTCTGCAGCCGCACACGAAGGAACATTTCGAAAGTTCTGCGTAAACATTCTTGTTTACAGTCAAAGTCGGTTATAACGAGGATGGAGGGACCAATGACTGGCTCGTTAAAACCAAGATTTTGCACTAAGCGAATTCAAGTTCTGTTCCTTTATTCGCTATTGAAGTATATGTGGAAGTTTAATTAATTCATATGCTGCAATTATTACAGCTGAATTATCCCATATGTAGAAATACTTTTGTTTTCTTTAATTGTAAATATGCAATTAAATTAGTAATTACAGTACATTGTTTAATTTTACCCTTCTATTATTTTAGATGCAATAAAAATGTAAATAACAAAAAGAAAAAAAAGAAGGCAATGGAATCGCTCTTAAAATTTATTTATTATTAGTAGCAGATTTTAAAGAAAAATGCCCATAAGTCAATAAGTCAACTATGCAGGCGCCGACCACTGAGTGGTTTATGGCTTTAGAAGCCTGCACAGTCAATTTTTATTTTTATGACTATTAACACCAAGGTAGGAAATCTACATGATCAGATGGCCTTGTTTACATACGCTGCTTAAATAATTATCGTGCATATATATTATATATTATATATATATTACCAGATCTTGCAAAAATAGAGATGAGCAGCAGAATGTATTTTATTATTGTGAAAAAATAAACAATTTTATACAGTAAAAAATAATAAATATAGTACATACGGTAAAAAAAGATACGAAATATAAAACTAAAAACTAAAAACAAAACTGAATGGGGAAAAAAAAACAAAAAAACAGAAAATACCAAATACAAAAGCATGATATTAACCAGAAAAATCTTCATCAATAAGAGAGGCTATAAGAAGATGAAAAATTAGATGGGTTTTCAAAAACAAGCTGATTAAACTCTAAAAATTTCGTACAGTTAATAGTTTTGTTGGCAAGAAAAGATTTGCTAATGTTGTATGAAGTCCAAGAATTATCTGACATAACAGGTGATTTACGGTTATAAAAATGAGAAGTGGAGGTCAAGATGTGATGTGAGGAATGGAAGTCACTAAAGCACCACAGATACACAGAGAAGCTGATTTATTTATTTTGAATACATATGATCGAAATGGGCCGTGATTTAGAAAAAAAGATAAAATTTACAGGGAATTTGAAGAGTGTCTGTGATAACTTTTGGAAAGAAAATATGTGCATTGCCAATTATGATTTAAGCTTATATTTTAAACAAGATGGTTAAACTTAATATTTCTTAAAAAAAAAAAAAAAAAAAAAAAAAAAAAAAAAAAAATCTGCTGATTTGGCAGGAAAATTGGCCATCTCATTCCTTGCTATTTCAGAATGTGCACAACACGTTTTAGAGAGTCTTGTAAAATTCCGTGCAATGTCATATACGAGAAAATTTTGGTAATTCTCGTATATGACTAATTCTCTAATTAATAAAAATAGTTAATAAAAATAATCTAGACTAAATTCTCTAATTCTTTCAAGCTCGAAAGGCTATCCCAACAAATAAGAGCTTCTTGAAGTAGTTCATAAATAAAGTCTTGACTGTACTAACCAAAAGAAAAATGTAATACGCTCAAAGCCATCATTTTAATATATTTAAATTATTCTTTCTTATTTTTCTAGTGATTCATTTTCACAATAACTTTTGCACCTAAGTATGATCCACGGGGAAGATATTCTAAAAATATTGGGGGAGGAGTAGTTGGAGGGTTATGTAGAAGATGTAGCATTTAGTTTTTCTAAACTGAAGCTACTAACAATATCTTACATTTAATATATTATTATCCTAGTTACCAAAATAAATTATAAAGTGCAAACGAATAAAAGAGCATACTTTTATAGAAGTAAGCAGAGTACGTGTAGATGTGAATTTTATAAAATGCTATTATATTTTTGTCGAACAGGACGAATCTATGTTGAAGTCAGACAGAAACTAATTTAATTAACATAACTAAGAATATAACATTATATTATTTTTAATTTCTGCCAGCATAGTTAAAAAAATATTCGATTTCACTCTGATCATTAGCACTTTTTTCTGTAAAAATCTGCGATTTATCTCAAAATTGAAATATTTCTTTGAGGTAAGTAACTGAAAGTTAAATAACAAAAATGACATTCGTTGCGTTAATGTTCTCTTTTTTCTTTTTCTAGAGCTCTTCAAAATGGTAAAAATGCATTAGCATGTATAAGTGATCATCAAATGAGATTTTTAAAAAGTTAGTATTATTTTTAAATGTACTAAGGGTCATGATTAATTCTTTTTTTTTTTTTAAATCTGCTCTAACTTCATAAAATTGTCCGTAAAAACTAAAAAAATGTTATTGAGGTAGACGATTTTTTTTTTACTTCAGACCCCTTTCTTCTCTCTCTCCCCCTTTCCCCTTTTATTCTGTTAATTTTAAATATCTTATTTAGTATTAATAACAAAATAAAATCGATGCCGGTAAAATATAATTTTTTATTTTAACCCTCTCTGTCTCGGAATAAATAAAACAATGTGTATGCACTGTATAAATGTTTCGATGCTGTGTTATGTTGAATCGTATATATAATATCTGAATATAAGCATTCATTTAATTATTTTATATTTATTGCTATGCTTTGTTTTCTGTGTTATTCAATTGTATAAACGTATGACATTTTAATATGCTACATGGTTTAATTCCAATAATTATTTATTATTGTTTTTCTATTTTCTAAGTATTTTGATTTAATATAAAATAAAGAAGTAAAATTAATATTTATTTAATATCGGTCAATTTTTGTTTTAAACATTTTTTATATTTGCCGTAATTCATGCCTTAGAACACACCAGAAAAAGGTAATTATCCATATAAATGTCCATTTTAATTATAGAAGAGAACTGTTCTTTCTTCTTTTCCGTTTCTTTCTTTTCATTTTTTACAACTAAATTTAAATTTTAAGATTAAAAAATTGAAGCTCTAAAAATGAGTAGGTAAAAAGTTACTGTATTTAAAGAAATCAATTGCCTTTTGCTCAACAAGCTCAGAACGAAGCCTTCTTGTTATTTCATTTTTTAAAAGAGATGTAATCACTTTTATATTGAAAAATTTTTTATGAGGACTATAAAAAATAAATTAAAAAACTTATTAAATCAGTAAAATAATGTAAAATCATATTAATATTCGATAATTGCATTATATATTGTTTTTGATGTATAGTATATGAAAAACGAAACCGATTAACATTATAAAGGGCTTATTCTAGACTTTTCTTTTCAAATTTAACAGTATATAAATTTAAAAAAAAGTCATTTTAAATATGGATAAAAATATTTTGTACAATATACAAATATTTTGTATTGAACCTGTGAAAAATAAATAAATAAAATAGCAAATAATGACATGAGACATACTTGAAAATTTTTGAGCAAAAAAATTTAAATAATGTTTATATAATTTACGTTATGACTGGTATTGCATTATGAGAACCATAAAAATGTGCAGCAATCAAATTTTCACATTTTTAGGATGTTAAAATCATCTGAAAGTCTCAGTGTTGTTTATAATATAATTTATCTAAAAGTAGAGAAAACTTTAAATTTTGGTGAATAAATTTAAAGAATGAAATCTATTAAATTGAAATCTGTTTTAAATTTATCAAGGTTGAAAATTATCGCTGTACAATGTAAACTATATTTGGAAAAAAAAATACTAATTGCTGTCAAGAAAATCATATGTATGTTATCAAGAACTTTTCCTTCATCAACTTTGTTTATAATAATGTTTTATAAAATGCAAAAAATTAAACAATGTTTAAAATTTAAAGAATCATATATATACAACAACACAATTTAATAAATACATGGTACGTTTAACAGGAAATTTCAATAACTAATTGAAAAAATTTAAAAATATACATTTTTTCGAGATAGGAAAACAAAAAAGGAAAGCGATATCTTACAGTAATTAAGATGAAATACTCAAAATATTTTGCTTTTGAGAAAGAGAAAGTATTTTAAAAGAGATCATAAAAATCCAGTTGAACATGAGATTTTAAAACTACATTCATCCTTTAAACCTGTATACAAAAACATTGGTACAAATGTTTATCATAAATCATGTGATTTTACACTGTACATGCCTCTAACATATATGTCTCTAACAAGCAATGATATTATTTCCTATTTTTCGGTGTAAAGGTAACAATATATTTCTCTTTGAAAATAATATTCTTCATAAATCTCTAATGTTTTTCTCTTTATAATGTAAAATGGAAAGAAATAGATTTTGTAAATGAATATCATTTCATTTGTGTTAATACTTATTGAAATATATAATAACTAATAAGCAAGTTATGTTCTATACTTTTGGTGTACAAGCAACAATTTATTTCTCTTAGAATTTTAAATTTTATAATGTGAGGAGAAAAGAAAGAGATTTCTTTAACTGGATATTATTTCCTTTGTTGGATACATTGGTGAAATTTATCATTACGGAACAATCAAGTTATTTTCTACTATTGATGTACAAGCAACAATTTATTTCTCTTGTCAATTTTATTTTATAATGTAAGGAGAAAAGAAAGATATTTTTTGAAACTGTATATAACTTCCTTCGTGTTATATATTTAAAAAATCTAACATGAATTTGTGATTTTACAACGTGTAAATATAAATATTCGAAATTTTATATTAAATATATTGTAATAAGAGACTAAAACTGTTGTAAATGAAAATAGTCTTTTGATTTTTTAAATCAAAAATACATGCTTTAGTATATTTTCGTGATCACAGGTTTGTTTTGTCATATAGAGAAAGTTATAAAACTATCACTCTGTAAATTAGTACTGATTTAAGTATTTCTAGAATTTTTAGAAGTTTATTTAGAGTATTTAAATGTATTATTCATGTTATGCGTACCTATGGGAATAGACATTTTTCCACGATAAATTATTCTATTATGCAGGACATCACATTAACCATTATTACATTATCAATCTTTTAAACAAGAACTAAAGCCTTTAAAATATAAAATGCTTTAAAACAATTTAAATTTAAATTTGTATCAGTTTTAAATAATAAATGTTATGTACAATGAAAAAGTCGTTCTATAAAATATCTTCTCCAAAGTCGCATAGTATGAACTTAACCCATAATCATTCGTTATCTATTTAAAAATCCTCAGACTGCCCATCAAAAAGACAAAATTGCAATCTTGTTGTCTATGTAATTTTCTAAAAATGCTAAAAAAAGGTGATTTTTCAGATATGGTATAAATAACTTACTTACGTATACAGGGTGTCCCGGGATTATTTGGACAAACTTTAAGGGGAGGTAGGGGACATCACAAGCATTCAGATTTGCATAGCAACCAGTGATCATAAACGTCATGGGAAAGTAGTATGACAGGTAACAAGAAACAATTCGCAGCAGCACAGACGAGTATTGCAACCAGATCCATATCGGAATCCACAGGCGTTGCGTACACAGCTGTTTTCAATGCACCCCAAAGAATGGCCAAGAGCGTGGGTCTTGTGAACAACACCACCTAACGGCGAACGAAGCCGTTTCCGACCATGGGTTCTATGCAAATCTGAATTCTTGTGACGTTCCCCACCTTCCCTTAAAGTTTGCCCAATAATCAGGGGCGCCATTTGGGGGGGGGGGGGGCTGGGGAGGCAATAGCCCCCTCCAAGGAATTTGATATTTCAGAAAATTTATCAACCATCAAATGCATGGATGCACCGAATAGTGATTTTGGCCGAATGCCGAATATTTGGCCTGCAGGTAAACCGAATACCGAATATTCGGCCAGCCGAATAGTATCTAATCGGTTGGCCAAATACTTTTATATCTCAGTGTTTAACATTAAAAAGTTAAATTTTGAACAATTTTATATAATATTTAGCACAAATACTTCCATTTTGACAAACAAGACTATTTTGATAAGTAAATTTTGTACTAAAAAAAGATTGAGTTATTATTTAAGAAGAGGATGATTTAAAAAATTTTTAGATAACAAAATATAAATTCCATGCCTTCTTCAATTAATCCAAACAAATGAAAAAAATTCTCTTATATTGAACAAGAAGCAACATATCATTCCACTGCTTTCATCAAAAATGAAAGGTGTACAAGCCGTAGCAGAATTTTCATTTATAACTGTATAAAAATGAAGATATTTTAGCGAAATTTGCATCACATTAATTTGCTTGTGTCGAATGTGATGATATCCTTGGAAGAGACTGGATTTTGGCCAGTGGTACAGTATAAGTAATATGCATTCTTAATAAAATAATGTCTAGCTCAGTGCTGTTTAGATATGAATGGTTGCTATTTCCAGCACTTCTCGTCATGTTATCATATTTCACAGAAATTAAAGTAACTCTGTTGACAATATAGTTACAATACCTTCATTATTGTTAAAGTAACAAAAGAAAATTAAAGTTTGACTTGGGGATACACTGTATTTTTGACTGAATAAGTGAATTGCGATTCTGATTTTCTGGACAAAAAATTGCCTGTTTTGATGCTTATTATTACCCTTGAAATTTTCTTCCATTTTGTATAGAAACACCCTGTTTTCGAAAAAGCAAGAAACGGATTATTTACCAGACAACGCTCAGTAACTTGCATTTCTACGTTTAATAATTCCCATGAACAAATGACATGTCATTAATGGTTAATTTTTTTAAGTGACATTTTTAAAACAACAAATACATAATATAAAATCATTCTCTTTTATTTAAAGATTCTAATTATTCTGAATATCTTTATTAATTGACAGTTAAAAGTAGAAGTTGTGTAACGTTTAAAAAAATATTTTTAAGAGGTTTTTTTAAGTATTCGGTTTGGGCAAATAGTTTGATATTCGGCGAAACCGTTTGATATTCGGCTTAACCGAATATTCGGTAGTATGGCCAAATAGGCCGAATACCGAATAGAATATTCGGTGCATCTCTAATCAAATGTCAGACTCAAATAAACATTAGAATATTGCTCAAACTCTAAAATAACTTATCAGATTTGATTGCAATGAAAACATATGCATTAAATAAATGCTTATGCATAGAAATTAATAATCATAAAAAAAAAAAAAAAAAAAAAAAAAATTCTTTAAGCCTTACTATTCGAACTACCTCAAGGTGAGACATATATCTTTAATGAGTACTTTGGTTAATTTTAAAAATACATGTGAGATTTCTTTTTATCAGTTGCTTCTCAGCTGTGTACGAATTGATCATGGAAAAACTTGTCAAAATCATTGACACAACAATCACAATGCTTTTCTTCAATTCTCGAATAAGCGCAAAGTAAATAATAACATTTAAATCCCACTGATGACGGTATGATGACTGAAAACGTTCTGGGTTTTTCTAATGTATTTTAAATAATTTTAAATTATATGTATGCACATGAAAGTAATTCTTGTGCATTTATTTGTGCTTTTTATATAAATATTAATTATAAATTTTACCTTTTCTGTAGAAAAATGAAGATATATACATAGTATTCATTAATGTTCAAATATGTAGTTTTTTTATCTGAAAAATATTTTTAAAAACTTCTTTTTCTTTGATTTTTCTTTGAAAAATTGGATTAACATGAAACCATCTCATAATAGTGAAAACACAATTCAAAACAATTAACGCTTTACCTTTACTTGCAGAAAGTCACTAACGAAAATTTTCTTATACTTATAGATCACAAAATTTGCAAATTTCGTGACCTATTCATGACGTTCGTTGGCTGATTATCTCATGGCTGATTGAATTTCATGTTTTTTTTCCTCGATCATCTGACGAAATTTGCGATTTTTTTCGCGATCGATTCACGGAATTCACGATTTTTTTCTGCAAGCGTTATACGAAATGGATTTTCTTCGCGCGAGCACTTGCTGAAATTCACAATATTTTTCCGCGACCAACTGACGAAATTTGATATTTGTTTTCGTGATTTTTTTGACAAAATTCAAGATTACTTATCACTATCATTTATTGAAATTCGTGATTTTGTTTCTGCCACCGACTAATAATGTTTGTGATTTTTTTGCGCGAGAGTTAGACAAAATTTTGTATCTTATTACGCGATCGTTTGACGAATTTCTCCTCCATTTATTGCGCGATTGTTCGACTAAATTTTCGTGATTTTTTAGCGCAATCTTTTGACGAAATTCGCGATTTTTCGCGCAATCCTTTTACGAAATTCGCGATTTTCTTCGCAATCCTTTTACGAAATTCAAGATTTCTGTGCAATCATTTGACTAAATCTGTATTTCTTTTCCCGATCTCTGATGAAATCAGCGATATTTTCCACGGCCGTTTGAAGAAATTAGCGATTTTTTAAGCGACCATTTTGGAGACTTTTTTTTCAAAATTTCCAAGATTCCTAATTTTTTTCTGCGACCCACTGACGAATTGACTTTGCGAATTTTCAAAAAAAGAAAAATCGCGGACTTTCACGAAAATTAAAAAAAAAATTGTGGAATAATCACATGCTTGTGAAAGACGTTATGGAGACAAAATCAAGTAGAGCATTTTTTATTGTGCGGGATTTTCTTTCTGTGTGATTTGTGCAGTTCTGCAAGTTGTGCAATTTTCCGCGTTCCCTGTTCCCCAAAGAAAAATTTTCCTTCGTCTTCGTCAGGAAACTCATTTGTAAAATTTTGAAAGGGACTAGATAAAAGCTCCATTTTAACAGATCACCGTCTTAGCAAGTATAATTGTATGATGTTTTTTCAACGAAATTTGATTTTTTCCCCTTCTAGAAAGAAATCTGTTATAGACAGGTTTCGTTTTCACAAGTTTTACCCTAATACATCTCTTTTCAGAGCTATACTAGATAGCGGATGGTTTGACAGTCAGTGAGGATACTTGTAAAAATGAAACCTGTCTATAATAGAATCCTGTCTAAACAGAAAAAAAAATCATGTCCAATATATTAAAATTTTACCTTCTAAGACGGAAACCTGTTTAAAACGAAATATTTCATTGGTTCTGAGTTTCCGTATTTAAAGTTTTTTCTGTTATTGTAAGCATAAGTCAGTAAACGTTTCTCATACTGGGGGGGGGGGGGATTAGATCCCCTGAACGCTTACCACCCTTAGTTATATAGAATCCCTCATGGGACACCCTGTATAAATATAATCCTTAACAGTATTAATCATTACTCAATGTTTTAAAACTGCGTTATATCGGTAGAATTATATTAATTTAAATATTTTTTTGTTTGTTTGTTTCAGTGAAACCTACAGCTTAATGAACGGTTTTATCAGTTCATGGCGCTGAGAAGGTTTATTTAAAATAATTATTTTAGTTTTATTTCTCAAACCATCAGTGCCTGACGTAAATATATGCATATGTTGCTGATTCTACAAACTATCCATTTAAAAAGTTTCTTTTACTACATCTGAGATTTAATAAAGAGCTGGGAGAGAAAAGGGGGAAATCTTATTTATTTCTTAATATACAGGGTATCTACAAATTAGTTGGTCAATTTAGTAAGTTAAGATCTTCCGAAATATTAAATGAAATTAACTAGTTGAAAGTCTGACTAGTAGTAATATTGTCGAAGTTTATTCATAGATTGCGTTAGGTGTCATGACTGACGCTATCGCTTGGCAAGCGGAGTTGTTATTTCACCGCTTGATTTTGGTGTATGGGGTTTTTGTAAAGGATCAAGTTTACAAGCCGCCACTTTTTGCATCCATTCCTAAACTGAAATCAAGGATCTGCACTGCAATTAATTGGATCGACAGAAACATGCTGACAAATCTGGGGCAAGAAATGATTTACCAATGGGACATTTGCAGAGTCACGAAAGAAAGTCACATCGAACATTTGTGATAATGGTAAACCTGAAATATTTTTCTATCTTACAACAATATGTACTTTAATTTTTTTTCCTGTCAATTCCATTCAATAAATCATTCTTTTTGCCCAACTAATTTGTAGACACCCTGTATTATATCTACGGCCTAGATCTTCAATGAAACATTTCTACAGTAAAGTAAAGTATTATTTTTAAGTATTATTGCAACTATACTTGCAACTTTTCTATAAAATTATTATCGCATCGGATTTCATTCAAATATGTATTCTGTTAGTCGAAGTTCCTTAACATGAATGCCGATAGGAATGGCGTTGTGATATTGAAAGTATATGGGGCATTCTCACAAACTTTTGACTTTCATGTCCCTGAATAATAATTTTTTATTTAATACACTTTTTTGTGTGTGTTTTTTTATTTCATATTCTGGGGAACATCCCATTGCATGATTGCATAACAATATTAACGAGATAAATAAGTTTTGGACGATGTTGGGGGTCCAAATACCAGGAAAACTCCTATACCGTCACGTGTCCCTGATGCTGATTTTTAAGTTTGGAGCTGTCTGTATAAAATTGTTTCAATAATAGTAATTCGATGTAATTTTTTTCCGAAACTGGGACAATTGTTTTATATAAATAGGTAGCAAAAAATTAACCTGCACACATTTTTACGGTTGATATTATTTTTTGAACTCTGTCCCTGGGTTTTTCATCCTTACCGTCCCTTTTGCTAACTTATACAGAAAATCACTTCAGATGCAGCCACATAATTTTTTTCAAGTTTTTTCTCATGCAGAAGTATGCTAGAGAAAGAATGTCTAAAATTCTTTGACAGGAAATTTACTGCAGAATTTACATCAGCATTTAAATATCAATTTCAAGATCGTGCCTTTATTGGTAGCCTTACCGCCCCCAAGGTTTATTCCTACACTTTTCGAGGTAAATTAAAAAAAATAATAATAATTTAATCCAACGTTAACAATTGTTCCATCCTTAGCGTCCCTTTTTTTTTACCATTTCGTCCCTTTTTTCCTATACCAACCCCCCTTTTTTTACCTTACCGTTCCTTCTTTAAGACAATGTTATACAAAAATTCTGTATTAAAAGTACTACATTGTTATTATTTCTTATTTGAATGTCCTGTGGGTACTATGCAAATTCATTGTAAGTAAAAATTTAGTAGAAAATAAAAAGTTATAGGGGTAAAATGGTAAGGAAAATTAAACTCGCAAGTTTAACTTAAACCTCAGTCAAATGAAAAAAATTTCGCTGCTGACCGTTTTTTCTTTAGTTTGAATCATTAAGGCATTCGTCTATCAGATTAAAATATTATTTTAGCAAATTTAAGGTACTTGTTAACTATCCCGTCGACCAATTTCGCGAAATTATATAAATCGCCAAACCACTCACCAAATTATACAAATTGACATAATTTTTATTTTAAATAACAAAAGAACGAATAAATTAGTATAACATTAATAAAAATACAAATAAAACGTCGAAATAAAAATCACTTGATGACGTAAACACGTGTTGTCAAGTGAATGCGACATTTACTATCAACCGTTATTGGCATTACACTTACAGTTTGGCGACAGTAATTTGGTCGACGGGATAACTAACAAGTACCAAATTTTATTTCGCCAGATTTTTTTCCTCAAAAGTCAAAATATTGTGAGAATGCCCCATATCACATTAAACAAGATAATAATTTAATCGTTATTATCTTGTGTAAGCTAAACAATAGTAGTACCTATTTCTTTTTAATAGTAGAAACTAAGAATACTCATAAAAAATTTTTGTCATTTTGTTACCAGCATGTTTAATGGGATAGATAAGTCTAATTTGTCCCTCACCATAAGTACGTGTTCTCTACTCTGTTTTCAGAAGAAAAAAAAATGTTACACTGAAGGAAAGACTTTTCATCATGCAACACAAAATAAGAATCAAACTTAAAAAAAAAAAAAATAAATAAATAAAAAATATAAGCAACAATAGGTATTTTCTTAAATCTGACCATATTATTGTTAGTTTGTTTATAAACACATTTTGATGCTTTATTATTCGTAAGTAAAAGCAAATGCATAATTTCTTTAAATTGCTATATTTTCTTGAAATTTTTATTTTTCGAGATTAAAGTAAAACCGTGTACATCGTGATGTTGTTTTTGCTGTCAAGCACATCGCGACAGGTTTGGTGTTGTTAACTTATATACGTCCCTCTTTCTTTTTCTGCCATCTGTGTGGTCTTGTTGGTAATTAAAATGGATTGGTACCTTCGTAGGTAAAAAAAGGTGATTTTTTAGATATGATATACTTCGTAGCCATCCGCGCCTCTATACAGTACCACCCTCAAACATCTGGTTGGGTATATTAATATAGATTTTTAACTTGCATTTGTTGTTAAGTGAAGTAAAATTAACTTTTTAATTTGTAGCGAATTATCATAAACTATGTTTAACGTATCAGAGCGCGAAAGACAAAAAGAGCAGTAAAGTTATGAAATTATCGATAAAAAAAAATCTTTGCACATTATGTATTTTGGTGACTTTAGTTATCCAGATAATCGAGATTTGTGTTGTGTTTCAGATTGTCATTTAATTCTCGTTAATAGCTCAAAATTAAAAAAGAATTACGTTAAAACAGTTCTTTAGTTTTTTTTTTTTTTTTTTTTTTTTATTAAATTATAAGCCACTGATGTTTTCTCATGTGTTTCTTACTGTCATTGACATTTTAAATTGTCAGACAATTTAATTGTTAACCTGCTCAAAAAGAGCAATGTCCCTTTTTTTTTCTCATTTTTTATGACATTTTAAAAATAACGTGCTGGTGTTTTTAATTGTTTTATGTACGAGTATAACAATAAAAAAAAATTATACATAAATTTATCTCCCTATCTCTGTCTCTCTCTCTTTCTTGTTTTCTACTTTTCTTATTTTGCTTTTGTTTCTTTGTTTTGTGTTTGCTTAAACCTCCATGCTGATTTTAGAAAGGTTACAATTGAAACATTAAATTATTATATACTACTTTATGATAATATCTAAATAAAATTCTTTATATACTAGAAATAAAAACGTAATGACATAAGAAAATCTCTA
Source organism: Maratus speciosus (assembly GCA_963932465.1). Taxonomy (NCBI): domain Eukaryota; kingdom Metazoa; phylum Arthropoda; class Arachnida; order Araneae; family Salticidae; genus Maratus; species Maratus speciosus. The sequence goes on along the minus strand of OZ010788.1, from coordinate 307,450,728 downwards.
TGTTCGGTAATTTTTTCTTATTTAACCTGGCAATAGAAAATGGGTCATTTTGACTCCTTATCGGTCTAAATTAAGGGATATAATCACCATAAAGCGGCGCATTCTATCTTTAAAATTCCTGGAATTAGTTGAAATAATCTATAAACAAGCTAGTATGTGAAAGAAATGCCATTTTCAAGGGGGAGTCACAATGACACCCAATCTTCCAATGAAGGGAATAAAAGTTATGCATTCCAGTAGTAATAATTGCAGTTTGTTTGAAAATATTGCAACCAACTATCAGGGTTAATAGCAGGGCCGAAACTAGCCTTTTTTGCACCCGGGGCAAGCATGGATTTTGGCGCCCCCCTCCCCCTCTTCCGCAAAGTATATTTACAAAGAGAATTTTACTAATTTTCTAATTGCCGACTTATTTTAAAATTTAAAGTATGTAATCTTAAAATATGTAATACTGAACTACGTAATATACAATGGCGGATCCAAGGGGGAGGTCACGGGGGTCATGACTCCCCTCTGAACACCAACAAAACTATTCTAAAGATCATTTTAAAAATGAAATATACAGTTAGAGTCCCGATTATCCGAGTCCTGTTTAACCGAGTTTCCGCTTTCACCGAGTTATTTTCTTATGATGGACTGATGGCCTCTATTATTATGAGACAGCCATTATGAATGAAGTGTTGCGTGAAGATGAAAGAGCAGCCGTAAAAAGTTAGAACTCTAAAAAATTGTGGCCATTTTTTTTCTTCCCATTCTGACCGGAAAATCAGAGTTCTAACTTTTTACGACTGCTCTTTCATCTTCAACTAACACTTCATTTATAATGGCTGCTTCATTATAATAGAAGCCATCAGTCCATCAGAAGAAAATGATCCATTCCAAAGGTATGATCCTTCATTTGGCGCCCCTTCGTTCTGGCGCCCGGGGCACATGCCCCCTTTTCCGCCCCCCCCCCTTAGTTTCGGCCCTGGTTAATAGGACACAGTGAAGCAAAAGGTTTTCTTGATAGAATATACAGGGTGTATCCGAAAAAGTGAGCAAAACTTTACGGGGTGATAGAACGCAGCTATACGAGAAAATTTCGTCATAGAATGTATGATCGGAACACAAGCGGTGAGAAGTTAAAAGGTAGTTTTCCGCTGTCCGAGGGCGATGGATGGGTCGAGGTGGTCCCATAGCTTGACCACCAAGATCGCCGGATCTCTTGTGTTTGGACTTTTTCCTGTGGAGCCATATGAAAAGCCTAATCTACGAGTGCCCCTCTGAAACCGATATGGATCTAGTCGCCAGGATTGTCGATGTTGCCGACGATATTCGGAAAATGCATGGTGTCTTCACAAATGTGCGTCAGTCCCTATCCGTAATCGGGGTGAAGCGTGCATTACAGCTGGCGGAAGATCGTTTCAGCAATTTCTTTGAGCATGCACATTAATTACATTCCTGTTAATAAAATGTTTTCTGAAGAATCTCCTCTCATTCTTGTGTTAATTCTTTAACTGCGACAGTGGAAAACTACATTTTAACTTCTCACCGCTTGCGTTCCGACCCTACATTCTATGACAAAATTTGCTCGTACAGCTGCGTACTATCACCCTGTAAAGTTTTGCCCCTTTTTTCAGATACACCCTGTATAATCGTAAAGGAAGGGATTATATGCTAGAAGGCGATTTTTTTGCTTACAAAAACAGAATATTCTCCATTCAAACAATAGTTGAAATATTTTTATATAATTTCTGTCAAAAAAGTGCTGATGTAGAAAATAAATAAAACAAGTCAGCGGTCATTGATTTCTCTCTGTTGATTTTTTTCTATCGTATGCTACTTCTTTTGTTAAATAACAACTAAATCAAAATCATCTCCAGTTTTTGGATAGCCCATTGGAATGATTCTGATGACTTCTACCAAATGACTCGGCAAATACTTTAATTAATAATCTCTGTTAATTTTTTACCAGTCAATTAGCTAATGATAGTCTCTTGTGTATATGACAAACTCTACCAATCTATTTTCATTATATTTGCGCATAGCCCTAAAGCCAAGCATCATGTCAAGAAAGCACCTAATATGTCAAGCCAAATCCGGTTTCAATAAATTTTTGATACGTTGATTTTTATTTATTTATTTATTTATTTATTTATTTTACATCTCGAAATCCGTTTTTTGAAACAGAATGAACATATTTTCAAAATCATTCCCAATTCCTGCCCTTAACTTTATCTTTCTTCGGTACGGCACTTCGCTTTGCTCGTATTTGTTTTGCTATGTGGTTCGTAATTGTGAGTTGAAAATGAAATTTTTGAAAAAATATATTGTTACATGTTTTAAAAAATCGTATTTTTTGTATTTTTTTATTTTGCATTCTTATATTAATATTTCCTTGTATTTGCTTTATTTTTTGGTATTTTAGTATTTGGTATCTGTATATTTTTAATGCATTTGTAAGGTATTTGGAAAAACAAAGATGTATATGTCCAGTTCTATCAAGGGTTTGTAGATATAGATGTTTATTTTTAGCCCTGTGCTTTTTAACTCTTCGAATGTCGTTATCTAGATTCCCAGGTGGTTGTCCTTAACATGAATCTTAAAAAGCTAAGTAGTAAAGATACAAATGTTGCAGATTGATTAAAAAGAATTTAATGAAAATATGATTAAAAAATTCATGATTCGTATACATATATATGTGTGCATGTGTGCGTGTGTGTTTGTGTATGTATGTATATATATATATATATATACAGGGTTCTGTTTAGGAAGAAACTGGGTCTTTAAAGGACCCTTCACAAAATTTTACATTTCAAAACAGGACCCTTCACAAATTATTTCATGTAAAAACAGAACCCTTCACAAAACTTTTCACTTTAAAACAGGACCCTTCACAAAATTCTTTGTCTTAAAAACAGATCTTTCACAAAATTTCCATCTTTGAAGTAAATCTTTCACAAATTAAATCATTTAAAAGTAAAATTTGCCACTTTTACATATAAAAAGAAAATTTATGTATTTTACATACATAAATCTTCTTTAAAATGTATAAGCAAGGACCTGAATATAACGATTATTTCAAATTCACAAAATTGTGACTAGATTTTTCACAAACGTAAAAAGCTGTTCGCAATTTCACAAAAACAGGACCCTGAGAAAAATATCTAGACAGACCCCTGTATATGGGGCATTCTCACAACCTTTTGACTTTTGGGGGAAAAAAATCTGACAAAATTAAACTTGCTAAAATAACATTTTAATCTGATAGACGAATGCCTTAATGATTTAAAATAAAGAAAAAATGGTAAGCAGCGAAAATTTTTTTATTTAACTGAGGTTTAAGTTAAACTTGCGAGTTTAATTTTCCTTACCATTTTACCCCTATAACTTTTTATTTTCTTCTAAATTTTTACTTATAATGAATTTGAATAGTACCCACAGGACATTCTAATAAGAAATAATAACAATGTAATACTTTTAATACAGAATTTTTATATAACATTGTCTTAAAAGGGTGTTAAAGAAGGGACGGTAAGTTAAAAAAAAGGGGGATGGTATTGGAAAAAAGGGACGAAATGGTAAAAAAAGGGACGGTAAGGAAAATTACCACCTATTTTTTGGAAAATCATGTTAAGACTAAGTGATAGCCACAATGTTCATTGATTTTTAGAAACAATTGTTAACATTGGATTAAATTAATTTTTTTTAAAATTTACTTCGAAAAGTGCAGGAATAAACCTTGGGGATGGTGAGACTACCAATAAAGCCACGATGCTTAAAATTGACATTTAAATGCTGATTTGAATTCTACAGTAAATTTCCTGCCAAAGAATTTTAGACATTATTTCTCTAGAATACTGCATGAGAAAAAACTTGAAAAAAATTCTATGGCTGCATCTGAAATGATTTTCTGTAAATTTTAGAAGAGGGATGGTAAGGAATCTAAAACCCAGGGACAGAGTTTAAAAAATAATAACAACCTTAAAAATGTGTGCAGGTTAATTTTTAGCTACTTATTTATATAAAACAATAGTTCCAGTTTCATAAAAAAATTACATCGAATTATTTTTATTGAAACAATTTTATTCAGACAGCTCCAAACTTAAAAATCAGCATCAGGGACACGGGACGGTATAGGAGTTTTGCAGGCGTTTGGACCCCCAACATCGTCCAAAACTTATTTATCTCGTTAATATTGTTGTGCAGTCATGCAATGGAATGTTCCCCAGTATATGAAATAAAAAAAACACAAAAAAGTGTATTAAAATAAAAATTATTATTCAGGGACATGAAAGTCAAAAGATTGTGAAAATGCCCCATATATATTTATATGTCTTAAGGGTTTGTTTTTTTTTTATTTAACATTTAATAATTATTTAGATTTTGAGTTTATAGAAGAAAATCGTAGTATTAAAATGAAATAAAAAAGAGTTTATAAAGTAACAGCTTAATTAATATGACTATTAATTATAGGAACAACAAAAATAGAAGAACAGATTTAACATTTTATACCCAAATAAAGAAATGTAATTCATCCCTGCCGTCCGGCCCTTTTTAAAATGATAAAAATGAACAGAAAATATAAATAACAAATTTATAATTATTTTTCTGAAAACATATTGTAACTTTAAATAATTAAGCGAAGAAATGATGTATGCAAACATTGGTTGACGATAATGGTAATATTTTGTAGAAGCCCAGTCAAAATTAACTGGCAGTATCTTTCGAGCACTTAGAAGATAAAACCCTTGAATTATCATTTTCCTGGTTGGGATTTAAAAATAACCCTGTTTTTGCTCTCTCGTTTGAGTGATTTTACATTTAAAATAAAAAAGACATTTAAAATCGGATATTTAATAAAACTAAGAACAACCCACTAATATCCCATAATAAAATAAAACAGTAGATGCTTTAAGCTTTATACAAGCTCTTCATCAGTACAATTATCCATAAAAAACCAAAACTGTTGTTTAAACATGTTTACGCTCAAAATTATGCATTTAAAATAATAAACCACCAGGGGGTCTATGTCACAGGAGAACCACCTGTTCTACTGCGATTGTACATGCATCTTTTAGGTGGGGTTTCTGCAATTAGTCCAGTCATTTGGTAGAAAATAAAAGAAAGTTTTGGTGTACATTTGATATTTGCTGCCTTTACTTTTTTTGGATCGCTGAACACGAATCGGAAGTTTGACAACAACATTTTTCCCGAGAAACACGTTTTTTTTTTGTGTGTGTGTGTGCAAAAAACGGACTTTTCTTTGTTTCCCAAAACAACTTCAAAACTAATCACTTTACGTAAAGATCGGCAATACATAAATTAAAGAGGGTAAAAATTATTGTACTTTATGTATTAAAAGTTTTTTTCTCTGAGCAATAGTTTAGCCGCGACAGTGCCACAAAAAAGGGTGTTAAAAGTAAAAAACTCTGAAAAAAAAACGGGAATTACAGCAATGTACACATTTTATGCAAACTTTGACCGTTAATGATACTAAAGATTATATGATTGACTACATTTTATGGATCTGAGGTTCGTTGTTTCCTTCCTGTTTCTGAACAGATCGAAAATTACTGTGGTGTTCAATTTCACTATTCAGAACAGAATGTAGGCCTGAAAGATTCTACAGTTATACGAGACAACATGGATGGTACTAAGATGTATGAATGATTACTGCAGCATTTCCCTTTCCCTGAAAACCCTGATTTATACTCACTAACCACTGGTGTTTTGACTGATGGACGAATTAAATGCTATAACTCTTGGGAATCAGGCATTAAAGACATCAACAGAGTTGCTGTTCGTGACTTTGGAACTGTTAAATTTAAACGGAGCGACAAAGTAAAACTTCTTGCTGTAATGAATAGTGTAATATAAGTAGGCAACAAATTGGTTACAAGCGGTTCAGAGGCAAGGTTCAATTCGTCATTGATGGGCAGTCAAAATATCAACCACAGGCAATAGTTGTCTTTGATGGCTACCCTGATGATGCACAAGGTGGTACAAAAATTGCTGAGCATATGAGACGATCAAGAAAACATCCTTCAACTGACATATTGTTTCACGAAACAGATACCAACCATTTCCAATAAAAAGTTTCTTGTTAACCCCAAAAACAAAAGTCGGTTAATATCTATGATGATTGACAAGTTCTCATCAGAAAATATTACACGCAAGGAAGCAAAAGAAGACGCAGATACCTTGATTATAAACACTGCTTTCTCCTTGGCTCCATCAAATGAGACGATAATTGTAATTGGGGATGATGTAGGTGTTTTGGTCATTTTGATACGTCTCTGCAGGGATGAAAACGTTTCCTTTTTAAAATCAGGGAAGGACACCATTTCTGCAGTGACATTTTCTCAAACTAATACTGTGATTTCAACTGTTTCGGAAAACAACATCTTCCTACATGCAATGAGCGGTTGCTATACAACGACAGCACTGCTTATGCAAGGGAAAATTAAGTTTCTCAAAACTCTTGTGAAGAATCCACGTCTTTCCAACGTTATTAAACTATTCAACGACTTCGAACGCTATTCAGAAGGTGATTGCAGCTGCTGGGGAACGTTTCCCTGTCTCACTGTATGGCTATAGTGAGACAAGTGCGCCTTCCCTAAACCACCTAAAGTATATTTCGTACAAGAAGTCAGCCTTTAGATACAATTCGTACATTGCTGCTTTACCACCATCTCTAGCTGCAGCACAACAGCACTCTTTAAGCGTATATCACCGAATCCAGCAGTGGCTGGGGGTTGAAAAAAATGCTGAAGAGTGGGAATGGATATCTTGTAATCCAATCTTCTAGAAAAATTATATTTTTTAATTTATTGCAGTAAGATTTAATTATTGTAATATTGTAATCTGGGATGTGGTCGTTATCTGTTGAATGATTATAAAAATTTTGAATATCGATTATAAATTGCGAGATTTGTAGGCAGGTTTATGCTCTTTTAAGCGGATGTTGCATGATCCTTCCGTTCACCAATATAAACAGTCACAATCTTTACAAGGGATACTGTAAACTATAGCTGTAGGTAGGGATTTTAGGCTTGAATTTGCACAAGATATTCTTCATAACCTTCTGATGTTTAAAGGCTGTAGCAATATTAATTAAATATATAATGTATTATTTTATATAATTTTAAAAGTAGAATATTTCCAAAAGGTTGGTTTACAAAATTACAGAAATCTCCCCTAGGTGAAACGTATACAATTCCTCCAGAATGTGTGGTTCTACTGTAAAATATACTCCTTGGTGATTTAATATTTTAAATTCATAATTTTAAACGTGAACTAAACAACAGCTTTGGTTTTCGATTGGTATTTGTACTGATCAGGAGCTTGTATAAATTTTGGAACGTCTACTGTAGTTATTTTGTTATGTGTCATTAATGTGTTGTTTTTATTTTTATTAAATGTCTGATTTTGAATGTCTTTTTAATTTTAAAGTTCTGATTCCGACGTTATATGTTTAGTTATTTTAAATGTATTTTATATTTAATCATAAATAAAGTTTATTACTTATTATTTTAATCATATTTTCTGGAGTTTGTTTTTTTCCATTTGAGTTTTTTCTTCTTCTAAGGATATGGTTTTTAAAAGCGCTTTTACGCTTTAGCTTCCACCATGGCAAAAAGAAAAAAAAGCTGAGTGAGACTTACCACCCATAAAATTTTTTGCAATAGTTTTACATTTCGCAGCATCTAAACAATGATTTCGATAAAAAAGACTATCATGGCCGTTTCGAGAATGTTTTAAACATGTTAAGCTAAAATCGTTTAAGAAATGTGTGATAAAATATAATTCTTAAATAAAATTTTATGCTTGATTACCCTTATCACAAGATCACGAGGACACATTTTGAAAAAGCAGACTCTCTTCTAATTTATGTAAAATTCCAGATGTTTCTTTTTTCTTTTATTTTTTTCTCGGATTTGATGTTTATAGCTCATTTTATAACAAAAATAACTCCGCATACGTTACATGTTTTCCAAGTAAGCAGTAATATAAATATGTTCACTTAATCAAAATTGAAAATCGAATTGATCAACAAAAAGTGATTGAATTTGTTTATTTGATAATAACATATCAAATGAGATTGTAATTATTTAAATAACTTTAACATTTCAGTGCAGCACATACTTTAATTAAATATTGAAATTTCATTAAAAATTAATAAGTTGATCCAAGAATTACTTATATTTTACTTTAGATTCATTTAAGTTAAATTACTTTTGCGAGTTTAAATTATTGATGTTAAATTTTAAATACGAAGATGCAATTCGTAAAAAGAGAGATTTCACAAGCTATTAAGCACTTTTCATTCATAAATAAATTTCTTATTAAAACTCAATTAATGGATGATTTTGAGTTTTGGGAAATAGTATAAAAGTATATGAAGGAATGAAAAATATGTTCTAAAATCCTTTTGATAGGAATTTAAGTCGTATGATTGCTGCTTCTGTTTTATCCTTTGAAGCTTTCTTTTTTATAGTAAAGCCACATTTAAATAAAAGAGAGAAAGAAGAAATAGAAAGAAATACAGAAACATATGTTAAAACTTCTGATGATTTAGCAAACATCTTTGTGTTATATATTTTTTTTCTCTAATTTTAAACAAGTGAAATCAGTGTTAAAGCTGCAAAGATATACACGAAATGCATATATCTGCGTACGTCTCGACTTTTAGTCCCGCAGTACCAAAATTATATGAATAAGAATATATTTTTTTAAACTTTATTTCATTGGTTTTAATTTGAAAATTGTCTCTGACAGTTGAATAAGACTGTGTTTTCTGTAGGACTGTATTATTTATAAGTAAGTAAAATTGCATTGTATCTAATATAATTCCAATATTTAAGATTCATATAGATAGTTTGAGTTTCATTAAAAAAAGTTTGTTAGTTAATAGAATGAATGAAGTTAAAAAGTAGTTTTCAGTAAAAAATTACCTTTTGATACTTTGCACCTATTACAAAAGTATGTTTTTAAAAATAGCGCCATTATGAGTTTTCCTTGATAACATCAATTATTGTTAATTATCACAAATAACTGGATAATTATAATTAATACTATATTAATATATGGCTAATATATTCATTAACATAAATATAAATTTGCTGAAAGAAATCTGTGTTATATTGTCCAATGAAAAAACAGTTGCCACCTTTTATTTTCTTTGGTTGTTTTGTTTATTATATACCATTTACGCTATAGCTGTTAACTCTATGTACATGAATATTCTAAACCTTCTCTAACTGTCATTACAGCCTTTTCTTCTTAAAAAACCCTTTGCATGAAAAGGTCTGGTACTATCTTTTATATTTACACTTTAGCCGATAAATTTTAATTTCGTATAACGTAACATATTTAAGAAAAATAGATACACAAAATCCTGCTTTAATGCTACAATATTATATTCATATAAATTAATCCATAATAAAAAATAATCTTCCTTATAATCATTACTTATAATATAAGAAATATATTTTCTTGCGCAAAGAAATATGAGAGTAACAGCTATTAACGAAGTATACTTTCAAGTTTAAATTAAACGCTTACAGACAATGTAGTGAGGTGCACACTAAGATGATTTTTTTAAGTCAAAGAATATAGATATGTATTTCTTTAAAATATAAATTTAAATATAAGATTATTCATCCTTTATCAATAATAAAAGTGTTCATAATTTATATTAAACTAAGAATAGAACATACTTTTAGTAGTTAAAAAAAACGAAAAACAGTAATGTGTTTACACGTTTTCGTACGTGAAAACCATAATTGAAAAGAATTACAGAATCTTTAAAAGAAATCTCTATGTAAATGGAGCATGATTAACTGGATTTAATAATTTGTAGGACTTCAACTTGCAAGTAGGGAACTATAACACACTTCAATATCTAATATTGTTTGTCAAATATTTCTATAAGCTATATGTAAGCAAAAACGACAAAAATACTATCGAAATAGTCTATTTATAAATCAAACAAATACGCTGGTGTCCCTATATTAAGGGTCAGGCACAATATTGAAATAAACGTTAATTGTTTGAGGTCAAAAGAAACTGACATAAATTTCAGGTGAAACAGATAGGTATTACACTAACAGAATAGCCACTCGATGTGACGCCACTGTGATGCCACAAATGGTTACAAGTGTCAAAGTCACTAAGGTGAAATGTTATATTTTTGTAAAATAATTTATTCATCACGTTAAGATTGCCAGGTGATCGTCATTTGGTGACTACACTGAGAAATCACCATGACCATTGCATTCTGAAATTCTGATGTGTATCAAGCGATGTCAGAATGAAGTGATTTGCTGACTGCCAGGTGCTCTGCTATGCAGTCACCTAGATTTTTGCCATGTGAAAAGTCATCAGATGATTTCATTTTGACGTAACTTTGGGACTCATCACAAACCAATGGTCATGGTGACTCCTCGCATTTCCCTTTCCCTCCTTCATAGTGGAGTCACCAAATGATTGTCACCTGCGAGTAACCTATTAATTTCACTGTGCCACCTGATGCTTCGCCACAAACCAATGGTATGAGGAAATGACAGTCATCTAAGATTCCTAATGAACCAAATGAAAAATATGATGTTTTGGACACCATAATGATTGTGACACTTGTGATCATGTGTGTCCTTAAAATGTTGTTACATGGACAGGCTGTAGTATAAGGGAATAGCCATTTGCTACAAATACTGTTTATGTCAGCTCCTTTTGAGCACTTATTTCTTCAGCATGAAAATTAGTATTTTGTGTTTGCCTCTTAATTTATCAACACCAGTGTATATGCCTAACTTATGTTGATATATGAAGATGAAGGTGCAATGGTGAAGATGGTTATGTTTCGGAGGCGGTGTAAGCGAGGCAGAGTGCTTTAAAAAAAATCATGGTGCATAGATAGCGGTAGGTGCTGTTGCTTCGCAAACGGCACTTACCGAGGTCAAAGGTTATGGTTCTTCTTGTAGAAGGTTCACTGCGACACCACGTGTACAGATCAGGGTAGCTTACGGCTGCAGAGGGATATGGACAACAAATCATGCACCAAACAGTTCTACGACAACACATGGGCAGACAACAATCCCAAACGAACAATGGTTACGTTATGAATAACAATCAAAAGCGGGTTTTTTTTCCTTTTTTCAAGATATTTCACTAGCTCAGTATTAAGTAATTTTATCTACTTTGAGAAATACATTACATAAATACACGAATTCTGCATGTGAATACACATAATTTCATGAACAGGTGAAAAGGCAGGCATTCTTTAGTTAATTCCATATTATTTCGCCAATATTTAGCATTTATAAATTATAAAATAAAATTTAATAACGCATAGTTGTTTTAATGTAACAGATTGAATTAAAATGAAAACAAATAAAAATGAAATAATTTATAAACATCATTAAAAATAAATAACTGTATTCTGAAATGGAATATTGTGTTTCATACAGATTATTCCTTATAACAATATCGGATTAGTTTATATCTAACTTTGCGCATCGCATCATTCATACTTTAAATCGCACGAAATATTTCTCTGGATATCACGCCCAAAACTTTTTCTAAAAGAAACATGCATTAGATTTAGTAAAATTCGTCTAATTTTCTACCATTTTGACTAAATTAGAATTTTTTAATACAATTTTAATATTTCGTTAAGATGAGGCTAACAAAGAAAATCGAAAGTCTCTTCTAAGCGTTTAGAATTTTGCGAATAAAAACTGATTTTTCATTCATTTATTATGTTGTTGGTTAATCTTTCATATAATTGTTTAAAAATATAATATAAATTTTAGTAAATGATAAAATTTGTTTTATTTTCTTCTATATGCTTTGTAAATTACCTAGATGGTCCAAAACGTCGCATGCATATTTGGTTAAAATTAATGTTATTAATGGTTAAGCAAAAAATTTAAGATGAGGTATTTGTACAATCGTTAAACGGCTAACAGCATACAAAAAGAAAAGCAGTAATATTAAGTTTTGTCATTGTTGTTAATGATGATGTGTTATTTCTAAATAGAAATATTTGTTATAATAAAGTAAATTATGAATTGAGATACTAAACTAAACATAAGATAAATGATAAAAAGCATGAGCATTTAAAGTATAACTTGTTAAAGAGCATGTTTTTTTTAATCTACATATTTTGCACAAAAAGTATTGAAAAATTAATATACTTTTGAAAATAAAAACATTTTTAGAAACATAGTAAATAATCAGCATCATTTTTTATAGCACTATATACTTTTCTTCGCAGTAAATTTTGAAAAATAACGGAAATAGTATTTATGCAAATATCAAAGGAATTTTTAGATTCTTATTATTTTTAAAATAGCGTAAATTCTTTATAAACTAGAGCATTAAAAAATTATCCTGATATTATTTCCGATTTGTATGTTTACTTTTTAACGTGTTTCTTGAACTCAAAATAAAAACAAAAATAAAAAAATAAAAGCGAGATTAAACATTTCTATGATTAATCATTCAGGAATAAACACATTTTCTCTTAGCAATACGTTTACAACATTTTATTAAATTTACATACTGTAAAATTTTATATAATTATTTTTATTATTAGGCATTTATATTTGAGTTTCATTCTACTTTAGAGATTGTCAAATTACTAGAAAAAAATGTTGAAACATCGTTTTTTGGAATAAGATTAAATATTTTTTAAACAATTTTTAAATATGATGTGAATTTGCAACAAATTCCCTGTAAATTAAAATTTTCTTGCACTGTTGATTTGGGATTGTTGTCGACTACTAATAACAAAAGGTCACAAAATCGTGCAAACTAAAAAATAATAAATTACACAGTATATATTACTAAAGTAAAACAAAGGAAAAAATCTAAAAGACAATCACAAACATTCGGATTTAACTAAAAATTGGTGAAAATGCTATTGAAACTTTAAAGAAGATATATATATATATCAATAAGTTAAAAATAAATAATTTACTATATGCACAAACTTATCTAAATTTAAAAATTGTAGAAGATTCACTGTTATATTAAAAAAGTTAAACATAATTAAGTACATATTTCATAAAATATTTGATTAGATATACAGTTTTTAACAATGAATTTAATTTTGTTCCATGTCTGTTACATGGTTTGTTAAGCAGTTATAGTTTTACGTAGCTTTGCCACTGGAATAAGAACAATAAAAAAAAAAAAACTTTACAGCTTGTATGAATTCATTTCACTGATCAAAACTGTAGGTACATTTAACAAGAAAATATATTTTTGATCGCAAAATGAACTTTGAAATTAGAGTTTTTAACTAACCAACAACTGAGAAATTTAAACAAAGGTTTAACAACAACTTTTTCGTATATTGTGCATTATTTTATTTACACATGAAGTATGAGTGTTTTGAAAAAGCATACATTTAATTAACACTGGTTTAAGAATTTGATGTGTTCTCAAAGCTCTTCACTTTAAGAAAAGATAAACAGTTACTACGACACAAATAAAAATACACTAAAAAATCCATTAAAATTAATAGTCAGCTTGAACTTACTTTGCCAAATTGGAAATACAAAAAAAGGCCTTTATTTTTATAATGCTTAAAAATTTATTTTATAAAACGCTGTAAAAGGTTACTACTGTGTCATTTTTAAACATTTCATAAGATGTAAATAAAATTATTAAAAATTCATTCAAATTAATAGTCAGCTTGTATTTACTTTTCCAAATCGGAAATATAAAAAAACCTTTATTTTTTTAATGCTTAAAAATTTATTTTATAAAACGCCGTAAAAAATTACTACTGTGTCATTTTTAAACATTTCATAAGACGTAAATAAAATTATTAAAAATAGTCTTAAAAATTCACTGAAATTAATAGTCAGCTTGTATTTACTTTGCCAAATTGAAATTATAAAAAAAGCCTTTATTTTTTTTTTAATGCTTAAAAGCTTCTTTTATAAAACTCTGAAAAGTTACTACTGTGTCATTTTGAAACATTTGATAGGATGTAAATAAAATTATTAAAAAAATTATTAAAAATTCATTCAAATTAATACTCAGCTTGTATTTACTTTGCCAAATTAGAATTATAAAAAAAGCCTTTTTTTTTATTGGTTAAAAATATATTTTATAAAGCGCTGCGAAAAGTAAACATTTCATAGGATGTAAATAAAATTATTAAAAAAATTATTAAAAATTCATTTTAGTTAATAGTCAGTTTGTATTTACTTTGCCAAATTAGAATTATTAAAAAGGCCTTTATTTTTTTAACGCTTAAAAATTTATTTTATACAACGCTGTGAAAAGTTACTTCTGTGTCGTTTTGAAACATTCCATTAGATGTAAATAAAATTAGTTCATTTTTAGTTACGTTTGTGAATTATAACGTCATTCATATCCATCAGCTAATGAGGGAAACACTTCTCGTTTCGAAACGGTCTCTAGATAGTCATTAAATATTTAAGTCATTAATACTATTTGAAGTAGCTTTAAATATGCAATTATGACACCATTAACTAAATTATGAAATAAGTAGTTTACAAGAAAAACCTTTTACAACGAAAATCTTCTTACTATTTGATTTTTCGCGAAAAATGTAATAATTTTTTTGTTAGTATATTTTGAGAACATAGATTTTGTTCCTTAATATGCGAACGTGAAATGTTAATAGCTTATTATTTTTAAGTAATCTCAGGCATCCCAGTGTATTTATTTAGTTAGTTTTTAATATGCAGTAGCATTATTTTTGAGTTATTTTATAAAAGGATATTTTAAAATAATAATAAATGTTTATAGTCCAATTAATGCTTATAGCCCTTTTTTCAGTGTTTATAGCCCAATACGTCATATTCAGCCTTACATTTTTTCAATTTCATAAAACATAAAGGAATGAAGACATAATTTTATTTTTGATCATAAAATGATCGTAAAATGAATATTTAATATTCCTTGTTTATCCTTTTTAGCTAAATAGTAATTCAGACACATAAGCAAAGGTTTTAAAGTATCCTTTGCACCAATTATATATACATATAAATTGTATCGGATATATATTTTTAAAAAGTGCATTTAATTATCTTTATTTTAAGGGGTTACACCAAACCATGCGTAAAAAAATGTGTTTGACATATATATATTTTTTTTCATTAAACAATTAATTATTTTCTTTGACTTTATTTTTATTTATAAATAGTACTTAAATATAATTTTGATATATTTATTATACATATATATATATGTGTGTGTGTGTTTGAAGTTATTGACGCTCATCTGTAGGGTCCGCTTCCTTTTGAAAGCGTGTGTCTTGCAGTGACCATTGTAGGTTATACTTGGAGTATCTAAAATTAAAATAATTAGCGACTTTTAAATTAATAAGGCTTATTCTAATAACTGAACAAATAAATTTACGAAAAACTATTTTTTTTATTGGCTGCTATCAGAAGAGAAAATTACTTTTTGTCTTTAAAAAACGTTAAAAAAAAAGCACTACTAGAAGATCCAGTAGTTTTAGAATAATCGTGGTCACCAATTTGAAAAACGTACTTTTGAGAGGAAAACGAGTTTAAAGTTTTGTGTTATAATTATAATACAGTACTTATTATTATTATTTATTTATTTATTTATTTACATAGAATCATCTATTCCAACACCATAAATTAATTGCTTTTTCAGTTGGTAAAGCCTCTAAAACAAAAGTTCGATTTTTCGAAATTTATGACTACAAATATTCCCTTAAGAAATACTCAAATACCGTTAAATAAATATGTGGTAATATTTGAGAAGTAATGTTTATATTTGAAGGAATGAAATCTACACTGTTAAAATCCCCTGGTAAAAAAAATATTCTACTTTTTTAGTGAAATATCCAACAAAAATATGACATTCATTGCAAAAGTTTTTTTCTTGTAAAATATTTATTTAATACTTAATAAGACATTTACTATTAAAATCATGATGGATATATATATAATATCTGAATACATATAATGCAGTCGAACCCGGTTAAGATGCATTTCAAGGGAGTAGAAAAAGCTGCGTATTAAGCAGAATCGCATCACGGTGGGTGATTTGCCGATTCTAGCTGGCCAAAAGTCGATTTTTAAAAGTTTATCCTAGCTTAATTAATTTTTTTCTTGTTATAGCTCAATAGTTAGGGCTCTGTACCCTGCTATTGGTTTTGCTATAAATACAATTGTGTGCTCCATAGACTAGTTCAAAGTTGGTGCTTCTTAATTGGAAATGAATCAATCAATTTGAGTATAGTTTTTAATCTGTTACTTGAAGCGAAATAAAACATACTGCTCGATTATGGACGCTTCCAAACAAAATATGAGCTTTATTTTATCAGATTTATGTGCATAAATTTTTCACATATCAACTGTTATTTCATACTTAACGTCGCAAAAAACTCTGTATTTTTTTACAATTTTTCAGTTTTAATATAGAAAAAGTTATATGATAAAGCACGATCAAGCTTCATTTTTGATATGATTAAATAGTTTAGATTATTACCTTTTCATTCCAATTTAATTTGTCTGCCCTTAGGTGCCCCCCCCCCTAGTTTTTAGAATTGTTTATAGCTTATTAAGTCTAAATATTTTTTTTTTTTGAAATTTTAGTTCAAGTATCATTTTCTTTTTATCAAAGACAGCAGAATTTAAGCTAGTTACATAAATAAACTTTTCCAACATTATGCAACGGTAACAAGATTAAAATATAACGAAAATCTGAATTTGGTGGAAAATGTTTTGTTAGTAGAGGAAAATTACAATGAAGAACTCATGAAGCTTTGCAAGCGCGAAATATTTAAACTTATGACCAAATTTGGACAAAAGTTGCCAGTTGCATGTAGATATGTCAGGACAAAATGATGTAAAATATATTTCAGGGCTGCAAATTTCGAATGGTTAGAGAATTGATCCAGACAAATTCTCCAAATTCAGATTTGATGCAATGTAAAACATAATGTAGACATTTTCTCATGATATCGTATGATTACCATTCATTACATAAGGTTCCTCTGTGCAGAAATACATATAAATATACAAAAGAATATACAACACAGCAATTTTCATTAAAGCTGTCGAATGTTTGCCCCGTATCTTAAATTTTAGAAAAATAAATTTTAGGATTTGTTATAATAATATAAAAATAGTTTTATCACAATTAGCTTCCATACCGTTAAGAAAGTATCATTAAAATTATTAAGAAGAACGTAAAATCATGCGTCATTCAGATTATGAAACATTTTTTAACGCATTCGGGCTACAATAATAAAGCTTCATAGCTTAATAATGTGAAAAACGGTCTCTAAGTAATAATTTGTAAAACATATAACACGTTTGAAAACGTAATTTCAACCAAAATTAAAAAACTAACTGAAAATTTTGAACATACCTGTATATGAGCTATAGATTTATGATATAATTCACATAATGCTAAAATTTAGAACAGTTAGTGAACGCATAGCACAGTTGAAAATTCCTTGTCAGCAATTTCCGACAATAAACGGAAATGTACTTCAGATGTTTTGTGCAACCCTGTATATGATTTATGGAATTTATTAACAGTATATAGTATGCAATTTTTATAATTTAAAAAAGTGTTCCACAACTGAAAACGCACTTCCATCAATTATTGTTCATGGAGAGATAAATATAACTGATTTATTTTGTGTACCCCTGCATATTAAAGGTGAATGCTATGCACATCATATTCAATAGTAAGCATCTTATAGAGTACCTCGGAGATATATATAAATTTAAATACTTTTGAAATAGTATAACGTGAACAAAATACATCACAAACAATTTTTCTCCATAGACAGTAATGTAACATAATTATTTTTAGTGTCGCTGTAAATGATCGATAAATGCTATCCATATCATATTCTATAGCAATCATCTTGTAGAGCACTTCATAGGTATGTATGTAAATTTAAAAGTGTTTTAAATTAAGAAACATCATTAAAAACCACCCAAAACGATTTTACCCCAAAGGCCGTAATGTAATGAAATTCTTTTGAATGTCCTTGTAATGAAATTATGACTGCTACACGCTTGCAACACCTAACATTCAATAGTGAATATCAATAACATTTTCCAATTTCATGGCGATGCGACTATATTGATGCTAAAAATAATTTTGGCCATCTAGAATAGAAAAATCCCCCACCGTGCGCATAATTAATGTGATTTGTATAATGTTGCAGGAACTAGGCTTATTTACATATCTCATCTTTTAAATGAACTTCAGAGCTTTCATTTATATGTTTATGGTAGAAAATTTTGTCTTTTTGTATATTTAGAGGAAAATTAAACTTTAACTCATTGTTTCTTTTTATAGGACCGACTTGGAACAATAACTGAAAATAAATATGGACACAAATGTATTGTCGATTAATACGTTACAAAACTAAAACAACAAAAAAAAGCACAGTCCAGTTATTAAAATCCTATTTAGCACTTGGGATAATGAGTACTATTATAATCTGCCCTTCATTTTTAATATAATAAGAAAAAACTATACTTATTAACCCTTTGTGTAAAATATATTGTTAGCATAGCAAAAAGTAAACAAAACATATAAAACATAAAATACACAATTGCATTGGTTTAATCTTCAAAAGTGTTTTTTTTTTTTTTGTTTTTTTTTTTCTGACTTAGCATGCTTCATAAGAAGTAGCGATATAGCGTACATTTAAAACCTCACTAATACAACACGTATAAGCATCTCCAATCATAATAATTTTTATGAATTATCTGAGCATCCCCAATCTCTCTCTACTGAAGTAAAAACATACACGAAAGGGAGGGACAAAGAATGTTAGAACGCGGGTTCAAAGAATTACAATGTTGCTAATTTAGCAGGTTTATTTTTATTCAAACATCTACCACTATTTCCGATTAGTAATGTTCGCCTTAGTTAATTTGTTATTTAATAAAGCAAATATTACTATTTGGAAAGAGTGGTTTTTATCTGCATCAAAAAATCCACTAAATTGGCAGCACTGGAGTAGAGAGATACAATTTACATCTTGATCTATCAAAGGACCGAAAGCGGGATTGCGTAACAATCTTTCGCGTATTATACGTGATATTTTTTCATTAGCCTTATGGATGATGTTCAAGGGACTGTAAGAAATCCGCTTATTATCCCCTTGGGGACGAGCGACTGTTATACGTAACGAGGAAGGTGCTCAGAATCCGTGATTATTCTCACCAGTAAATTTTTATTGTAAATTTTGCCTTATTTAATACGAGCTTTTTTCATATTCAAATAGAAAAAAATTTCTGTTTTGAAAAACCGGTGATAAAAGATTTTAAATTCTGTAAAAGAGGCTTGGCCTGAAGGGGTTAACTTGGGTCGTCTTAACCGGGTCCGACTGTATTTGAAAAATATTCTAATCAAAATATTTTGCATAAAAAACATTTTATTTATGTGACCTTTTAAAAGCATATTGGAATTTTTCACTGATGTGTCTAAGTAAAATATAGTTATATATTTAATAATACTCTAAAATAGACGAATTGATTAAATTAGCATTTTCACACGGTTCAGTAACTTAAAAATGGCTAAAATTTTAACACATTCTATAATAAATATTTCATGCTATTTTTGTAGCATGCCATTTTACATATAGAGAACAATAATTCGACATGCTAAATGTTAATAATTTGCATGCCCTAATTAGGTATTAATTATTTGTTTCTACGGAAAGAAAATATTTTGCATTTCACAAGCAAATATTAAAAAGAAATTAATCAACATTACAAAAATCAGCCCACTCAGTTATAAATTAATCAAATATACGTTTTTGAGATTATTTTTTGAACTATTTTGAATTTTTCTTTTATTTTCTACACATGTTCTACAAATATTCCGCGGAATTTATTATTTTATGATCAACATTTTTTACTTTATCTTTACAAGAAGAAAGTATTGGTTTCGTGAAAATTTTCGACTTCCGGTTTCTGATGGATTTACACGTTTCAGAAGGTCCTGAACACGATTTGATGGTTTTTAGAAAATGTCTGTCTGTGAGTCTGTCTGTCTGTCACTCTGTGAGTCTGTCTGTATGTGACAAAAATTTTGTAAACGTTCTATCTCAAGAACTAATGAACGGAATTTCATGAAACTTTAGATTCAGTTAGATTTGATATGAATTGGTACTGTTTATGTTTTGGTGTAAATTACTAAACAGGTGACGCTGCTATGCTGTATTTTGCAGGATTTATACGATTTCCGCAATAGCTCTATCTCAAGACTAATGCACACATTTTTATCAAACTTCAGATTCAGTTAGTCCTTGATATGAAATAATGCTGATTACGTCTTGTTGTAAATCGCCCAATAGGTGGCGCTACTGTGCTGCATTTTACTCGATTTCGCAATAGCTGTATCTCAAGACCTAATGCACGAATTTTAATCGAACTTCATATTCAAGTATACCTTGATAAATATTGGTGCTTATTTCGTTTTGGTGTAAATCGCCCAACAGGTGGCGCTGCTGTGCTTCATTTTGCATTATTTACACGATTTTAGAGACAGTCATATCTCAAGAACTAATGTACGGAATTTCATATATTTAGAATCCTCATAATGCACATAGATTGCCGTTTAATTTTGGAACTGTGCTAGCTAATTTAGAAGTATTAACATGCATGAGATAGAAGAAAGTTTTGGGATTGGCACATCCCACTAGTTTTTAATGTAACATTGCGGAGTTTATTGTTATTATTATACTTCAAATATAATGAAAAAAGAAATTTCTAAAATTACTAGTTCTAGCACAGATAATATTTGATTCGTATAGATTTTCACAGGCTATTCGCTACTTCATAAATTGCCTAGCCATAAATTTTTATGGGATTATTCAAACTTTTAATTTAATTTCAACTATAATATAATAATTTTTATCATAACTTTTCGATCACAACACCTTAATTAAAATGTAGATCCACTAACCTTAATTAAAATGTAGATCCACTAGTATTAATTTAATGCCATTCGTAACATTTAAGCTTTCAACAAAATTTATTTGCAAATTTATACTTGAATTTTTGTAAATTTATTACTTACTTGATTTGTACATTTTATTATCTTTAAATACTCAATTATAAAATTTTCACAAAGAAACTCTAATATTATATTTAAATTAAAGCGAATTCAACAGTTATAGAAAGAAGCTGTTTACATTGGATATAATGATAAATTTAAAGCTTTTCACGAAACATTTTTCGTAACTTACACTCCTGCTACAGCTATAAATTAATACATTTTTACGATCAAACATTTTCTTAATATACAGAGTGATTCACAACTTATCGTGAAAATTTCATGGGGAGGCAAGGAATACGTCAAGAAACCAATTTTACATAGGAAAGTATGTCCGCAAATGTACGCATGCGTATGTAGAGGGAGCTGGTTTGACTATTGGCTATTGTTTGGCTATTGTTTTGACTTTTCTAAAGCTAGTATTATTTCTTCTCCTATTTTCACTTCTCATTTGGACTTCCACGAAGCCTTTTACATCTTTAAAAACTCCAAAAATCTCATTAATGACGTTTAAGAATTCTGGTGTAAAACCAAAATTTAAAAATTCATAACAAAAAGTAAAAAATAAACCAATTAAAAAAATATTTAAACGTTAAAAGAACCGGAAAGAACAAAATTAAACGAGAAGTTTCCAGGCGTCAGATAATGAAGGCGTTGAATAAAGATCATAAACGGGATTTTTGGAGTTTTTAAAGATATAAAAGGCTTCGTGGAAGTCCAAATGAGAAGTGGAAATCGAAGAAAAAATAATGCTTGCTTTAGGAAAGTCAAAACAATGATTGGGACGCAATGGAAGGTTGGGTACACACAGCACCCTCTACATACGCATGCGTACATTTGCGGACATACTTTCTTATGTATAATCAGTTTCCTGACGTATTCCCTACCTCCCCACGAAATTTGGACGATAAGTTTTGAATCACCCGGTATACACACTATTTATAAACATATAATATATTGAACTGATGCGCATATGCAAATTTACTTACTGATGTGAACATTTAAATAAGCTGCATTATTATTAAAGAAATTAAAAAAACGCCAGATATTCTATATAGCGTTACGACATAATTGTTATAAAAATATAAAGAGTTTTATATGCTATATCTGTATTAGAAGTAGAGATTTATTTCGCTACCGCACGCACCACAAATAAAAATGCAGTTTCATAAAACCGATTTTTAATTTAAATGTCTCCTTATAGATACATTATATACATATATATTGACTGATATGAAGATGAAACCACACATTTTATTTGTGGAACTTTAGGCATTTGGGACCCGACTATTCTGTATAAGTTCTACAAATTTACATTATTCCATTTCTGTTATTCAATTTTCTGCTGTTTTTTTACTATGTTTTTGGAATCTATGTTGAGTGTGTTGGGGGGAACTGTATTTTTGTCAATTTACTAATGTCATTTTATTCATAATTTCATAGTTTTTGTTGGGGATCGGTAATGTTTATTTAATGATTATATATATATATATATATATATATATATTATTCTAAAGATTTTTAAGTGAAATTTAAATTCAGTTAATTTTAAAAAAATTAAAAATGTAAAAATCAATTTTAAAGCTCAAAAGAGGTGGATATCTTTAAAAGAATAAAATATGAACATTGTAAAAATTCTACTTCATAAATTTTCTACACGTAGTGTGCCAGGAAGAACAACTGCTATATTTAAAAGAGAACTTGAATTAGTTGAATGCATCTCCATTGTAATGTTTCAACATTGAATTTACGATTTCAAGAATTTTTTAAAGTCATGTGATTATTATTTTATTACTGCCTTTATTTTCTATTGAAAAGAATTGACGATAAAATTAATAATTATTTTTATAAAAGTGTTTAATAAAACATATTACTAGAAACAGAAGCGTTATGCAAATTATAAGAAGCATGCCTATTTGAAATAATAATAAAAATAATTAAAACAAACTATGGATTACGTAAAACAGAAATTTTCCAATTGTGTCTGAAAAAAGGTATAATTCTAACACTAAAATAAACAAATTGCTGAATCTTTCATCAGATTTGTTTAAAAAATATTTTCATTCTTTAAAACAATGGTAGATCTTGTACCATTCTGCGTGTATATTATATTGTACATATTATTGTACTTTTAAAGTTATGAATTCTAGTTGTATAAATCATTAATTCCATAAAAATGTTATTGTTGTTTTTACTGTTGTTATTTCGCCAAAACTAAAGAAAGAAATAGTTGCATGTAAAGAACTTCATTTGGAAATTTGTAGCAGATTTCAAACAAAAGAAGAAATTTAACTTATACGTGGCATAAAAAATGTAATGATTAAATTACGATTCAAATAAGTAAAAGCTGTCTAAAAATTGAAACAATATCCGTTTAAAATGACACTATTTCATTTATTTAATAAGATGTGTTTATAATGCCAAAGCCTCATTTTCATCTACCAACAGCCCTCGTCTTATTATGTATTACAGCTTGCCTATACAGATGTTATTCGTTTGTATCATATATAATCTAAACCCAAGCTGTAATAATCTATGAATATTTAAATGATAATAATGAAAAAATTAAATTAAAGTTATGGATTTTAAAAAGTCAATACGTTTTCGGACGCATCATTCCTTTAATTACTAATCAAATTGTGGATATGATTGGATTTTATTCATTTTTGTCAGATACCCATTAGTATTTTAAAATGTCTTATCTATAATGACGTGTTCTTAAAATGCAGAAAATTTTGTTTAAAAGTTCGAAGGAAATTTAACAATTTTTATCTCACTAATTTTTCTCAATTGGAAATATTTCCATTTTTAAGCCAACTGCAAATTCGAAAGTCAGTTTAAATCATTTTAATCGTATAATATTCTTCTCGTTTAGCGAGATTGAAATGTAAATTATTTTTATTATTATTGTACAGCAATAATAACAAAATGACATAAGCTAACATAAACTAATAATTAATTATTCAGCATAGATTCTTACAATTAATATTAAACAAAATAAGAACTTCGCAGTTTTAAAAATGTAAGGCAGTTACCAAATTCGTTCTTTTAGTTTATTAACATATTTCAAACGTCTAGTGAACGCAAGCAAGGATTTTACATTACTATGAAGAAAACGATAAACAAATATCTTACGCGTTTTTTTAATAATTAAATCCCACTTCGAATAGCAACATAAATTTTCTTCGAATATTTACATTTATTTTTTTATATAAATTTATATCAGTTGTTATGATTTTAAGAATGACTTTAAATTGTAAAAAACGATGATATTACAAACTGTTATCACTTTCTGCTATCCATTACATAGTTGAAAGAATAATTATATGCAGTGCAGTTAATATTTAAAACGTTATGTACATAAGATGCATTGCTAACAAAAAAAGAAAATGTTGTTTTTTATGTAATGCAATGTTCGAAATAATTAAAAAATAGCCTACAAGCATTATAAATTTTCAGATACATCCATAGTTTAAATCTTTATTGACAACCCTTTATAAACACTGGTATTGTGTTAATGGTATTTAATTGTTTTAAATCTCTCAGATTATTATTCATTTAGCTTGAAGCAGTTTTGAAATATTTCTGAAATATTTGCAAGCAGATACAGTGTTAAAATAGAATAAGAAAGAAATAATCGCTGTCATCATGTGTTTAAAAATCTAAGTGTAGAATAATTATTACAGTTTCGATTACTATAATACAGCGGTTCCCAACGGGTGTTCCGTAGAGTTACAGCGCCTACAATACCTAGTGTGGAAATATGCTATACAAACAGTGCTAAAAATTTGTATCCCTTAAATGTGCGACGATACTGCTAAAATACCAAGTGTCGATCGCAGCGACATCTGCGGGATTTTCGTATTACTAGTATTACATTGTATAGACTAGCAATTTCTTGCAGTTGTAGAAAATATCCTGCAGATGTCGCTGCGATCTGCATATTGCAGCAGTATCATTGCACATTTAAGGGATACAATATTTTAGCGCTTTTTTAAGTATTACAGGGATAGTCGATTTCCACACTATATATTCTAGGCACTATAGCAGAGTCACGGGGGCCCCGTCTGCACGTTCCAGTAATTCAGCGAAGCTCCAGGAAAATAAATAAAATTTTTATTAAATGAATTTTTGGAAAGTGTGCGAAAACTATATTTTCACAAAAATCATAATTGAAAATTACATAAAACCGATAAAACGCTTGTATTGCAACTATTGTTATTTTCTGTACACAATTTGAGATGAGAACAATTATCACTAATACCACTCACTTTTTACCTTTTCCGTTATACTAATATCCAAAAAATGAGAATTTATAAGTCGATTCAAAATAAGAAAAGGCAGAGGTTGCGTTTTTTGAACAGAAATTTGATATATATATATTATATAGATACTTTATTTCGCTCATGCAGTAGCTGAGTTTATCGGCCAGTGTGTGTTGCAACTAGCTACAAAGTTACTTTAGCTCGAGATGCCAGTCAGACCTACAGAAAAAGCACCGTTTTATTCACTTTAACTCCATCCACTCCTATGTTTTTGTGATCTGAATTTTTTAACTTCTTGACTCTATGTGTGCCTCACAATGTATTTCGTCCCACCCCCATTTCTGTGATTTTTGAAACGAGATATTTTTTACAGACTTTTAATGTTTTTTAGTTTTTCATTAATATTTTAAGTGTTTTAAATTCGAATTTCAAGCTCGAGATGCCGGTCAGCCACTATAAATAAGCATAGTTTTGTTCACTTTAGCTCCATCCACTCGTATGTTTTTGTGATCTGAATTTTTTAGCATCGTGATTCTTAGGTGTGCCTCAGAAAGCATATATTTTTCCATCTTCTGCGATTTTTAAAATGAGATATTTTATATATATATACTTTTAATGTTTTTTCGTTTTTCATTAATATTTTGTTTGAAAATAAAATTTCAAGTTCGAGATGCCGGCCACCCACACAAAAATAAGCATTGTTTTGTTCACTTTAGCTCCATCTACTCGTATATCTTTGTGATATGAATTTTTTTTTTTTTTTTTTAGCTTCGTGACCCCAGACACAATGCATTTTTTGTCGCTTCTGCAATTTTTAAAATGAGATATTTTATACATAGACTTCTAACTTTGTTTTCGTTTTCCATTAATATTTTAAGTGTTTTAAACTCAAATTTCAAATTTTAGTAAAATGATTATTAGAGCTTATTAATTTTTTAATTATCACATTATCTTGTTTGTTTTTTAATTATTTTTAAATGCCATTTAAATATTATTTTTTACATTAGACGGTTGTTCTGAGAGATTTGCAATAGTATCAGTTTAACGCTGGAGACTTCAAATTTAATTTTTAATATTTATTTTAACAGCACCTACAAAAAGCACGCACCTTAAGTTCAGCGAAATACGTTTCCCTCATTGGTTTGACATCTTACACCGAATTCAAAATTAAAGCCTATTAGAGTTTTGGTGCCATTTCACTGATGAATTCAAAATCTTCTCCGAAAAAGCAAATTTAGTTTTGCTGTCTTTTTATCCACGACATGCCTTTGTGAAGCGGGATTCCTCGTTCACACAGCCACAAAATGAAATACAGAAGCCGCTTAAATGTTGAATCACAGAAGCAGATATTCGCCTGCAATTATCAGCAAATGAACCGAATATTAGAAAACTGTGCAAAACAATACAACCACAGGTTTTACATTAAAAATGTATGCTTTTTGTTCGTCACAATAACAGTGTAAGATGTAAGATCTGTTGTAAGGTTTTGATTTGTTGAACTTCGGAATATTTTTATGTGTGACCAAATTTTAATAATATATTCAGAATAAGGTGCGTGTTACTGTAAAATTTTCAAAATATCAATTCCATTGTAGACACAACCCCCAATTGTTTAGAATACTATTTACCTCGTCTTTCTCTACGTTGCATTAATGCATCCTAACACCATTAACTTGAAAACATACAATATGGTAGGTTTAAGGGACTCCGTTATAGAAATTCTTTCTACAAAGGGATTCCTGAGTCAAAAAAGCTGGCAACCTCTTCTGTAATAGATATGAAATGAACCGATTACCAAAATTAAGATAAAATCACTCTTTTGTGTCTTACTTGCAAGTAAATTAATATAAAACTATGAAATCTGGATGAAATGTTCAAATATTTTTAAATCATGCATATTTTAGAAAGAAATAATTAGAATTTTATCAAAACTTCATTGTTTGTGATAAACAATAAATTAAACAATTCTGAAATGTAATTAAATAAATAGGATTTTTTAAAAAAACTATATTTTTTCTAGTTGTAATGCTTCCATGTCTATTTCTAGTGGCCGTTTTCTTGATGAGCACATTAATGGGTAAGAAATGACCATATGCAAAACAGAGCTCTTTGCTTTTATAAACTTTTGAAAAGGACAGAGAAGCCACCTGGTTTCCTAAATCTACTCGTGTATAAGGAAAAAGTTTGTATTAAGGTTCGTTGATAACAGAAATCATCCGCTTGATCCAAATCTTGAATCTCAAGATGTTTCTTGATGTTTTTTCGGTGAAGTCAAACATTATAATTCATTAGGATAAAGTCATTATCTCGTTCCATTATTTCACAGGTATCAGAGTTTAAACATGAAACACGTGAAAGTCAACATAAGTATCCAAGAAGATTTCACAGAAAATATAATTCCACTACTTCTGTAATTCCATCTTTCAGTATCATTAGCTTAGTAGTAACTATTATCTTATTCTGCTCACTTGAATCATTCTCCAAGTAATCCTGGAATCTTCTTTGTAAACTTCGAACCAGTAGACTGGTATACTGTTGTTTACATGTGTCGTTCTCTTTTGAATATCACAATCAGGCACTTATTTTCAGTCAGCTAAGAGAGACACTCGAAAACTAATGTTCTTACACACAATGAAAACATCTTTGCATATTAGAAACATATATTCTTTCCGCTGTTTTGATAAACTGATTTTCAATGAACTAGAGCACAGTTATATTCATTGTTTTAGAAATAGAAATTGGATTTTAGAACAAAAACATAATTTTTGGAAAGAGTTACATCTGATCGTCATATTTTAATACTATCAAGTACCTGTGAGATAATCTCCGAAAGTAATGGTTTCTCCAAATCCTTCTCCATAGTTCTTAAATGAATTGTAACAAAAGTTGTTCCATATCTTTCATGGTTCCATAATGGTTTCATAATAGGTTTCATAATCAAATCATCCTGTTTTCAGAATGGGAAGTAATGACCATAGGGTCATTGCTCCAATTTTATGCTTTTATATTAACTTTTCTGCAAGTTAGACACGTAAGATATGTACTTTAACTTTTCAAAGTAAAGTATTTTCTTTTAACATTATTCTCTAAAATAGTTGCAGCTTATAAATATTGACAATATTTCAAAATAATAATGCAATTTAGATTGAAAGTTTTAAATATTTTATTTTCAATTATTTAGAACATAAAAGAGCTTTATTTATTTACTTTTTAATATACACTGGTGTGCAAAAATTAAGGACGAAATGAAGAAATTAAAATAGCAGCGGGCCGAAAAGGCAGAACGGATTTGTATCATTTGGTATCCCTTTTTTGGGAATTCTGTTCACTTTTCCCATATTCTTATATCTCGAGGATATTATGGTACAATTTGTATCGATATGCAAAACCATAAAAAAAAACCCCGTCATCTGCACACGAGTGTATCTATTCAATTAAAATATATATATATCATTTATAAATCTAATTTATTGAGCTTGTTTTCCCAAATTATCTACTTTAATTTAGATTTAATTTGTCTTTTTTTTAAATAAATATTAAATGTATCATACTATAAGGTATTTAAATGCGAGGTTTTTTTTTTTATTTTATTAATGTAAATTCATGTAGGTAAGCTTAAAAGGAAAAAAAAATCATTTTTCTGGTTCTTGTTTTGTCACTTAATGTTGCCATTTCGCCATTTTACTTTTTAAAAGTAAGCGTTAATAAATTAGCACGATATGTTATATACGTGTGTATGTGGAAACACTCGTTTTCTTTTGTCTCCTTTTATATTTTAAATCATTGTGGTTATTTTAGCTGTTTTCAAATACCGTGCCTCAGTACACTGGTGTGCCATTTAGTGACTTTATGTGCGCCATGAAGAACTTCAAACATCGTTCATTGCATTATTACTTTTCTGCGAACTTCTCAGGAGTAAATTTTTAAACACACACACACACACACAAAAAAAAAAAAAAAGAAAGAAAGAAAAATGCTGCTAGAATCCTCGGAAAAAATTTTTGAGCATGCATGTTCGACTTTATAAAAGTATTAATGATTTCAATTCAAACTTATATATTGCATTAAATGTTTAATTTTATAAGAAAAAAAATAAATGTAGGTTAAACCAATTTGTAAAACAAATTGCTAACTATATTACAATTTACAATAAATTGTTTAATTTATTATTAATTCATTATTATTTTCTTTTTCGTGATACGCATTTTTAAAAAAAAATTAAGACACGTTTCGGACGCCTCAAGTAAAGAATACGAGATTTTTCGTAAAGTAATATTTTCCTTATTTAATGAAAAAAAAAATCTACGTTTAAATTTCGCGACCATTACTTTACGAAATTTCTTGTATTCAAACCACATATACCCCTTGCATGCAAACCCTCTATGAAACATATAAAAAGTTACACTCTTTCTTTCTTTCTTCTTTTTTAATTCCCCTCATCTCGTTTATTAATTTTTTTTTTATCATTATAATGTAAATGGGCCACGGACTTTTAGCAGTACGTCCAAGTATATCGTAAGACAAAGCAAAAAGGTTTGTAAATAACAGAAACGAAAAACCTTCCTGGTACCTTTTCATTAATCATTTACAATTTCAGTTATGTGTATGGATAAAATAGCTCTGTTTTAATTTACCTGCAGACAGAGTTCCTTTCTCTTTGAACGAGGACGATGTCCTCCATATTGCATTATCCTGCTTCTGTAGTTGCATTTGCTGCTGCTGCTGTTCTTTATGATCAACTGCAGCGCTCTGTCTCCTGAGATCGAACATATGACCCTCGAATGTATCCAAGGCTACATTCTCAGCATCAGGAGTCAACATGATATCCTCCGGGTCCTTGGACTCTGAGGAACGTCCGAGGAGGGGTACCCAGAACCGATATGATTTGCTGCGGGCTGAAAAATCGTAAAGAGAAATGACCAAAGGAAGAAAAAAGAAGTTACAAGTGCTTTCAACATAAGCCAATTAAAAATTTGCGAAAAAAAAGTTACTTGTAATGAAATTTAAAGCTAAGGCTTTGAAAATATAAGTAATATCACAATTAAAGAAAAAAAATTACGCTTAAAATAGAATCGTTTGTTAAAAGAAAAAAAAGACTTTTATTACCCCAAAATTTGTAAAAATATATTTTAAAGGAAAATAATTTTTCAGAAATTCGGAGCGTCTCGAACAGTGTACAATATATTTTTAGGAGTACCAGTCACTTGAAAAAAATTGTGAGTGATCTTTTAGAGCGTTGCATTTATAGGTTACTTACAATAGGTCACTTACAATTTCCATTACAAGTGAAACTTGATGCATTCACGATACGATGTAATTAGAGCAACGGCATAATGTAAATTTCGCTTTTAATTTCACGATTGTTTTTATTGTTACTATTGTACATCAATTAAAAATTCAAACATTACTCAAAAGAATTCAATAAGAAAAGTTAATGCTCGTATACTGTATCTTATCCAAAGATGGTACTAGTTAATTATTAAAATTTAACTGTCTTTTTGAGAAATATCAGAGCATCTGTCTATTTAATTTGAGACTTTTTATGTTATACCTATTTTTACCATTCATGTAAAGTTTTAAATGATTTATTTATATGGTAAACAAGCTTTTTTAGAACTTATGACAATAAATAAATTTAAACTTCCGGCGAAATTTTACGATAAATTTGATATTCCTTCTAAACTTTTCACATACTGTATCGAAACTGCTTAAAGATCATAGCTGTTCGTCTATACTTTCATCCCCTACTATTTTCAAGGTCAAATTTTAGTTTGTGTTTTTGATGCACGATGTTTTAAGCGGCTTTTTAAAAATTAATGGCGCGTGCTCGCCAATGCAAGTAGATATATTAATTAATTATTTCACGTTATAAAGATTACCTTCTGCAATAATGTCTAAGTCCCACCTGTTACACTGAGTTATTATTTTATTTTACATAGTCAATCGATAAATATTTAGTAGAAGTACTGTATTCTCGACACTTAAATGGCGATCGGGAAGAATTCATTCAAGATTTAAAAAAAAAAAAAAAAAAAAAAAAAAATATATATATATACTCAGGAAAAAAAGGATAAAATGGCATAGAATATGCCAAGAGTCAAAAAAGAAAACATGACTTATTGCTGAAGTTTTTATATATATATAGAGAGAGAGAGAAAAATTTACGAAAAATACTGAACATGAAATTGGGTCAAAATTTTAAATAACAGATCTTTGAAAATAGCAGTAATAATAGATTTTTTCACTTCATCCATTAAATCATGCTTCATACTTTTTTAGTAAATTTTTCTATTGTTTCACCTTTAATATATTATAGTTGCTTTCTTTAGGCGCATATTTTTGGATATTTTCTTTCTTTGTTTGCAATAATTTTCTATATTGATATGTGTCGGTGTTTCTTTATTTACACCTTTTATTGTTATTATGAAATATCTTGTATTTGTAACAGTGTAACTAAACGAAACACTTGTGTTTTAAAAAGTGAGAGGCACGCACGCTCGTGAGAAAAATTATATTGCGACCGTCGAAAAGGTTAAATATAAAATAATAAATCACTTTAAGTAATCAGAAAACAACACTTTTGATATTAGAATTTCACTTTTTTATTTCGATCGATACATTAAATGTTCTCACAACTATGCCTTGAAGGGGGGAAAAAGGTCAAAGCAACATTGCCTACAAATGAATGGTATATTTTACCTTGCGATTTCACGGAATAATGACAATAAGTAATTAAAAGTAATTTATTCAATACAATAGCTTCTTTATACTTGTATTTTTCTATTCCTAAAAGATGTCCATAAGGCAGGTTTTTGGAACAAAAATTGTGTAATAAAAATTATGTTCTACGTACGTAATAAATGTATTATTTTAAAATTGAATATTAATACTTTCAGATTAAAGCAATATTGTTTACCTAATTAGCGGGATTTCTATATCGTTAAGACCTGTAAACTTAATATATCATATTCGCAATTGGATCATTTAATAAATTCAAATGTTGGAGGAGGCTATCTAGGGGAATTTAATTAGATTCGTACGGCCGGCCCTTATATGAAACAGGAACAAGGCGATAAATAATGGATAACAGTAGTTTAATATTCCTGGATTACTGGTACACGTCAATAAAATACTGATATTTACGTGATAAAGGGGCAAAAGGGCTTTGCGGCAAATACACATCGACAATTAAGGATTCCGATCGGACCATCTGTCCAAACCCGCTGTGGCTGGCTCTCCTGCGTAAGACCCGTCTGATCTTCTCATCGTCGAAATGAATTCTGAGGTTTTCTTTATTAATCTGTTCGCAGTCCCAGAGATGCAAAAATATGCATGAGCAATTTCATTCTGAGCTGCGGTCGTTACTTCTCGTTGGAAAATGCTGTCTCTACTTGTTGCTATTCCAGTATGGTGGGAACGTTTAACCAAAATCACGTACATATAGGTCTTTATGAACATCTGGAAGCAATTAGAATCAAAGATAGTGTAGTTGCGTCCTTCTGTACAGTTCACTATTTCACAGTCGCACGAAAACAACCAAATCACCAGGTTTTCCATCTTATTGCTCATAGTACAATAACCCTTAATTATTGAAAATGTGTTAACTAGTACAACTTTTTGTGCTGAAACACATAATTACAGATTAAAAATCAGAAATCAATACATCGATCATTACTTGGCGAAATAGGTCATACGGATTTTGACAAACGGTCAACCACATTTTTTGACACGGTGGGTAAGATTAAAAAAAAGACTACTCAAAGAATCACATTGATTTTTTTTTAAATTAAAGCTTATTTAATTGCCTTCGATATGAATTAAAGCTATTACTAAAATTATTTTTAATAAAACGTTATTAACAAATAAGAACGAATTTTTTAAACAAAAAAAAATGTTTTTTTTTTGTTTTTTTAATCAGACATTACATAACTTTTTTTAAATAAATTTATGGGTTCCTTTAATTTAACTAGAAGAACTCACGAAGTTTATGAAAAAAGTTTATTTTTGTGTTTCAGATAATTCTACCGGGCGCTATCATGCTCACCGTCCAGACGAAATTTTCCAAAGCAGTTGAACATATTTGTTTATAACTTAGAGCAAAAGCAATGAAATCTAATAAAAAAATTCTTGTGTATACCTTAAGATATGTACAATAAACTGTTAAAATTTCAAAAAGATCCATCATACAATTTTTTTACAAATTAAAATCCTAAAAAAGTGCTTTTTTTTTTCTTTTTTGGTCTCCTATTGTAGAAGGTCCCCTTAAAATTCCGGGCAACGCCACGTGTACTTTAGCTAGTATATATATATAATTCTAATACTGCGAATACTATTTTTTACAGAAAACTGTTTAATGCTACATATTACTGTAAATGTATAATGCTCTCTAATCTTTTATTTTTATTATATTCATAAACAGAAGAATTGTCTTCGTTTTTTAGACGGCAATAAAATATTGTTATTCATTAAGCTTAATGTACTTTTAAACATTTTAACATTGTAACTGCTTCTTTAAACCTGTGAATGCATTTTCTCCCCTGTTTTTCATAGACAGAATTCAAGTATCATTTTATGTAGTGCAATAAAAATCTTATTCAATTTAAATAAATGTATTAATTTTTAAAGAAATTTATTCTCCTGTTTAAAATCCATTAAGAATAATGCAATAAGCTTTTTATTACGTCACTTAAAATAAATAATATCAGGTGGGGTTTTTTTTCTTCATAATTTTAGCCTTTTAAAACGCATTTCTCGGTCCATGTATGTAAAATATAAACAATTTTTGTACCATAATATCGTACAAAACTACCTACTTACAGTAATTTAATCTGAAAGTACACAATTTTAAAACGCTGCTTTCTTTTTCAAAAGCTGGTCCAACAAGATATTAAAGAAAAGCACTATAATAATATATTTAATGTGTTGAGTTGAGCGAAGTAACGCGCTAAGAAGGTTTTTGTATGATCTAATAATAAAAAAAAGTGTTTTCATTTCTTCTAATTACTGCCTTAGAATCTTTTTTTCATGGAAAATTCAGCAGGAATAATATGAGCATATTTTCGAACTAAGGAAAAGGTAATTAAGAGACTAAATTGCTTTTCATAAAAAAATAATAAATGTTGTTACTTTCAGGAGCAAATAATTTAGATCTTAATTTTCTAATACGCGAATAATTTAAGATTTTTCCGAAAGTTTCAAGACCTAGCATCAATAAAATGTCTAATTCCAAAGAAAAGCACAATTAAATTACACTAAAAATCAAAATAAAACAAAATTATTATTTTGTTTATTTTTGTTTTACAATCGATGAAATTTCCACTGGCATCTAATTCCCACTAATAATAACTGCGTACAAGAACATGTCACTCATTTTCTAATAGATATTAATTTACAATCTGAAAAAAAAACTGCACATTGGTAAAGAAAAAAAAAAAAAGAAAAATGTTTCTTAATCTAGAAATATATAATGTAATTGAAGAGCTAAGCGGAAGAACATGTTAAGTAACAAAAATTACATTTGAAGAAATTTGATGTGAAAGTTTTTGTTGTCAATTTTAATGATTTATTTTCTGTTTGATACCATGTGTTTAAAATATTAACAGGTGTGGTACTGAACTCTATCAAAAAAAGTTATTCATATTTATTTTTTAAATATTAAAAAATATTAATATTGTTTACATTATTAAATAACGAAGTATTAAATATTAATAAATAATGTCTTAAATAGAATTTTGGTATTTTAGCTTTACCACGTGGTAGAATACCTGATAACGCCTTCGTACAAACGATAAAATAATTTTTAAGAAAATGTAGCATAACATGTTCTTCCACACAGCTCTTCAATTATGAACGTAAGCGTACAATAAACTATTCTGAGTTATACATTATTCTGAAAAGCATTCTTTATATTTATAAAACTCAGAAACCAATATATTTTCGAGATTTAAAAAGGCATTTATAAAAATAAAGTTTATTTTTCTGCCAGTGATTTTCAGAAACGATTCCGAGTAGTTTTTATAGTGTATTAATCAGTTTTCTGAACACGGAATATAGTTTTTGCGGATGCTATTCATTCTCAAGTAATCATTTTCATGTTGAACAAACATGTTTTACAGACAAACATAATAAATTAAATTGAAGGAGGTATTATGCAGCAGAAAAGGTCATTGAGAATTGATAGTATCCTAAAAACGATATTCGGGTTATGTACTACCGGCTAATCGAGTTTAAGCTACTCAGAAACGTTTCCAAAAATCCGTGGCAGTAAAAGAAACATTTTTTATTTAAATGTTTCATTAAATCTCTGAAATATATTGGTTTCTGAAATTTCTAACAATAAAGAACGTTTTTCAGAATCGTTCTTAACTCGGAAGAGATATCGCCGATTATTATTGGAAGAGATTATTGTAAATTTTCGTTCGTGTTTATGTTATATTTTCGTAAAGTAAGAAACATTTGTCTTTTTTATGTATTGGTTAAAAAAAAAAGAAAAATCCTTCATATTTTTTACAGTTATACTTTTGCAAAAGAAACAGAATTTTTAAATTAAGTCTTTCTATTTTAATCGAATATTTGGCTATGTAATTCTGTATCTAATTTTTAATCTGTTATGTAAAAGAGGTTTATAAACTATTTGAATGCTCTTTAAGAATATAGAAGAAAAATTATTTCACCTCCTTTCTTTGTTTTAGCAAGAAACACCATAAACATAGCATTCACTAATACTTGTTGATAGGTCTGAATATATTATTAAAATATCACCTTTTAAATCTATTATATATATATAATCCAAACGGAAATTTCGTTCCGAACGCCGAGATTTCGAGTTCTACCGCATGGATTTTTACGGAACTTATACCGTTAGATAGGTATCGTTCCAGGGAAGGTTTTAAGCTATAACACATCATTCTACCTAGATTGGTTATAGAATTGGTACGGAAAATTCTATTATTTTGGACTTTGTTACTTCATATTTCCTTAAATATCTGGGCTCCTATTATTCGTAGAGCTTAGATCTCGCGCCAAAAGTAGCTCCGAAGCACCCAAGCAAACTTTTCCCCGCGATTATTTTGCCGTCTTCCGATTTCCTCTAACTCTATTAGGGGCCCGCGTAGGGCCCCTTTAAAATATTTTTCGTAGTAATTTCAGCAATTATCTTAAGTTATTGGTTAAGACCGCCACACTCCCGATTCATGTATCTACGGAAAGGTTGCATGAAGGAGTTTCGTTCAGATACGCTTTCGTTAAGAATAGAGTGCGCTCCCTGGTGGTGGAATGTGGAACTAACATAACGCGATATTGTTAAAATTAGGAAATCTAACAATGCGATCTGTTTTAAACTTTGAGATAGTTCATAGCACATAATCTATTATCTATTCTATTATATATATATAAAATCTATTATCTATTCTATTATCTATTATATATATAAAATCCAAACGGAAATTTCGTTCCGAACGCCTAGATTTCGAATTCTACTACATGGATTTTTACGGAACCTATACCGTTAGATAGGTATTGTTTCAGGGAAGGTTTTAAGCTATAACACACTACTCTACCTATATTAGTTTTAGAATTATGACTGAAAATTCTGTTATTTTGGGCGATAAGGTTACCATTTTATTTCTTGGCGAAATTCATCGTTGATAAAAAAAAATTGAAACGGCTATTAAACCTCGAAAAATAAAAGAAAAACTGTTACTAATTTTATTTAAATGAAAAAAAAAGAAGAAGAAAATCCGTTTTAATGAGTGATAATATTAAAAAACGGAAACATTTAATCAAAACCTGAAAGAAATATTTGTAATGCTTAAAAATTAATTTAATAAGAAATATTACACTTGATACGCAATATTTGGCTCTTTATCGCTTGCGTTAGATACGGAAACGAATCTGAAAATTTGATTAGATGAAATTTTAACGACATTTTCTTTCTGTTCTGTTCTTTTCTTTTTTATATATCTAATTGTCCCATCACGCGACTTATAGAAGAAACAAGCAGATGTAATTGTGAGTCACATGTGTAATTACTATTTGTTTCTTTACAATTTTTTATTTTTCTTTTGTCGCCAAACAATGTGATTTTAAGCCAAAAATGCATAAGTGTGACATTAGCTTGAGGATGTTCTCACAAATGGTGTTTTTTTAGGTGAAAGAGATCATTTTTTGAGTACATTTTCATATTCAATTGTAACTTATATAGATATCAGTTAATATTTTAAAAATGGAATCGAATACTTAAATTTCAGTGTGAATTTCTGCCACACATACATATTGTAAAATAATTTCATACTTTTTAAAATGTTTTTCGCCGTAATTCCGAAAGCATGTGATATTTATAAACTCGAACTCAGATCAACGAATATTACCCATTTTATTTAAGCAAATATTATCTATTTTCTCAAGTCATTTCGCCAATTTCATTTATAGGAAAATTCACAGATTCGAAATCTAGGAAATAAAGCTAATTTTTAAGGAAATTTATGTTTTAATACGTTATTACTATGGAAAAATTCAACATTTTGAAAAAAAAAAATAATAGTCTTTTGTAATTCGTCATTTCTTCTTCGTCTTTCTTCATACTTTCTCCTCTGTTATGTAATATTTCAAATGATATTGGACTAATTTTCGATCATCGATTCACCACAAAATCGCATATATAATATAGTATATAAAATAAAGTCTTGATTAGGGGACTAATTAACGCACAGCGCAAACTACTGAACCTAAAATCTTGAAAATCGTGGTAAAAATACTTCTTATGACATAAACTTCTGCTAAGAAAGGATTTTCTAAAGTGTCACCCCTAATGGTTTTTGCACGGGGAGGGGAAAAAATCGAATATCAAAATTATGCGTCAAATGAGAGCATATTTTAATGTAGTTTTGTATGCTGAATCGAATGCTACCAAATAAATTTTTATAAGTCCAACAGTTCATGACACATTTCATATTTTTCTAATTTGGCGGTGTCTTTGGCATCTAAACCTCAAAATATCTATCGTTACATCCGTTACTCTAGCAACGGAAAAAATTCAAATCAACCCTTTTGGCTAAAAAATAAAAACGGCTCAGTTTGAAATAAAAATGCAAGCATCTTAATTTTTTTTTTAAATAGTGATTTTATGTAAAATAAAAGGGAAAAAATTACTGAGAATTTAGCGTTATAAAACAAAAATGGAAAAGGTTCTACTTAGATATTCCGTCGACCAAAAATCTATCGTCAAACTATAAGATTAAATGCCAATAAGGGTTGATCGTAAATATCAAATTCACTTGAATTTAAACAAACTACACGTGTTTACGTCATAAAGTGATTTTAATTTCGACGTTTTATTTGTATTTTTATCAATGTTATACTAATTTATTTGTTATTTCGTTATTTAAAATAAAGATTATGTCAATTTATATAATTTGGCGAATGGTTTGGCGATTTATATAATTTGGCGAAATTGGTCGACGGGATAACAAGTAGTACCAATGAAAATATTTAAGTATGAAAGCAATGTTTGTAACGACTTAAAAATTATTTTCATATATATAAACTCGATTTATGGCGTTAGATGCCGTCATCCGAAGAATCTACAAGAGTCTTTTTCCATTTTTTCCGGTCATAGATTCCTCAATGAAAGAAATTGGAATTGGAATAATATTGTGCGATTTATAAATTGCTCCTCGATAAGAAGAAAAAAAATGGGTACATTTATAACAACCGTGCGTACATCTCGCTGATAGCATTTAAAAAATTCTCAGTAGCAGTAGTTACATTTTGCGTATGTAAATTAAAAATATTTTTTTGATTTTAATTATGGCATTATTACCTGTCATTGTTTATCTTTTCAGTTTTTTAAATGAAATTTGTATAAGGCATGCATTTTAAATGAAATGAGTGAAAGGTTTGTGTTTTAAATGAAAATAATAAAATAAGAATATGCTATGAAAACAATCTTTATTGATTTATTATCTGCGCCCGGCTGACATAAAAGTATCACAAAAGCCACATATTCACTTTTCTTTGAGTAGTTGCTCATGAGAATTCAAGTTAACCTTCCGTAATCGGATACTTCACATATTGGTGTATTAGCTTTAATGTTGAAAGCATCGTTTATGTTTGAAGCGAAAACTTTACTATGAATTCTATTACACAAAATCGCATCATCATCATCTACTATATATTTACAACGGAAATTTGTATTTCATTCCGATTGTTTATAATACTTTCGTAGGATATGCCACAATTAGTTAGGTAATAATTTTGGAAAGGTTTTGGTGTATACATATTGTTCAAGGGCACTTAGTTATAGAGCAACAGTAAAAGTTCAAAAATTAAGTGAACCTGATTATGAAAGTTTAGCCTTTTTAAAAAAATCTACAGAACATATTTTGTTACAAGTGGCCCTGTTGCATGACTTTTAGGAATGGTGTTAGTATATACGATTTCATTATATGTTGATTAGTTACAGAGGTATTAATTCCTGTTGTCATAACGGTCTCATTACCCGACCATAAGTGCGCTGTTTATAATCAACTAAAACAATTACTTCTTAATTGCTAAATTTTGTCCAACGCTTAAGATAACATTATATCGCAATGGCGTTCGCATAGTTTTCAGTAATGAGCAAGGTCAAGCTGAAGATCCATATTGTTTAAAATACAAGTTCAAATTCACCATTTAGTTTAATCCAAGGTTCATTTGGAAATATTGACCAGCGCAGCGGGCATAGCCTGCTAGTATATCATAAAAGTATCTTATTAGAGAGAAGTTTAACAAAAACTACACTTTAGATTTCAAGTTAAATAAGGATCTAAAACGCACCGCCATCATCTTATTGTGCCAGTTGTTGGAAATGATGACAATTAAAAAATATTGCTTAAATTTTAACACTTAATATGCGAAAACCTAATATGTAATTTTTATTTAAAAAATGATATTTGAAATATTTCTTTTTTTGATTCTAAGTACTTTATTTATTAAAATATGAAATGAATTTAATATGCTAAGAAATGAAAATTTTTTCACTAACATCATATAAAAGCAGTTACTTTTATCATATTTATCACATTCTTTTTAATTTTACCTGCGAACCAAACTACATCACAATTTGTAGTTATAACTAAGAGAGGAGTATTCTTTATCATATATTTTAATGAATCCACCACGATACGATTTTCCTGCTGTTTAATCGTTTCTATCTTTAAGAATCCTACGAAATTTAATGTTTTGAAATCAAACAAAGTTGAATCTGGATATTTCAATATAAAACTGAAAAGATCGAAATCTATACACTTTTTTATGATCTATCGCTGCCTTATCAAACCAAGAAAATTTCTCATTATAATATATCACTCTTCATATCCTATTAAACACGAACGTTTGCGTAGGTTATTAAAAAAACATGCATATTTAACATGAATATATATTTGTATGACCCAAAGGTATGAATATGGAGGACTGGATGCAGGAAAACACAATTTCAAACATATCAATGAAGCACTTAAATCGCGTCTGCAGGTGATTTCCAGAAAGACTTGGCAGACTAGTTGCATTTTAATATGCCAATCGAGTTTTAATTAATCCTAAAATTTCAACCTTGAACTCGGTGAGATGATGATTTTTGCAGCCGTCGCTCGGTCTAGATTACATTATGTGCGTATTACAAAAGTTTCATTTGTGAAAAGGTATCTCTCTATTCTAAAAATAAATAAATAAATAAATAACGCCGTCGCCGCCGCTGTTTTTGAATTTTTTGTGACCGGGGGTCTTTCTTTGAAATATCAAGAAAACTACTTCATACAAAAATATGAAAATTGGTGGTATTGTAGAGAAATGTCTGATAAACATGCTGACGCAGACTTTTAAAATCGAATAATTATTTAAAGAGATATTTAATGTTAAAGTTGGTCAAAATCGTTCCATTAAAAAAGTTTTATAGGAGCAAAAACTATAAATAAAAAATTAATCTTTTTAGATCATTTTATACATTAGAAGTTCCCTGTGTGCCAACTGCATTTATTTTTTTAACTTCACTCATTTTTTGAGGATTTATTTCCATTTTAAATTCAAATTTTCAGCATTTCGAGAGATATTTTTTACATCTTTTAGAAAAGGGTATTATTTTTAATTGTTGCTAATTTTAAAAACAGCGCAAAGAATAACATTTCCTTCAAATAAAAAAAATTATTTACATGTTACTATTATAAACAGAAAAAAACCCTTTCAAATTAGACTTAAATGAATGCGTATCAAAAGCAGTAAAATATTGAAAATTACATCACAAAAACTATATTTACACGTGAATTTTAAAAGAGAAAGAAAATTGTAAAATAATAAATTCCTTAATGAGCATTAAAAGTCGTAAATGGAGGAAATTACGTCATATTTAAAATGGCCAAACAATAATATTGCCAAACAGTTTGAATTTAAAAAATATATTTGCACGAGACATTTATTTCATACTTTGAGATAATATTTTAAACTGTAGTTGTGAATTGTAAGACGACGCAAATTATATTTCCTTTCTAACAGCAAAAGTGTTTTAACGTGAATATTAAAAAGAGAAAGAAAACTTTGGTGAAAATTACGTCATATTTAAAACGACACATTTAAAATGTCTTATTTAAAAGAGTTTTCTTGTAGCGTTGTTAAAAAATATTGGGAGACAAAGACTCTGTTTACTTAATTAATTTTATATTAGCTTATTTTCAAATGTTTCACTGATCTGATTTAATAAAAGACGAAAACAACCTGTTAACAGGGAAATCGCCACTGTTTTTTAATTATAATTCAGCCTTCCGATTTTTTTTTTTTTTTTAATCCGATCAAATTAACGTGCTTTTAGAATTTGCGGTGTCTGAACGGAGGTTGGCGAGTGAATTAAAAAATAGTTAATATTTTATAAACAATTAAAATGATTTACATTATTATTTAAAACAATTTAAATTTTAAAAGGAAATGCATACATATTTTTAATTTTCTTGCTTAAATACACAATATGTATAAGCGAAAATAAAATATTTGTACGAAAAATATGCGTGTGGTGACTAGATTTTCAGTTATAAACATAATAATGCAAAGAGAAAAAAAAAGAAATTCCGTTTTAATTCGCACAAAGGTTTGTATAATTGAAGACGTGAGTTTCAAAACTCGCCTTATCTAAAAGAAAAAAAAAATCAAATTTTGGGAAATCGCGAAAAACCTCTAATTGCGTCCATTGATTTTCATTCTAAACCAAGATTTTACAATGCTAGAAATACAAGATAAAACTAGTTTTTTTTCCAGATTGCAATGGTTTTTTTAGTGCAGGTTTACTAATATGACAGACTGATAGGCAAAACACGATTTTTTAAATTTTGAACAAGCAAGTTTTGAAACTTACACTCTCAATTGTATGTTACTTTGTCACAACTACACTGCTCAAAAAAATTAGGGGAGCAAGCAAAAAAGTGAAGAGAATAGTGCAGGACAGCCATGTATGGGCATAAAATGGATAGTGCACGTGTATCAATGCTCAATACAGAAAAAAAAATTGTAAGGGAGCTTTTATTCTTTGAAAAGATGGTTTAGGGTAGGGATGCACAACCTGTGGCCCGCGATGGGTTATCGTGTGGCCCGCGAATTTCGTGAGTTTATAACTGAAAAAAATGCTATTTTGTCTATAGGTCGCAGAAAAAAATTGTGAATTTCGTCAATTTGCCGTGGGAAAATTGAAAATTTCTGTTAAGAATCCCGAAATCCGTTGATCGGGCACATAAAAATCGCAAATTTCGTTGATCGGACACAGAAAAATTGCGAATTTTGTCGATGAGGAGCGGAAAAAAATCGCAAATTTCGCCTATCGGGCACGGAAAAAGCGCGAAATTTGTCAATCAGGGTCGGAAAAATCGCGCATTTCTTTGGTCGGCCACGTAAAAATTGCGAATTTTGTCGATCATGCGCGGAAAAACCGCAAATTTCGTTGATCGGCTGAGGAACAATCGCCCATTTTGTCTGTTTATCGCGAGAAAAACCGCGGATTTCGTTGATCGTTCGCTCAAAAATCGCAAATTTCGTTGGTCGATTAAAGAAAACCGCGAATATTCTCGATCAGGCGCGGAAAAATTGCAAATTTCATTGATCGGGCTCAGAAAAATCGTCAGTTTTGTTAATGATGCGCGGAAAAATTGCAAATTTTGTTGATCGCCTGCAAAACTATCATCTGTTTCCTCTGTTTATGGCAGAAAAAAATCGCGGATTTCG
Source organism: Maratus speciosus (assembly GCA_963932465.1). Classification (NCBI taxonomy): domain Eukaryota; kingdom Metazoa; phylum Arthropoda; class Arachnida; order Araneae; family Salticidae; genus Maratus; species Maratus speciosus. The sequence continues at coordinate 307,407,196 of OZ010788.1, read as the reverse complement.
TTGATCGGGCACGGAAAAATCGCAAATTTCGTCGATCAGGTGCAGAAAAAATGCAAATTTCGTCGATCAGGCACAGAAAATTCGTGAGTTTGCCGATTGAGCTCCGAAAAATCGCGAATTTCGTTGCCCGGGCAAGGGGGGGAACATCGGGAATTCTATCGATGAGGCGCGGAAAAATCGCAAATTTCGCTGATGAGGCACAATAAAATCGCGAATTTTGTCGGTGATGCGTGGAAAAATTGAAAATTTCTTTGATTGGCTGCGGAACAATCGTGAGTTTCGTCAGTTTATCGCGAGAAAAAAATCGCAAATTTCGTCAATTTGCCACGGGAAAAAACTGAAAATTTTGTCAGAGATAGTTAAGATTTGCGAATTTCATTGATCCAGCGCTGAAAAATCGCAAATTTCGTAGATAATGAGCGAAATAAACGAAAATTTCGTTCATCATACTGCCGAAAAATCGCGAGTTTTGTCGATCGGGCTCCGAAAAATCGCGAATTTTGTCGATCACGAGTGTAAAAAATCACAAATTTCGTCGATCAGGCTCTGAAAGATAGCGAATTCTGTCGATGGGGCTTGGAAAAATAGCGAATTTTGTCGATCGGTTGCGAAAAATTGCGAATTTTGTCAATCAGGCGCTGAAAAATCGCAAATTTCATTGATCGGGGCGGACAAATCACAAATGTCGTCGATAGGGTACCAACATTTCGCGAGTTTGGTCAATCGGGCCCCATAACATCGCGAATTTCGTTGTCCAGGCAAGTAAATATCATGAATTTCGTCAATTACGCGTAGAAAAATAGCGAATCTCGTCGATCGGGGTGCAAAAAAAATCGCGAATTTTGTCGATCGGCAACAGAAAAATCACGAATTTCGTTGATCAGACGCGTAAAAATCTCAAATTTTATTAATTTCCCTCTTCCCCCTTCGTTCAAAAAGATCACCTTTTTTCGGTACTAGCCACGTTGATGCCTATGTTTGTTTTTTAGTCCTTTTAATAAAATTTTACTCTTCTGAATAAAGTCAATTAATATTATCACTTCTTGACAATAATCCTTCCTAGATCTGTTATATATACAAACGTAAAGATTGTTGATATATATACTTACCAACTGAATTGGGTATGCTGACTGGGTAAGGGAACCTAGAGGGGTAACCACCCCTCCCCCCGAGCCATATTTTTAATCTCATTATAAGCCACAGATCACATCCTAGAAATAGTATTCTCTTAGTATTACTGATGTGGCCCTTGGCAATACAGACATTTTAGAAAATGGCCCTTCTCTTAAAAAGGTTGTGCACCCCTAGTTTAGGGCAACAATTCTGTTTCATGTAAATGATAAAAAAGTATTGTTTAGAAATAATGCAAGATTTGTAATATGGCGTGTGGTCTCCTCTAACACCTGTTTTCCATGGATCCGATGCGGTTATGGATAAGACTTTGGAGAATACTGTTCCACTGCTCAAGAATTCCAATCTCCAAGTTCCGGACAGTAAAAGGAGGCCTTGGTCTCGCAGCATTGCGTCGCCTGAGTATGTCCCAAACATGCTCGATCGGATTTAGGTCAGGAGAGCATGCCGGTCATTCCATACGCTGTAGTACTGTTTTAGCTTCAAGCATGTTTTCCACGAGACGAACTGAATGTCTGGTTTTATCATGCATGTAAAAAAAGAAATCACTAATTGCTGCAACATAAAATACGACATGAGGTCTCAGTATCTCGTCTGTATAACTTCGGACAGTCAAAGTGTCATTCCGAATGATATTCAGGTCCGTATGTCCACCCATGCTGATTCCAGCCCATAGCATCAATCCACCTTGTCTGTAATGTGAACTTTCACGAACGAATGTGGGATTATTTTGAGTGCCTCTTTTTCTCCATGCCAAAACACACCAGATGTCACATCCAGACTGAATCGGGACTCGTCCGTAAACAGAATAAGACTCCAATAACGTTGCCTCCAAACTCGATGTTCAGTTGCCCACCTTCTTTGGACCGCACAGCTGCTTGGGATCAACGGAATACAAACCATTGGCTTACGGGCATAGAGACCTCCCTGATGAAGCTTATTTTGGACAGTTTGGCTGGACACCCTTCGTCCTGTGGCCAAGAACAACTGTGTTTGCAGAGGAGTAGCATTGACCGTTCCGTCGAGCTGCTAACAGGATATATCGGTCATCAGTTTCTGTGGTAGCACATGGTTGGCCTTGCCCTTCTCGACGTCTACCATTCCAAGTGTCTTGGAATGGATTCCACAGCCTTGCATTGATACTTCTTGAGACTCCAGCAGCGTCCGCTACAATTCCTTGTGTTTTCCCAAATTCAGCTGTCCCGATAACACGCCAAGCCATGGATTCCGGTAAATAACATTATTGAGACATTTTCAAGTCACCTTTTCTCAAAACACAAGCTGAACAATTGAATTTTACAATTGAGACAGTGAAACAGACGTTTCTGCAAAATCCCGATTTCTGCACTTATCTCCTTTTTCTAGTTTTTGGCGGCATAAACTTTAATTTGCATGTGAAGTTTTATTTATCTGTTTTCTACTATGCTTTAAATTATGCATGTTTTATTTTATGTCACTTATCGGTGTGAATTCTTGCGTAATTCCGTTAAAACCATGTACTCCCCTAATTGTTTTGAGTAGTTTATTTTGATATTGAACCAGACTTGTAAAAATTATACGATAAAAATAAAAATTGCGAAATAATAGTTTTAATAAACATTTAAGCTCTGAATGCCAAAAGACCTGAAAATACATATTTTCACTAAACTTGAATAATTAGTAAGTGAGAGAAAAATTATGAAAAAATAATCAATGATAGAAGAAAGATCAGTTATTTAGACATAACTTGAACAATAATTTATGTATTTCCTTAATTTTTGTTTTGTGATACATTGTAAAACCAAATACAACGTGCATGCATATTTTGAATTGAGACATTTGTGAAATATTAATTTTTAATTAATTATTGAAACTTCATGAGTAGAAGTGTATACTTTTTGCGTCAGAATTAAAATCCCTTGATTAGAGAACTCTCAAAATAATGTTTCTTTTATTTCTGACCCTTAGTTGTCCAATTATCAAAAAATATGTGAAATCGGGCAATTTTAAAGGTATCATACGTTAGGTTAAAGCTGAAAATCTCTATTTTTAACACTTTCCAACAAAGTTGAAAAGTGTTTATGACTTCGGTTTGTCTGTCCGTCTGCCCGTCTGTCTGCGCTCTAACTCTCGTAAATATACTCGGATCGTTCTGAAATTTTTGGATGTTAGTGGCCTCTACCATAGCACGATCCCTATTTCAAATAAAGTTTCTAGCATGTTTAGTTCATTTACAGGGACAGTCAAAAGTTTTCCGTTACATTACGGCCTATGGGAAAAAATCGTTTAAAATGGTTTTTAATGATGTTACATGCTTTCAAACATAATAAAATTAATATGCATTTATCGAGTGTGCTAAAATATGCATTCTGTAGAATATACGATGCAAAGAATAGTTAATATTCATTTACAAGGCCACACAAAATAATTCCGTTACAGAACGATATAGAGGTGGAGGGAATTGTTTACGGCGTATTTTAATTATGTTAAATTATTTCATGTATAATGAAATTGATATACGTCGCTGAGGTTTAGTATATGTAACTTATTTCACGTATAATACGATGTGCATAGCATTTACAGGGAGACACAAAAGATTTCAGATACTATATTGTATCCGAAGTACTGTACAGTAGCGATGATTGCTGGAAATGCATTTTTAATTATATTATGTGCTTTTATGTTTCACTATATTTATGCATAGTATATGATGTGTATAAATGTTGTAATTCCTATACAGGGCTACACAAAATAATTCGTAATGGTTACTGGGTATGGTTGCAAATTGCTTAAAGGTAGTTCTTAAACGAGTTATGCATTTTTACGCGGAACTGCGTTTGGTTTACTAAGAAATGTTTGTAGAACATAAATAAAAGGATATGCAGGGTCACGTAAATAATTAGATGCATGGCCGTATATAAATGATAATTTCTGGAAATATGATTTCAGTAGTTTTAAAAGTGTTTTACTTTGAATTAAACTTTAGCTAAATAGTGACGTGTATTAAAGGTACTAGGTTAACTACAGGGATGTACAATGTATACAAGTATTCTTTGATTTATTAATATAAATTGCTGAAAGAGAAAATTCAACCTGTTATGCGTTTTTTTGTAAACTAAATTTTCCCATTATATAGTATATATATCAACCTACAGATCAAATACAGGGCTGTTCAAAAGAATTGGAATACATATTTGGCTATAGACGGTAACTGCAGAAATCAGTTTTTCAAATGTTTCATGCGTTTTCTAAAACGTTTACTTAGTTCTCTTATATACCTTACTTCTCTAAATAACGAAGTTTTGTTAAAGCATTCAGGAAGTGTTGGAAAGTGTTTCATAATCTACGCTTAACGCAGGATTTTTCTTACTTGTTTTATTTTATGTATGCTATATGCAGCAAGTCAGTGATACAGCGTTTTGCGGGCTTTCCTGCATTTTCATTAAAAAACTTATAAAAATAATTTTAATTAAAATAATCTTTAAAAAAATGGCCATATATATATATATATATATATATATATATATATATATATATATATATTTTAAATGGCCACCCCCCCCACCCCCATCCCACTAAAATCTGATCAGAAAATCAGAGTTCTATCTTTTTACGACTGCTCTTTCATCTTCAGCTAAAACGTTATTTATAATGGCTGTTTCATAATAATAGAAGCCATCAGTCCATCAGAAGAAAATGATCCATTCTAAAGGTATAACTTCGATTGAAAAAACTATTTAATACTTTGAGCAGAAAGAAGAGGCTACACCTGCAATTTTCATGACACTAATAAAATCAGAATTCTTCAGTCCATCAGAAGAAAATAACTCGGTTAAAGCGAAAACTTGGTTAAGCGGGACTCGGATAATCGAAACTCTACTGTATATTTCATTTTATAAATGATCTTTAGAATATTTTTGTTGGTATTCAGAAGGGGGGGGGGGTCTCCAATAGAGCTTAAAATCAATAGTTTTTTTTCTATCTTCTGCTTAAGGAACAAATAAATAATTTGTAAGTTTCAAAATAATATTGTTTATAAATGTTATAATGAATAATTTTACTACTCAGAAGTTTTCATATCCATTTTGTTGCTTTCTCGATTACAAATTAAGGAAACGTTAAAAAAAGAGAGGAGGGAGATTTCATTACAATTTAAAACACACAAAAGAAATTGTTGTAAAAGTTCAGTAGTAATTTTTGTTCCTCTCAAATACCAAAAACAAATCCCTATATTGCAGCGGACATGTATGTATTCCTGCAAAATAGTGATACGTATCCGAGCTATCCATAAATAAAATAAATACTCAAAAGCACTGTTCCGATTCCCTTCTATTTGCAAGGCGGTAGACAGCAAAATTAGATGAAATTGGAATTCTTGCGCAGATCCAAATGTCCTTATTTAAAAAATTCCTACACGTAATACTTTAGGTAAATTATGAATGCTGAAAAGCGATATGTGCAGGAATGCGCCACAGAAACACGCGAGATCAAAGCAGTATGTATGCAAGAAGCCATTTATTTCTATAAATTATCATATTTGGATGTTGATCATGAATATTAAAGCTAGAAAAGCAAATGAGTGAAACGATTTTAAGGGCAAGAATCATGTTTCTTTTGAATAAATATGCAATGAACTTTCGAAATACATATGTTCAAACTTTTTAAAAGAAAGAACATTTATTTAAGGCTCCGAAAAAACCTTTTTGATATTTGTAATACAAAAATTATAATTAATGGCAAAAACAACCAAATTTAACATTAATATTCTACAAGTCGAAACCCGTCGAATTTCCGAAAAATGCTTAAAAGAACTGAGTAATTAAATTTATAAAAAATTAACAAAAATAACAGCAATAACTAATCAATATTATATTTGCCAGCCCAACTTTTAAAACAAATATTATTTTTAACTAAAGTTTAATTTCAACTTTTCAAATCGTTGAAAAATTAAACTTTATTCCTATACGTAATCAGTAATATACAATTAAGATAATGTAATTATGAAGTTATTAATTGAGGCTTAGATCTTTGGTATTGCATAATGAGAAATCAACGAAAATTGCACCACTATAACACAATTATAATTTTTGGTTTCGACGAAATCTAAAAAAAAAAAAGCATCTTTTTCACCATCGCAAAATTTACATGCATACAATTCACATTCATATTCTCTATTTTAAAAATTTTTCACGTGCAATAGGCTATTAATAAATATATTCCCAAACTTGATGTCACGTTTGCTAGTTACAATTTTGCATGTAAACATTCCACCTCTTTACTTGGGGTTCTAATCTGAGAGCCGGCGAAATCCAGAAACTTCCTTTTAGATGCATTCCTAGTAAAATATTTAGTTTTATCAAAGATAATACTCATTGCACTTTTACTATGACAACATTTTCACCCCATGAAGAACTCTGGGATTAGCGATTCAATCTCAGTATCAACAGAATGAAGAAATATATTGAACTGTAACAACTATATGAGTAAAAATGCGTTATTTTAAATTGTGATGTCATTTTCTGTTTTAAAGTTTTAAAAAAGTTATTTTTAATTACAATACGAAAATGGCAACCGTAATGATATAGCAATTTTCATTGTTTCGTTTCTCTCTTCAACAATGGAAGTAACCCGAATGCGACCAATGTGACGAAATTTCATAAAGAATTTTTTAAATTACAATTAAAATATAAAATGATTATTTTAAAAAATAGCGAGTGCGGGAACATCTACAAATAAAGGGCATTCATTTAAAAAAATAACTATCAAAATCGGTTCAGTAGAAAACTCACGCCAGATAACAAAAAAAAAAAAAAAAAAAAAAAAAAAAAAAAAAAAACAGCCTTGTCTTTTAAATATGTAGATTATAATCTGTCGCAGTAAATAATAATAATAATAATAATAATAATAATTGCAAAAAAAAATGTAAAAAAAATTGGTAAAAATAAATTTTCATTTAATGTTTTATGTAAACATATCATATTAAAATTTATATTAATAATAATTATTATTATTTTTATTATTATTGTTGTTGTTTTTAAATATTCTGTTAGTATTATTGATGTTATTGGGTTGAAATTTCTGAATTATCTATATTATTTTAAAATCTTTAGCTATTTTAACTACTTGCTTAGTGTTTTTTTTTTCTTTTATCAAGTATTTTTTTTTAATAAGATGCAAGATTAAATTTTCTGCAACATGAAACTATCGTTTACAACTCGTTTACTCTTTTCCAATATTATTTTTCAGTTTTCAGGCAGCATATAAGTTTTCTGAATTTATCGTCTGTTAACTAAACCATGCAATTACTGAAACGTGAAAAATAATTTTAATTAACAAAACCAATTATATGAGCATTCTCACAAAATTTTAACTTTCAGGAATAAAAATCTGGTGAAATTAAACTTAATAAAATAGCATTTTAAACTTATAGATGAATGCCTTAATGTTTCAAAATAAAGAAAAATAGTCAGCGGCGACGATTTCTTTATTTAACTGAGATTTAAGTTAAACTTGCGAGTTTAAATTTCCTTACCGTTTTACCTCTCTAACTTTTTATTTTCTTCTAAATTTTTACTTATAACGAATTTGCATAGTACCCACAGAACATTCAAATAAGAAATAATAACAATGTAGTATTTTTAGTACAAATTTTTGGTATAACATTGTCTTAAAAGGGTGTTAAAGAAGGGACGGTGGGGGAAAAAAGGGGGACGATGAGGTAAAAAAGGGGGACGATGAGGTAAAAAAGGGACAGTAAGGGAAAATAAGGGACGATACGGAAAATTACCACTTATTTTTCGGGAAATCATGTTAAGACTAAGTGGTAGCCACGATGTTGATTGATTTTTAGAAACAGTTATTTACATTGGATTAAATTAAAAAAAATAATAATAATTTACCTCGAAAAGTGCAGGAATAAACATTGGGGACGGTAAGACTACCAATAAAGCCACGATGCTTGAAATTGATATTTAAATGCTGATTTAAATTCTGCAGTAAATTTCCTGTCAAAGAATTTTAGGCATTCTTTCTCTAGCATACCTCTGCATGAGAAAAAAGTTGAAAAAAAAATCGTGTGGCTGTATCTGAAGTGATTTTTTGTATAATTTTAGCAAGAGGGACGGTAAGGAATCTAAAATCCAGGGACAGAGTTCAAAAAATAATAACAACCGTAAAAATGTGTACAGCTTAATTTTTTGCTACATATTTATATAAAATAATAATTCCAGTTTCGGAAAAAAATTACATCGAATTACTTTTATTGAAACAATTTTATACAGACAGTTCCAAATTTAAAAATCAGCATCAGGGACACGGGACTGTAGGGAATTTTGTGGTATATTTGGACCCCCCCCCCCCCAACATCATCCAAAACTTATTTATCTCGTTAATATTGTTATACAGTCATGCAATGGGATGTTTTCCAGTATAAGAAATAAATTTACCCCAAGAATATGTACTAAAATAAAAATTATTATTCAGGGACTTAAAAGTCAAAATTATGTGAGAATGCCTCATATACAGAGGTGTTCAAAAGTCTTGAATCTCCCACAAACAGGGTATGAACTTATGCATTAACACTTATGCACTTATACTTGAGCATTATGTGGTCTGCCAATAATTTATGTCATGGGCCCGATTTTGAGCACTGTCGGGGCAGATTCGATATTGGAAATGAGCGCTGGTATCGAAGACAGAAAAGAAGACAGAGAAGTAGAGAAAAGTAGCAAATAGAAATGTGACGATAAGTATCGGAATCGGATCCTATTTCTTTATTTTGATTTTGTTTTAATAAACAAAATACCACCCAAAAGAAAATTTTATGTAAATACAAACAACGAAGAATACCCATGCATTGGGCATAGATTACGAAGCACTTTCCAAAAGTATCAAAATATTATTTAAAAATATCATTTTTCATACAATGAAATGAAGTATCCAAATAAATAATTTAAAAAACAAATAACGCAGCAGAAATCCAGCAGAAATTGCTGTCCATATGCGGTAATGTGTACGAATTTTTTTGTACAACTCTGTATTTGATCTATACTGCAGAATTTATATACACCACATAATGCACAAAGAATTACTGAAATTCAAAAATGCATACTATGTATTCCTAAAACCGTACATCAAGCAGTTTTAGATCATAATCAGCTCTGTAACCGAATGTTTTTGTGTATCTCTATAATGATTTATGAATTATATACGCTCCATAATATAGATATAAAACCAGTTGCACTGCACTTCAGTGATTTACATTAATTTCATTATGTTTGAAGTATCATAACATCATTAATATGCACCACAAACGACTTTTCTATAGATCATAATGTAACAAAATTCTTCTGTGGTCCCTGGTAAGCGAACTATAAATGCTACTGCTTCTACATGCTCCACAGAAAGCTTGCTGCAATCCACCTAAGCAATTCATATCAATTTCATTATGTTTGAAGTATCGTAACATAAAAAATGCACCAAAAATATTTTTCCCTTAGACCATAATATAACAGAATTATTTTGTGTATCTCTGTAAAAGAACTATAAATGCTACACGCTTCACTTTTAACAGCAAATTATCTATAAACCTTAATAACATACAAGAATTACGTGTAAATCCCAATATATTTAGGAAAGTTAGAGCACGGACAGACGGCATAGGGCAAAAAATGCGAAGTCATGAATCCTTTTCAATTATATTGAAAAATATTAAAATCTTAATCCGTTTTTAATTAACTCAATTATAAAAGAAATTATGGCAGAAAGAGTAAGTATGTCACCTATATATCAGAGAAATTTTGTTTCGAGAAATGAAACATAATGAAAAGACAAGACAAATAGATTACATCCTAAAACGAGTGGATTTACAAACATGAAACATTACACTGGTACTTTATAATTAATGCTGGATTGGCTATTTCTTATTTTTTACCACAAGCCTATATTTATTAGACATATACAAGGTGATTCAAAAAAACGTTTACAAAATGATAATGGCAGATCAGGCATACAGCAAGGATAAAAAATCACATAAGGAATATAAGGTCGCAAACCACTTATTTATTCGCAAATACAGGGTTCTTCATCCTAACTGATCCCGGATTGATGGCAATAATTTCGAGAAAAATAAAAACATTGTAATGAAAATGCACCAATATGTACCTTGTTTTATGTGAAATGTGATAACATCACGAAAAAATCGGGAAAAACATGTTTCGCAAGCAGTCGATGATACCGTATGGATTGACAATCACAGTCCAAAATCTGGGACGTCAAGTGCATACTGTATAATGCAAACTTTTACCCAGTGCCCTCGCTAAGGGGGGGGGGGGATGGAAGAAGCCTAACCCCCAAAACATTTGCGAATGCTGTTACACTTGGCAAATTTATAAGCTTAGTTGGCAAATTTGTTTAAAAACTTTAATAAAAAATGTAATGCACTTACTTCTGATAGAATTGGCAAAATTTACAAATCTAATAGGGAATATTATTAAACTTTTTACAAATAAGAACTGTATTACATTATCTGATTGTGGTAACTTGGCAAAATTATAAAACTAGTTGGCAAATACTGAAATTTGACTTGGCAATTTAAGGTTCTCTATCCCCTCAATAAAAAGTCTTCGCGATGGCCCCGCTTCTACCACTTTTGTTTTGTGCTATCACATTTACAACAAAAGTGAGAATGCCTGTTAAATGTTTTAATATAATATACTTCAGTTTTCTGAAAGTTATTGCCGTCAATCCAAATTGAATTAGGATGAAACGTCCTGTATTTGTGACTAAATAAATCGTTTGTGACCCTATGTTTCTATGTGATTTTTCATCCTTGTTGTATGCCTGATTTCCCGTGATTTATAAACGTTTTTTTTTTCTTTTAAATCAAACAAAAATATTTGAGGATTTTTGATCAACATATTATACATATGATTTTGCTCAGCATACTAAATATATATTTATAGGTTTTTATTTTATGCCATAAATTTTTAATAATTTCTAAACTGGGGTATCTCTATATTTAAATTTTTTTAATTTTTTTAATTTATTTAATTTTAATAATTTTAAAATTATTTAAATTTTTTAAAATTTATTTAATTTTTTGAAATTTATTTAAAATGAACTTTTTAGATGAATTAAAAAAAATGAATATGTTATGTTAAAAATATGTTATGTGAATATGTTAAAAAAATAAAATTTAATTGCATAATGAATTTAGTTCCATAATGAATTATTTAATATAGTCTATGAATGGGTTATGCTAAATTTCACTATAATCTTTTATTGATCTAACATTTTTACAATACTTTTATTTTTGTTTATGAGTAAATTTTACAATTTTGTAACGAAAACTCTTCTTTGATTAAAAACGCATGCAATCACATATTTGGAATTTATAGCTTTGTGTTGGATCTTTGTGTTGGAATTTATATCTTGTGTTGTATATCTTTTAAAATAATTTCTAAGTATAATATATTTGAAATTCAAGTAAAATATTTTTTCGGGTGAATTAAAAGTTCTGTAAGTAAGTTGTGTAAAAGTTGTAAAAGTTGTGTAATAAAAACGTGTAAGTGAAGAAGTTATGTAAAGAATTATTAACAGACTTCCATAATGGAAAATAGGGCTTACTGTTAGGTGATCCAAGACTTTTCTTTTTCTTTATTTGGTCTAACTTTCTTACATTACTGTTATCTATGATCATAAGTAAATTTTAAAATCTTATAACATAAACTTTTCTTTTGACAAAAAGTGTATGTAGTCATATGTCTGTGTGCGTATGTGTGTGGCACGTGCGGGGGCAGCTTTGCACCGTAACGGATTAAATAACGTCCAGACAGTTTAAATATTTGAAATTTTCACAAAATGTCTTTTCAGATGTAAAAGCTTAAGAGGCTACTTCAGTCAAGGCGAAAGGCCCGTTGGCTAATGCTAATCCTATGGAAGAAATTTAGAAAGATATCTCGGTTGCATTTCAATATTTTTAGATGATTTTTTTTTTTTTTTTTTTTTTTTGCATTGGATAGCTGAGATCAGTCTGTATGCAGGCCGTTTTGTACTTTTTCGATTTCGAATGCAGATTTTTTTTATGGGGATGCTTTCAGTTTCGAAACCGGTACCGAAAATGAAAGTGTCCTCATTAAAAATATCTGAAAACAAAATCGAAAAAGTAAAAAACGACCTTTGTACAGACCGATCTCAGCTGTCCAAATGCAAAATAAAATCATTTAAAAATATTGAAATGCAACCGAGATATCTTTATAAATTTCTTCCATAGGATTAGCATTAGCGAACGGGTCTTTACACTTGACTGAAGTAGCCTCTTAAGGTACTTGCCTACCTTCGGGAGTGTTTCTTTCTTTTTCTTTTTTTTTGAAAAATTGCCTACTTATGTGTATTGTATTATAGAATATAGCTAAAAATTGCGAATAACATGTAAAAATATGTATATTTTTTAATATTTTGATTTTTAGGCTCAAAACATACATAAAAATTGCTATAAAATGGTACTTTTGAAAAAGATCAAAACTCAAATTTAAATGAAGATATTTTTATTCTGTAAATTTTATTATGATTAATGAAACTTTCTTGACGTACTGAAGCACTTTCAGAACTATAACTATGTTTTTAATAAAAATATAGAAGTTAACGTTTTCACACACAGAAAAATCAAGAAAATATATGCCAATTCATAACTTGTATCAACTAAAATATGAAAAAATAACTAACTTTAATCATAATAGAGGCACATTACCTAAATAAACTTCTTTAGGGTATTTTTACAAAGTTTCATGACATTACAATTATAATTTTTCGAGTTATGATGATTTGCAATAAAGCAAAATGTTAAAAATCTCGCATTTTGAGAAAAAGCAGAAAATGTAATTAAAAACCAGATTTTGCCTATTAAATGGAAAATCTAATTTAAAAAAGCTTCTGATTTATATAGTTTATCATCTATGTTATTTACAAAAGTTATTTTTATTTTCTTCATGTTTTTTTAAATTTTTCTTTGTTTATGTGCAAACATTTAAGGTCACTTCGGTAGCGGAAGGCTAATTTTAGTTTCAAAAACTTGCGACAAACTAATATTAAAATGTCTGTAACTCAAGTTCTAAGCAAGGTAGAAACAAAATTCAAACGGATTTAGAAAGCTAAAATATCAAATTTTAATATTAAACCAAATACAGAAATTCTGATTTTTGACCGAAAATTGCATTTTAAACGTAGGCAGGCACCTTAACAAAACAAAACAAAATATGTATTTTTGACAGATCTCATACCATATAATTCTTTACAGCCTGATGGTCGGCGATGGAAGATCTTTGACTTCTTATTACAAATTTCAGTTCTTCCAGTTCTTTTATATTATATTTATTTAAGCTCGCATGAGCAAATTGTAAAATGTCACAAAAACATCTCTTTTGACAAAACATGTTATTTTAAAAAATCGCTGCAAAATGTATTGTTTATATTTATTGAAAAAAAAAATAAAAATGTCAATTTTTTAATCCTTTCCAAAATAACTGAAAAGTGTTTATGAATTCGGTTTGTCTGGCCGAGCTCTAACTCGTGTAAATATAGGTCGGATTGTCAAGTAATTGACATATGTAATTGAAATTTACAATGGAATGTTTGATATTGAAAATGAAGTGTGTAGCATTCATAATTCGTTTACACTGTAAACGAACTATGAATTTTACAGGGACACTCAAAAGAATTCCATTACATTATGGCCTATAGGAGACAAATTAACGACCGTCATATATAAAGTGAAGGCTTTATTTTTAAGCCATACGAAATTAAATTTTAGTAAATGCAAGCCATTTGGATGCATTTATTACTTTTTTTCTCTTTCGACATCGCCAAGGAAATCTTATATTTTCTTTTTGTTACACGAACCAAAGAAAGCATGCATTCTGATCTGTAAAATTCAGAGGTTTACAATGATTGCATTAAAATAGCATCATATTTTCTGGTTGTCGTTGCAACGATTTTCGGGCGCGATTGCACAAAGATCCGTTATTGTGATCATCGTATTTTTAGCATATTACATTTTTTTTCTTTACATACAAGCACCCCCCCCACACACACACACACACACATACCTGATCCATTATTAACACGAAAAGAAAAAGTTCTGGTATTCTAGTATAAAAAAAATTTCAATTTTACAAAATTCTCAAAATGTTTTTTTATATATATTTAAGTCTATTTTATAAAAATTCTGTTTAAGCCAGGAGATTAAAACTTTACAAGCTGTTGTAAACTTTTAAACAGTCTCTACTGAATTAAAAATTTTAGTATTTTATTATAAATATTTTTATAAATACTTAAATATGTGTGAAAAAATGCCATTTTAAAATAATTGTACTTTATATGAAATTTAAAACTATATGATGGTAAAAAATAAACAAATGAACTACTTCACCTTGTCCAAAATTGTGTATTAGATGTTTTTTGGAAGATTAAAATGTAAGCGATTTTATAGGGGTTTTATTTTTTAAATGCATTTAATTGAGCATTAGTATTTTTTTCATACCAGAACAATTTATAATTTAAAGCAAACAAATCCTTTGACAGAAGAAACTACCATATAAGAATTAACAAAATCCTTAATGTATGAAACAATTCATCAAGTGTCAATCACTGACTATCTCATAAAAAAACTTTAAAAGTGATTTTTTTTTAATTCACACATTTCTTCATTATTATTATTAGTATTGTTTGTCTTTTTTGTTTGTGTGTGTGTCTGGATAGTTGCTTCTTTGGTCTTATCATCATTTCATTATGAGATCACGACGGATATGAATAGCATCAATTGCTTGCACTTCCAGAGTAGCTGATCGTTTCCACGCGTTTTTAGATACATTTTGAACTTTCCTCTGAGGTTTTTCTGAGATTTTACAACCAAAATTTTTCACTGAGATTTCCCTGATTCCCAAGTTCCCCTGGAGAGTATGAACCCTACATAAAACATGGCATCCATGTAAAATATTCTGTACACAAATAGATATAATCTGCACAAATAAAAACATAAGAAGAACAATATTTAAAATAGGAGAAGAATGTGTTTCATATATGAAACTTACGATACACTTTATTTTTGAAATTCAGAAAACAAAACCAAAATAATTGACAAAGCAACATTGATTTCACTAAATTAAATTGGATAAGAAAATTAGCAAAATAGAAAAATGTATGCTAAAGAATCAAGAATTTAATTTCAGTAAGCTAATTATAAATAGAAAATTTTAATAAAAATCCGCTGCATTCATTTGTGCGTGACATAAATTAAAGCGTGATATATAAGCTATAATTCGCTATATAAGCTGAGTAAGCTAGTCAAAATACTGGAAAAATGAATTATTAAGTAAAATTTTATTAAAATAACTAATAGTTTATTATAAAAAGATTAGAACTGGTGCAAAAAGTGAAAAATACTACTATAAATGTGTATCGAAAAAAAGATATTCAGTTGCAAATACCAAAAAAGAAAACAAAATCTTTAACCTTTTACGCATAAATATGGTTATGATAATATATAATAAAATATTGAATTAAAATAAACTTGTTTTAGAAAATATTAAAATGTAGCGACGAAAATAGTGTTCTAAATAATGTAAACTTTAATTGGATAAGAATTTGTTTTCGTGAATTAAAGGAATTAATAGAATTTTAATTTTAAAAACGTTACCTTAAAATGATTTGCATGCAAACTCGATTGTTAAATTTTAAAATAATAAAATAATTTTTAGAATATAAGCTTTTTTTAATTATCAAAACCTTTTCATCAAACTCGGTTAATGTTAATTAACATAAATATATCTTAAATTACAAAATGGTGTTTAAATAATGAAAACCCTAATCCCACCGAAGATTTTTGATGGTGATATATTTCATTATTGTTAATGATTTAAATTATAAAATTTAGTTAGTACTGATAATAGGCAATAGAGATTTACAGGATTAATTCTTGTGAGTTAGGAAAATTCCATTTGATGTATTTACTTATTTATTTATTATTTGTTTAAAGTATGAGGCTAAACTTACTAAAGGAAGTATAGCCACTATTGTAGTTTTTTCATTACCATTTTAAGAAACTTTTTATAATCTTTAAAATGCTATTAATTCCTTTAATTCATGAAAACGATACCGAAATAGCTAATCAAATTTCGGAAGGTGTTAAGTATTCTTTTTACTATCTTTGAAAATTTGGTCAGATATTTTCGCAATACTTTGAGTACTGAAGACAATGATTTTACCGAGGCAACTGTTCGAATAAAAGTATGATTTGTGAAATTTTAGTTAAGATTAAAAGAAAGTTGAGGAAAGTTAGAAATTTACAAGATTAATTCTTGTGAGTAACTTGAATTCCATTTGATGTATTTATTTATTTATTTATTTTAAATATAAGGCTAAATTTACTAAAGGAAGTATTGCCACTAGTATAGTATTTAGTATTTTGTTTTACCGTTTTAGATAATCTGTTTCTTATTTATGAAAAGTTCGTTGGTTGCAGGGCCGGCGTAATCCCGCGCGGGGCCCCGGCAAACCGCTTGGAGAGGACCAACGTCTCTGACTGCAAGATTCGACTAATAAAACTCCTTTTTTAAAATTGTAGACTTCATAGAATAATTTATAAGATAGAGTAAAAAATGCATTAAAAATAACTTGCAAATTCTTTATCATATACTGTGTATAATTATTTTTAATTTCAAAAATCACTTAACCTTTAGAATATTTTAAATATTTATTTTTTCAGTTTACGGTTACTTGCAGGATCCTTACATCTATACATTTTCCGACAATTATATCAACTTTAGCTGTAAGAAATAAATTTAATACTAACTTTTTTTCGAGAAAAAATCATTTAAAGACAAATTTAGAGAAATAGTATCATTATTTTTTACAGGGTAACATTATTTCAAATTGTTTAGAGACGCTCGGGCATCCCATACATGACTCCAACTGGCCCACCCGTTTTCACGATGGTTACGCCGGCCCTGGCTGGTTATTATTTATTATTTTACAGAATAATTTTTAAAAATGAATTAAAAGGGGGAGTTGTTAAAGATGATATCGTTTCTATGATGATTACATTCTAAGCTATTTATATAAATACACATTTGTAATTTTTTTCTGCGTAAACTTCTGTGAAAATATGTTTCTGTTGTAGTTTTCCATGTAATCATTTAAGCAGTAAAAATATTCGCGTAACTGTTTTGGAGTATAGATGGTCAACTAAATGTAGAAATCTTAAAAGAAAAAATAACAGGTTGAGACATTTATTAAAAATGGCATGATTAAAATAATTTATATCAATTGCAAAATTTTCAGTTATTATATAGCACCGTGTAATCTCATAAAATTGTGCATTTACATTTGAATTTTTAAAATAATTAATGTAATCAGCGTAGAGTTTAATTATTCTTTGAGAAATGCCTAATGTTTATAAAAGGCAAAGTTTAATAATAATTATTATTAATATAATTAGGTCCGGTTCTATTTATTTTCTTATAGCTCAAATTTTAAAAATAGAAAAAATAAGCTGAAAACTTATTTGTAAAGATAAAAGCTACAAAAAAAATTATCTGAAAAGTAATATTTTTTAGTTTTTAAAAGTATTTAGATATTTTTATTCCTAAAGAAATTTCTAGTCCTTTTTAAGTATTTCATGAATTTAAAACACTTAAAAAAAAGGATGCAACTTCGCATTAAAAAAAAATCCAAGCAGAAATGAAAAAAACAAAATCGTAAGATAGTAAAAATCGATAAACCTGTTCAAAAAAATATTTTCATGTCATACCGTTTAGTACTTTACATCTCAATTTGGTAGCATAAATTCTCGAAGACAAACAAGATAAAGTGTTAAATTTAACTAGAAAATATACGCGTGAGCCTTAAATAAATAAAAATAATAATTGTTCTAGTGCGTTTTCATTTTCTGCAGAAATTTGTGCAGCAGCGGAAAAATAAAGAATTGGAAAAAATTCTGAATTAACTCAAAATAATTAAATTTTTAAAACAGATAAAATTTTATAAGCTATTTACTTGCAATCTATAAAGCTAAAATTCGGAATGAAAATAATAATAATAATTGTAAAAAGAAAAAAAAATCGCATACATTTAAAAAAATAAAAACAGGAATGAAAGAAAAAAATGCCAGATGGTTAAAATGCATATACTCATTCAAAAAACTATTTCCCGACCATTTTATATAAATATTTTACATCATAATTTCGTGACATAAATTTTTGGCGAAAAACTAGTTGGGTGTAAAAATCAAATTAGAAAGAAAAAATTATTTTAAAATACATACGCGCGTGCCTTAAATAATAATAATAATAAATAATAGTTCCAGTGCGCGTTTTCATTTTCTGCAGAAATTTATGCATCAGCGAGAAAAATAAAGAATTAGAAAAAAAATTCAACTAATTGAAAATAATTAAATCTTTAATAAAGCTAAAATTTGATAAGCTATAACTTGCAATCTAAAAAGCTAAAATTTTCTAATAAAGCATTGTGAATACAAAACCTATAGCTAGGTGAATGTATTTTATAAGGGGCTGTGCATATATAACGTTATCATTTTAAGGGGAAGGGTGGGTCGGCATATAATATCGTAAGATATCTCTAGAGGGAGGGGGGATGTCTTTTGATATCGTTATCATTTTTGATCCAAGCAACATTTTCTCTTTTTATTTATAACTCGTTCTTTACAAAAAAAGTAGTCTGCAATCTTTTTTAGTCTGTTATCTATTTTTACGAAAATACAAAGTTACTAAAATCATTAAATGACTATGATATTATTTAATTCCAAAATACGGAATACCTCAACGTTTGGCATTCGCATTCTTCTGTCATACATGTATGCCTATATAATCCGCTGTTCGAGAAAACAAGTGCGAAGTATGTTTGAAATGATACTTGTATTTACCAGCAAAGAAAAGAGAAAGAATATTTTCCACCTTTTTAGTTGATAAAAAGTTATGCCTGCCCCCGTGAGGAAGCAAGTGCAAGAAGGCATTACTACTGTTGAATGCATTAAGTAACAAAATTCTATTATTAAATACTTTTAAATAGTAACTATTTTTTTAAAAGTTTTCTTTGATATAAAAATATTTCATATATAATAATGCTATTTTAATGACTTCTTTTTATTTAAATCAATAAAATATGCAAATAATAAATATGTAACCATATCTGTATATCATTGCCAACAAAAGAAATAAATACAAAAACCAAAAGAATATTTTTAGACATTGATAACGATAGCATTAGTGTAGGAAGAGGGGCTTCGAGGAATAGTAACGTATGATATTGTAATGGGGGAGAGGGGGCCAAAATTACCAAAAAGTTGATAACGTTCTATATGTATAGTCCCTAACTAAGCTGAAATAATAAGCGTGACATAGCGTGAGCGTTCTTCAATCACTGCGTGACATTCGCTTTATGAATTTGGTGCGCTGAAAGAATTTTTGTACAACCTCTGGATACCCCTTCATTTCCTAGAAAGCCTTCTGTAGAACGAACGCTGTGCCTGCTCCGAATGCGTTGAAGATGACGAGATATTTTGGGAAATCGCTTCAAAACTGAAAGGAAACACTCACAACAAATTAACAGGAAGCAAAAATTGTTCAGTAGAGTGCAGATATGAAAAAAAAATGTGCAAAAATACAATTTGAAACGTAATTAACGTTAAAATCGGAAGCATAAATTTTCTGCTACTATTTTAACACAAGCAAACTGATTAAGTAAAGTTATCATGTGGATTGAATATTTCCAACTGAGTGAAAAAATGCCCAAGCTGGGAATCGAACCCAGATCCTTGGCTTACATTACATTGCTTGCGCCAATGATCCTGGTTAGATTCCCGTCTTGGGCATTTTTTTCGCTCAGTTGGAAATATTCAATCCACATGATAACTTTACTAATCAGTTTTATTGTGTTAAAATAACAGTACATCTACGTACCCATCTTTTATACGGAGTTCCTTTACCAGCGGTTTATTCTGTTGAGCTGTCTACATGACAGACAAGATGTTATTACCAATAGGTTATCTGAGCGAAATATGTTCGCTGGCTGTCAGCCCAGGTAGCCTAAACGGTAGAGCATTGGCAATGTAAGCCAAGGAACTGGGTTCGATTCTCGGCTTGGGCATTTTTTCGCTCAGTTGGAAATATTCAATTCGTATGATAACTTTATTCATCAGTTTTATTGTGTTAAAATAACAGTACATCTACGTACCCATCTTTTATACGGAGTTCCTTTACCAGCGGTTTATTCTGTTGAGCTGTCTACATGACAGACAAGATGTTATTACCAATAGGTTATCTGAGCGAAATATGTTCGCTGGCTGTCAGCCCAGGTAGCCTAAACGGTAGAGCATTGGCAATGTAAGCCAAGGAACTCGGTTCGATTCTCGGCTTGGGCATTTTTTCGCTCAGTTGGAAATATTCAATTCGTATGATAACTTTATTCATCAGTTTTATTGTGTTAAAATAACAGTACATCTACGTACCCATCTTTTATACGGAGTTCCTTTACCAGCGGTTATTCTGTTGAAGCTGTTACATGACAGACAAGATGTTATTACCAATAGGTTATCTGAGCGAAATATGTTCTCTGGCTGTCAGCCCAGGTGGCCTAACGGTAGAGCATTGGCAATGTAAGCCCCCCCCCCCCCCCCCCAAGGCCTATATAGATGTCCAGGTTTATACAGTTGCTTGATCATAAATTTGATATACACCTAATATCCAGTCTGTACTATGTTAATATTAGAGGGATTTTAACAACAAAAAAATATAGCTTCAAAATAATAATTATTATTATTTGTCATATTACATTTGAGATTGTCACAAAGAAATTAGTTTGCGTAATATTGACACTGAAAGCAATTAACTCCTGGTGTATGTCTATGTGACTAAAAAATTATTTAAATTTATTGATATCTGGAGCATCGATAACAGTGGATTTTCCGTTATTTTTTAATAATAAATTATTTTCAAGATTTTCAGCTTTATACGACATTTAATCGGAATGCATAATTTTTATTTCTTAATTTATGCTTACGTCCTTTGCATTGCCTTATGATAAAAAGTTACAAATGTATATAGTGTTTACTAATACAATCTTTGCAAATTTAGTCAAATATTTTAATTACATTTATTTAATTAATCAAAACACCTGAAGAATACAAAAAAATCAAAGTCATTATTGGATGTTTATTTAATTCACATTTATAGTGTGGTCTAACCTGACAAAATTTATCGAAATGCTTAAGATTTTATCCGATCAAAGCAAGGTGGTTTGATTTTAAATCACTTCGAGTGTCTATGATTGGATAAAAACTCATCCATGAAGAGATGTTAGTAAGAACATAGTTAAATAATAAGTATCATAGTATAATAGTATCATAAATAAGTATCAAAACATTAATCCTCACATTTTGTTTTAAAGATATATGCTATTGAATGCAAATTCACAAATTAATTCTGTTTAAAAGTACCAGTCAACATTATTCTCCCTTCACTTAGGGAAATCGTAAAACCGATAGAAATAATTAACATCTTGTTTTCAATGTATTTTTATTACCTTTCGTCTTAGGGGCTAAAATAATAATAATAATAATAATGCCCTTTTATTAAAAAAAAAAAAAAAAAAGTTGAAAGTACACAAAATAATCATTAATTGAATAGTGTATATTCTACACCATGTTATACATTCTATACAAAAGATAAACTTTTTGTTGTCAATTTTACTAATTTTATTTTTCACAAAATTTCAAACCAATTCTTTTTAATATAATAAGAAGAACAACGTTTATCTAAAATAGTAGTGCACATATTTTTTTTTTTTTTTTTTTTTTTTTTAATGAAAATATGATACATTTGATTACAAAAAAGAGATTTTTTTAAAAAAGGAAAAGAGTAAATGAAAACTGAACAATAATGATAATTTTTTCCCATGAATAAAAAGAAGAAAAAAAAAGAAAGGAAAGAATTACAAAAAACTTAACTATAAAAATAAATAGATAAATACATGAATCTGTAACTATATACAGTAAACTATTTTAAATGCCATCTAAATCTGTTTAAAAAAATTTAATTATATATTTATTGTACTTTTTATTCAGAAAAATATATGTAAAATAATCTAATTTCCTCTCCGCACGGGACCTTTTTGATCTTTCAACAGTTATCACAAATTTGTTCTTATTATTTCTATTATCGTTGTTCGGCGTTTGGAATTAATCTTTTCAACCTAAATTATCCAGTTTTCATTCAGTAATTTATTATTTAAAATATATTTTCTTTTAATAATAATAATAAAAAAACAATATACATGTATATATTTTTTAAACATCAAATCATAATAAGTATTGTCCAGAAAGAAAAATTCCATATGGACAACATATTAAAGATTATAACTGTGTTTATTTTTTTTTTTTTTTAAATATTAAAAATGCTATTATTTAAAACAAATAAAATTTTATTTTCCTCTAAAAAAAACTGAAATTTTTTTCATCGTAATATGATGCGCAGCATTCTTTGCGCTGAAGCTGCTATTATTTATGACGTAATGCAGTATGCACTACAGAAAATCAATATAAAATTTTCTTACGGATGTGGCTCCATCTATTATTTATGACGAGATTTAATAAAATATTTCAGATTTCAGCCGTATATATAAACATTTCATAAAACATTTTTCTACAAAATGCAAAATGCAAATATTTTATTCATTAAGTCGAACAGTTAATAATAAATGTACGATAAAGGACAACTATGTCATTAAGTGTCAAATTTCTGCTACACATAATGTATTTTCTATTATGTGATTCTTATCTATTTTAAGGGGGGGAAATGCTATACATTTGAAGCCATGTACTTATGTCCTCTGGTATTTTAAAGTTTATTGCTCGGACACTAATAAAATTTTATTAATGAGTAAAATTATTTTAAATGCTATTTTTCTTTCATTCTTTTTGACAAATGAAAAACAAAAATTTTTGATATGAAATATTTCACGTATTAACACAAATTATTTTTTATGTTCATACATATTTTTTCAATTGACCACAGTTAAATGTATTTAAATTTAAAAAAAAAGAAAAACTGACAAAAGAAAAAATATATATATGTAAAGTTGGTAAGAAAATTATAAAAGGATGCATATTTTTTTTTTTAATTTTGCAGCTATAAAATATATACAGAGCGGTTCAGTACTCTTGTTTATAAGGTAGTAAAGTACACTACAACAAAGCAATTTTTGTATAGGTAACCAAGATCGCATTCTACTCATTCAGGAAAATTACAGGGTACTTTACAATTCCGTCTGAATCTGGAATTGACTTTGTCGTAACTTTAACAATAATAAAGATATTTTAATGGTATTTACCACAGAATTAATTAATGTAAATGGAGACAGAATTAAGTGTGCAAGATATTATAAAAATCACAAAAGTGGCAGAAACAAATACACAGTAATCTGATCGGTGCACGATGTGCAATATCAATTGTATTCCGAAAAGTAGATAGCCTAATTTAGCACTCATTTAGACGCGGATGGTTGCCACTTCAACCACCAATTTAGATGGGACAATATCACTGGATGAAAGTGGCCACCATTCGCATCTAATCGGTTTTAAATCGGACGATCTACTTTAGGGAATGTAATTGATATTACATACGGTGCATAGACCAAATTATTGTGCACTTCTTTCACTTTTCTTAAATTCATTGCATTTTGCACACGACAAATTAATTCGTAAATATTGTTAAAATATCTTCATTATTGTTAAAGGCATATCCAAAAATCCCGACTTAGATTGAATTGAAGTATCCTGTAAATTTGACTCAATGAATATATTGCGACCCTGGTTTCCTTTCAAAAAGTTTTTATGATAGAGTGCTGTTTCCATCTCTTATTCACAGCTATACTGAAACGCACTGTATTTTTATTCCATTTTTTATTTATGAAAATTAATTAATTAGTTTATTGTTAAGTGTTATAAAAATCCTCCCTTTTATATTTCGAAATAATGAAAAATGTAAAAACATAAGTGAATAAGTGATAAAATAAATTATTTTTTTCTTTACATTACTTTACTGGGATAAAAATGTTTGAATATTTTGTAGATTTATTTTCACTTATGCATAATAACTCACCAGTTGAAATTACACTTTTTTATGGACACGTCTAAGTTCACTTCGAATGTGTTTTCTTGAAGGAGTGAAAAATGTATAAATGACGAAAATTGACTGAAGTTTTATCGTGTATTAGAATAACTGTAATTAATTTAGACTACATTTTGCATTTGTATGTATATGTTTCATAAAAAAATGTGATTGTTAAAATGTAAAAATCAGTAGTAAACGTTTTAATTTTGTACCATAATATTAATCTTGCAAATATAATAATATAAATCTATAATATGCAAGATGCATAATATAAATTCTGCTCTTTATATCGATATTATCGAAAATTATCTTTCGTACAAATAATTACCAGGAAGCCATTATAAGAGAATCAATTGAAATAATTGCTAATAAAGATGCACTATCATACGATATTCAAGGTGCATGGAGATATTTGTTGCTTAATAGATGAAAGCTCATTTTGTTGAAAATTTGAATAACTTTATCTGACATCTCATCTGACGTACAACCTTTAAATTGCAATATTTACTTCTAAACAAATCTCGAATAAGCGAAAAAAAAAAAAAAAAAAAAAAAAAAAAAAAGCAATTTATCAAATTACAACGAACATTTGGAAAACGATTTAGACTAAAATTTAAGAAGACTAAAATTTAAGACATAAAAAATCGCTTGGAGTTGATCATACATTACGTACGCCATGAATTAAACATTAATAGTGTTATTACACGTAAAAATTGCAAGCCAAAAATATCGCCTGCGTCCCCTCAGATTTCATGAAACTTAAGTATTATCCACCTGAAACTTACGTAAATATCCAAGCATTTCATTGGCTGTTCGGGAAAAGGCTTTTCCATCGTCAGATTTCCAAGAAATCTAACGGCCATTTTTAAATGAAATTTCATTCTTAAGCTTCGAAACATCCGACAATATTACTTTTTACACCGTGGGATAGAGAAAAAAATCTACTTTTAAATTCAATTTGTTTGAAAGCTGTATCTCAATTTGTTTCTGAGTTATTAATTTTTTTTGTAGTTTTTATTACTTTTTTGTCATAGTGTTAACAGAAAGTATCCATCGTTGTTGAAATTAAAGGGAAATACAGATTACTGTATAGACCAATCAGAAAACGAATAAATTGCAGATTAAACCAATGAAAACCTTCAGATATGCTTTTGATTTCCCATCCTGACGAGAACAATAACCATTTTTCCAAATGGTTAAAATAATAATAATAATAACAACAACAACATTTAAATCCCACTGCTGACGGCCTTGTAATGGATGAAAACGTACTGTGTTTTTTTAATGTATTTTAAGATATTATATGTATGCATCTGAAAGTAATTTTTATACAATTATTAGTGTTTTTTTTTTGTATTTATTTTAATTAGTTTTTCAAGATTAGTTTTGTTATGCAATATTAAACCCTTTGTTATTTTTTTTTTTTTAAATGACAGTCTTCCTAATCCACTTCAGTCCAACTTCAGTCCATTTTCGTCATTTCAGACGTTTCTGGTCCCCTTAAACATATCAATTCTTACATAACACATGACAGGCATTATTTTTTTCCTTCAGTGAAAGGGTTTTACGTTCTCGGAAGTTAGACTTTCCGAAATATCTGTAGCCTGTAAAACGAATTTTTCAGCAATGGTACAGTATACGAGGAAAACCTGGCATACAAGTTTAAATTAAGAAGCTATAGGAAAACAACAAAAGAAAATACAGTAGATGCCACAATTTAACAATTGACTAGGCTGTAAAAAAATGAACTTAATCCAGGAAAATATAATTTAACTACAAACGAAAATATACAATAACCCCTTCTGGGTTTCCAACTATTACGAAAAGCGTTCTTTATCTTTAGAAACCACAGAAACTTAAAGTATATTTAAGTCACTTATTTCAGGAAACGTTTACGAATATATTTTATATTGTATTAATCCGTTTTCTCAACCTGGAATATGTATTTTTCGGATGCTATTAATTCTCAAATAAACATTTACATGTTTGACAAATATATTTTATAGGCAAACAGGATAAATTACCAGCATTAACATGATTAACATGAACATTAATGTTAGTATTACTTAATATTGAAATTAGCATTAATGTTAAAATTATTTAATATTAACATTAACGTTACTTTTGTACATTATTGTACCTTTTTTTTTTTTCGTTACTTTTGCATTATTTGTCATTTTTGCATTCAGTTTGTCAGGTGGAAAAGTTTAATTTATAATTAATAGCATTTTAAAAAGTTATAATCCAGATTGAGAAAATTGATTAATATAGTGTAAAATTTACTCGGAAATGTTTCCAAAAATCAGTGGCAGAAAAAAAAAACTTTGGTATTATATATGCCTCTTTAAATATCAAAAATATACTGATTTCTAAGGAAAAAGAACGATTTTCTAAATCGTGGGTAACTTGGAAGAGATTATTTTATATTTTTGCACTTGGTTATATTATACAAAGCTAGCATTACACTGCATCAGTGCTGCATTAAGAATCGTTAACTGTGCAAAACTGCCAAATGTGCGGAATGAACTTGATTACAAATTAGGTGTTTGTCGTGTTTATCACTTATTGTAATATATATAATACTTTTAAAAACATACATTTTTAAAATCCGGTCATTCATTTTCATTTATGCTAACCCTGTATTTTTGTAGATTAAAAATTTGCCCATTTTCTATTTTTTTTTTTACAATGTAGAATCAAAATAGTCATAATTGTTTTATCTAAAATTAGGATTGTATTACTTTGGATATAAACGGGATCTGCATGTGGACCACGTGCTATCATCCGCTGATATTTATTAACTCTCTCATTTACCAAAGTTTTCTTTTTTTTAATCAAATTTTAAATTGGTATAATGGAAATTCTATTCCAGGCTGTGTATAAAAGAGAAAGTTATACGGAATATGAAGACTTGATGTTTATTAAACTCTGTCAACCGAAACAACATTTAGTCAAAAATCGGTTTTAAAATACTGTTTTGTTTAATTTTTTTTTTATATAAATATTATTATTTCGATAAATGAAAGTCAAAATTCTAGTACTATATTCACCTTGAGTTAAATAATTAAAATACATAAAAAAGCACAAATAACTGCACAAAATTTACTTTCAGGTGCATACATATAATATAAAAATACTTAAAATAAATTAAAAATATCTTAAAATACATTTAAAAAAAAAACATAATTTTTTTCAGCCATTACAAGGCATTCATCAGTGGGGTTTAAATGTTGTTGTTATTTTCTTTGTGCTTATTCAAGAATTGTCCAGTAGAAAATATTGTAATTTAAAGGTTGTACGTCAGATGAGATGCCAGATAAATTATTCAAATGTTCAACAAAACGAACTTTCATCTATTATGCAGAAAATCTCTCCATAGTCCATGGATATCGTATGATAGTGCATCGTTACAAGTTGTATCTTTATTAGCAATTATTTCAATTGATTCTCTTATATTGACTGTCTACTGTTTTGAAAATAAAGGCATACCCTTTTTAAATATGATGTAAAATTAATCGCAGCCCCTCCCCCAAAGTTAAAAGATCTGTTAAATTGTAAAATTGATCCAGTCCAAGCCATCAATAGATACGGAGTATACATTACAACTTTTCAAAAAGATAGTAAATATTTTATTTATGTTGGCATGACGATGAGAAAATTTCGTGATAGAATTAAAGAATATGAATCAGATCTCAGATTAAATGCACCCCATACTACATTATCAAGATTAGTACTCAACCTATAAAAGTAGATTTTAAAAAATCGAAAATTATCCTTCGTACGAATAACTACCAGAAGCCATTATAAGAGAATCAATTGAAATAATTCCTAATAAAGGAACAGCTTGTATCGATGCACTATCATACGATAGCTATGTAGTATGGAGATTTGCTTCATAATAGATAAGAAGCTCATTTTGTTGAAAATTTGAATAATTTATCTGGCATCTCATCTGACGTACAACCTTTAAATTACAATATTTTCTACTGGACAATTCTCGAATAAGCACAAAGAAAATAACAACAACATTTAAATCCCTCTGATGACGGCCTTGTAATGACTAAAACGTTCTGGGTTTTTCTAATGTATTTTACGATACTTTTAATGTATTTTAAATATCTTTATATTAAATGTATGCTTCTGAAAGTAATTTTTGCACAATTATTTGAGCTTATTTTTTATGTTTTTTAATTGCTATTTCGTTTTTTGTTGTTTTTTCTACACTTTTTTAAAATTTAAATTAAAAAAAATATGTACGTAGGAACATAAGTTGTTGAATATATCTACAAATGAATAATATTTATATTGGTAAGATTTTAATCTGACACTACGAAACTTCTTTGACAGTGAGGGAGAAACTTTATTGTCTTTCAACGAAAATTTCAGTCTTTCCACATTTTAAACCGCTTTTCATTGTAAATTATTCTTAATATTTTAAAACAAAACATAATTTTAATTTTTTGAGTAATTAGAATTTTTTATAAAGATTTTCGTTTATGTTAATGTTTGTTGTCTAATTTATTTTATAATGAAAATTTTAATAAAACTACTGAATAAATTATAGATTCAGTATATGAATTTCTGAATAATTTTGTTTGTGCTTCTAAAATTTTAATAATATGAATGATTACGTTCACTCATAATGGGACTTGCGAAAGAGGCAATGACATCGTTCTGAATAACAATTGAATTCGTACTTTTTTTCAGTATGGTTAAAATATCTTTACCTCTGAAGTGTAATTTAATATTTCGAAGCAAAACACATATTTATTTTTCTTTTTTAATATTAAATTTTTTAATTGTTTATTTAATTTAACTGTGTTTGATATTTAATTTTTCATGAAAATTTTAATAATCATTGGCTAAATTGTAGTTTTAATTGAATTCCTGAATTTCCAATTTCACATTTTTAATTTTTGTTGGTATTTATTCATTAAATCTTTATTTATGGGTCATTCTGAGACAAATCGAAATTTTGACTTTGAAAAAGTGATTAGATACTATAATTTTAACTCGATTTCGTACTCCAACTACGCCATATTACAAAAAAGAAAAATTTTTGCTAAGGAATAATAATAATTTTTTTTTTAAATGACTAAAATTATCATTACTATGCCCCTGAAATGATAATTCCAATACTTCTTGATAATGACCACGGTAATGACATTGTTAACGTTAAGCCTATTTTAAATGTAAACTATAAAAATCTAAAGCTTATGGGCTATTTATTCTTTAAGCAATCCCAAACCGTTTTTATAATTAATTCTGCAAAGATAAATTACTGGATAGAATTGTTTGTAACAGCAATACACAAACTTGGCTGTGACGCATATTAAATATACTGACTGTAATTTTGGAACAAAAGACACAAATTGAAGTAGTTCTTGCATGATTATTTAAAAATAGACATTACTGCTCGTAAGAACATGTGCAACTGTACAATCTAAGAACTTTCCATATCAAAATAACATCTAGTTGAGAACCGAATGAAAAATGACTGCGGATCATGGTAATGACAATTAATGCTAGGGGAAAACTTTAAATAAGTATAATTAATAGAAATGTTTTCTATTTTACCTAAAGTTTCAAATTGATAAAAAATAGAAACGTGAAATATATTCACATAATCATTAAATTTGTTCTAAATCTTTCCTAATCTTAAAAATAAAGGACCAATTAAAAAATCCGAAATTTGGGACAAGCTGTGGTAATAACATTTAAAACTGTAGAATTTGTTTAGATATTGAAATTACTTTTTTTTTCATATTCCAACTAGTGCACAATGTAGTTCTTGAACATAAATATTCACAAAAATGCAAAAATTTACATTGGACTTGATCAATCTACAATTTTTAGCCAAGGAAGTGAAATTTCTTTTATCTGAGAATAATCCTTATACTTTTTTTAATTGAAGGATTAAAACTAAAAGCACCACTTGCAGATTAAAAAAAATTCAGAAAGAAGAAAAAATGTCCCTGACTAAGCATTGCTTATTATGAAACAATATAAACTATCTCGCCTTATAACGTGGATATCCGTTGTTTTTTAATTAACTGAGCTTTGAGAGCGCTCTTATTACCACTGAGAGCATGAGAACAACTATATAAAGCTAATAGCTCACTTTCGTGTGTTTTGGACAAATGTTGTTTTTTGTTTTGTATTCTGCAATTGTTTTAATGAAGAAGTAGTGTCTATTGTTGAGGAAAGATTATCACGAATGAAAATTTTCATGGGGATATGTAAGCATAATTTCTGCTATTTAAATGCTATTGTATATTTAGAATTGGAGTTAATAAGTAATATAAATTTATGCTTACACTCACACATGATGGGGCTTGTGCAAGGGGTGATGACATCGTCCCGAAAAGGGGCGTCTGTGATGTCCTCGAAGTTCATGATAAACATGCTGATCTCTCCTTCTTCGTTTCTTATAGGGGCCGTCACCTGGCTGCACAAAAAGTTGGTCCCTGAAATTAGAAAATCTTTAATGTGGTGAAACATTTCATTCATTATCAGATTCACCAAAAATGATTATGATTTAAATAGAGAAATTATTGAAGAGTAAACGAAAACAAAAGCATTGAAAAAACTGTCGGCAATTAAAAAATAAACAATAAAAGTTCCGGAAAGATACTATTAGAAAAAAAACAAGGGTTTACGTTTCGGACCAAAAATTAACCCGGTCTTCATATCAGATTCAGAAACAATGATTGGTATACACAACACCCGCTGTTTATACCTCGCTACGTAATTTGTACAACATCACGGTTTGTTTCTTTTACATGTTTTATTTTTATTTATAACTAATGGCTTGCTCAAAAAGTAATCTCCTTTTCACTCTTGAAAACGAATGAAAAATTTTATATATTATACAAATGTTTTAGTTAATTACATGTTTAATCATTTTTCTCTAAAACATTTCGCAGTAGTGTTTCTGGCGGATCGCTTCAATCAATAGTTTTGTTTACTAGTTTTGTTCCAACCGGTCACCCAGAAAGTCGTGCATATTTAATATTGAAATTTTCAGTGTAAAATTTTGCAAAGAGATTTTGGTACTATCATTCTGTTAACACATTTTCACCGTGCACTTTTGTAAATTTTTCTTGCTTGAACAATCTTTTTACATTCACGATGATGAAAACAAAATTTCCGAATATGTTGTTTTTGTTTTTATGTATTATTCATATGACACTTTGTTTCTCTACACTCCCAAAAAAAACCGTCACTGATTTTTTTTCTTTTTTTATAAATATACTTTGTAATGACAGTTGTGAAAACATACTTAGTGATTTAAAAAAGTTGGTCTGTTTACAAAGGTAAAAAATGTCAATACATATAATTATAGGAAGAAACAAACTGATCACAACATTTATTTATGTTTATATAGCTTGAAGCTCGCTAATGTTAATCCTACGCGAGAACGTTTTTTAAATATCTCGTTTGCATCTCAATATTTTTAAATGATTTTGTTTGCATTGTATACCAGAGGTCGCTCTATAAAGTCCGTTTTATACTTTTTTTATTTTGTTTACAGGCCGTGTAAAAGGCCTGCAGTACAGCCACAGATATTTACTATTTATCTATTTCATTTTCTACTGCTATTAAATATTTATAAATTTTTATAAAGTTGGTAGTATCACATTTAGTTATTTTCAAATATTTTTTAGGATCAATTAGATTTCGGTATACTCTTAAGTAATTTCACATGGAAAAATTTCTTTCTTCGTATTCCATACAGCAAAGTGAATTGATAAAAATAACTCATTTGATAAATGATTGAAAAAAATTGTATAATATATTAGTAACCAGAAAATTATAGAAATTTTTAAAAATAAGAAAAGAAAGAGGGCTGATAGGATATTTTAAAAGTTTGTTCATATAATTATTCTGGTATGAATACCATTTTAAACATTTTGATTTGGAACTCTTTTAAAATTCAACAACGAAACTTATTTATTTTTAAATGTTTCATGTATTACTTTTATTTGTAATCTAAAACATTGTTTTTCAAAAAAAAAAAAAAAAAAGAAGAAGAAGAAGAAGAAAAGAGAATGAGTGAGTTGCAAATCTGAAATTGCCCCCCTAAAGAGTCAAATTGCCACCCTGTGGGGCCTGCGCCCCACGTTAAGAACCACTGAATTGGACATAATATTTTAACTTATTAAGCTATGAAGTTTTCTTACATTATTCTGAATGTGTTGGGAAGTGCTTCATAATTTATGCTTGATGCATGATTTTTCTTTCTTGTTTAATTTTGAATTATTTTTTTTTTTATTATTATTGATTAAAACTGGGATTTCTGCACTGCCACTAAATGTATTCTACATTTTGTTGCAGTGACATTTGTAGGCAGAGAATACGCTTTCTTTCTCATTTAAAAAAAAAAAAAAAAATTAAACAGGGTACCTGTAATTTGCTAAATAAAACATTAAACATTAATAGAAATTCTGGAACTGGCCTACTAGAAATCAGGGAATAATATTACATTTTTATTACTCGGAATGAACAATATCTTGCGTCTCCTTTATAATACGTAAAATTATATTGCGCTGTTGTTATGAGTGCTCATCAATGTCAATTAAAAATGAGTACATAACAGTTCGTATTTGTATATATTCCTGATATGTAAATTAGTACATAACGGTTACCATTTGAACACATCCTTGTAATAAAAAATGAGTACACGTGTTGCTCAATTTTGAGTACATTTGGATCGGAGCTATTATACGTATGCGAAGTATTTAAAATTGAATACTTTTTACTCAATTTTGAGAACACTTTTTTTTTTTTTTCGTTTGCATGACAAAAACAAGTTGTGCTTTTTAATTAAAAAAATTATTTTTTTTAATTTATGTATGTTTTATGTTAAATTTATGTATGTTTTAATTTCATTTATACCATAAATAAGATAAGCTGGGATAACTGGACCTATGAGGTAACTAGGTCATAGGGTATTTTATAAAAAAAAAACACTGATATCTTTTAAGTTTTCACTTTTGTCAACATTGCACCCCCATCTCTCTACACAACTCAGTCATAATTTTGTCTTTGTTGTGATTGATAGCCGAAAATTTAGGTTTCTTTTTTTTTTTTTTTTTTTTTTTTTTTATAAACAACGCCGATTTGGTTGAATTTCCTCGGCTTTTTATATACGCTAAGTATATATATGTAAGTTTATAGACGGTAAGTACTTTTATTAAACAATCTTTTTTTTTTAAGATTAGGCATATAAATGCATTAATATTATTAGGTATCTATATATATTTACTTCATGTTTCAAATGTAAGACAAGTGTTCCAATTAACTCATAATTTTTTCAAGAATGGGGTAACTGAGACATATATCAGGGGTAACTGTATCATGTGGGATCCAGTTATCCCAACAATTATAAATAATTTTGTGGAGTTTCTCTTAGTATGGGAAATTAATTTCTCCATTGTTATTTTGCTTGCAATAAAGAAAATTACATAATAAAAACTTTAAAATGCATGTTGGTGGGTATCAAACCAAATTTTTTAAGTGACATAGCCAATCCTCGAAATTTTACGATGCAGATGAAGAAGTGTACATAAGACAAAGTGAAACCAATAAAAAATAGTTCTGTTCGATATAAAAACATAGTTACATTCTCCACAGATTTATTGGACTTATCGAACTTTCATTGAGGTAACTAAAAAAAGGAATGAGATACTTACACTGTTAAAACACTACTCTTAAAAATAAGTAAATTGTACTAATTATTGAGCACTTCCTGATCTTAAAATAGCTCCGAGTACTTAACTCTTAAATTTGAAAAACGTATGTACTCATTTTTTTAGTACATACAGAGACTCGGAAATAAGTATGTATAGATAAACACATACACTATAAGGGGGGAAAAAGCGAAATTACAGAGAACCGACAAATCACCATTTTTAATTGCGAAGAAATACAATTTTTGGTGTAAAGAACAACGAATTTACGATTTTAATTCTTGAAATTTCGTGTATGAGCCGCCTCGTGATTTGAATCCGAGTCCTCTAGGTGGGAGACCAGTATTGTACTGACTGTGCTATAAGAGCAGTTACCAGCTGTTTCCAAATGACACCTTTTACGAATCAACGACGGAATACCGCTAAAAGCAGAGATGAATTTTCCCTTTCTTAAATATTCTAATTTCCAATAAAACAATTTTTAAACTAAATTTTCTTCTTTAACATTTCTAATGATATTGTAAATAAATTTGAAAAGTGTGTATTATAAATTAAAAATTATAACAAAGATAGACATATCTTTAAATAAAAGCTTGGAAATCCCTACTGTCAAATCGGTATAAGAAAAGGATTTATCAGAAAACTCATGTTTTTGAGCGCATAGGATTTAAACATGAATATTAAGACTTTAAAATACAAATTATATGTATTCATTTCTGCATACATCTATAAATCAAGTATAAGTATACACAACTTCAAAATATCATGTACTTGTTTCTGAATTAATTGTATACTTAAAAAATTTGAGTACAAAGAAATTTTCATTTTTAAATAGATTAATGCTCCTTTATGAAGCAATTGTACTTAAAAAATATGAGTACATAAAAATGCTCATTTTTAAGTAGATTACTTTTAACAATGTGCTTCTTTTTTAAACAAATGTACTTAAAAAAATACGAGTACATGCAAGTTCTCATTTTTAAGTAAATTATTTTTGAGAGTGTAAGCACTTACGTACCAGTTTGTTCATATATTTGTCGCGTTTATATTTCCCCCCTAAAATACCCATGTAACTTTTATACTTATTGCCTATACTAAGGTACATACTTATTTAATTCTTACGGGGTTTTTTTTTAAATAAATCTAATAGTTTCACATTTGGTGCTTTTTTTAGATACCTTGACAGCAAGAGTTTCCCTTACAAGGCTCTGTAGTTGATATATAATTTACAAGATCAGCCTGGTTTATTTATTTATTTTTTTAAGTTGTTTACACTTTTTCAAACATGACCTGATACCCCATATTACAAAAACGCGTGTGTAACACAGACCTAACGGAATATATACATATATATATATATATATTAGACCTTAAAATGCAATTTTGAAAATTTCTGTCTGATAGAGTCAACCTAACTGAACACATTTACATATGTTCAAATTTTAATTAAAATGAACATTAGCTTTTCGAAGTTGAATTGCCAGATGCAATTGCAATTTTGAAAATTTCTGTCTGATAGAGTCAACCTAACTGAATACATTTACATATGTTCAAATTTTAATTAAAATGAACATTAGCTTTTCGAAGTTGAATTGACAGAATTTCCAGAGTTAGATTGTAAAATCATGGCCCAGTTGCACCATGTAACCTTACATAGTAATACTTAAAACGGAATTCCTATAGATGCATTTTATTATTGATCTTTCCATATTTTAGATTTTTTTTCCATTTACACAAGCTCACATTTATTTATCTTTTTACCAATGGAAACTGTGTAAGTGATTTATTACACTTTAGTTAGACGTGTTGTGATGTTGGGAATCCCTAAACGCAAGAAAACAATATATTGATGGTTTTATTTTGATAAATGAAAATAAATATTTTTTAACCGAAATTGAATTTTTCTGATTGTTCTCTCTGCAGGACAAAAGTTTAGCATAAATTTTTTGCTCATAAAACACATACATGAGATATTAAAAACAAAAATCTTCAAATTATGTAGGCAAATTCTATTTATATTTTTTACAGTTTGAAAATTGATTTGAATATGGCTTTTAAGAGAAATAAATCTAAAGTCGAATAAGCCAATATTTTAAATTATTCAACTTTGAACTATAAAGAGTCAATTGTGTAACCCATTTTTACGGATTTACTACCACAATTAAAGACATTCGTAGTTCTTAATATATATATATATATATTTAAGAACATTCAAGGTGAGCAGGATCCATGTATATTAAGTGCAAAACAAGCTATATAAAAACTTCCTAATATAGCTCAATATTCTCTGTCTGCTCATATTCTATTTTTTGAACTCGGCTTCTAAGTTCATATTTCTGTTCGTTTTATTTTTTAGCAAGAAAATTAGATTGTCCATTTTTGATACGTCATGGAAAATATTTAAAGACGATTAATGGAAATCATTGTTTTAAAATAGATGTCTTTGAATAGATTCATAGGTGTCTTTGAATAGATAGATTCCTAAATTACAGTGCTACAACCAAATATATTTATATTAAAAAAAAGTTCATAGGTGTCTTTGAAAGTTTTTTTATATTTGTATAAACTTTCTAATTTATCCATCTTGTTTTTCCAATAAATATAAAACATCTTTCAAAAAATGATATTAAAATAACGTTTTTAAACCTATATTTGTTAAAAGGAAATACCAAAAGACGGTCATTAGGTTTCAAAGGCTTTCAATCAAAAATATATACCATTTATAAAGAAATGCAAAACGCTATTCGATTCTTTAGCATGGATGTCTTTAGGATGATTTAGGATGTCTAAATGATGAGGACATTGGAGAAAAAAAATATTCTGTAGCTGTGCCATTCTCAAGAGGGAAAACAATCTTACATAAAACTGTAACGTCAAGTACACCGACTCATATTGCTCAAAATGCAAACAAGGATTGTTGACTTTAATTTATTACTTTCTTGCAAATTAGTTAAAATCTTAAACTTTAAAGTTAGTTCAAATTAAAAGTTTGAACATTTTAAAAACTGTATATGAGACGTTGGGATCCAAACCTCGTCAGATTTGATATCGAGAAAAATGCTTTCCAAAATTTGTACAATTTTTTGTCAATCTCTTTTAGGCCAGTTCTATCAGTACCAGAGGAAACTTCTTCAGCAAGTATAAAATAATTAAATTGGCAGTGCCAAAGTGTATCAAGCCACTTGATCCACTCTGGCACTAACAACTTGATACAGTAGGATCCCGATTATTCGAGTCCCGCTTAACCGAGTTTCCGCTTTAACCGAGTTATTTTCTTCTGACAGACTGATGGCTTCAAATTATTATGAAGCAGCCATTATAAATGAAGTGTTAGGTAAGATGAAAGTGTCGACGAAAAAGTTAGAATTCTGATTTTCTGGTCAGAATGGGGAAAAAATGGCCATATTTTTTTTTCAAAGAAAAAAAAAATGTATATATATATACATATAAAAATAATAATAATAATAATAAATATTATATATAAATATCCAAGTACCGCTTAACCAAGTTTCTGCTTTAACCGAGTCATTTTCTTCTGATGGACTGATGGCTTCAGTCATGGCAAAAAAAAAAGGCCATATTTTTTTTTAAATTATTCTGACCAGAAAATCAGAGTTCTAACTTTTTATGGCTGCTCATTCACCTTCACCTAACACTTCATTTGTAATGGCTGTTTCATAATAATGGAAGCCATTAGTTCATCAGAAGAAAAAGATCCATTCCAAAGGTATATAAGTTCGATTGAAAAAAAAAAAAATTAATACTTTGAGCAGAAAGAAGAGGCTACACCTGCAGTTTTCATAACACTAATAGAATCACATAATTGCCAATTTGTACGGTTTTGTTAGCTCTAAAATTGACTACAAATTTTTGCCATATTTAATCGTTGACAATTGTTAGATTTCGGCGATTGAATTAGGCTAAATTTACTAGTAAGTTTTAGTGGTAAGAAAAAAAAATCTTAGAAATTGGTAACTATGCAGTAGCGTAATACAGGAGTAAATAAATAAATAAAAAAAAAAAAAAAAAAAAAAAAAAAAACTGCAGCAAAATTGTTGGTGACGATTTGTGTAAATCCGGCTTATTCGAGTTTTTTGCTTATATTAGGTGAGCTTGGTCCATATTAACTCGGATAATCGGGACTCTACTGTATCCAAGTTACGTTGGACCAGCTCTTAACCCTTTATCTACTGACGGTACTTATAAGTACCACTCACTTTAAACTTTCATCACATAGTGAATATTACTAATATACTAATGATTTGAAAAAAAAAAAAAAAAACCATTCCTTTAACTCCACTTTTTGAAGATATATGGCAGTAATAGTTATGGGTTTGTAATTTTAGCGAGGAAGGAAGCCATCTTTGAAACAGTCGACGTGTTTTATGCCGGCATTTTGAACAGATTGTCATGTTTGTCTTTTTATTGGTGCAAACATAATAAAGGACATTAAATAAGTGTTGGACTTTGTATGAGTTCATTATGATTTTACAATACGATTTGACTAGCTATTTTAAAGGGGTAGGATACCTTTAAACTTACAAAATGTTCGAAAAATTTTTAATACATATTTTGATTCCGTAATCATTTCTGAGCAATATGCAAAAAACCGCATTAAAAAATTCTCATTATTTTACTAATTATGGCAGTTTTATTACGACTACATATTAAGACTACATAGGATAATTAAACTTTGCGTTGCGTTTATTCAAAACGATGAATTTTGATACTGCGCGCAGTGCTACTAAAAAACTATGCATGGCAATCAAAAGAAATTTTCAAAACATATTTATTTCTGTATTATATACAACTTAAAACCAGAAAAAGGGTAATATTTTATTTTTTTCTGTTTTTTTACTTTGAAAATATTTTTTAAAAAGTGAAAATTTTTAATTTTCTATTAGTTTTTTAATTTAGTCAATACTTTTTTCAAGTATTCTGGTTTTAGTATAAAGGTAACACTATTATGTATTTATTTTCACCAAAATATTCTCTTTAAATATATATTTTCAGATTTTATCATGCGCGCAAGATTATTTCTCTTATTATCATATATTTTTTAACTTATCATTTCAATATCTATTTATGAATCTAAAAGTATATATATTTTTTTAAATATAAATTTAAATACGAGCTTTATATTTAAATAAAGTTTGATTTTTATTTTTGACTTATTACACAAGTTTTGAAGCTTGGAACATAGTGATATTTTTTACGTTTTGGACGTGTTCAAAGGTTATTCTACCCCCAAGTGAACGGTGTATGTATTTGACTTAACAGTTGAATTCCTCGGCGGTACTTATAAGTACCGTCCGTACACTGAGTGGTGGAGAAAAACTTCTTGTTTACTTTTCGTTTGTATAGTTATCCATCGTTTTTATCTGTTTCATAATTTAATTACTAAACTGTAGTACAGTAATTTTTTCCTACTATTTCTTTTCTGTTTCATTATTATTTTTTATAGGAAATCGAAAAGTAGTGGCACCGGCTCTCTTTTGCTAAAATTTACATATGTATATTCATATATTACATATGTCGAAATGCGAGAGAACATTTCCCTGAAATATAAGCGTTGCATAACTAAAGAACTGCTAACAAGATCGAAACAAAAAAAAAAAAAAGTTTTATTCCTTTTTAAATAATTTAAAAGTTTTTTTTAAAGCTTACATTAAAATTTAATTAATAAAACTTAATTTTAATATTCAATAATTTTTCATTTTCAAATTTGAATGTTTACTCATTTTTCATGTGTAAAATAAAACTATGTCAGTTTAAAATTTTTTATCTTTAACTTGCGAGTGTCCTTTTGTTATTTAGTGTTTTTAACCCGGAAATGCTCGCGCATATCCAGGATATGAACGATTAACACTTTTCCTACAATAAATTCAATCGAAAATCATCATTTTTTTTTTTATCGTTGACATTGCTCACAAAAATAATTTGGCGATTACTTTTCAAAAAGTAGTGGTGAGAAATGTAATAACAGTGCCCAGCCTGGGTATGACATACCCTGCGCGAGCAATCTCGGGTTAAGAATTTAAATTTCATTTGAAATATCAAGTGGGTTTTCTGTTACGAGAATATTTTAGGAATAGTGTACTGATGGTACTTTAAAGTACCACTTAAATTAATTATCTCTAACGAATTAAATTTCTCAGGGGTGAGAATTTTTTTTATGCAAATCCTTTAATTTTCATTGCAGTAACTGAAAAAAAAATTACATGGAAAAAACTGCAGTAGATCATAATACAGTAGATAAAGGGTTAAAGTGGCTCTGTCACTTGAATAGTTTCGAAATTAATAAAATTCATTATGTAGTCAATAGAGGGTATGACATACAGTACTTTGACACTACCACCACAATAATGTGGGGTAGTCCACCCTGGTTCTCAACACCATGAAATGTTAGACATTTTATGTTAAGATGTAAAAAAGTTGTTTAGATTAAAATGCATAAAAGAGTGTAACTTGGTTACCAATTTTCTCGATTAACCGTTACTCGTAAAAAACGTAATGGTATTTTTAAAAATGTAGAAATAATTGTTTTAATTAATTTTTGTAATTTCCTGAATTATAATTTAATTTTATATCTTTAATCTAAAGAAGGCTATACAAATAATCATGTGTGACATTTATATTTTAAATACATCTTCTTTAATATGAAAGATTCCTTTAGGACTGCTCTCAAAACCAAACTGGCTAGTTTCTGACACATTGCTTGATTCACTTTTTTTTGCAAACGTATCAACTTAGCAGGCGCATTTATCAAGAAACTATGTAATCGAATTGTTTTTCCCGTTTTTCTGTAAAAACAGAATTTTCAGAAAATGCTGACAAAGTTGATATATTGGACCGAACTTCAGGAACAGCGCAGGAAATGGAAAAGAGATATCAATCATATATAACTTAAGATGCATTTAATTTATCGGAAATTGAAAACACTGTTCGATTACAAATCACTGCAATAATCATATCTGCGTGTAACATGTTTTTATCTTCAAAAATTAGTTAGGAGGTTTCGCGTTGTTGACTGGCGAAAGAGAATATTTTTTCTTTTTAGAAACGCCTTAAGTATTGCAATTCTGTGTGACACTGATTTCAATTGTTATCATTTGTAAAGGTATAATGGTGTATGTGAAAAGGAACACGGTTTACAATATTTGAAAAGACTTAAAGCATTTAATGGAGTTTACATTGGCGAAAACACAATGGTACACACCTAGTCCTAATGCATGATAGCCACCGATTTTGTGGAAGTGGTCACCGTATGCAATGCCGTATGTACGGGAAATTCAAGTTAAGCTATCCATTTTGACTTTTGACTTAGCAGCTTTGGGTTCTCAATGGGCTGCACCTGCTTACGAAAATATTGTGTGTTGATAGTTGTACAAAGAGAACAATTCGAATAAAAACTATTTAGTTTCAGCCCCTTAATGATCGGGTGGTGAAAGATCTACAAAATGATGAATGCTGGAGTCTGTTCTCTGTCCAATCAGAAAAAGTAATGACAAAAAAATTTAACTTTACAAATTGGAGTTTTCCCGTTTTTGTTTTTATTGCTAAATTTTCAGCTAAGAGATAATAAGAAAAGGGTACTAGCTTTAGTTAGAAAAAGTGAAAAGAAAATTCGTAAAGTTGACGCCATTTTGATCGAGGAAAGGCAGTCAGATCAATCATGCTAGGGTAAGCAAAAAAAATTTCATCTTGAACACTGCCCATCCTGGCCTCAATCCAATTACGGACCTGCACCTTAATAAGTTTTTTTTTTTTTTTTTTATGTAGCTATTCTTTTTTGTATATATCTAATATGTAGGTATATGGTTTTGCGATATAATATTTAATTAAATTAAAAGCTGACTTAAGTATTAATTTGATTGGTGTGAAGTTATTTTTTGGTAGTGAACTACAAAATTGATGATCAGAAATGGAATGCGAAGCGC
Organism: Maratus speciosus; assembly: GCA_963932465.1. NCBI lineage: Eukaryota > Metazoa > Arthropoda > Arachnida > Araneae > Salticidae > Maratus > Maratus speciosus. Next base: position 307,365,274 of record OZ010788.1, on the reverse strand, counting down.
GCCGACAAAAATGTCATGCATTCTATTCTCGCAACGATGCAAAGTGTTTAAGCGTTAAATTCAGCAGGTCGACAGTGTGATAGTTAATCAAAGTGGTCCCTTTAATTATGAAATTGTGATGTTTTATTTAATTATGAAGTGACGATTATCATACATTCGTTTCAAGACGGATGCCTTTTTAGAAGTGGATGTGTTTACTTCTTTTTACTTTATTTATTTATTTTGTCTAAGATTGTCGAAATCAAGGAATTAGAAATGGCTCTAAAATTACGAAGTCGTCAAATGTTAAAATTTGACAGATTAATTTTTGATAACGATGATGACATACAAAATTGGCAAAGAATCCTGGACTATACCGGATTCCCATTTGAAACCAAAAGTGAGGAATGTGAAGAAAAAATCATAAAATTAGTGATGACTTTTCAGTTAACGAGTTAATTACAGTTTGTAGCGTCCTGAGTATTGATAAATCGGGGTGTTAATATGATTTAATTGTAAGAATAATTTCTGACCTTTGTGATTTATATATGTTGAAACCAAATATCAAACAAGGACATTAACGACGATAGTGATACTGAAATCTAGTTATTAAACAAGGGCGTTGAAAACAATTCTCTTTTGAATGATAAAAGTAGTTCTGAAAATAATATAAGAAATGATTCTTAGAGTACAAAAAACGAAATTGTGCAGTTTCTAACTCACGACACTTTGCTTAGCCTTTCCATTAATTTTAATGATGTAAAAAACATGATTGATATATTTGAGGTTAGTTTATATCAAGATATTTTAAGATAGATGGCCATTTTTTAGATCATTTCGTTGCTTAATTTAAGTGGCTTACTTAAATTGATTTTAGCAAAATGATGCTTGACTGTCAAAGAGAAAGTAAATTAAATTCTTCAGAATATGTGAAAACATTATTAATTTCTGACTTTGGCTCAACATATAATTCCACAAAACACCGTGAATTGGTATGAAAAGGGAAAATGAGATGTAATGAATTGGTAGATGAATATTTTTTAATCATGAAGCAATTATGTTCTCGGAGTAATGTTGGAAATTCTGCACTTATACAATATGTTACAAATGGTATAAAACACCCTGTTGTAGTATCGGCACTCGACTGGGTAGCGAAGATTATCGAAACGACCACTACAGCTGGTAAAACAATAGAATTAAAACTCAATTCAATTAAAAAATAAAACAAATTAAATTAAAAAACAAGAAATAGAGTATGTAAAATTTAATCAATTACACCAGTTCTAAACATGAGAGCTCAACAAGACACAATTCTGGCTTTAGCATAACTTAGCACTTTCCACGGGTTCAAAACTAAAAAAAATAACTATCTTCGTCCAGTTCAGAGCTCTTAGAACAACCTTATCGTAGCTCTTTGAAGCACCGACTCTCTTCTTCACATTTCACCCTAGCAGGGTTTACGCAAAACATGTCTCCGCTCCAGACATTCCACAGCTTCTCCCCTACAGGGTGCAAATACACCCTTTTGTTCTTTCACAAAAGGAATAAATTTCCTTTTATGTGAAAAATACTGTTTCACTAAGTTGTTGATACATTGTATTTAAGAAATCTTTTGCTTTCGTATGTTCTAGTATGTATGAATTTAAGCAAAAATTAAATATTTGTGAGAAGTTATGTTTGATCACGAGAATGTAAAACCAAAAGTTGATGTTAAGACTAAAATTAAACTAAAAGTGGAATTTAAGAATAAATCTAATCCAATAAAGCCTGATAACCAATGCAGTTGTTTTTTTAACTGTGTCAGGGATAATCATAAAAGGATTAATTGCAGAAATAAGGACAAAGTTCTCCTTTTCCATTTCTTCCAATATGGCCACAAGTCTTTCGAATGTAGTAAAGAAAAATAAGTGAAAATTTTATAATGATCATTCTCAAATAAATATGATAACTAGTTCTCAGAATTTAATACTTAAAGATGTAAGCTACATTCATTAAATTTAATTTATTTGTTTGATACGGTTAGCCAGTGTACAATTTTGAAGAAAAGCAATTTTGATAAGATTAAAGATTATGTAAAATTAGAAGCAACAGATATACGTTTAACTGAATTGAAGGAAAAATGTTTCAGACAAATTGGCCACTTTCAAGAAGAAATCGAAATTGATTATTCGAAATTTGAAACTCTCATTTCTGTGATTAATGATAATTACATTGATTTTCATTTGATTATTGGTACCGACGTAATACATAAAGGTACTTTAATTGTTTCTAGTAATGGTGTAAAAAATAAATAAATCTAAAAATTCACTGATTAAAGTTAAAAATTCAAGCGAAATTGCTCTCAGGTTAAAATTAGAAAGCCCTAATTTTTCTTCATTCCAAAACCGTAATCAAAGAGCTCTAAACCAAAACAAAAACTTACCATTTAAGCAATTTAATTATTCCAGCACAGAAATTAAAGAATTATGCTTAGAAAATGAAAATTTAATTACCCAAGTTGGATCAGCCAAAAGGAAACAGAAAGTGTTGAAACAGAATTAACTGAATTAAAAGAAGGATTTATATCAGAAACAAACAAATTCAAGAATCATGGTAACATCCCTAAAATCTTAATTGTATGACATGGAGGTTAAATTAGAACAAGAAGTTACAGAAAGGCAGAAAATTTCCGAATCACACATAAACTTAGAGAGGTGTATGACCCAATTTATTGTCCCAATTACATGAAGAAGGGAGACGCGCAGAGCAATATGGAGTATGTTTAGTAAAATCTATCTACCAATCATTCTAAACAATTAGAAAAGCAGTTAGTCGAATCAGAATCAGAAAGTCTGTTATAAAAGAAAAACCACTAAAAAAAAAAGTTTCAAAGAAAATTAGTTGATTCCTAAGAAGATTTCGATAAATTTGTAGCAAGAATTAATTAAATTTAAGAACAAAATTGAACTGAGTAATGAGTCAAACAGCCTCCAGAATAATTCAGATTCCACAGATTTTGAAATTAAAAATAAACTGTCGTATTCCTCTAAAAATGAGAGCAAACCAAATTTCAATGTAAGGAGTAAAGTAAGTCTTAGAAAAGCTAATCCAAAGAAAATGTACAGTAAGAAATTATTGAGTAATACCCTAGGACAGGGGTCGGCAAGTAATTTTAAGTGGGGTCCGAATACTTATGAAATATTTTATCGAGGTCCAGAGACAAAAACACATAAGTAATATAAGTGCTTATTTCTTTTTATTTTTACATATACATACATATAATAGAAAATAGAAAAGTCAGGTACTGAAAAATTACTATATACACAAGTATACGTTCTGAAAATTTTTGCATAAACATAATAAAATAGAAAAGGCAAGTATTCGTTGAAAAATTAATGCCAAAAATTACTCTTGCGGTCTTGAGACAGTTTTTTTTTACAGCTTGGTTCACGTAGTCAACAGCTAATGCGAAGAGTATCTTCAATCCGTTAATCTCGAAAGTTATTTATTCTTCAAAAAATACATTTTGGAGAAAGTTGTTGCACATATGTATGTGGAGCAGGTCACATATGTAGTAGCTAGATTAATAGCTAGTTTTTTTGCAATTTTCATACTTTTCTCAGACATCTTAGCAACTATGCATCAATATTAAAAAACGAAAATAATCGCGCTATATTACTTGTAAAATATAAGAAACATTGAAAAAGCTATCGCTCAAACGTATTTATTATATGTAAATATTAATAAATTATTTATTCAAATTGAAAATTTTTGGCGTTCCAGGCTTCGACCTTCCGCGGTCTAATTGCGGACCGCAGTCCGCCTGTTGTCGAGCGTGGCCCTAGGGAAATTAAAGATGTCCTTAAACCGTTATGTGAATTTGAAGATGAATCAGAAGAAAATTATTAGAAGTTATTAAGAAAATTATTAAGTTATAAAACAAAAACAGAAATTTACAAAAAAGAAACCTCGTGATAGAAAAGAATTTCTAGAAGAAAACGAAAGTAGATTTGACAAGTATTCCTAACATGAAACCGACAATTCCGAAGATGATAATTATATATCGGTTTTGACAAGCATGATCTTGATTCTGACAAATCCCTTAATTATGAAGGAAATGTGATATTCCGAAGAAATGCTCAGATTTTATCCAGTTGTGATTGTGAAATGTGATGAAAAGAACGAATTGAAGAAAAGACACAGAAGAGACAAAAAGAGAAAAAAAAGATGAAAAAGAGAAGAAGATGAAATATCTTATGAACTGTTGACTTTTAACCTTTGAAACACCAGTGCTTGAAACTCGATGCAGTTGAAAACGGATTGTTTTGAATATAATTTTGTATAAATACCAATCGCGCTGAAAAAGAAAAACAGTCCTAATTCTTAAATTGTGTTGCTTCTCGTTTCAGATCAACATTTCAATCTAAACTGAAACTTTTTAGTAGATGCGCACGCTTGGTGATTTTTAAAGTAAAACTTCTAGGGAGCACGCGAGCAATTTGCGCTAGTATTGCCATTAGGCAAATACTTTTCTAAATTGGCATGAAATGGGCTACTTCATGGATGTCGCCGTGTAACCAATGAGAATCATATTTACGAAGTTTTACTTGAAGTAGCTCTGAAAAGTGTAGAGCAGCAAATAAAAAATAACAATTACGTGTCATATTTCTATTTTTAAGAAATGAATTTGGCATAGGAGATGCTGGAAATATCCTCCCTGAATTTCCAAAAACATTTGAACATGAATCATTTTTTACAGATACAGTATAATTTTACAAGGACTATGGCCTCCAAAGTGACAATATGTGAGACTTCCATATTATGGAGTCACCTGAAAGGGGCATGCTCCCATAAATAAACCATTCATACAGGATGAAATTACACTATAAAAACCACTACGATATAGGTAGTGGCAGCAGAGATTCGGGTAGGTACTTTCAGAAACATGTAGTGTCATGTTTAGCTGTGTTTGGGATCTCAGAGAGGACACTATCAACACCTCCTGCGACAGCTTCATTGCATAAACATACAGGTACGACAAGGAATTATTCTATTTATTTATTTTTTTTAAATCGCTTCTTCTACTATTTCCTAAACCGTACATCTTTCAAGACTATCTTCATGTATAACACTCGCTATAGAATAGTTATAGATTCAAAGAAAACTTTGAATTTTATATACAACTAGCAGAACTACCCGGCTTCGCCCGTGTCAATTTTAAGGAGCCCTCCAGGTACAATAAATTAAAACGAAATAATACGGCATTCACAATAACTGGAATTTGTACATTCCCATTCACAAATCATTAAAAAGACAATCAAAAAACATGACGTTATTGTCTCGCAACCATAGTAAAATCCCTGAGCTTTAATAACAGTATACGCGTTTTCTTTGGTGGGTGCAAGAGAAAAATATGATAAAAAAAGAAGAAAAAATCCACCAAATCGCGCAGCATATAGTGAAATTCTCGTTTGTATAGTATATATACACATTATAAAATGAAAACACAATGTCAGTGCCCATAAATTGTGCCCCATAAATTGTAACCCATAAATTGTGCCTTTACGGACTTCTAAACACAACACAATTTCATTTTTTACAATGCCGAATTGAAAAAAGTTCTTTCAAATAAAATTTGTTTGAAAATCGTTTCTCAATTTTCTGATTTTAATGGATTTTAAAGTAATTTTCAAGCATGGATATTTTTAAAGGTGTGTGCAACCCAATTACGAAAGATGAACCCATTTACTCTTAATGCAATTGTATAAAGAAAAGACATGTCTATGAGTAACGCTAGTATCATATTTTCGGTGGCAATAACCTAACACAACAATAAATTTCTTTTTTGCTGCAATTTAACCTCTAAACATCGCACATTCGATTCTTTACACGTCTTATAGAAAATAAAAGTACTTTCAGTAATATTTATCTAAATTTTTGATGGATTAACAGATTTTTTGTGGATTTTAAAGTAAGTTTCAAGCATGAATATTTTTTAAATATGCTTGAAACCCAATTACAAATTATTTACTCAGTTATTCAAAAACATTGCAAATAATTCAGATTTTTTTATTTTCGTGTAATATTCAATAACCGAATTGGAAAACGAAAATAAAACACCAAATATAAAATAAAATAAAACACGAATTTAACAGATATCAAATCAAACTACTCAAAATAATCTAATAAGTATATTTTTTTAACTTTTAAAATTAAAATACATGTTTTCTTTGTCACGCGTAACAGAAATATACGATTAATATATACGATTTCTCACAATACGGGGAAAAATACAATACATGCATCAATTATAAGCTTTGATTAAAGTATTAGATCAAGAGGGTTTCCACTCTAATAAAACATCACTCTTAAACGTAAACTTAATTTTTTCATTAATAGAAATTAAATCTACAATGATTAGATGAAATGATGTCATTTTCCATAAATTTTAAATCGTGACATCAGCCAAGAATTTTTTTGAAAAGGGAACTAACTTTTATCTTTTTACTACAGTCGGACCTCTATTTAACGAAGTCGCTAAATCCCGAAAAAAAGTTCGTTATATGGAAAATTCGTTAAATAGAGAGTCACCTTTTAAAATACTTTAAACTACATAAAACATATTTTAAACCCATAAACACTAAATATATCTATTTGTTTTATATATTTTACCCTTCAAAAAGAAACTTGCAAGGGAAATAAGAATGAAACAAAACTTTGTCTGAAAATGCATTGTATTTTCAGTTAAAAAAATAAGTTTACATTACAATCACGATTTTTTATTATGGTCGATAAACTGTTTGGAGGAATACCAAATTTTAAAGCAATATTCTTTTTCTTCACGCTTTTATCCACCACATCAAGATTTTTTTTCTTTTATGCCAAGCACTTCCTCTTTGACATTTTCGAGCTAAAAGAACTGAAATTACCAGCACGACTGAATGATCTAGGTAACGACAGACTCTAGTTAAAGGACACGAGGCAGACACTTCTTGGATGAAAAGCAAATAATCACAGCGATTTTACTGCTCTCGGTGAGTTAGGTGCTGGTAAGACCTGTTCATGGTCATTGATCATCATAAAATGTAATAAAAGAAAGAATAAGTTTGAAATGTCCAGTAATATTTCGACAAATAGGGAGAAAAAAATTTTAGATTCCAAGAAAAAGTTCGTTAAATAGAGAATGCACTTCGCTATTTGGAGGTTATTTTACGAAGAAATTCGCGAAATGTTCTTGGTCCCAAGGAAAATTTCGTAAAATAGAGAAATTCGCAAAATAGTGGTTCGTTAAATAGAGGTCCGACTGTATAAATCACAGAAAAGGTAACTACTGAATCTAAATCAATACAACACTTAGCTATAACGTATAGCTATAAGATATGGCTGTAGTATTACTGTATTACTAGGGGGGGGGGGGGGGAGGTGAGTCAAAGCACCGCGACCAGTGGTCTATTGTGCTATCCCCGAAAAATGAAAAAGGAAACATCCTCACTTAGTCCCTAAAAGACCAGTAGCTGACATAAAATTCAGCAGACTTTTATAAGAATATCCAGAATTTCCCATGGCTCAATCAGATGTCGACCCATGTGTTCGAAACGGTAAGCAGCATATGCCTCACAGTTACAGAGCACATGTAAGGCAGTCTCCTCTTCATACTTACAACCCCTACAAAGAGGGTCATTAACCACCTTCATAATATTAAGGTGTCCATTAAGTCTACAGTGTCCTGTTAGCAGTACCACCATATTTCCTAAACTATTCCTTCTGAGCCCAATGAGTTCCTTTGCGCTTTTACTAGGGCATCCGCTATTGAGCTCTTTCGCTTGTCTCTGTCCACTTGAGTCAAGCCATTCTTTATACTGCTGCTCTCTTAAAATTCTAAAAACAGTAGTTCTAATGCAGTCCTTAGAAATACCAATAGCTGGTTCTTGTCCAATAAATGGAGTATGGCTGTAGTATACAATCGAAGTAGTAAAAAAAATGTAGGAGCCATTTATTTTTACAGTGATTTTGGCTACACATTGAAAAGATTTGATAGAATGTGACGTCATATCTAGCCTTTATTTTCTTTTTCCTTAATTGTTTTCATGAAATTTTACTGTCTGTATTAAAATAGATGTTTTAATCTAAAAAAAACATTCAAATTAAGGTGCTACGTTATTTTACCGCTCTTATATTTAAAGTTTTTATTTTATGTATAAAAAGAAATTGCATTTCCTGTTAAGAACGATGTCAATTTCAAAAATGAAAAAATATAGCAAGAAAATCTGAATTTTTATTGGCAAATAAAAAATAAAATACACGCATTATCGCTAATTTTTCACATTTTTGTGTCATGGGTGTGGCATCAGGAAATAAACAATTTAATTAGAAATTTTAAAAAAGATATTTCTATGGTGTAAGTTGGTAGAAAAAAGGGATAAATAGTGGTCTGATGATTTTTTAAAGTTGACAGTGATCTTTTCCACATTCTAAAACGTATGTACATGAAATTTCGTGCAAATTGGTCAAAAATTGAAGATTTGTATACCGGACATACACACAAAGAACGGCTTTTATATATAGAGATACTAGGGGACTCTGCCCCCTGCAAGCTACGCTTGCCAACCCCCGTTCAGACACTGCAAAATCTAAAAGCACGCTAATCTGATCTTTTTAAAAAGTTAGAGAAGATTGAATTATACTGAAAAAACTTGTAGCGATCTCCCTGTAAACGGATTTCCATTCAATTCCCTTTGAGTGCAAAAATGTAAAGCAGAATCAGTTGCTGTTAAGACATCCAATGGTTGTTTTCGTGTTTGAATCACAATCTGTTGCCTGTTATATCTAAAATCTGTCGCCTAACTATAAGATTAAATGCCAATAATGGTTGATCGTAAATGTCACATTCACTTGACTTTAAGGAAATTACACGTGTTTACGCCATCAAGTGATTTTTATTTCGACGTTTTATTTATATTTTTATTAATGTTATACAAATTTATTTGTTCTTTCGTTATTTAAAATAAAAAATTATGTCATTTTGTATAATTTGGCGAATGGTTTGGCGATTTATATAATTCGGCAAAATTGGTCGATGGGAGAAGTAGTACCATTAAAACATTGCTTTGAAGTTGAAATGAAATGTCATGATTTGTTCTATTGTCATATACGCACCGGGTTTGGCGTACATTTTTTTTGCGACAATTTGGCGAAAGCCTCGTTTTCGAATACCCGTTACATATGTATTTTTAAATTATTTTCTGTTATTTTTAAAATGAAATAACAATAAATAAAAAAAAGTTTAATTAATGACTATAGAAGAAAACAATTTATAACATTTTTTGTAAATAAAAAGAAAATAAAATCAAATAAACACTTATTAACAAATTAGCAACAATAGCCGGATTACCATATCAGGCAAAAAAACGCCATTTTGGCACCAATTAGGTACGTTGCGTATATGACATCTGTGCGTAATATATACAATTTTTCCGTTTCGTTTTAAAAAAAAGAAAGAAGTGAAAGCCATTTATTTTAAATGTTTCAGTTTTAAATGAAAGTTTTGTATTAAATAAAATGATAATGAAATACAAATCGAATTATAAATAAAAGTAACATGATACATTTCTTAGCATACATTTAAGGGAGGCCAAAGTGGTCGGCAAATTAGTTTAAAATAATAACCTTTTCTAAACTATGAAAAAAAAAATATCTGTTATGATTAAAATTTGAGTTGCCATCATTAGAAAAAAGTATATAAAATTAGAAAAAAATTAATATTTCGAAAACTAATTCAAATTTAAAAATTCTAATACCAGTTTTGAGATCTGCGGATCAATACGAATTTTTGGTGTTAATTTCATCGCAAAGTATTCCATATTTTATGAGAAATCGCTGTGAAACATAATCAGTTGTTTAATTAGTCGTTTCAAAGAATCGTTTCATAAATTCGTTTCATTTCAGCCGTTTCATGAAATCCATTTCATAAATTCGTTTCATTAGGATTTTATATATATAGGGTAGATGTACTTTAAAAAGCTCTCTGTTTTACTTAAAAGGCGACTAAAATAATAAGCGATGTTACAAGTTTAAAATGTACATTTTATTTAAAACCTCTTAGTATTTTCAAGCTGTATTTCCCAAGCCCATAATCAGAGAATATTTTAATAACGAATTGGTGTTTAATTATACAAATACGTCACTTCGTTTCGAATTGAGAGAGCCAATAATTCTCTCTTAATTTTACATTATTATGATTTGTAAGTAAAACATTGAGCTTTTTAAAGTTCATATTGTATATTTTATGTTTGAATCGAGATGAAATATTGCGTTTCGTCTTATGATTTTATTTACTCTGAATTTTATTTTGTGCTTTGTGTTTATTTTGTGTGTGTGTAACGCCAATTTAGGTTAGATATAAAGCAAGATTTAAATATGTTTTAAATTCTAGCATAACTTGCATAAATGGTCTTTGATATGTATCAAGTTGAGGAAAAGCAATAGTTGCATTGTAGCCTTCCACATTTTACTACAGGTACCCACCAAACTTGCAAAATCTAGAGGGTTAAGTTACCCTTGTCTTGTAATTGTATCAATTTTGTAAGATAAAGTAATTATACGATAACGGCTCGGAGAACTACTAACGGAAAGTGTACTTCATTGTAAAGGTTTATGCTTTTACTAAAATAATGGTTATGCTTTATCAAAAGTTCTCGCAAAAATTAAAAAGTCACTTTTTGAATTTATTTTATTTTATTAATAAGAAACAGACAACAATATTGACCTCAAAAAACGAATTTTTTTATGTTTTAAAAGGATTTTTCTTCTTTTTTTATTAAACAAAAGTGTAAAGAAAGACTTTACAATTCCATTAAAAAAATTAATTTTTTTATGTTTTAAAAGAATTTTTCTTCTTTTTTTATTAAACAAAAGTGTAAAGAAAGACTTTATAATTCCATTAAAAAATAAATTAAAATAAACATTCATGGCTGTTTTGGAGACGTTGCTATTTTTGCCCTTCTAAATTAGATTTCCTCCCCACGTATGTGCGTTGTTTACAAAGATGTTATTGTCATTTGTAATGAGGACAATCAATTTCAATCGACCGGTATTTTGACAATATGATCTAAAGGAGTAGTGCTACTCGGCCTGCAGATCGCATGCAGCTCTCGAGTTTTTTTTTTTTTTTTTTTGGTTTTTTTTCGGCTTCGCATGTGGGTCTCATAATTAATATATATATATATATATATATATTTATATGAATATAAATAGATATGTGTGTATATGTATATATATATATATATATGAATATAAATAGATATGTGTGTATATATATATATATATATATATACACACATATCTTATTTTTACATATACTTATTTTTTTAAAAGCTCGTGTTTGTTATAAAATATGATACAATAAAATTCTATTAAGACGGACATACATTACATACATACATTAATACGTAACATACATTTAGAGCTAAGCCGCAGAATATATTTCGAATTTAAGAAATTGTGCAAAACAGATTTCGAGCATCTTTAATTCAATATATTTATCTGATATGGAAGTTAGTCGATTGAAAGTAATCAAAAATAAATACAGGTCTTGTTTAATGAATGTGTTGTTTTTTCAACTCTTAAAAAATTTTATCAATTATTTTTTTTATTCAAACATTCTTTTTTTTTTTTTTTTGAGAGGTTGCGAAATTGTAAATTGACTACATTTCATTGTCCGATGGATTTAATTAAAATAACTTTCATACGTTTTGCCATTTTAAAGTTTTTTTTCTTTTTCTTTTTTAGCTAAAATTGAACCATGTAATTAAAAATGCTTTTCAGGTATACAAGCATATACTGTTACAATTGTCTGAAAAGCAGGTTTTGAATATTTTTAATTTGATTAAAAAATATCTTCCAATTGTAATAATTTAAAAATTAAATTTAATGGTGCTGCCATCTATTTTCTTATTTAAAAAGTTTAAGGATTTAATAGTTAGAAATTAACTATTTGGATTTATTAATTAAAGGATAAAGTATTTTGAAAAGAATATTAAACAAAACCCTCTCTGCGATCTTTGATTACACTTATCCACTTGTTTTTTTGTTTTTGTTTTTCAGTGTTTCAACAATGAACAAATTCCCACAAACCTAACCCATAGGATTGGATAAATCGGCAGGATTAATCACTTTTAGCGTGGGAGGAGGATACTGCGAGGCTATGGAAATTACAAATTTTGAATATGCATGCATATAGTGACATAATGTTGAGCGGTTACAAATATATACATTGTAAAGGTCTGAACTATATCAGATTCGCCATATAGAAAGAACTAATGAATTTCTAAAACAGAGTAAAAATATGTTAAAGTCCACTAAGACGCACGGCAAGATGAAGTAAAATACTCAGTCACCATCAATCTTGGACATTTGACAATCGGTGACAGTTTGCTGATGCAAAAAAACAGGCGGAACTCTTGTGAACTTTAGCGTGAGAAAATATCTCTCAGACCTTCTCACATGAACAGATGTTTAGAGAGTGCGTGTGCAAAAAAGAGGAGGTGCTCGAGGTGTCCACTCAGGAGATAGCGGAAAAGGTCCCTGGGAGGTTCTTGAAAAGAACGGACAGTTAGTGGCTGAGAAACTCACTATTGTTTTTAGAGGGAGATAATTGAGATATATATATACGAGAGGAGGATGCAGAGGGGAGAGGAGATTTTGGCTGGAGTTGGAAGAGCGACTTTTGGAGTGGAGAGTTTGAAGGCCGAAAGGGCCGGACTTTACGATCCCTAGTACCGGGGAATGATACCCGAATCAGCGGCGACAGGGCACCAGGGTGCCGTCGCGGAAAAGGAGATCTTAATCTCTGAGACTAGACAAGCGTTTTCCGTTCAAGTAATGCAATGCCTGTGGACGTAATAGACTAGCTGCCACCTTCTCATAGACACTATTTCTGATACATAAACTTTTATTCAACAAAATTTACATTGTTGTGTACATAGCGACTTATCATTACTCCAGAATATCTTTTATTGTGTTATAAAATAAATTTCATGTTATCATATTCTAAGAGAGTATAAGTTGTTAAGCCTTCGCAGTTAACACCCTCGACCATCGCTACCGCCTTCTTAGGACACGGCACAACATTGTCAACCAACGAAAATTTCCACAATGACAATGAAAATTGTTTTATAAAGTTGGTCATTAACAGTTTATCTACTTTTATTTGTTCAGGGTATTTTAAGATTATCTGTCTATGTAATATAGATAGGACAAACGTGCCTGTGCGTAACACTCACATCATTTTGATATTAGCACCACCTAACGATTAAATTTCGGTTTTGAAATTGTCGCTACTGCAATTTTTTTTAACTTCTAAACATCGCATATTTTCAATTTTTGCACTTCCATACAGGATGGGGGGGGGGGTATCTACTTTTTAATGTAATTTGAAAACTGTGTCGCAATTTACTCATGTATTCTGTTTAATAATAATAATAATAATAATAATAATAATAAAATCAAGTATGAATTTCTTAAATATACCTCTGTCGTGTGCAGGCTCCATTCTGAAAGAATAATAAAGCCATTTGTACTTAAAAGAATATATGTAGTTCAGTATTTGTCCCCAGCTAATTTTTCATAACGAAATTAAAACTTCATGAAATCTATTCTAATAAAAGAAAGTCTTGCTCTGTTTGCGATGGCTAGCGAAATCCACCGGACGTACAAAGCTGAAAATATTTGTGACAATAGCCCAAAGTCTCCCCTGATGCACCTGAGACTCAGAATTTTAAAATTCTCATAAATAGTTGAGTTATTAATTAAAAATTGCAACTCACTCTCATCAAAAGTACGCTTTTTTCCCCTCCGCTTGCTTTCGGTTGGGTGGTTTATAAAGCTTCGCTCATCAAAAATGCGGTTTTTCTTTCCGCTTGCTTTCGCTTGATTGGTTGTATAAAGCTTTCGCAGAAATAATTAAATAAACCGGTGTAAAATTAAGTAAACCAATTTGAGTTTTTGATGTTTTACTCATATATTCTGTTTAAAATAATAATAATAATAATAAAATCAAGTATGAATTTCTTAAATACACCTCTGTCGTGTGCAGGCTCCATTCTCAAAGAGTGACTGTTTTTTCAACTAAATATTAAATTTTAGAACGAAGGTTAAACACATGCTTTGGAGACATATTTATTACCGATGAAAATTTAAATAAATAGATTAGTTTCAAATGACATCACACCCTAGCAACCAACTTGACAATCTGGCGGGCATTTTGTTTGAAAATCGGTTTTCCGGTTTTTCTCTACACTGTAAAAAAAAAGAGTATTAATTAGGCTGAATTTGGGTTTATGAAATGCCAAATGGGGGTTAAATATTCACTGCTTTTGGTGTAAAACACCGAAATAAATGTTATCATACTCTGAGAATGGTTTATTGTTATTCTTTCAAACAAAGTGTCGAAGACAAAACAACAAAGTTGGTGAATTTCTTAACTTGCGATCTGTACAAATTTTTCGCGTTGCCAGCAGTCTTTTTTTGTTCGTCAGCAGACGACAGCAGCCATTTTAGATAAGACATTTTATCGTTTCGAATGCGAATTTCAATTAGAAAACATAAGGTAAGCAAAGTAATTATTCTTCATAGATTTAACAGACAGGACTAAATAGTGTTTGTATAAGTGTTTCTATTTGAAGCATACATACGTGTTTACGCATATAAGATATAGAGAGCTCAGGAACATTTTTCATGTTTCGCTTTCTTCCGGTAAATCAGGTTTTCCGAGTAACAGTGTCTCAGCATTAGTGCCAATTTTAATATTTTTTAAGAATCTCTATTCACTTATCAATAAGGATACTCTAAGATTCATTTTGAGACGTTATAATGTTAATATATTCCAATGTTTTCCCTCTGAAGCATTAATTTTTCTAGGATATATCGGTTTGTTTACACATTCTGTCATTTTAATCCTAGGTTCTCAGCATACTTTTAATAAAATTTTACTATGGAATTTCTCTGATTTTCACATAGGTTATTAATATGAGTGTCCTCTTGAGTATTAATTTGTTTTATACAGTGATATAGTGTATTTTGAATTTTTGAAATTTATTTAATAAATTGTAAAACCCTCATGTCCGAGCCGGTACCGTACTTTGGCAGCTTGTTTATCTCCGCAGTTCCGATGATTTTACTTGTTCTTAGAAACCTCAATGTGAGATATATTCCTTTCTTTAATTTGACATGACCAATTCTGGCCGTGCCTGGGTCATTTGGCCTAATTTCTTCAACGTTTCATCTGTAAATGTTTATCCCCCCCCCCCCCCAAAAAATGCAATTTCATAGCTAATTCTACAAGTTATAGAAATAATTCAATTCAAAAAGCACATTCATATCGCATAAAAAGTTATGCCAGCACAGAAAGTTATATCACGGCATTCTTTACTTTCTATTTGACGATCATATCAATGATAAAATGTTTTTCGGCTCGTCCATCTCGAGCTTTACTATTTTTATAGGTCCGTTCAAAAGATTCAAGTAATAAAATGTAAGGAAGTACTTTTCTAAAAAAAAAATTCTATTTGAATGGAAAATCTCTTTTACTTTAACCTAAACAAGAACATTTTCACTTGAACACACTGCAATGGAAAGGGTTTAAAATTGGAAGTATACCAGTCACTTCTGGGATATCAATTTGCAACACAAAACGCTGATACACTGAGGTTCATTTTTCCACAAATTTCGTTTATTTTGAACTTTAAAAGTTAAATCTGAAGCTTTGTTAAAGTGGAGCAGTAAAAATAGGGGGGGTGGGGGGGGGGTTGGATTTAAACCCCTGCAAAAGCTAAAAAATAAATACAATAATTTTGGGTTATTTGAATCGCTAATTAATCATATTAGTCCTTTTATGAATCATAACTATATGCCAGTATTAGTAAAATAATTGCAATACTAAATACGCATAATAATGTGATAAATATGGGAATGGATGGGATAATATAGAACATTTTGTTCCTTTTTTTATTTGCTTTTGTATTAATTTTTTTTTTTTTTTTTTTTTTTTTTTTAGAGTGACATTTGAAAAATAATATCTCATTTAAAATGAGAAACGCTGTCCTTTAAGATATTTTTTTTGTCTCATATACTTGAGAAATTTATAAAACACACCAAATCAGTGGTGGTGTAACTTTACACCAGAAATGGTGGCAGCTAAGAAGCGGTGTTTCTTTACACCAGTTAATTATCGGTGTTTCGTTACACCAATTTACTGTTGGTGTTTCCTTAAACCACTTTTGGTGTCAACTTAGTTGCTACCATTTTTGGTGTAAAGTTACAACTATATTTTTTACTGTGTACTTTGAATGGTTGAGCGATAATATATGCTGAGAAATCGGCGATTTTGATTGGTTAGTGGAACATCGGGGGCACTTTGTTGAAAAGCACCAATCAGATAACAAGAAATATAGATTTTAAAAGTTAAATAAAAGATTAGAACACTCCTTACTGGCTCTTTTATCACTAGAAATTAGATAGTGGGAACAGTAAGTCTTTTCATTCCAATGCTTTCTGTTGCTGTAGCGAGTAGCAACCTTTTATATAAATTAAATTCTTTTTTTTTTTTTAATTTCAGAAGTGTTTTTGTTTATTTTTAAAGACATTTCTTTCATTCCTGTTTTATGTTTTTTAAATACAGTCCGAATACTGTTTTAAATGCATGTTTCAAATTTATGGCACGTCTGCTATATGGCAGCGGAGTTCCATGTCGTATGTTCGTACAGAACATATTGCGCCCTTAATTTATGAGTAGTGGTTATCTTTATTTCCGAATAGTAATTTCAGCAAATTTCTTAAATTCTTATTTCAGCCCTCTGCACCCCCAACTAATATATCTACGGATAGGCTGAATAACGGAGTTTCGATGGATATAGGTTTGTTTAGAACAGAATGCGCCCTCTGACGGTGGAAAATGGAACTAACATATTTTATAGTTCGCGAGCAGTACCCTTGCTATACCCTTGCTATCTGCAGCATGGAGCAACGACCCGTGTCGGAGGTTCTTATAGATCATATTGCGCAATTAATTGAGTGCTAGTTACCGTTATTTCCGAATAGTAATTTCAGCACATTTCGTAAATTTTTATTTGAGCCCCCACCTCGTGAGTAATATATCTATGGATAGGTTAAAAATTGGAGTTTCGTTCGGATATAGATTTGTTAACAAAAGAGTGCGCATCCTAGCGATGGAAAGTTGAAATAAAAGATTTTGCAAAGTGTGGGTAGCACGCCTGCTACACACGGCCGGAGGCAGCCGTGACCCATGTGCGTGTCGGATGTTCGTATAAAACATATTGCATCCCCTAGCGACGGAAAGTGGAACTAAAGTACTTTGCAGCGAGTGCGCGATTTGGATACAGTTAGATACGGTTAGGGTTAAGTTACAGATAGGTTTAGGTTAGGTTACGGTTACGTTGTAGTTAGGTTACAGTTATGTTACGGTTAGGGTTAAGTTACAGTTAGGTTAGGGTTAGGTTACTTTTAGATTATATTTAAATTAAGTTAAGTTAAGGTTAGGTTACGGTTACGTTTCAGTTAGGTTGTGGTTACGTTACTG
Organism: Maratus speciosus; assembly: GCA_963932465.1. Lineage (NCBI taxonomy): Eukaryota > Metazoa > Arthropoda > Arachnida > Araneae > Salticidae > Maratus > Maratus speciosus. The sequence goes on along the minus strand of OZ010788.1, from coordinate 307,347,723 downwards.
CTACGTTACAATGAATTTACGGTTAGGTTTTATGCCACAGGATGAACATTACGCATGTTTTGATTATAAAAATATACTTAATTTTATACAATAGCTCTGAAATTTTAATGATCGATTGACGGATTAAAGAGTAATATAATTAGTTCAATGTGTTTAATGTTATAATTAGTTCAAAAATAGAAAAAATCCCTCAATATTTCGATGTGAAAAAATAAATAGTTGCGTGTATAACAGTGATTTTTACAGTTAAATATCAATATTTTAGCGCAAAAATTACGCTGTCGTCGGAAACATAATCCCCCCCCCCACACACACACACGCGCGCGTTTCCCATTGCAGTTACTTTGAGTCTTTTTACCTAAGTATCCTATTTTTTAAGCCGATTTTTCACACAGTCTGCGGGCAAGTATTTCAGACAAAATCGAGTAAAGAAATAAAATCATACAAATTTCAGGTTTATTTACGAATGTTAGCACGAGCCAGGGCAATGCCCTGTTGGTCAGCTAGTTAATAAATAAATAATCTATGTTAATAAAGGAAAGTTTCGCTCTGTCTGTGTGTGTGTCCGCGATAGCTAGAGAAATTTAGCGCACGTACAAGGCTGAAAATTTGTGTGAATGTAGTCCAAGACATGTCCGAACGCACCTGAGGCACAGAAATTTAATATTTTGTTAATTAGTTATTAATTAAAAGCATTAAAAACCCCAATTAAATTAGCGAAAACAGGAAAGAAAAGCATCGCATTTTATTTCAAGAGCTTACACCTGCTCGGTTCTTCCAGGAAGGGGAAGATATGGCAGAAACCAGAAAAGTGCAGGTTTGCAAGAAAGATAGGAGACTAAACATTTTTGAATTATTCGATATTTTAAAAACTATTCGAGATAGGGATTTGAAAATTTGGACACATATGCAAAATAAAACTCTATCTCAGAATTTCAAAAAATTAAAAATTTCGGTCCAGAAGTTGCTATAACATCAGTAAACTCGTTAAGAAAAAAAAATTCCTTTCATTAGTAAGCTGCAAACGATTTGTCTGAAATCACAGTTGAAAACCAAATTGAAATATTTAAAAACCAGAGTGGAATTTTTCCAATAAATTGAAAATTTAAAAAGTTTATTATTGAAAATTTAAAAAGTATTTGAAGTAGGGATTTGAAAATTTGGACACAGATGCAAAATAATATTCAATTTCAGAAATTCTAAAAATCAAAAAATTTCGCGGCCAAAAACATGAAATATAAATTAAAAATCATTATTTAAAGTGCTATCTTTTTATTTCAATTGAACATCTTAAAGCGGTTGTGTTAAATTTACTTTTCTGCCTCGGGGATACGTATATTCAATTACTTTTGCAGAGGAAATCCACGGTAGGAAATTTTAAGTGATATTTAAATTTTAAAAACTAATTGAAGTAGGATTTGAAAATTTGGACACAGATGCAAAATAATATTCTATTTCAGAAATTCGAAAAATCAAAAAATTTCGACGACAAAAACCTGAACTATTAATTAAAAACTTTTTAATGAAACGATTTTCTTTTTATTTGCGTGCGGATATTGTATCTGCTATGATAATATATGCTTTCACATAGTAGATGAAAATAACAGTCACAAATTTTAAGGTATGTTAAAATTTTAAAATCTATTTCAGGTGGGGATCTGAAAATTGGAATATACACGTAAAATTACATTCTATTTCATAATTTTGAAAAAATCAAGAAATTCCACCAGTAACTTTTTATTCTATCGAAAAACTGATTTTATAAGCGAAAAGAAATGCTAAAGAAAATAAGTTAAAACTGGTGTGAATGACTAAGAACAAAAAATCTTCTTAAAACACCATCAAAAATTTTTAAATGCTCTAGGCCTTTCAAAAGATCTGAGTCTTTCAGTACTTTTCAGTACTACCATTTAATTTATTTTTGTATTTATTAATATTGGCCTGTTTTTTATATTTTATTCATTTGTTTTTTTTTAATTTCACGTGTTTCCATATTTAATTATATGTATTTTTTATTTTTATTTTTTATTATTTTTTTGTCCCTCCTAATTTTTGCCCCTCCTACTCTATGTTCTTTTGTTTTGATTATACCCTTCAGTGATTGGCTGTTGTCTTCTACTTTCCTATTGGCTGTTGATTTCTAATTTCCTATTGGCTGTTTCTTCAGCTTGTTTCCTTTCCCTTATCTCTCATTTCAGTCTTGCTGCTGCTTTCATAGTAGAAGCACATTTTCTTTGCGCCTGACGATGAAAGATTCAGATCTTTCGAAAGGCCTAGCGCATTTAAAAATTTTTGATAGTGTTTTAAGAAGATTTTTTGTTCTTAAAGAAATGCTATTTTATAGCAAATTATTTAAATTTCAGCATTTTTTTAATTAATCGTCATTATTTTAAGTCCGATTTTTTGAAGAAAGTCTTCGAATACATATTTTTATAACATATAAAAATATTAAACAATACCATTAATTAAATTAATTTTTTTTATGCGATTTTTAGCTCTTTTCACGTTTTGAGGCCATTTTTCAACATTAGTGAAAGGAATACTAGCTTCATTCTTCTAACACAATCTAGAAAATTTTATCTTCTTTTCATTACAAATTATTCTGAATTCGTACAGCGATTTTAAATTTTTAGCGAACTTTTTTATACGATTTTTAGTGCTTTTTCGCATTTTGCGGTGATTTTTTAAATTGGTAAAAGGAATTCGGTTTCAAACTTTTAGCCTAATGTAATAAATTTTGTCCTGTGCGATTTATAATTTGAGATATTTTTAATGCGATATTCAAATAAATTTTTAGCGATTTTTGGAGATCTTTTGCGCTTCACGTCGATTCTTTGTCATTCGTCAAAGAATGCCAATTACAATGTTTTACCCGATTATAGTAAAGTCTCCTGCGATTTTTGAATATTTAGTGATTTCTAATGAGATTTTCACAGGGATTTTTAGCATTTTTCCAGTTCCACAACAATTTTTTGACATTCATAAAAGAAATTCGGTTTCAAACTTTTAGCCTAATATAGTAAATTTTGCCCATTTCAAGTTTCGAATTTTAGCGATTTTTAATGTGAAATTCAGTGTAACGTTTAGAGATTTTTGCGTTCAGCGTCGGATTTTTGTCATTTATGAAATAATTCCGATTGCATTGTTTTACCTATTTTAGTAAATTTCGACTGCCAGCGATTTTTAAATATTTGCGATTTTAATACGATTTTTAGCATTTTTAGTAAATTTGGACTCCAGGGACTTTTGATTATTTAGCTATTTTTAATGCGACTTTCAATGAGATTTTTAGCATTTTTTCGAGTCCAGCGGCAATTTTTTGACATTTGTAAAAGGAATTCGGTTTCAAACTTTTTGTCAAATATAGTAAATTCTTTCCTCGGCGATTTTTGAATTTTAACAAATTTTTATGGAATTGTCGGTGAGTTTTTTTAGCATTTTTTGGCATTCTCCGCCGATTTTTTGTCTTTCATGAAAGATTTTCGATTACAATGTTTTGCCCCATTTATAGTAATTTTTTACCCCAACAATTTTTGAATATTTACTGATCTTTAATGCGATTTGCGAAAATTTAGTATTTTTTAATATTTAGCGATATTAGAGTTTCATTGCGATTTTGTGACATTCGGAAACGGAATTTGTTTTTAAACTTTTAGCCTAATATAGTAACTTTTCTCCTCCTCGATTTTTGCCTTTTTAACGTTTGTAATGTAAATTTTAGGGTTTCACGACGATTTTGACATTCGTAAAAAGAATTCTGTTTCAAACTTTTATCCAAATATGAATTTTGTTTCAAACTTTTACCATTTTAAAGTAAATTTTCTCCTCCGCGATTTTTAATGCGATTTTCTGTCTTTTTTTCCCAGTCCGAGGCTATTTTTTGACTTTCAGAAAATGAATTCAGTTTCAAATTTTTAATCTAATGTAGTAAATTCTCTCCTATGCGATTTTTGATTTTTTAGGCTATTTATTGAATTTTTAATATTTTTTCGTGTTTCATGGCGATTTTTTAACATTCGCAATTGGAAACTTGTCTTTTAATATTGCAAAAATTTGTCTTTCGTGATTTTTTATGTTTTTGCGATTTTTACGTTTCTTCAGATCTGCGGTGATTTTTTTTTTTTTTTTATCTGGTCTAGTAAATTCTGTCTTCTTTTCAATAAAGTTTATTCGGATTTCGTGCAGCAATTTTCAAATTTTTCTTGAATTTTCCTGTGATTTATGGAGTTTTTTCGCGTTCCACAGATATTCTTCAACGTTCGTAGAAGAAATCCTGTCTTAATCTTTTAGCCCGATATAGTGTTTTTTCTCCTCTGTGACTTTTGATATTTTTGTGGTTTTTAGCGTTTCGCTGCGATTTATCTACATTAGTAGAAGGAATCAGGTTCAATCATCTTGCCCATTATAGTATTTTTTTTTCTTCACAGTGAAGTTTATTCGAATTTCCTGCAGCAATTTTTAAAAATTTCGCGATATTTTATTGTATTACAGATATTTTTACCGTTTTGTGCTATTTTTTGACGGGCCCGAGAGACGGATCAGCTAGTGTTAAATACTAACGGAAGATCGTCGTTTTAGTAATTTTTGTTTAAGCCATTTTTACGGCTCGATTGAAAATTTCAGGTTAGTTTAACGAAGTGTCTCCGTTATAGTGATTGACAAATTAACAATCGATCAGTATGTTGCCGAAGGCACTGGCACTTCAGCATGTCGGCAAATGAAAGTTAAGAATCTACTTTTTCGACTGCCAGTTACCGTAATCGGTCTCCTTATGGTTATATATCGGCAAGCGACTTACACCGGCAAGTGACGCAGGACCGATAGCCCGAATAAATTTGCCAACATCGCACGGCGGGGCAAAATCTCGAAAAGCTGACCAAAATATAAAAAGGTTATTTAAATGCCACGAATCTTCGTACACAGGTATTTTTCAGGATGCTGATTGCGATTCTAAAGTTAAAATTCCAAAAAACAAAATGACGGATCCAATATGGCGGACTTAAAATTAAAATGCTTTGAAAGTTATTCAATTTCTATGAAACTTCGTATGCAGGTAGGATACTAGGTACGATTCAAAAATTAAATTAAAAAAAAATAGGTCAATTAAAAATAAAAACAATTAGATTTAAATAAAATAAAGTTTTAATTACCTTTTAAGAAATAAAGATTTAAATACCTATAAAGTTTCGAGGCTAAACGTTACAAGGTATTTTCAAAGAACTCGGGTATTTTTAATCGAAATTAAAGGATGAATTTTTATTTATGAAATGCAATTAAGTACATTAATGAAAAGTAAAATACTACAAGGTTTAACTTTTATATTATTAAAATAAAACGAAAGGATATTCTAAAATTCATCTGAATCATCTGCAGTTTACTAAGCAGATTCTTCAGAAGGGGAGGTGTCGAAATATTTTACGGAAGTTTCTTTGCTTCTAGGGGCAAGGATATTAATTTCTTCTATGGTAATTTACATAAGCTTGAAATGAAAGGATCTGTTAACATTAAAAGGCGCAAGAAATCTTCTCGATACCTTTCGATCGATTTGTTGCACTATTATTGAGCGTCTTCCGATATTTGCCCAACTGACAAAAATGAGGAAGCTATTATTTCTTTTCCATGAATAAGTAGTTTGCGCACTGAAGTTGGTATATATAACTAGGAATACAATGCTACGAATTTACAAGCTGTTTGTGAGCAATAATCCACGAAATTGATCCAATGAATATTAAGAAATTACTTGTAATATGCCGTGGAATCGTTTGATTAAATCTTTGTGTACGCTCGTTATGGAAGCAAAAATTGTTGAGTTTTCAAAAAATCGACGAGCTGTATTGCCATCATTTGTGCTTCCAAATCCGGGCTTTTGTTTATCGACGAGAAGACCTAACTGTAAACGAAATCCTTTTTGTAAATTTTGTTTTGTAATTTCAATTTTTTTCCTTCTCGTCAGGAGTGCGTGCTTGCTATTCCTTTACAATGTATTTTTTGTATGCCAAATACATCCTGCATTCATAATATCTTATATAGCCATGTAACGGGGACATCCCGAATTGTAAATTATCTTCATTCACTTTTTTCGGTTTGAAAATGTCATCCAAACTGTTTTGAAGTTGCTTGACACAGGTATCAACGTTGAGTTGACAAATTACTAGCAATGGCATTAAAAATTTTACCGTCAATCATCGTTAAAGCTAGTTCGTAATTAACGACTACTTATTTTCTATCGATGACTGATTTAAAAAGAACAAGTTTACTCTTCTTATCTGTAATATAATCCATTTCACTGACATTAGCTTCCGTATTTTCGTGCAAAAAATGGATTCTGGTGGGCCTAAAAAATCAAGGAGGTGAAGGTCTCGAACTTTTACAGATTACGATTTCTGAATTCTTCGCAACACTTCTACGATTTATAGTGTAACTAGAGAAGTGAAAAAGTTATTTGAACCAGATTTCTGCCATCATCATCGCTAAATTTTTGTTTAAAAGTCCTTTGACCAGATGTGCCATCACATCTCCACTAGCAAGTCAAATTCAGATTGCTAATGTTCTCGAAAGTCAGATTCTTAATAAATTTCCGTTAGCATTAATAAAATATATTTAAGAGTATGATCTAGAAAAGATTGCAGCTGACAAGATAATTGTTCTAATTACAATAGAATAAACAAAATTATTAGCTATAAAGATAAGAAAATGTATTTCGATCGGACCGATGATAGAGAATTATTTTTATTTTTTGTTACTAATCGTGATTTTAAATTCATTTATGCTTATAATTATAATACTTAGTATTTGTAATTTGTTTGTAAGTAATGCATAATAATCTATCCCAAAACTGAATTATCTAAAAATTTCAAAAATATTTTACTGTGAAAGGTAATAAATTTCAGAGTTTTTGAAGCGACTAAAAATGTGACATTTTCACTTGTGGTTGCAAAACCCTGCACGAGATGCAGAATGGCAGTTTATGGCAGCTGATTTTTCCATTATGCATTAGATAATAGTTCACGCTATTATTTCCATTATATGTCGTTGCGGAACACTGTGGAACTTGTATAAATTTTTTTATGTTTGAACGCAAAAAATAATTTTTTTTTTTAATTTTTATCAAAAATAATTATGAAATTATTAATTTTTATGTGCTTAATATAATTTTTGTAACACGCGCAAATAATTTACACACGATCATCGTGTGAATCCATTTTAAAGCATTAAAATTGGATAATATGGAAAAAATGTAGCACGTGTTTAGAGGGATCATTGCTTTGCTCTTTTTGTTCGCCTCAAATGATAATCCTCCAAGAGTCACATTTGAAATGATGCAAGTTGTCAAGCAAGACCAAAACATTTTTATAAATATAAGATTCTGACCCTCCAAACATTATTCTAGCCATCTCTATAGTCAAAATAGTAACTTTATTTTTCGACTTTTGGCCAGCTTTTCGGGATTTTGCCCCACTGTGCATCGGTCGGAATTCGGAATATTTAATCTTAGCCGACATTTTTTTATATTTTCTTTCCAGTAAGAGTTTATTTGGTAATATTAAATATATTTTTTAAATTAATGGTTTTTATCTATTTTCTAACTGTTCTTCAAGGAAGCATTATAACAATATGAAATAAACCTGTTATATTTTTATTCTTATGTATTATATATGCGTGTGTAATAAATAAAAGATGTTATTGGGGAAATAAAATGATTTAAAATATATATATATGTATATTTCATATAAAATTCTAACAGTGATAAACAGGAAAATTGTAAAACATAGCTTGTATTTTTGTATTTTAAAAAATGTTTTGAATTCATTTTAAAAAGGACCTACAATTATTTGAATCATCAAAAGAAATTTTAAATCGCTCCTTAAAATTATTATTCGTTATAAACTTAATCGTAGAAAGAAAAAAAATACTTCATAAGTTAATTAAACTTATTTTCTAATTATATATTTATTTTAAAAGTAATAGCTAATTTTCTTATTTTATTTTGAAATCAAATTACTAAAAAGTTTAAAAAATTATTTTAAAGGTTTTAAAAATATCAAAAAATCTACCCATCTTTTTTGCATTAAAATTTAAAAGAAAGATTCAGAAATCTCCCCCTTCTAAAAAATTAGTTACCAAACGAAAAAAAAAAGATAAATTAATATTTCCATTTCAATTTAAGATTTAAAAATGTTGATAAGTAAAAGAATTAATATTGCTACATAAACATTAAAAATATATTCTAAATTAAATCATCAAAAGACATAAAATGAATTCTTATTCTAATTAAAAGTGATTAATTACCATTTTTTTAATTAAAATTAGTTTTTCTATGTTACAAATATATATTTCTTAAATTAACACATTTAATTACACTATAATTTGTAAAAATAAAACTTTATTAACAGAAAATCCTCTAAAATTCACTTATTTTATTAAATAATTAAGCATTCTTAAATTTATAAGAAAGATTCAGAAATATCCCCCATCTAAAAAGTTATCTACCAAAAGAAAAAATATATATAAATTAATATTTTTATTTTATTTTAAAATTAAAAAATTTTGATAAGTAACAAATTAATATTGCAGCATGATCATTAAAAATATGGTCTACTTTAAATCATCAAACAACATAAAATGAATTCTTATTCTAATTAAAAATTATTAATTACCAGCTTATTATTTATTAAAATAAGTTTTCCCATGTTAAATTTAGCATATATTTTGTAAATTAACGCAACGCATGTAATTACATTATAATTCCTGATAAGAAAATTTTATTAACTGAACTAAACCTCTAAAAATAACCATTTTATTAAATACTTAATGCTTCTTAAATTTATAAGAAAAACCAATTCGTTTGCTTTAATTAATTCGCTAAGATATTTATTTCATTCGTTTAAATATTAAATTAACTTTTAAATACATTCGCATAAGACAATTACAAAAAAAAAAAAAAAAAACTTTAAAAACACTTCGAAATTTCAATTTTCCCATTTAGCGTTTACCTAAAACGATAAACCATCACTTATCGAAATGCCTTCTCCTTATTACCCTATAGAATCCTCTCCTCAACAAGGCGCAGTGGCCAATTAGTTAAAGCGTTTACCTTCTGTGCTTAAGGGCTCAGATCGAACTCAGCCTCTTTCAACACCAAAATATGCTAATTTGAAATATTAGCAAATATACATGCCAAGATGGCTCATAGATGGCGCCATCAAAATGGATTTTTTTCTTTTTATGCTGGCGTTGAGTTGCGACCGGCATTCGCATGGTTAGCTATCGGCGTGCTTTCAGCATAGTGTTCTGCCGATACCAGATCGGCGGCGTGTCTCATGAATCGAACCGCATTCGCGCGGCATATCAAAAAAGTTACGGAACCCGTAGCGGTAGCCGCTATCCGCGCCAATACCGCCGGTAGTGGCAAGCGGCTGTCAGCTGATTGCTTTCCAATAGCTTTGTGTTTCCTGGATTGCTTATTATACTATTATTTAAGTAATTTTTGATATATTTAAAGTAATCCCGGTTTATCTCAGCAGATGTATGTCGAAAATATACGATGATTACGGTAGATATTGAGACATTTTGCGATTATGATTCAATAATATGAGGATAAAGACACATAATTGAATCATTCCTGTTCATGATAATCTTTCATAATCCGATTAGGAAAGATCGGGTTACTGATGCTGAATATGGAACATCCGATTGCGGAAGTTGATAATGGATAATCTGAATTATAGATAATCTGTGAGAACGACGGTGCCTATTTTAATGCACTTGATTCATCCTTACACGATAGTTTGAGCATTCTTACAGTTTCAAACAGCGCGGAGTTCGCATTTTGTATTGACGGGAAAGTAAACTAATTTTAAAATTACTGTACATAAAATTTATAACCTGAATTATAAATAGGTCACGTATTTCAGCTTTATGTTTATTATAATTTATGAATCACTGAATTTCAAAATTGGTTACGACATTAGATTTTTTTATTAATATTTCTAAAAAATGATTTAAACTAGTATTTCAATTTCGTGCGTTTGGTAATCATTATGCACATATATATATATATATATATATATATATATATATATGATAGATAGATAAATTAAGTGTGAGGGATAATATAAAGCTTATGAAATAGAAAAAGAACAAGATATTTTTTTGCACAACTATCAATAAATATATTACTTACTGTTCTACTTTAAATTTTATTGGATGTTTTTGAGTATTGTAAAACCTGTCTTACAAAACAGTACTTTCAAAACTTAGTATTATATTACATACTAATGTTATAAAATATTTTAATAAATTTTTAATAGATTAAAATTTTATCTAAGAACTTTTTGTTCTTGAATATGGCTAATATTCAAAGTAGATTTCATTCAATTTGTTTACAATTTTATGAATATCATTTTAAACATCTAATTTATTTTAAAAAGCAGGCTTAAACATCTAAGCATATTCTGAATAAAAGCTTTTAATTTCTTTGGCAGATTTACTTTCTATCTTCTAAATCCAACAAATATTTACCTTACAGCACCCATAGTTCATCTCAATTGTATAAAGAAAAATAAAGTGTGAACGCATGAAGAAGTAAATTTTGAAATTAAAGTGCATCTAACCTTTTTTGGAAAATTCCATAATGAGAAAAAAGCCAGAAAATACTGTAATAAACCAAAAGTTCTGAGATTTCCTTTCTTTGTTCACACTCAGTACAATTTTTGTGAAAATAAAGTTATTTTTATTTAGTGGCAGGAGTATATTTTTTTTAGTCTTGTACTTTAACATTACGTACTGTTGTCTTTTTCTTGTGTTTGTAGTACTTTCGATCTCGCAGCATATTGTCAATAACTACACTGAAATAAATGAAGTTCTCAAAGATGAGTAAATAGATGTACTCATATCGAACTGAGATGTTTGGATTAACAATGAACCTATGCTTTCTCAGTTTTAAAACATCACCACTTGTTATCAAGCCCAAACAAAACGATAATTTAGTACTTTGTGATGGTTTATTTCATTCATAAAAGATGTTTATTAATAGGAAAACAATTCAATATACCCTGGAGATCAGGGAAACAATATTACATTTTATACCTCGGAAGAAACTATGTCTTTGCGTCTCCTTTATAATGCGTAAGGATACATTAGACTGTTGTTATGAGTGCTTTGTATATTCATTTCATGCATGGTCAATCCCGTCTATGTGCTAAGTGAGATGGATTTGTTTATGAAAAAAAAAAAAAAAAATGAACGGGATTTTCAAGATTTCGCTGACAACTTTGAAAGTAAGTGGTATCTGTTAAATATTCAATATAGTGTTTTTCTTGTACAGTGTAATCAGCTGTACGTTCTGTAAATATTAAATTAATGCAAATAAACATTAAGTTATGCACAGTATAAACGCACAGTATATGCACACATAAAAGTGCTTGAAAATAATGCTCTTATCATAAAAATGTTTGATTAGTTTATCTTGATAATAATTTTGCTATTTTTCCTTGATAAGTAATCAATTAAATGTTTCTTATTAATAAATTTGAGCAGGAAATAAATATCAGCACATTTTTACTTTAATCTGTAGTAAAGTGTCAGGGGACGAAGCACCTTTTATAAGAAAAACATTTTTCCTATTTAACTTGAATGTAATTTTAGCCCATGTTTTTACCTTATTTTGCTTTAGCACGTGTTACTAATAGGTCATCTTGGACGCCATCTTGTTTTACTTCATATTTTTATGACAAGAGCATTGTTTTCAAGCACTTTTAAATTGTTTTAAAATACTGTGCATAATTTAATATTTACATTAACACAATGTGCAGCAGATTACATACAGTAGGGGAAAAAATAACAGAGAACACTTACTTTCAAAACTCATATTTGAATACATACACGAGATCAAAAATGAGTGCATAACGCTTCATATTTGAAAACATCCATGTAATCAAATATGAGTAAGTACATGTGTTTCTCAATTTTTAATACATTTGGATCGGACCTACTTTGAATATGTGACGTATTTAAAATTGAGCACTTTTAAACTCAATTTTGGGAAATCCACTTTTTTCTGTGTAGCAGCCTTATACGCAAGTTATTTCTATTTAGTGGCAGTTATATATGTTTTGGTCTTGTATGATAACATTACGTACTGTTGTCGTTTTCTTGTGTTTGTAAATAACGAGAAGCTTAGTCTATTATGTTAAATATGCAAGTTATTTCTATTTAGTTGTAACAGTAAATATTTTTTCTCTTGTATGATAACATTATGTACTGTTGTCCTTTTCTTGTGTTTGTAGTACTTCTGACCTCGCAGCGTATTGTCAATAATTAGAAACCTAGACTATTATGTTAAATATGCTAACATGTTTTAATAGTAATTAAATAAAGTTATTATTAATCAAAAGGATGTGGGACTCATCAACTCCAAAGGTTAAATAATAAGAGTTCATCTGAACAATCGTCTACAGCATTCTTGAGTTTGAATTCTCCAGGTCAAGGATACGCAACCAAAGCTATTACGGACAAGTCTTAGAACTCACCTTGCAATGACTGCATGTCCTGAGACATAATCTAGATTAATTCAAAAAGTGACATTTTTGTATTGCTTTTAAGTCGATATGTTAATGGTCATCTCGTCTTAGATGAGGTGTTCTGTCAAAAAATCTTATATCAGCCTATTAGGTAGCTTTCTTTACAAAAAGCTACCTACTGCAGCCGTTCAGAGGAAAGCGATTTCAAAAAATTTTGGTATATTTTCATCGATCATGACCCCCAGACCCCGAAACCACCCTCCGTTCAAAACTGATATATATATATATATATATATATATATTTGACCTATGTCACACTGTAACTCCCGTAATTATGAACTGATTTTGATGTAATTCCGTGTGTACATAGTACATACCAATGTCTCGACCGAGTTCGTTGGCCAGCTTCATCCGCCGTTTTGTTTCAAAATGGTGGCCATTTAAAATTTTAAAAAAATTTAAAACTTGAAATGTGGTACCAAAAAATTAAAAATGGAAAAATATTTTTTTCTTATGTATATGACCTTTATACAAAGATTCCGGAGCAGTTTTTGTTTCGTATATATCTTAAAAAATGACTGAGTTATAGCATTTTGAATTTCTAGCGTGGATGAAATTTTGAAACGTCCTGAATTTTGTCACGCGATAAAAGGCGTATTTATGAACCGATTTGGATGTAATTCGGTGTGTACATAGTACATACCAATGTCTCGACGGAGTTCGTTGGCCAGCTTCATTCGCCATATTGTTTCAAAAGGGTTGCCATTTAAAAAAATTAAATTTAAAATTCAAAATGAGGTATTAAAAAATTGTAAAACGAAAAAGATTTTTTGTATGTGTTTGCCCTTGATACAAAGATTCCGGAGCAGTTTTTTTTTCTGAAAATTTGTTCTTTTGTTTATATCTTAAAAAATTGTTGATTTATAGCACTTTGAATTTCTAGCATGGCTAACATTTGAAACGATCTTGTATTTGTCACGCGATAACACACGTATTCGCCTATTTCGATGTAAGAAGGCATGTGGATAGTATACATCAACACCTCGACCAAGTTCGCTGGCCAGATTCATCAGCCATCTTGTTTCAAAATGGCGGCCATTAAATTAAAAATATATATATATATTTAAAGTGAGGTGCAAAAAAACTAGAAATTGAAAAAAGTTTCTTTCTTAAGTATTTGACCTTGATATAAGGATTCAGGAGCATTTTTTGTTTGTCTTTACCTTAAAAAATGGCTCAGATATAGCAGTTTCAATTTCTATTGTGGATGACATTTTGAAAAATCTGATTTTTTGCATGCGACAGCACTCCTATATATTAACCGATTCCGATGTGAGTGAGCATGTGCACAGCAATTACTAAGGTCTCGACCAAGTTCACTGCTTAGCCTCATCCACCATGTTGTCTTAAAAGGACAGGCACTTTAAGAAATTGCCGAATTTGGCAGCGAAATATAAGTTACTTTAAAGAAAAGCAGCTTGGATAAAGCTGACTAATTTCGCGAAATTCTCATTCATTATATTGATAAAAATTAGTATTGAATATCCTATATTCGGTTTCCACTAAATTGAGCTTCGTGTGTTTGAATGATATAAGTTGGCTTTTTTAACATAAGGATTATGAAAGTTACCTCTTCCTCCCGGCACTGGCCGGAAGGACTTTTTTACGTTTATATGCTTCAATTTTAAAAACGTGGATTTATTGAAGTTGTGAAAGGATCACCCTTTTGAAAACAGGGATTTTCCCGAACTTTCAACTTGCCAAATAATACTACAAATAATGTTTTGGCGCATTTTCAGAAGGTCACTAACCCTAGTCTGAGGAACAGGGGTAAGGGAGAGGGGGGCACCTTTGAACATTCTTTTTTAAAAGCCACACATTTCTTACTTGAATTATATTTATTGAATTTTAAATATTTCGTGAGAGAAAGAATGTAATTCTGCATCAAATGAAATAAAAAATTACAGTTTTTCAGATAAATAAAATATGCGTTGAGGCTTTAAAAGCTGAAAGTTTTCTGTTCAAACCTGCCCCGTGTAGGGGTACCTTTGAACAAGCTAGGGGCACCTTTGAACAAATAAACAAAATATGAAAATATTGACAGTTTTTATTAAAAACTGCGTATCTTTCCAAAATATAAAATAATAAGAATAAAATTACATAATTACATTTAACTGAAATTACTAATTTTTTATTATTTAATCAAATTTGTATCCACCAAAGCACATTGTTGAGACAGAACGGAGGATCCCTCCAATTATCTTTAATTGTGGCAACTTTTTTATATAATATCCTTAAAATCCCTCCAAATTGATATCTGATGCCTCCGGAAAATATATCGTATGTTATTTTTTACGAAGAAACCTGGCATTAAGCAATTTAATCTGACCAATGTAATGAAGAGTTCTTTTTGCATGAAATTGGACTAAAATGAAATAATTTTCATTCCAATTGTAATAGAAAATGGATAAAACCCTCTTTTATGAAATCTTGAAATAATGTTTACCATTGTAAATGAAACAGTATAGGGTTTGTTAGACAAATCTGCTAAATCATGAATTATTGTTGTGTGTCCTGAATTTGCCTGTAATTGAAGCCCTGCATCAGTACAACTTTAATATTAAGTACAGTAACACTTAATTAATCGATTAATTTTCATATTTAAAAATTTTTTGAACAATGATATTTAGATACATCTATAACTCTTTACTTCATTAATTGTTCAATGGTGCCCCAACTTTTCCGTTCAATGGTGCCCCATCACATGGAGTTTAGTATTGCAACTATTTATTCAATTAGGTTTGAAAATTTGAATAAAACAAATCTTATAAGTTTAAGCTAACATCTTATAAGATTATCAACAAAAAGCTTACAACTTTATTTTATTAAGTTTAGATTCAAGAAAGCAAAACATGCATATCTTGCTTAGACAGTAGTGTGTATGCAAAATAGTAAAGCTTTGTATTCTTGTTACATTGAATCAATATTACTGTGCTGCCGCATACATTTAAAAAATATAATCTATTTAAAGGAAAATATTTACAGTGTACAAAGGTGCCCCCAGTTCAAAGGTACTCCCCTCTCCCCTATATCTGTTCTAAAACCTTTCGTTACCCCGGCATCCATGAAATTACTATTACATTAAATTTCACAAGCAATCACTGATTACAACTGCTAATTCCTAATGGAAAATTACGTGAAAATGAAGCCACTCATTTAATTGTACCTGTTATGTTATATAATGTATTCCATCTTATGTAGCATACTATATATTTCAATTCTTATTTTCTATTTTTCAGTCTTGTGATCGAAAAAAAAATCTTTGGATTATCAAAAGCGTTTTAGACGTCTGCTCTGTTTAAACAGTCACCGAAATATAAGAGAAGGGTACTGATTTCTAAGTTTCAAAATGCGCTTTTAACAATGACTAAAGTAAAACTAATCTTACCATCTTTCCTATAGTACAGTATCTCGATCTGTCTTTCGGTACGTGCAGCCAGGGCCTCCCGTATGTGTTGCGCGGCCTGCTGCGAGGTGAGGGGCCCATGCAGGAACTCTGCGGTGGCCGGACGCCGCATGAGTTCGGCCCTCGAATAGCCCACCAACTCGCAGAAACCGTCGTTGCAGTAGATGATTGGGTACGAATCCACCTGCGCGTTCGCCAGCAGGAAGCGACGGTCTGAAAAGAGGAAAAGTATATGACATTAATTTCAGAAAAAAAGGTAAAAAATGCTAGAAATAAATGAAATGATTTAGTAAAAATTTCTTGAAAAAACAAAACACTCATGGGTACCTCAGAGAGCGTAATAACTAGAGAACAGGAATTCTGATTTTTCAAAATTTAGTGTCGCCCCCCCCCCCATTTCCATTACTTCATTTTCTTCTGATGGACTGGTGGTTTCTATTATTATGAAACAGCCATTATAAATAAAGTGTTAGGTGAAGATGAAAGAGTAGTCGTAAAAAGTTAGACCTCTGATTTTCTAGTCAGAATGGGGAAAAAATGGCCATAATTTTATTTAAAAAAAAATAAATAAATAAATAAAAAATATGGCCATTTTTTCCCCATTCTGATCAGAAAATCAGAGGTCTAACTTTTTACGGCTGCTCTTTCATCTTCACCTAACACTTCATTTATAATGGCTGTTTCATAATAATAGAAGCAATCAGTCCATCAGAAGAAAATAACTCGGTTAAAGCGGGACTCGGATAATCGGGACTCTACTATAGCTCAGTTTTAAGACTTAAAACACACGATTTTATTTATATAAAACGACGTCATCCAAATCCGCTGAAGAATTCCTCATTTACGATCCAATCATAAACATCTACAATAAAGTATGGGTAGGACGTCACTATCTCAGAATAATACACAAATGCAGCAAAAAGAAATCAATTCATTTATATTTTTTCAAAATAGCACGTATTTTAATTACTTTTTTTCAGTTTTTATGAGAAAGTGGCAACAAAAAGATATAATTGCTATTTTTCAACTATTTTCCCTTTATTTTCTACAGAAAGGGAGTATTTGAGTTGCCAAAATTAAACAAATGTCGCTAAAAACTAGAAAAAAATGAATATCTCAAAAACAAATGGAGATGCAGTTTTCAAACAAATTGCATTAAAAAGTACTTTTTTCCCAATACGACGGTATAAAAATGATGCTTAGAAGTTTAAAAAATTGCTATAGAGTATTTAATCGTAATGCTTTGTTTTACGGCTGGCTTCTGTAAGGCAACGTTATTTTTTGGCTACGACACAAAATAAGCTGGGATAAAGAAATAGCATACCGTACCGGGGGCTAATAAGTGAATACCCTCTTTTCATATATCAAACGTTTTATTGTAAATATATTGTTGAATAATAATCTAAAATTAAATATTCAATAAAAATCTAATTATTTATAAAAATTCAACAAAAGCAAAATACGAAAGAAATGATTTCTATTGTTCAAATATACATAGATTTTTACGTATCAAAAGAAAGTCAACACAGCCTATGTCAAACTTTTTTCAATTCAGTTAAGCGTTCTTTTCTTTCTGAATTTAAAAATATATTGCATTCAATCTAATAATCTCTTTTCAACTTCGTTCTTTGGGATATTTCGAGAAAAATTTAAGAACTTTTGTCGCAAAGAATCAAACATCCATGGAAACGTAAAGAAATCACTAAATTTGAAGGAAAAGGGAAAATCATTACGCGAAATATAGTCCAGGCAATAGGGAATTTTACCTAGCAAAATTAATGGTAGTACTGGAAATCGGCTTTCTAGATGTTTTTTGGGTCGCTGAATCCGAATTTGTAACTTCCCACCAAAATTTCCCCCGACAACCTCCACAAATTTTGGTAAAAAGCCCCCCAAATAAGGTTTTTATTAAAAAAATCAATTTTTTTATTGTTTTAGAGAAAAAGTATCTAGAAATTCAGAAAGTAGACAAAATTTCCAACAAATTAGATATTTGACATTATGACTTAGGATGAAGGGGAAGGGGGGATCTGCCTCGGAACATGCGCGCGGTGCTGCGTAAACTAAGTTGCGCAATTCCACTTAACCACTCACACGTTTACATTCGTCCTCCCATCTCTCCTCCGAACATTCTCTATAAGGTTTACTTTAAGATTTTTGGGTCGCTGAATCCGAATTTTTAACTTTCCCTCAAAAATCCCCCCCCCCCCCCCAAATAGTTGTTTTTAACTTAAATTTCTTATTGTTTTAGGGGGAAAGCATTACGAAATTCAGAAACTAGATAAAATTTGCAACAAATAGGATATATGACATTATGAATTAGGATGAACGGGGAGTGTGAGGGCTGCCTCGGAACATGCACTGCGGCGTTACATGCACTAAATGATGAAGTCCAGGCAATAGGGGATTTCATCTGGCAAAATTAATGGTAGTACTGGAAATCGGCTTTCTAGATGTTTTTTGGGTCGCTGAATCCGAATTTGTAACTTCCCACCAAAATTTCAGCCGGCAACGCCCCAAAAAATTGATTTATTGAAAAAATTTGGTTTTTGAGAAAAGAGCGCGGGGAATGTTCTAAGGCAGCCCCCTCTCTCCCCGTTTATCCTACGTCATAATGTCATATATCCTATTTGTTGCAAATTTTGTCTAGTTTCTGAATTTTGTAATGATTTTCTCCTAAAATAATAAGAAATTTAATTTAAAAACAACTATTTGGTGGGGTTTCGGGGGGGAAAATTTTAGGGGTAAGTTAAAAATTCGGATTCAGCGACCCAAAAAACTTAAAGTAAACCTTATGGAGAAAGTTCGGAGGGAAGATGGGAGGGCTAATGTAAACGTGTGAGTGGTTAAGTGGAATTACGCAACTTAGTCCACGCAGCACTGCGGCGCATGTTCCGAGGCAGATCCCCCCTTCCCCTTCATCCTAAGTCATAATGTCATCCATCTAATTTGTTGCAAATTTTATCTACTTTCTGAATTTCTAGCTACTTTTCCCCTAAAACAATAAAAAAATGGAATTTTTTAATAAAAACCTTTTTTAGGGGGCTTTTTACCAAAATTTGTGGGGGTTGCCGGGGGAAATTTTGGTGGGAAGTTACAAATTCGGATTCAGCAACCCAAAAAACATCTAGAAAGCCGATTTCCAGTACTACCATTAATTTTGCTAGGTAGAGTCCCTATACGGTCTCTATTGCCTGGACTAATAGGTGAAATTGCTTAAAAGATCCATACGATAACAAAAGAGATCTTCGAAAAATGCATTCGGTATATGTAGATTAAAACTTTCAATGGGCAAGAAGATAAAAATAGAGGACTAATATGGAACCATCTTTAAGTGTTTCCAAAGGAAATACAAATATTTAAGGATAGCTCTAAGAATAGCTCTACGCATACGCACCTTATAATGAAGGATATATCGTAAGAAACTACAGATTTCTAAAGCAATTTTTTAAAGCGTCTTCGATTTGACAAAATGTTTTAAAAAGAATATGAAATTTTGGAAAAAACATTCTCTTCATTAATGAGCCAAATTTGAGAATCTTTTGAAAAATTCAGTGACAAGTGTGTAAATAAGACCATGGTGACTCGATTTTCACCTAGGACTATAAGGTAGTAGCAAGTATCGGACATCTAATTTTCATTGAATCAACAATATATAAATATCGTCTTATATGAAAGTAGAGACATACCCATAGGGCGCATGCTCAGTCTGAAGATTCTGTCTTAACTATAGCAAACCATTTTACAAAACTTGACGATACTTGCCTAGAAGAGTTCGACTAAACGAGTAAGACATGTCTGCAAATATTATCTTGTCTAAGACCGAGTCTAAGTATACTTCGAAAAGAGTGGAGAAATGGCTATTACATCGAACGCCTGGACCTTTTAGACAATACACCACAGTCCTTGAAATTAAAACCTATTAAGGTTAGGTGATATTTGTGGTGTGTATCTCGAGAAAAAAATATGCCAGGGACCACTTCAAATGAAAAATATTTTGAAAAAATCTATAAAGAATAAATGACATAGTATCTCGCCCGACATAACAAACACTTTGCTGCAGTGTATGTGTGGGAGATTAAAGAAAGTGTTCCAATGCAATTAAAAGCAGACCAAATATTAATTCATAACAGTAATTTTTATTTTACATTTAATTTTTACCAACCACATTTTCTGTTTACTTTATTTTGACGCTTAATAAGTATAAAGGAGGATTCTTTACAAAATACTCTTTTATAAGCATTTAAGGGGTCTCATACCCTTTAAAATCTCCAACGACAGTGCAAAAGTGATGTAGTTTCAAGTTCTCATAACTTTCTAAATATTGAAATTACATAAATCTCTGTAATATATTAAGGCTTTATAAAATGTAAAAATAAACAATTATAATATAAAATAATAAAAGATACAGTTCATTTAAAAAAAAAAAATTCTCATGGTATATCACAATCCGCTCGATAACTTAACTTAGAATAGATATATAAATATAAAAGTTGTGTTAAAATGAGCTCTGACCTATATTTTATAGAATGAATTAATATTATTGTGAAAAGTAAGTATTTTCATTATTTTTTAATCATTAATTAATTTTTTTTTCATTTTTTTTCCATTTTTCAAATTCATTTGAATTGTTGAAGTAGTTTCTGCAAAAGACTTTATATGTCATTAATTCACTCTATGAAATATAGTTTAAAGTTCCTTTTAAAATAAATTTGATGTTGATATATCTATTCAAAGTTAAGTTATCGTATGGATTGTGACATACCACGTGAAAAAAATGTGTAATATTAATCGAACTGCACCTTTTATTATTTTACAGTGTGTCCCAAAAATATAGACGAAGATCAAAAATTACATCCCAAACTAAAATACCTTTCATGTATTTTCAGAAATGACTCGGATACATTTTGTAATTCATTTATTAGGATTTATTATAAAAATAATTAGAAAGCACATAAAAACTATGATTTTTTTAAATGCAATATCGCCTGTCCCATTAAATATAGACATCGTCTGACTTTAATTAGAAATATTATTAGTAAAAAATTTTTTTTCAACAGACGATTATTTATTCACATTTCTTGAATGTATGTATTGTATTCTGTTCTGACTTTTATTGGTTTGGAATCATTTTTCGGCTTGTTTTCGACTGACTAATCGATCTTTTATGAATTCGACAAAATGCCTAGAGGTAAAGAGATTTCGAAAGAGGAGATCATCAAAGTTTTGGATTTAAAACTTAAAGGCAGAAATCCGAAGAAAATATCTAAGATTTTAAAGAGATCTTTAAAAGTGTACACAGAATTTTGCATAATGGCGACAAGAATGACTGATCGACAAAGAATTACATACATGCGTAATGACAGAATTATTCTAAGCACGGCATCTGGAAAAAATATTCCATTGCGAAAAATTGCATCCAAATTTGGAGTGTCAAAAAATACATTCACAGAAGAATACTGGAATCTAAACGAATAACTTTCAAGAAACTGTTGAAGAAACCATGCTTAAGAAAACACCACAAAACTGTACGTATAAACTGGGCTAAGAAAATTATGTCTTATGGTGATAAATAGCTGTCAACAATATTTAGTGACGACAAAAAGTGCAACTTGGATGGACCAGATGAATATAAATTTTACTGGTATGATTTAAGCAGCGAATCAAGAAGTTTTTTCAGTAGACAGCAAGGTTGAGGATCAGGAATGACTTGGGTGGTTTTGGATTTAGTGGACAAACATTTTTGACATTTTGTAGCAAGAAAATGAACTCCCAGGACTATCATCAAATCATAAAGGACCATTTTATTCCACTACAGGATTTTCTGGGTGGACCAAGCTGTGTATTTCAACAAGACAGGCCGCCTAAACATGTGTTTAACTCGACAAAGATGTGGTTTTATATGAATAATATCAATGTTATGGACTGGCCATCGCTTAGTCGGGACATAAATCCCACGGAGAACGTGTGGGGATATCTAGCACGAAAAGTATATGAAAATAGACGCCAATATTTTTCGACCAAGAACCTTAAAACAGCCATAGAGCAAGCATAGTATGAATTGTCCCCAAAGGTAATGCAGAACTTAGTACTTTCGATAGAAAACCGTGTATTTGAGATGATTAAAGGTAATGGAAACACAATTAAATACTAAAATTTGCAACTGTGTTCCTTGACCTCAAATAATCCATAGAAAATTATGTTGTCTATAATTATGGTACACCCTATTTTCTGTTTTTCTAAATAAATTTATCATTTGTTGTGTTTTCTAATACAAATCAGTCCTAACTTGTGCTTCATGTAGTGTTTGTAATTAGGAACATATAAAGAAATTTTCATCCCATTTTTATTTTTACTGTGAATTGTATTTTATGCTTTTGCCTGTAGTTTTGAGACACACTGTATAAAGCTTTAAATATATTTAAAAGTTTTACGTAATTTCAATAAGTATTTAACAAGTTATGAGACCTCGAAAACACATCACTTTTTCACAGGCGACGGAGGTTTTAAAAGGTATGAGACCCCATCTTAAAAATTATTCTTAATTTCATGGCTGAAATTTTTGTTGTTCCAAAACATTTCCGTTGCAATAGATTAATTTGGTGGGAGCTTCGATTATGGAAAATTTCCCGCTATCATTTACACGTGGTAGAAAGCGCAAACTGAATTTATTAAAATATATATGTAATTTTTGCTTTGTTACTTTTTTAAAATATGGCAGTAGGAAAGAAAAAAGAAATGTTATTTAAACTATCTATTCGGGATTCGAAAATTGTTTTTATTAACGTATAATCATAATTTAATGCAAATTAAACTATGAATTGATAAAAATGTATTTTTAAATATTTTAAACTCTTTATTTTATAATTATATTTTATTTTCTATTTTTCGGAGTTTAAAATATTTCATTGTTGCAGTTTTACAGCCAGTTGGTATATTTTTGAACGCATAGTTTGGCACATAATTAACTTCATTATTGTTGTAACTCGTACAAAGGTATAACATAAAGAACATTCGACGATTTATGGTCTGTGCCCAGATAACATAAAAAAGGCCTTAAAATTAATTTGTTAATATATAATTAAATTCTAAAAATGTTAAATTGTTGTATTATCATCAGAAACACACTTGTATACATAATATTTATAATTTTAGTATATCAGGAAGTCAGTGAAAAATAAATTACAAAATTTCATCGTTACAAATATGAAACCAAGTAAGGTTCAACGCTTCTTGAGCAGTGAAATTGAGAACAGCCTTAATTGTTTTTCAAATATTTGCCATTTTCCCACAGACTTCCAGTATTTAAAAAAATTTCCGAATTTTTTTAATTCCATTATTTAAAATAACGAAGAAAATTGTATTATGTTTAATCCTGAGAATCTATGTTTAATACCTTCTGAGAAGTAGCCGTTTTGCTATTTTCGCAATGGACTGCGCAAGTTTATGCATCTTCTTCTCCGTCTGATGATCGAAACTGTAATTCAATTTTCCATTCTAACTAAGAACAGTCTGTTTCAGTGTCAATATTTCTGGTGATGTTTTTAACCCAGGATATGCTATTTCTTTCTCCCAGCTTATTTTGTGTCGTCTCCAAAAAATAACGTTACGTTGTATAAGCCCGCCGTAAAACAAAGCAGATGTATCACTGTACGATTAAATACTCTACAGCAATTTTTTTAACTTCTAAGCATCGCACATTTTCAATTTTTATACCGTCATATTGCGAAAAAAAAGTACTTTTAAATGCAATTTGTTTGAAAACTGTATCTCCATTTATTTTTGAAATATTATTTTTTTTTTTTTTTTTGGTAGTTTTTAGAGCCATTTGCTTAATATTGGCAACGAAAGTAACTCCATTTCTATAGAAAGTAAAGGAAAAATAGTTATAAAATAGTAATTATATATTTTTGTTGTCATTTTCTCATAACAAACGAAAAAAAATGTAATTAAAATACTTGCTATTTTGAAAAAATATAAGCGAATGATTTCTGTTAAAACATGGAGCTATTATAAACTATATTTATTTTTAAGGATTTATATTAAAGTTACAAACAAATGGAGGCGCATGAACCATTTGATAGCCCTTTTTTTTTTTTTTTTTTTTTTTTTTTGAGTTTCTTGAATAGCGACATCTTTTTGATTCATTTGTGCATTATTTCGCGATAGTGACGTCCTATGCATACTTTACTGCATCTGTTTAAGAGTGGATCGTAAATGTGGAATTCTTAAGCAGATGCGAATGACGTCATTTTACATAAAAAAAAAAGCGTATGCTTTAAGTCTTAAAATTGAAATATGTTTTGCACTATTTATATATACATATCTATTTTTTTTTTCATCGAGGGCGACACTAAATTCTGAAAAAACAATTCCTGTTTTCTAGTGTTTTCTTTCTTTTTCTCGAGCTTTAATAAGTTCTTGTTCGGTGACGTTTGACAAAGTTTACACTGGGATTCATAATGATATGAACACCTAGTAATTTTGTGATATCCTGGCAAAAATTTATAAATAATTATCAGAAATCTCCCTTCTCGGGTCAAATACAGTAATTTTACGAAATACATAGCTGTAAAAGAAATATCACGCTTCACATTCATTGAAAATATGGATTATCTAAAAATATCGTGTTGCAAAATGATATGAAGATTGATCGAAATTATCACTAAATGAGCATGGGAACTGTTCAGTAATAGTGAATGCTACTCCGCGAAGAAGAAACCGAAATATGCAATTTAGTTTAGCATATAAAGATACTTCGCAGACTAGGAAATTTCCAAACTTGATCGCAAAGTGAGTTCTAACAGTATGGGTCGTAAAAGCGCTTTAAGTTGTTTTGAGAAAGGCAAAATTGTGGCTTTTAAGAATCAAGGACTTTCGGCCCGGTCTATCGCAAAATAATTGTAAAGATCTCCAGGTGTAATATTAAATTTTCTTCGATTAAAAGAGGATTATAGAGCAAATAAGTCGTCCGCCAAAGCTGTCCAAAAGGGAAAAAAGAGCCATTATAAAAAGAATTAGCAATGGGAAAACAACTTTAGGCGAACTTTTAAGAGATTCATTGATAGCAGTGTCAAATAGTACCTTGTCCAGTGTAGTCAAGAGCTCTAAGATGATGAGGTACAAGAAAAGAAAGCCCCAACCAAGTACGACTAAAATGCATTAGCAGAATCGCCTGGAGGAGGCAAAAGATCGCATGTCCTGGAAGTTAGAATATGAAAGAGTAATACTTTCCGATGAAAAAAAAAATCAATTTGTATTGTCCGGACGGTTTTTCTTATTATTGGCACGATCTGCGCAAGAAACCAGAAACGTTTTCAAAACGGCAGCAGGTGGAGGTTCACTCATGCTTTGGGCTGAGTTTGGATTTCATGGTAAGACCAACGTTGCATTTCCCTCTGGCACAATGAGTGAATTAACCTACCAAGATCTACTTGAAGTAGATCGGTAGAAAAGCAGATAGGTGCTGCCATTTGGTGAGGAAATTAGCGGAACTTTCTGGATGTTCTAACAAGACAATGCATCCATCCGCACGGCAAACAGCACCTGGGAATGGTTTCTTAATAATGGCGTACATGTAATTCCATGGCCATCTGTTTCTCCAAATTTAAATCCAATGGAAAGTGTATGGAGCTCACTGGTTACAGCTGTTTACGCAAATGGAAATCAATACGCCACAATTTCAGAATTAAAAGCTGCTATCATCTTCCATTGGAATTAAATCGATCAAAATATATTAAAAAGTTGTTGTTAAAAATTGTTCACTCCATGCCAGCTAGCGCTTTTACATTAATTAAAAGATCTGGTACACACACTAGCTATTAATCTATATTTTTAGCCATTATTCGTATCATTATGAAACACCTAAAAATCGAAAAATGCAGTTTATTTTATGTATAAATCGCTGTTTCAATTATATTTTGTTATAAAATAAAACGATTTCTTTTATTTCTAACATTGATTAGGCTTCAGTTTGTTTTGTAACATGATCTTCTTTTTTATGGTTGAAAAACTGGGTGCTCATATCATTATGAAACACAGTGTAGTTTCAAATTTTCAGAAGAAAAATTGTTGAAAAGAAAAAATTTGGTAAATTGTTTAATATTCTGATACATTATTAAACTCAATTTCAAAGCCGTTTATGTTTATATGGAAACATTTTCTTGTATGAAAAATTCAGAACTAACCATTGCAAAAAATAAATATTTCACGATATACATATATATATATATATATATATATTAATTTAACCCAATTCCTGTATCAGAGTTGTAATTTTGACTGGTCAAAATTAATTTTAACCAGGACGTTGTAAAAATTGGTTTTAACAGTCTAAAACTGGTCAGAACGTAAATTACACAAACTGTATATATCTTTCACTATTAATGTTATATATCTAATAAATTAATATTATTAATATATTAACCCTCCGACTGTCTTGGAAAAGGGCAAAATTGTAATGTTGTGTTTTCTGCATTTTGTTTTAAATGCTTAAAAAATTGATTCTTTGAACTTTTTATAAAAAAACATAATAACGAATATGAATGCAATCCTTGGAAGTATTAATCATTGTTCAATGTATTAAAAATACATTAAATCAATAGAATTATATTACTTTAAATATTGCTTGTATTGCAGTGAAACCTGGAGCTTAGTGAACGTATTAACACGGGCTTGTCAGTGAGGGGGTTAATAACCCACATTTAACTGTGGTATTCAGCTATTTTGACCTAACTGCAGCTATAATGATAGTAACCAATTCTTATTATATCTTCAACATCAATTTTTCGTAAAAAACAAACTAGACTATTTATTCACATTTTTTTTCATTCTGCTTTTCTCACAATTAAGTTGCATAGAAATCAAACTAGTGCAGACGACCGATTACACTGGTAAACAAATTTTAACTTTTGCTCTTTCACAAAACCGAAATTAGCTGTTTCTTATGCGGTTTTTTGTGCTGATTCCGAAACTAGTTTTAGATTTACTCCATCAGATCTTATTTCTGATATATTTGTATATTTCGATTTATGTAGATTTTGTAAATTTTGTACAATTATATACAAATTTAAGGCATAAAGCATTATCAGACTAGCTTTTTTGTTTTATGTTATGATTACCGTCTACTTAACTTTATAAAAACATTGTTTCTGAGTTTATGCTGACATGTAACCTTGAAATATTGTGCCTAATTTGCATATTTTTCTTGTTTTTCTAATGCTGTTTCTTGACTTCCAAATATATCTGCCACACGAGTACGCTAACATGTTACTAAACAAGTTTTTTGCGCCGATTTCAAATCTGGTATCTGTTTTCTCCTATCATGTCTAGTTTTTGAAAAAAGTGAAATTTAATTTTTTGGTCAAAAAAGCCAGAAATCTTTTTATTCTACTTTGAGATCTTATTCAATTAGCTAGGTTAGATTCTACACTGTAAAAAAAAATCCGATCAGTTTTCCTGTAGGAATCGGAAATATAGTTGCCCTTATCGTACCGGAAAATTGTCCGACCCAGCTCGGAGTAAAATCCGTAAAAAAAAGGAAATAGTCGATAAAACTGTATTTTACGGATTTTATTCTGATTTTACGGATTTTATTCCGAGCTGGGTCGGAAATTTTTCCGGTACGATAAGGGCAACTATTTTTTCCGATTTCTACAGGAAAACTGGTCGTATTTTTTTAACAGTGTACTGCTTTTTTCATTTTTGTTTCGATCGTATAAAGTGTTGTTTATGTACGTGATAAGAATCTGACACTATTCACCCTTTTGACAATGAAGTACACACTCCTAAAAAGCATATTATATCAAACTTGTGTCAATACCGTGCACAAGTAGAAATTCATTTTACTCAAAAACTTGACGTGATATAAGGAAATAGATTGCAGATTTGAAATCAGCATAAAAATATAGTAAAAAAATATTACATAAATTCTGTGACAACTATTTTAAAGTTGATAATAATGTAAACATTACACCATTGAAAAATATGTAAATTAGGCTTAAGAACTGACAGATACATGTTAAGAATACACTGTAAAAAAATAATGCCAGTTTTCCGGTAGGAATCGGGAAAATAGTTGCCCTTATCGTATCGGAATAATTTCCGATCCAGCTCGGAATAAAATCCGTAAAAATAAGGAAATAGTCAGTAAAACGGTATTTTACGGATTTTATTCCGATTTTACGGGTTTTATTCCGAGCTGGGTTGGAAATTATTCCGGTACGATAAGGGCAACTATTTTTCCGATTCCTACCGGAAAACTGGCATTATTTTTTTTACAGTGTATGCAGACCCTGACATTTATCTGAAGGAAATAGTCCAATAGTCATTATCTAGAAAAGGTAATTCAATCTGACATTTATTGTATCTATATTTTGCATAAAACAGCACAAAAATGTTTAAATTAACATAAACTTAAATATGCAAATTTCTCAAAAACTCGACCACCAAGAGAAAAACAAAAACGGAAAGCATATTCGAAATCAGCGCAAAATCTCAACTAGAATCAGTTAATTTCACTTCTATGAAAGAAACATTATTGTCTAGTTTTATCATTAGTACCTCATGAACAATTGTCTCATTAGAACCGGGTTTTAAAAGATAACAGCATTGATAGACAATAGACTTTTTCAGGTGCCTTATGGTTTATCCATTTTTTACACTGAAATTTAATTCTAGATAATAATTTTATGCAAAACCTTCGTTTCTAATAACAGTTTAAGTATTAAACTTAAGTAGAAATAATCCACATTTGTGCTAGAGGCTTTATAAAAAAAGAAAAAAACTAGTAATTTGCGTGATTGGCTTTTGACTTTTTGCACTGTTTAAAAATCATTTTACCAATACACAAAACTAATACGCTTATATTAGATGTAAATTTCCAACTGGGCGAAAAATGTCCGAACCAGGATTCGAACCAGGGATCTCCTGGCTGAAGCCGCCAGTGCTCTGCCATCTGAGCTATCCCGGACGAATCTGGTGGGACTTTCCCACCCAGCTAACCTAATGATTATAGCATCTGGTCTGAAACCTGGTTCAGCTCAACAGAATAAATCTCAGGTAATGAAACTGCAGAAATTGATGGATACGAAATTACACTAGATTAATTTTAACACAATTATTCTAATTGGTAAATAAATCACATTAGATGTAAATTTCCAACTGGGCGAAAAATGTCCGGACCAGGATTCGAACCAACGATCTCCTGGCTGAAGCCGCCAGAGCTTTGCCATCTGAGCTATCCCGAATGAATCTGGTGGAACTTTCCCACCCGGCTAACCTAATGATTATAGCATCTGAAACCTGGTTCAGCTCAACAGAATAAATCTCAGGTAATGGAACTCCAGAAATCGCTGGATACGAAATTACACTAGATTAATTTTAACACAGTTATTCTAAATGGTAAATAAACTGTATTAGATGTAAATTTCCAACTGGGCGAAAAATGTCCGGGCCAGGATTCGAACCAGGGATCTCCTGGCTGAAGCCGCTAATTAGAATAATTGTGTTAAAATTAATCTAATAAGCTTATAGTTCTAAATGTGATACATTTTTAAAGTGATATCATGCAAGATGATTTTCGAATTTATAATTGAACTTATTCCATCAATCACAAGAACAGCCGTCCGCTGTCGCGACCGCGTCGGCTGTAGCCTCTAAGGCCTCTGCACCCTATAGGCAAAACAAAATGAACGTTATCTCAATTACGGATGACTGCCATCTTAGTAGCTGCCATTAAAAAAACCCGTTTAATAACCCGTTCAATGACATAAACACGAGAAGCTCTTTGCCAATTTGCGGAGCAAGTGATGTAAATTTATAGAAAAATAATAGATAGTCTTCTAATGTTTAAAAATAAGACATTAATTGTGCAATGGTAACATTCGGTAGAAAAATCAAATTCCACCGGCGCACAGTGGGACGTTTCGACGATCTACGCGGACAAAATTATTTCGTTGAGGTTTAATTAGTTTTTGCTGTTTTTTTTTTTTTTTTTTTTTTTTATGCATCACTAATAAAATACTTAAACAATGATAACTATTCAATTATTTAACAACAATGTCTTAAAATAAAAATGCAGGGTGCCAACTAAAGTCCGTTCCCACTCTGTTAACAGCCGAACGACTGCATATTCATAACCGTGGTGTCTTGGTATAGTAAAGAGGCTATGCACTGCTAAATGAGACCACTTACAGCGCCACCTGGTGCAAAATGGCGGCATTAGCGTTCCTATCTCGAAAACGGTTCGAAATATGGAATAAAAGTTAATAACAAATTTGTAGAGCATAATCGATTTAGTTCGAAAGGACACCTTGTGAACATGAATGCAAAATTAATCTCATTCTGAGCATGAATCTCGTTTTCGAGATAGGAATATTAACTCAGCTGTTTTGCACCAGGTGACGCTGGAAGCGGTGTCATCTGGTAGAGCATAGCCACTTTACTATACCTAGACACCACTTTTGTGAGTATAGCTGCAACAGCTCGGCAATTAAGAGCGTTGGAAGGACTTTAGTGTGCACCCTGTATAATGCATTACAAATAATGCGTTAAACATAGTTATATTTTACAATTAAGTAAAAAACAATTTAATGCACACATGTAAGTTAACATTCATTTCTTTTTGTGGTTTTGTCGACTCAGAATTTCTCGAGAAATTTGTGTAGTCATCCTGAAAAATAAAAATTTTTAAATAAAATCATATTAGAAGAAACTTTAATGTTTTACGGTACCCTGTAAAATATATAATGCTACCAAAATTATTTTCGGTTGAAAAAATGCTGTTGTGTGAATAAATCACCTATATAAATTTTATTCAATTTGAAGTAAAATTTCTGTATATAGACGGTAATGTATTCGAATTTTTTATGTGTCCCTGTAAAAGAAATACAACTGCTACGCACTTTGTTTTTAATTTTAAAAATTTTATTGTATATCTCAATAACCTACAGTAATTTTGTAGAAATTTAATTAAAATTTCTGCTTTTTAGCAACAATCTTTCCGTGATTTTTTGTGTGACCCTGTACAAAATGCATAATTTCTACGTTCGTCAAATTATAATTTAATAGAATTGTCATCGGAAAAACACATGTAGACAAAGTTTCAGCTTAGTCAGATAATTGCCTTGCAAATCTTTTATGTGGCCTTGCAAAAAAAAGCGTAACTGCTATGTTCCATAAATTATAATAATATTGCATTGTCATCGGAATTACATATCCTGAGCAGAATTACATATCAGAATTACACATCAGAATTACATATCCTGTTTCAGCTCAATCAGATTATTGAAATTGGTTTAAAATTAACTTGCAAATTTTAATCTAAATTTTTGTGAAGCCCTGTAGAAACAGTATACTGAATAAACTTCTGCGCTCTTTAAATCATAACACTATTTACGCATGTATTCATTGTTTCGGATCAATAAGGTAATCAAAAGTGATTTAAATTTCACTTGCAAGATTTGAACTAAGCATACATACATGGGCTGGAAGTTAATATGATGCTTGTTTATTAATAAAAACTTATTGATCTGCAGCTATATACAGGAGTTTGATTAGTTTTTCAATACTTTAGGAATGGCACTTTTATTTTAAAAAATGCTTATTGCTGAATAATGCTGAATAATTTGTTATAAGTCAAGATGAAATTTGTAAACAACATCAAGGATCAATCAGAATTTCAGCCTTTTAAAAAATTGTTAAAGTGGGTTTAATATCGCTTATTTTCAAACAAAAATGGGGTTAAATCTGACCTTCACAAAGCCGTGACATTAGATCTGCAAACTCGTGCTTTCAAATAAAACAGAATAGTCACGACGTGCTTTCAAACTTAGAGGAAGCTAGTGCAGCTTTTGAAACTCCCTCAAACCAACTGCACAAATGGCTACTTTACGGTCACAATCAATCGACACCTCTGATTTTTTACGCCAAAACTAGTACGGATCTCGAAAATGCAGACATTCAGCTACCAGTACACGTGGTTTTGTCAAATTCCGAGATAATCGGAAAAATGGATTTTATCGACCTAGATCATTAAAACGTCCCACTGTGCGGCGTATTGCACATAATTGACAAAATCATACAATCGATAGTTTCATAGTACTACAGATGACACAATCAATTCTACCAATAGTACAATCTCAGACATTAAAAAAACACATTCAGTAGCTTTCTGAAACATGGTACCAATTATATTTCCACAATTAAAGTTCTGATATATTCATTATACATTAACTTTTTAAAAATATAGAGAATAATTCAAAGAGAACTCTTATAAAAAAATATTGCTTCTAGTCAATTTTATTCAATCAGTATTTAATTCCTTTTCTCTTTGTTCATTTACACTTGCTTTTCAAATATCCTTTACAGCAATAGAATTTTTTTCAATCTAGAAAATCTTGCAATATTGTTTTTCGTTGCATGTATTATTAATCCTTTAAAATTGCTCTGGAATTTCAATAATTTTTACCATTCGACAATCTTTGTAGTATAATCAATAATAGTAATCTTTAGTGGATCAATAACATCTCAAATACATTTGCATTTAAACAGTTATATCAAATATGCAGTAGTCAATAATCAAAATGCAATTCAATTTATGGAATAGCAAAAGTAGACAACTGTTAATCTTATAATCAACCTGTCACTATTGATCATCATTACAAAAATATCAGCCAGAATTTATTCTACAAGATAAAATTATTTGTTTTTTAGTACTATTATGCGGGATGAAAATAATTGATAAATAGTTAGAAAAAAAAAACACTTTACAGATTACTATGTGTTCAAATAAATAGCAATATAAAAATAAATAAAAACTTATACCCTAGTTTTACAAAGGTGAAGTAAGTGGTTATACTGGGGAAAATGACCATATGTTTTAAAGAAAATATATACCATTCGTAAAGTTCAAACATTTTTCTAAAATTACGGCGAAATTTTCAATCAATTTTCATTCCAATCGTGTTGTGATTGAGACCTGTAAATACAGTATTGAATTAGAATTTACCTAGTTATGCTAATGGGAGCTTCAAATATATGTTGCTATTTTGCCATTTTTCAATAAACACACTGGAAGAAAAAATATACCGCCTTCATTCGGAGCCGTCGCGAAACAACTTTCTTCTCTTACGGGACTGATTTGAGATCGCAAGCAGTAGGGCTACCGGAGATAACTCTGGAGTAGAGGCTCTAGCAAGCAGGAGACGTGAGTATTAAACAAGATCTGCCTTTCTCGTCTCACCCTTGAAATACTGCGCACCGAAATGCCGTTCAAATTATGACAATATGTTTAATTGTTGGACAATGTGACAATGTGGTTTCTATCAGATCCTATGAAAGGCGTGCACCTAAATGATAGTCTATCAAGTCCAATAAAATCTACAAAAGATGATTTTTTTTTTTAAATTAAATTCAGTGAATGGTTAAGTGAATGGAATAAAATGCATATGCTGAAAGCAGATGGGAAAAAACAAATGGGTATTCCGAGTAAAGGAGGACTTCTGTCAAAAGAAACATTCTTTGCATTGAAATTTAGCAATTTCATTGAAATTATTAAATATATGTTTGAAATGACGAATTCACGATACATACTTTTGGGGAAATTTCAAACTGATGAGGACCGCTTTGGGAAATATTTACAGACTAGCAGGCTATGCCCGCTGCGCTGGTCAATATTTCCAAATGAACCTTGGATTAAACTAAATGGTGAATTTGAACTTGTATTTTAAACAATATGGATCTTCAGCTTGACCTTGCTCATCACTGAAAACGATGCGAACGCCATTGCGATATAATGTTATCTTAAGCGTTGGACAAAATTTAGCAATTAAGAAGTAATTGTTTTAGTTGATTATAAACAGCGCACTTATGGTCGGGTAATGAGACCGTTATGACAACAGGAATTAATACCTCTGTAACTAATCAACATATAATGAAATCGTATGTACTAACACCATTCCTAAAAGTCATGCAACAGGGCCACTTGTAACAAAATATGGTCTGTAGATTTTTTTAAAAAGGCTAAACTTTCATAATCAGGTTCACTTAATTTTTGAACTTTTACTGTTGCTCTATAACTAAGTAACCTTGAACAATATGTATACACTAAAACCTTTCCAAAATTATTACCTAACTAATTGTGGTATATCCTACGATAGTATTATAAACAATCGGAATGAAATACAAATTTCCGTTGTAAATATATAGTAGATGATGATGATGCGATTTTGTGTAATAGTAAAGTTTTCGCTTCAAACATAAACGATGCTTTCAACATTAAAGCTAATACACCAATATGTTAAGTATCCGAATACGGAAGGTTAACTTAAATTCTCATGAGCAACTACTCAAAGAAAAATGAATATGTGGCTTTTGTGATATTTTTATGTCAGCCGGGCGCAGATAATAAATCAATAAAGATTGTTTTCATAGCATATTCTTATTTTATTATTTTCATTTAAAACACAAACCTTTCACTCATTTCATTTAAAATGCATGCCTTATACTAATTTCATTTAAAAACTGAAAAGATAAACAATAGCAGGAAATAATGCCATAATTAAAAACAAAAAAATATTTTTAATTTACATACGCAAAATGTAACTACTGCTACTGGGAATTTTAAAAATGCTATCAGCGAAATGTGCGCACGGTTGTTATAAATGTAACCATTTTTTCTTCTTATCGAGGAGCAATATTTTGTAGATTCTTCGGATGACGGCATCTGACGCCATAAACCGAGTTTATATATATGAAAATAATTTTTAAGTCGTTACAAACATTGCTTTCATACTTAAATATTTTCATTGGTACTACTTGTTATCCCGTCGACCAATTTCGCCAAATTATATAAATCGCCAAACCATTCGCCATATTATATAAATTGACATAATCTTTATTTTAAATAACGAAATAACAAATAAATTAGTATAACATTAATAAAAATACAAATAAAACGTCGAAATTAAAATCACCTGATGACGTAAACACGTGTAGCTTGTTTAAATTCAAGTGAATTTGATATTTACGATCAACCATTATTGGCATTTAATCTTATAGTTTGACGATAAATTTTTGGTCGACGGAATATCTAAGTAGTACATTTTCCATTTTTGTTTTATAATGCTAAATTCTCAGTAATTTTTTTCCTTTTATTTTACATAAAATCACTATTTTTTTAAAAAAATTAAGATGCTTGCATTTTTATTTCAAACTCATAGAGCCGTTTTTATTTTTTAGCCAAAAGGATTGATTTGAATTTTTTCCGTTGCTAGAGTAACGGATGTAATGATAGATATTTTGAGGTTTAGATGCCAAAGACACCGCCAAATTAGAAAAATATGAAATGTGCCATGAACTGTTGGCTTATAAAAATTTATTTGGTAGCATTCGATTCAGCATACAAAACTACATTAAAATATGCTATCATTTGACGCATAATTTTTATATTCGATTTTTTCCCCCTCCACGTGCAAAAACCATTAGGGGTGACACTTTAGAAAGTCCTTTCTTAGCAGAAGTCTATGTCATAAGAAGTATTTTTACCACGATTTTCAAGATTTTAGGTTCAGTAGTTTGCGCTGTGCGTTAATTAGTCACCTAATCCAGACTTTATTTTATATACTATATTAGATATTCCATTTTGCGGTGAATCGATGATCGAAAATTAGTCCAATATCATTTGAAATATTACATAACAGAGGAGAAAGTACGAAGAAAGACGAAGAAGAAATGACGAATTACAAAAGACTTGTATTTTTTTTTTTCAAAATGTTGAATTTTTCGATAGTAATAACGTATTAAAACATAAATTTCCTTAAAAATTATCTTTATTTCCTAGATTTCGAATCTGTGAATTTTCCTATAAATGAAATTGGCGATATGACTTGAGAAAAAATGAAATAAACAATAGATAATATTTGCTTATATAAAATGGGTAATATTCGTTGATCTGAGTTCGAGTTTATAAATATCACATGCTTTCGGAATTACGGCGAAACACATTTTAAAAAGTATGAAATTATTTTACAATATGTATGTGTGGCAGAGATTCACACTGAAATTTAAGCATTCGATTCCATTTTTTAAATAAGAACTGATATCTATATAAGTTACAATTGAATATGAAAATGTACCCAAAAATGATCTCTTTCACCTAAAAAAACACCATTTGTGAGAACATCCTCAAGCTAATGTCACGCTTATGCATTTTTGGCTTAAAATCACATCGTTTGGCGACAAAAGAAAAATAAAAAATTGTAATGAAACAAATAGTAATTACACATGTGACTCACAATTACATCTGCTTGTTTCTTCTTTAAGTCACGTGATGGGACAATTAGATATAAAAGAAAAAAGAAAAGAGCAGAACAGAAAGAAAATGTCGTTAAAATTTCATCTAATCAAATTTTCTGATTCGTTTCCATATCTAACGCAAGCGATAAAGAGCCAAATATTGCGTATCAAGTGTAATATTTCTTATTAAATTAATTTTTAAGCATTACAAATATTTCTTTCAGGTTTTGATTAAATGTTTTCGTTTTTTAATATTATCACTCATTGAAACGGATTTTCTTTTTTTCCTTTTTTTTCATTTAAATAAAATTAGTAACAGTTTTTCTTTTATTTTTCGAGGTTTAATAGCCGTTTCAATTTTTTTTTTTTTATCAACGATGAATTTCGCCAAGAAATAAAATGGTAACCTTATCGCACAAAATAACAGAATTTTCCGTCATAATTCTAAAACTAATATAGGTAGAATAATATGTTATAGCTTAAAACCTTCCCTGAAACAATACCTATCTAACGGTATAAGTTCCGTAAAAATCCATGCAGTAGAACTCGAAATCTAGGCGTTCGGAACGAAATTTCCGTTTGGATTTTATATATATAATAGATAATAGAATAGATAATAGATTATATATATATATATAATAGAATAGATAATAGATTATGTGTTATGAACTATCTCAAAGTTTAAAACAGATCGCATTGTTAGATTTCCCAATTTTAACAATATCGCGTTATGTTAGTTCCACATTCCACCACCAGGGAGCGCACTCTATTCTTAACGAAAGCGTATCCGAACGAAACTCCTTCGTGCAACCTTTCCGTAGATACATGAATCGGGAGGGTGGCGGTCTTAACGAATAATGTAAGATAATTGCTGAAATTACTACGAAAAATATGTTAAAGGGGCCCTACGCGGGCCCCTAATAGAGTTAGAGGAAATCGGAAGACGGCAAAATAATCGCGGGGAAAAGTTTGCTTGGGTGCTTCGGAGCTACTTTTGGCGCGAGATCTAAGCTCTACGACCAATAGGAGCCCAGATATTTAAGGAAATATGAAGTTACAAAGTTCAATATAAAAGAATTTTCCGTAATAATTCTATAACTAATCTAGGTAGAATGATGTGTTATAGCTTAAAACCTTCCCTGAAACGATACCTATCTAACGGTATAAGTTCCGTCAAAATCCATGCGGTAGAACTCGAAATCTCGGCGTTCGGAACGAAATTTCCGTTTGGATTATATATATATAATAGATAGATAATAGAATAGATAATAGATTTTATATATATATATAATAGAATAGATAATAGATTATGTGTTATGAACTATCTCAAAGTTTAAAACAGATCGCATTGTTAGATTTCCCAATTTTAACAATATCGCGTTATGTTAGTTCCACATTCCACCACCAGGGAGCGCACTCTATTCTTAACGAAAGCGTATCCGAACGAAACTCCTTCGTGCAACCTTTCCGTAGATACATGAATCGGGAGGGTGGCGGTCTTAACGAATAATGTAAGATAATTGCTGAAATTACTACGAAAAATATGTTAAAGGGGCCCTACGCGGGCCCCTAATAGAGTTAGAGGAAATCGGAAGACGGCAAAATAATCGCGGGGAAAAGTTTGCTTGGGTGCTTCGGAGCTACTTTTGGCGCGAGATCTAAGCTCTACGACCAATAGGAGCCCAGATATTTAAGGAAATATGAAGTTACAAAGTTCAATATAAAAGAATTTTCCGTAATAATTCTATAACTAATCTAGGTAGAATGATGTGTTATAGCTTAAAACCTTCCCTGAAACGATACCTATCTAACGGTATAAGTTCCGTCAAAATCCATGCGGTAGAACTCGAAATCTCGGCGTTCGGAACGAAATTTCCGTTTGGATTATATATATATAATAGATGAGTGGAGGAAATTAAAACGTTTATTGTATGCAAGTCATTGAAGCAGAGAGAATTTTGAGTTTAATTAGCTTACACTCACAGCAAAATGGAGAATTTCAATTAAAATACATAAATTATAATACAACTGTTGGTGAAATTGAAGAATTAAACATGCCAGATTTCTTTTACGATGAGTTTAACAGCAGAGATGATATACCATGATAAACCATGTCTGTATATTGACTTTTATAGTTAGTTACATTGGATATAAAGTTTCACATAAATTAAAATGTTATAAGTGCATTATCACATTAGTCAAAAATAAAACTTTAGAATTAGATTGCCCGAATGAAGTGTATAAATACTTCATGTTGTCAGATAGAGTTCAATTAAAATGGCTTTCGGAAATTTTATTACACCTAGTTGCAAATGCCTTTCAGATTTTTCAAAAAGTAATTAATCAGAATTATGAAAGTACTTTCCCAAATTTTCCAGAGCCCAAAACACTTATTATGCAACTCTTTATACTGAAAAAAATGAAATTTTAGGTCTGGATTTCATATGTAAATACAAATGTGGAAACCAACTTTTGTATATACGAGGGTCGGCTGAAAAGTCCCAGGCTGAAAAGTCCCATAGATAGCACCACTAGGGAAGTTATACGCTAACACTGCATAGCATTATTCCTGACTAGCTTATACCCACAGTTTCAGATCAGTAGTTTGGTTATTGTTTGATTGACAGCAGTTAAATCAAAACTATTTTAGAGTTTTTACAAAAATGGGAGATTTAGAAAAATGAGCGGTAATGAAATACTTGCATCTGAAGGGTTTAACGCATAAAGAAATCAAGGAGGAAATTGAGAGCACACTTAATGACTCTGCCCAATCATATTCAATGTAACCCTCCGACTGTCTTGGAAAAGGGCAAAATTGTAATGTTGTTTTTTCTGCATTTTGCTTTAAATGCTTAAAAAAATGATTCTTTGAATATTTTACAAAAAAACTTAATAACGAATATGAATGCAATCCTTGGAAGTATTAATCATTGTTCAATGTACTAAAAATACATTAAATCAATAGAATTATATTTCTTTAAATATCGCTTGTATTGCAGTGAAACCTGGAGCTTAGTGAACGTATTAACACGGGCTTGTCAGTGAGGGGGTTAAAAGGTGATTTGCAGAGTTTAAAATGGGACGAACGAGCATGAGTGATGAGTCACGCTCTAGACTCCCCGTGGTAGTAACAACTCCTGAAATTGTTAAAAAAATTCATCGAATAGTCCTGAAAGACCACCGATTAAAGTTGTTCAAGATAGAAGAGGATATCATGATATCAAGATAAACATATCAAAAGAACACGTAGGTATTACTTTAACTAATATTTTGAGCTACCACAAGGTCTGTGTAAGGTGGGTGCCGCGTTTTCTGACACCTGACCAAATGTCGCATCGGAAAACCGTTTCAATTAAGAATTTGGATCTCTACCGTAAAAATCCTAAAGAATTTTTGAGACGGCTTATAACTATGGATGAAACTTGGATTCACCACTACACTTCTGAAATCAAATTACAGTCAAAACAGCGGATTCTACCGGAGAACTGACTCCAAAAAAAGGCGAAGTCAACTTTGTCAGCTAACAAGGTTATGGCGAGTGTTTTCTGGGACGCAAAGGAAATTATTTTTATTGATTGCTTGAAAAAGGGTAAAAGTATCTCTGGTAAGTACTACCCAAGTTTAATGCGACGTTTGAGCAACGAGGTAAAGAAAAAATGACCTAATTTGGTGGGGGGGGGGGGGAGGATCTTGTTTCACCATGACAATGCTCCAGCACAACGGTCAGTCATCGCAACGGGTAAAATCTACGAATTAAGGTTCGAATTGCTTGGACATCCATTGTATTCGCCAGATTTAGCACCCAGTGACTACCAACTATTTTTTAACCTCGGAGACTACTGACCAGGCCCCTACCTACCGGGTTTAACCCAGCTGAACGGGTTTGTAATTGCCTGGAAAGCAGGGCGATGCATTGTGAGTACATACGCCAGATCGCCGCAGGCGGCGGACCACACCAGCAAGCACCCGGGCCGACTATACTAAGCCAAGTTGATGAGCCTAGGTTGTTTATTGCACTTTGCAAAACTATGATTGTTGCCGCACACCACGTACTTGCCATGCCAGTTGGAAAAGGGCTGGATTATTTTTGATGCCTAAAAGGTGGTAAACTTCTTAGCTGTAGAAGAGGGCAATTTTGAGGGAAAATTAAAACGGCCGAAAAGCTAAGATTTACCGATGTAGGGAGGATGTTTTGGGCCGAATTGCAAGGTAGACGAATCGCTGCAGAGGGAGACGGGAATAAAGCCGACATCATTGCCTCGATCGTCATCCTATCTGCAGTGCCTACTGCTCGTTTGTGTTTACTTTGCTTTACCGGTTCCTTAACGTTATATCCTGTTGATTGGTACCTGCACATTGCTACTCAAGTTGATCTCGTAATTTAGAACCTTGATCAGATGACGAGACCTTCACCTGGCAAGGCACCTCCAGAGGTATAATTCACAGGTAAGTTGGAGGACTTTGCACCCACGACGGATTTTACATGCACCAGGCGCCATTAGCGTACATGACGGAATTTTAGTCGGCAGATAGCCTGGGTCCTGTGATCAATGGCTACGAGTATAATGTTCTACCAGCTTGGCCACCGCTGCCTGAACTAAATGGGATTGCATGGAATTTTTGAAGCCTAAATGTTGATGCATACTTGTCAAAATAAAATGATTATTTCTTTTTAAATGGGGGGGGGGGTAGAGAAAACAAAGGATGGGGCTCCGCAGATAGACAAATTGCACCATGTGTTAATTTTTGGGGCCGAATTGTTAGGCAAACATAACGTTGCAAGGGACATGAGACTACGCCTTCCTACCATACCCCACCGGGGAAAAACTGGCTCCGTGGGCTGTCCCATTGGAGCGGGTCCGGTAGCTCGTGCGGACAGAGTCCTATTGCACCTAATAAAGAGGCGAGCTAAAGAAAAAAAAAGGGGGGGGGGGAATGCTCGCCCGAGTGGTCGGCCTGGGGGGAAGCTGGAAGAGAATGGTTTGTTAGCCATGATATATTTATTAATACAATTACTACATTAAATGAACTAAACTGTAATACTTATTAATCTTACTACTTAATAATCAACTTACTTAATCTTAATACTTAATCAATTAGAAATATTAATACTATAACGTCATTCTAACTACTCTTACCCACTTAACTTGGTGTTTATAATGAGACTTAATATTTGACCCTGATACTTTTATTATGCGTTGGCTTTTTTGCTTTAAACTGCTAGTTGATTCTACCCATTGAGGAGAACCTCAAAAAATTACTTAGTGGACGAAGATTTCATAGCAACGAGGAGGTTATTGATGCCGTAAACAGCTATTTTGAGGAGCTCCACTAATCGCATTATAGAGATAGTTTAATTAAGTTAGAACATCAATATGATAAATGTATTAGCCTTTTGGAGATTATGTTGAGAAATAAACAAAAAAATTCATAAAAAATGTTGTTTTCTTTGTCGGGACTGGGACTTTTCAGCCGACCTTCGTATATATACTTTCGTATATTTAGATTGTGTTTGTCAGTGATTGCAAATATCTTGCTAAATAACTATGCAAAAGTTAAAAATGACAATAGAAAATTCAATTTTAATTAAAAAAAAATTTCTCTATTAACAAACATGCATGTGTCATTGTTAAGTTTCATGATACTTCAACATCCTTAATATTGTCTGTTTAAGTGAGATTATTTTTTACGAGGAAATATTAAATGCCATATTTGTTGTAAATTTGAAAGTACATACTATTAGTGAAAAATGCTTTTATAGTTGTAATACCTGTAGTACGTCTCAAAAGTTTAAGCACAAGCATAAAATGATGATTTTTAATGAATAGTAAAAAGTTAAAATAATTTTTTTTATTAGTGGATTTCGCAACTTCGTTTAAATAAATGATATCAAAAGTAGAAAAAAATAAATTACATATTTGTAAAAAATATAATTTTAAATATTTTCAAACGAAACTGTCTCAAAAGTTTATGCACAACGGCAAAAATAACTACATTTATCTTTTTTACAAAACTATTACATACAAATTATTTTTCGTGATTTTGGATTAGTTCAAATAAACGCGCGTCCATCGAAATTATTAGTTTTTGTAAGACATCTGGTGGCAAAAAGTACCATGATTTCTTTATGGCCTCTTTGAATTCGTCAAGAGAGTAATACTATTTTTCATTGCCGTAAACCTGACGGTTTAAAAGGCCATAGACATTATCAATCAGGTTTATGCCAGGACTTAAAGCTGGCGAGTAAAGAATTTTAAATTTTTTCTGTGAAAGCCACGATTATGTAGTGTGTGATATGTAGACTGAGACATTACCTTCTTCAAAGACCAATTCAGGACCCTCCAAAATGTCATCGAATGGAAGGAAATAGTGGTTCAACGTCTCTTGATGCTTTTGGGAATTTTGTCTTCCTTTTAGAAAATCCAAAGAGATCAGGCTGTTGAAGCCGAATACCCCCCCCCCCCCCCAAACCATAACAGGAATACCGCACTGCTGCCTGTTGAAAAAACTCCTTGGTTCCTTTCGTAGATCATGCCAATACATGTTCCAACCATCAAAGTTCCATTTTTTTCTCATCATTGAATAAAACAGAAAGCCACTTGTCCAACGCAGGGCATGTACTTTTTAGGCCATTTCATTCTTGTTTGTTAGTGGTGTAGTTTGAGACATGATTTGAAAGCCATTTTCTTTAGTATGATGTAATCAAATTCTTTAATATGTCTATGTACAGT
Source organism: Maratus speciosus (assembly GCA_963932465.1). Taxonomy (NCBI): domain Eukaryota; kingdom Metazoa; phylum Arthropoda; class Arachnida; order Araneae; family Salticidae; genus Maratus; species Maratus speciosus. The sequence goes on along the minus strand of OZ010788.1, from coordinate 307,304,710 downwards.
ATCGTTGGGCACCTGTACACCAAGTTTATTTTTAATGTGCTGTAGGGGCATATTTTATCTAAACACGAATCTCCGTATTCTCCGAGCCCCACCAGTGGCTGAGAGGTTCTGCTCTCGAAGCTGGTAGACGGGAGGTGCTGGGCTCGAACCCAATCGCGCCCGTCGGCCTAATCGTTCGGAGTTTTCGTGGTTTTCTTCGAACCGTGGATTTCCATGCGTTAATACGGATTAAGTTCCTTAGAAAGACCTCCACGGAAGGCACTCCCCCTAGGGCCTATATCCCTCGTGTAGATAATTGGCCGTCAAAAATCAACCCAACCCAACCCGTATTCTCCGATCCGCCTCAACAAACGTCTTGCGTGGCCGTCTACATCATGGTTTCCGGTTGAAATTATCATTTCTAGAGAGTACTTGATATACATACATCGCTTTGATCAATTTCAATTTTTTTGCAATTTGAGAAACTGTTTTATTTCGTGATTTCAATTTTGAAACTTTTAAAATCTCATCTTTTGTGAATCTTTTACCCTTCGGCATTTTTAAAACGAGTGGAAAAGATTTTTTCACTTTTATATTTTTATAAAATTGGAAAACGACGTCCTACAACCTCATTACACCCGCTCAATTCCGTATTTCTAAAAAAAAAATACATCAAGTGCTTAAACTTTTCAGACAGTGTTTCTTCAAGAAAAAAAGGTAAATTAAATAAAAATTAATGTACTTTTTATTTTAACTAAGGAAAACTGCTGATGTTATTTGATTTTGATTAAATGTCGGGTATTTTTTGTAAATGGTCTTCATATAGATTCTTCTTCAATTATTTTTAATCATATTTGAAGAGTGCATAAACTTTTGAGACTGACTATATAAACAGAATATGTATTTTAAGTTATTCATACATTATGAAATTTAAAATTTTAATTGTTAAATAGAATTTTTGTTTTAATTGTTTAAAAAATTTAATATTTTTATTTATGAGTTTACGTAACATCAATCCTGATATTTACAATTTTAAATTAAGGCATATTTATTTTTTAAGGGAACTTTTATTATTTGCTGCTAAAATTGTTTAATTCTAATGTATGATTTCTCCTGCCATAAATGTATAGTTTAAATTAGACTCTCCGAAAAATACCATGAATCCCAGTTCCTTAACGATTTTTGTATTTTTATTTTTGCTGCTTAAAGTTGTGTAATTTTAATGTATGATTTTTTTTTTCTGCCACAAGTGTACATTTCAAGTTAAAATCTCCGATAAAAACAATAAATCAAATGTATTTGAAATAAAGGGGCAACAAAAGTAAAAAATTAAAAATAAATAAAAAAGAAGAAAAGTACTTGTTTACTGAGCCTTGGATGTTTAATTATTGAATGTATGATTCAAAGAGATCTGAAATAAGCCACAAATTGCTCCACAAAATATTAAAAAACTGAAATTTTGATGCACACATACAACTATTCGATCTAGTTCGTTTGCTACTCTGATCCCTTGCATGACGTCATCTTGTCCTGAAGCAGGCCCGTAAGGCTCCTATATATGTTATAGGAGCCCTACAGGCCCGTAAGAGAAGAAAGTTGTTTCGCGACGGCTGCGCTTCATCTAGAACGAATATGTAGTCATTTCTAAATCCCTAAACTAGAAATATAGATTTTCGAGTTATGCGAATGAGGTAAAAAAATAAACCGAATAGACGAAATGATCGAGAATTTCTAGTCTATAGTTTTTTAGGGGATGAAACGATACATTATATTATGAATTTTGAATTTCGAGAAATTATCACTTGATTCCTAGAATAAGCTAGAATTATAGCTACTAAAACTCACTTCTTGTGTTCGCATTTATTTGTTATTTTATTTATTTTTAAATAAGTCTGATCACGATAATATAGAAAAACGCCCTTGAATTTTAATAGGGATAAACAGAACTCTCTAGCAAAGGGAAATAGAATTTATAAGGATGACATGGAACTATTTTTTCTAGAGCCACAGTTTATTTTCTAGATGCCAGCGGCAGAACTTTTTTTTCATTGCAAAATGCAATACTTAAATTTCCACACGCTTTTATCAGGTTAATAAATCTCACAATTTTGTTTTTCTTTTTTCTTTTCTTTTTTTAAAGAAAAATAAAATTTTACTAAATTAACTGACTTTTTAATGAATTATTTGCATAAACGTAAGAGGAACGTGAGCAATAAATATGTTTAATTGAATAACTGGGTCAAAAAAGAAAATACTTATTGGCTTTCTCTGGCCACGAAATGGTTGAAAAACGGTTTACATACCACACCTGCTTCTTTATTTGTACGGAAATAGATACAGTTTTTGCGACTGTGGCCTACAAGATATTCTCCAAATAGGAGTTTAATCGAAATCACTGTTCGAGCGCTATCGTGTTCACTCACACACATACAGACGTACTGACGTTATCACAAACATTATAAACACCAAAAATGGACTCTGGAAACCAGAAAATGTAAATATATTAAATTAAAAATACAGGCATACATAAAAATATACACATGGGGTCATTGTAAAAATATCAAAAATGGATTCAGAAAGCCTCAAAATCTAAAGATATGCCGACATTTACATAAGTTTTTATCATGATTAAATTACTTTCCTTAGATTATAAGCGTCTGGAAAGTTAAAGCTATTCGTTAAAAATAATTTACATTTGATTTTTTAATTGTATTGAATAAAAAAAAATAAAAAAGGGAGAAAGAAATTATCCTGCAAAAATCAGCGGATGAAAAAAAAATACATTATTTTTTTTCCTTTGTGCCAATGAAATATATTTAAATGATTATAGTTGTCGTGTACTGTTTTTGTCTTCAAATTAAATTTTTGATTCCCTTATACAAAAAATGTTGTAGTTTCTAGTAAATATATATATATATATATATATATATTCGAATTATTACAATTTATTAAGAGAGGGCGGTGACTGTAAATACAAAATGCTGACACGGAACAGTGCGGATCAAATCAAGATTTTTTTTCTATTGTTTAAATGTGTCGCAATCAGTCTTTGCGATTTAAAAACTTTAGAATTTTATTTATTTATTTTTAAATTATTTTTAACTTTTAAAACAATTTATTGGAAAAATTCAAATCTTTTGCAACATTAACAACAAAAGAAATGCCCTAAATTAAGCAGAAAAAACGAAGATTTCAGTATTTATAAGGCAAAACATTGGTTGGATAGCGGAGAACTGATTAGATAACACCAAATTCTTCAAGATGCGATCATAAAACAAGCTTTTTAAGCTCTTTTCTTTTCTTTTCTTTTTTTAAGAAAGACGAGCTTAGTTGTTCTAACAAGGAATCTGAAAGTCTTACAGAGATCAAATCTCTGAACATAAAACACAATAAAAACTATGATATATGATTTTTTCATTCTCAAGACGTATAAGAACAAATTCGAGAACAACAAGAGAATAACTCCCTGGGTTTAAAAAAAGATAATTCATTAATCTATGATCCCATGTATTATATCTAGTGTACCCCTTTTCTATGCCCATATTAAAGCACAACTATGAATGAGATATCATACGAAAAATTATTAAACAGGATTTTGATATAGTACACTCACATTTCGTTAAAACAAGTTATTTTATTAAATGCAGTTAATTAAAATTTAAATAAAAAAAGAAACAGCAAATAACTCAAGGATCGCAGTGCGAATGAACTCTCACCAGCCCGCTGGTCTACTAAAAAATTTTTTAAATAAAAATACGCGGAAGAGATTTTTAACTAAATTTTCAAATTTGAAAGGGCATAGGATCTTTAAACTTTCAAAAAATCAATTTTTGGTTTTTGTTTTATTCTGAATTATTTTTAATTTCTCAACAACATGAAAAAAACCTCATTCAAAAATCTGCACTATTTCTTAAGTTACAATCATATATAGCCGGTAAGTATAATTGAAGGTATGGTAGATATTGAAACTTTAAAGCGCATTTTCTCGTATTAGTAAATTTGGATTTTGTAAGCAGTGTTACTTTCAAACTATGTAAGCTACAGCTTTAAAAAATTAACCAAACATGACTTTCTTTATAGTCTACATGCTAAAACAAAAAAATTCACAGATTTTGGTTATTTATTTATTTATTTCACTTGAAAAACTTTTAAAAAAATTTAAAATTTTGATTTTTCCTGTGCTAAAATTAAATGTTAAACAAACGTTTTGAGCATATTTTGGTTTTAATGAAGTAGATGTGTTATGATTCGATTTTGTTCAAAAATTGCTTTCTATATGCATAATTTAGAGTTTTATCATGCTCGCAGCACTTAATGATTTCAATTCACGCCTTAGTGAGCTGAATTTTTAAGTTTAAAATTTAGATATACATTTTGTATATACAACATTTATTTTTCTGGATAATATATTAAGAATACATACTTTAGGCACAAAGGGGAAAAAAATCTTAATTGCACATTATTTGTATTTTTGTACTTTATAAAAAGCGATGTTTTTTTTTTTTTAATCGTTTTGTCAAACTGCCCCTGAAGTCACTGCAAAACTAAAACAAAACAAAAATTTAAGATTCGTAGAGGAGAAAAGTGTACAAAATTGTTACTTAACTCTGCACTGCGGAATGATGCATAAATGAATAAATTAAAATTTAACCTTCAGTAAATAATTTCATTTCCAAGGTTCCACTATATTTACTTAAATAAAAATATTCGACTTATGTAAATTACAGAATTTTTCTGTTAATTAAGGTAAAGAATCATTTTATAAAATTTGTAGTATCTAATCCTAAATATGAATAAAAAAAAAAAAAAAAAAAAAACCTTTCAGAAGAAAGGCTCGTCCAGTGTAGCGTTAAGCTACACATTGTCATTTTATTAAATTACACTCCGCGCATGCATGCATTCATATACACGCACTTTTTTAATTGTTACGCACCATGTATAAAATAAATTCTGCAGTTAAAATTGATACAAGAGGTTCTACGCTTCTCTGAAGAGAACTGTAAACGTAGTAGATAAAAAATTTAGATCAAAGATGGTGTATCTTTTTTTTCTCAACATTTTACAAACATTACTGAATTATTTTACAGAAAAGTATAGAATAAATTTTTAAAGAATATTTCTCTAATTAAAAATTCCGTTTTATCGTAACAATCAATCACTAATTAAAAATTATTGTATTCATATTTGCTTAGAGAGTTTTTCCTACACATAGAGATGTTCAGTTCATTATATATCTTTTGCAAAGTTAATGAACCAAAATTAGTACTGCCATAAATGATGCTATGCAACTCGTCAATGATTAAAATAACATTTTAAATTTTATCTTTAATGATAAATGCATAAATGTTTCCGATAGTCTAATTTAGATTTTTTTTAAAAGTTTTTTTTTCCTTTTTACTTGTAAAAATAGTGTAAGTATATAAAAATAAAATAAAATAAGAAATATGGCCAAGATTTAGCACTTAAATATTATATGATTATATAATACATATTATATACACTTATATGTTTAGTTTTTCATTATAATCAAATTCTTATCCTTTATAATAACTAGTTTCGTTTCAACCCGATGTGTTGCTCTTGAATTGCAATGAGATAATACAATTCTTTTGGGGAAAATGAAATCTCAAGTTATTGTAAATTTAGAATGCAATTATAGTCTTAATTTTATTAAATATAATATTTAAAATAATAAATTATATTTACAATTTAAGTCAAAAGCTTTCACAATAAAAATGCACATATTTTATAGCTTTATTTGGCAAAAGCTTTCCGTTCTTTCAAGATTTGGCTTCTAATTCCGGAGCTGGTAGAAATAACGTAATTTGGGTGAATTTAGGCAAAAATTACTTTGTTTTGGCAATTTTGTTCAAAAGCATTTTATATTTATGAAATAAAATAAAAAGTTAGAAAAATATAAATTTTATCGCTAAAACGTTTTGTTTTGAACATTCCTGTGAAAGTTTTAATCGCCATCTTAAGGAAATAGTTAAAAATCTGTTTTTCTACTTTAAATTAAATTAAAAAAAGATACGATGGATTATTTTTTTAACGTCAATGAAATTTATTTCAATGCGCCAGCCGACAGACGATTTCTTCCTTTCTAAAATAAATTGATTCTTGAAGCTTGAACATATGAAAACTAGCAAACCCCGCGGCTTTGCTTGCGTAATAGTTAAAATATGCCAAGTGATATTTGCATAACTATTTTTCAATTCCTAGTATTAGTTCACACTCTCCCTATATTTATTTATTTATATCTTGTTCAAATTTTCAATCGTTAATAAAATACTTAGTATTCATCCTATCAAGTTGATATAATTTTTTTTAACTTGTACTGGATGACAATTAATGTTAATACAGTTTTTTCAAATATTAATTCATTAATTAAATTTTAATTAATTAATTTTAGTTTTACATGGGAGACAAAATGGCGGCCATTGGTTATTGAAGCATTTAATGCATCTTCATATCTATAAAGAGGGTTCCCATAGGGGACCCTGTTATGTCGCCAAATACCGCCAAGTTTGTCGCCAACTTGGCGATATACCGCCAAATTTGGCGACAAAAATGAGTCGCCAAATGTGACGTCAACTTGACGATATCTCTAATATTTTGCCAAATTCCCATAGACTTCCATTGTAAACCTACTTGATTATAGAAAATCAACAAATTGAGATATTTTAATGCAAAAAAAAAATAATATTAGCTTAAGGGATTATATTAAATTTTTCTTTGATGATCTAAGTAGGAATTGACTTTAAAAACAAAATTTTTATATTACTTGTTTATTAGAACAACACTTTTTGTAATAATTCAAATATTACAAATTAAGCCACAGTTTGACTAAACTTCATTATAAAAGTGCAACAGACAGAAATGAGATTTTAATTAATAAGAAGAACTAAAATTAATTCCAAATAAATGATAATTTAGAAAGTGCTTTGAGACTTTTATGCTCATTTCAGTAAAGTTTTGAATTTTTTAGAAACCATCTTAACACATTTACATCTTAAAATTAACCATCATGTCAAATTCCAAGTTTCTTGTTTAACAGTCTACCACCGCTCTGTTGTTAGTGGCACCAACATAAAATGCCGAAACAGAGTTAAAATAGAATGTCTCTAAAAATGTTGAAACAGAGACTATCACCATTAATTTGCCAACATTAACCTTGACATCTGTTGGCATTTCCTAATATTCTATAGAAAACGGAATTTAGATGTTTTTAAAGGCTTTCTTGTTGTTCCTGCCAACCAGGTGGTACTGACACCGGTATAAAATATAGCCGGTATAGGATCAGGGACTATCACTCTTGATTCGCAACCAATAACTTCTGTAATCGGTTTATTATTTTCTGAGATTCCATAAAAATCATAATTTAGGACTCTTTTAGAATGCTTTTCGCTCCTTCCCTTCGCTTCAGCCCTTTTTAATTTAGAATTTATACACGACTGTTCTTAAAGGACATTCATATTTTATAAGTAACTACCGTGCTATATTTAAAGTTTCTAGCCTCTTCACTACCGCAGAAATCGCAATTTAGAAATTTTTTTGCTCCTGCAACTCTCTAGGGGTTGTGGCACCGACATAAAATATAGCTTAAATGTTTGAGCAGGTTCTATCACCATCAATTTACAACCATTATGTTTGAAATCGGTTTCGTATTTCATACGATTACATAACAATCGTAATTTAGAACTCTTATTGAACGCTTTTCGCTCACTTCATCCTTTTAAATTTGGAATTTTCCTTCGACAATTCTTAGAAAGCATTTGCATCTTTGTAGTAATTACCATTCCAAATTTAAAATGTTACCCCCTCTTTAACACAAAAAACGCAATTTAAAACATTTTTTGCTCCTGTAACCACCTGGTGGTAGTGACATCAACGTAAAATATAGGCTATGTTGGAGCGGGGACTTTCACCATCAACTTGAAACCATTACTTCTGAAATCGGTTTATATTTCCTGAGATTGCGTAGAAATCGCCATTTAGAACGTTTTTTAGAACTCTTTTCGCACATTTTCACCTCTTTTAAATTTCGAATATTTTAAGAAATGTTCTAAGAGGTCATTTATATCTTATCAGTAACTACCATTCTAAATTTCACGTTTCTAGGCCCTTCAGTAACACGAAAATCGCATTTTCGATCTTTTTTTGCTCCTGCACCCCCTTTGGGGGTAATGGCACCGACATAAAATGTAGCCTATGTTTGAGCAAGGGTTGTCACCATCATTTTAGCACCATTATTTTTTAAATCCGTTTGGTACTTCCTGAGATTGCGAAAAAAATCGGCATTTAGAACCTTTTTTAGAACGCTTTTTGCGCCTTTTAACCTCTTTTAAATTTCGAATTTTTTAAGAAATGTTCTTAGCGATCATTTATATCTAATAAGTAACTACCACGCCAAATTCCATGTATCTGGGCCCTTCATTAACACAAAAATCGCAATTTCGAACGTTTTTTTTTGCTCCTGCACCCCCTTTAGGGGTAGTGGCACCGACATAAAATGTAGCCTATGTTGGAGCAAGGGTTATCACCATCATTTTGACACCATTATTTTTGAAATCGGTTTGGTACTTCTTGAGATTGCATAAAAATCGCCATTTAGAACGTTTTTTAGAAAGCCCTTTTGCGCATTTTCACCCCTTTTAAATTTCGAATTTTTTAAGAAATGTTCTTAGAGATCATTTATATCTAATAAGTAACCACCATGCCAAATTCCATGTATCTGGACCCTTCATTAACACAAAAATCGCATTTTTAGATCGTTTTTTGCTTCTGCACCCCCTTTTGGCCAGTGGCACGGACATAAGATATAGCCTATGTTCTAAGTTGGACCAATACCATCATTTTGAGACTATTACTTTTGGAATCGGCTCGGTAGTTCCAGAGCTTACCTCCTACAAATAAACAATTTTTACCTCTTTATAATAGTACTAGCAAACCCCGCGGCTTTGCTCGCGTAATATTTGAAATATTCCAAGCGATATTTATATGTCTAATTTTTATTAAAAGGTACTAACTAAATTTTTACTTATTACTTTAAAGAATAATTCAAAAATTACTATTTAAAACACAGTTTGATTAAACATCATTATTACACTGCATTAGGCCGAAATGAGACTTAAATTAATAAAACTAAATAAATGATAATTTAGAAAATATTTTGAAACATTTATGCTCATTTAATACGCTCATTTCAGGATTCATTTGAAGATTTGAATTTTTTAGAAACCTTCTTCTTACATCTTAAAATTAACTATCATGTCAAATTCCAATTCCTACCATCTCTCTCAACAGAAAGGGCTATGTTGAATTAGGAACTATCACCATTAATTTGCCAACATTAATTTTGAAATCGGTTTGTTATTTTTAATATTCCACAGAAACGTAATTTAGAAAGCTTTTAAAGGCCTTTTATAGAACGTTTGTTGTTCCTGTAAACCCCAGGTGGTAGAATCATCGGCCTGTGTAGGATCAGAGACTGTTACCATTGATTCGCAACTATTACTTTTATAATCGGTTTATATTCCCTGAAATTGCATAGATATCGTAATTTAGGACTTTTTTAGAATGCTTTTCACACCTCCCCTTCGCTTCACCCCTTTTTAATTCGAATTTATTTTTGACAGTCCTTCGAGGGCATTTATATTTTATAAGTAACTACCATGCCATATTTAAAGTTTCTAGTCTTTTCAACATCACAGAAAATGCAATTTAGAAATTTTTTAGCTCCTGCAACCCTCTGGTGGTAGTGGCACAGACATAAAATATAGCTTATGTTTGAGCAGGTTCTAACACCAACAATTTGTCATCATTATTTTTTTAATCGGTTTAGTATTTGATAAGATTGCATAAAAATTGTAATTTAAAACGCTTTTCGCTTACTTCATCTTTTTAAATTTGGGATTTTCTTTCGACTGTTCTTAGAAAGCAGTTGTATCTCGTAAGTAAATACCATGCCATACTTCAAAGTGTTAGACCCCTCAGTTGTGCAAAAAACGCAAATTAGAATATGTTTTGCTTTTGCAACCCTCAGATGGTAGTGACAGCAACATAAAATATAACCTATGATATAGCAGGGACTATCACCATTGATTTGCAACCATTACTTTTGAAATAGCTTTGCTATTTCCTGAGATTGAGTATAAATCGCAATTTAGAACGTTTTTAGAACGCTTTTCGCGCATTTTCATACCTTTTTAAATTTCTAATTTTTACGAAACTGTTCTTAAAGATCATTTATACCTAATAAATATGTACCTTGCCTAATTTTAAGTTGCTAGCCCGTACCGATCACAAAAATCGAAACTTAGAACGCTTTTTTGCTCCTGCAACGTCTAGGTGATAGTGATACCGACATAAAATAGCGTCTATGTTAGAGCAGAGTCTGTCAGCATCAATTTGCCTACCATTTCTTTTGAAATCAGTTTGATTCTTCCTGAGATATCGCTGACAAATTGGCATTTAGAACGTTTTTAGAACGCTTTTAGCGCATTTTGCTCCTGCATCTCCTCTGTGGTAGTGGAAACAGACATAAAATATAGCCTAACTTGGAGCGAGATCTGTCAGCATAATTTTTACACCATTATATTTGAAATCGGTTCAGTACTTCCTAAGATTGCATAGAAATCGCAATTTAGAACGTTTTTTACAATGCTTTTTGCGCATTTTGACTCCCTTTTAAATTTTGGTTTTTTTAGGAAATGCCCTTAGCGATCATTGATATATTATAACTAACTACCATTCCAAATTTAGCGATTCTAGGCTCTTCCGAAACGCAAAAACCACAATTTAGAACGTTTTCCCCCTACACCCCCTTTGGGGTAGTGTCACCGACATAAAACATAGCCTATGTTGGAGCAAGGGTTGTCACCGTCATTTTGACACCATTATTTTTTAAATCGGTTTGGTATTTCATGAGATTGTGTAGAAACCACCATTTAGAACGCTTGCTTTTCGCACATTTCCACCCCTTTTAAATTTCGAATCGTTTAAGAACTGTTCTTCGAAATCCTTTATACCTAATAAGTAGCTAATATTTCAAATTTCATATTTCTAGGCCCTTCAGTAACACATAAATCGCATTTTTAGAAAGTTTTCTGATCCTGCACCCCCTTTGGGTAGTGGCATCGACATAAAACATAGCCTATCTTGGAGCAAGCGTTGTTACCATCATTTTGACACCAATATTTTTTAAGTCGGTTTGGTATTTCCTGAGATTATGTAGAAACTACTATTTAGAACGTTTTTTAGAACGCTTTTTGTGCATTTTGACCCCTTTTAAATTTCGAATTGTTTAAGAACTGTTCTTAGACATCATTTATATCTTATAAGTAACTAATATTCCAAATTTCATATTTCTAAGCCCTTCAGTAACGCACAAATCGCGTTTTTAGAACGTTTTTTGCTCCTGCACCCCCTTTGGGGTAGTGGCACCGACATAAAATATAGCCTATGTTCTAAGTTGGACTAACATCATCATTTTGATACCATTACTTTTGGAATCGGTTCGGTAGCTCCAGAGCTTACCTCCTACAAATAAACAATTTTTACATCTTTATAATATGACTTGCAAATCCCGCGGCTTTGCTCGCGTAATATTTGAAATATGCCAAGTGATATTTATATGTCTAATTTTTATTAAAAGGTACTAACTAAATTTTTATTTTATTAAAAGGTAATATTTTAGTTTATTAAAAGGTACTTATTACTTTTAGGAATAATTAAAACAATTACTATTTAAAACACAATTTGATTAAGCATCATTGTTACACTGCATAAAGCAGAAATGAGACTTAAATTAATAAAACGAAATAAAACTAAATAAATAATAATTTAGAAAATATTTTGAAACTTTTATGCTCAGTTAATACGCTCATTTCAGTATTCATTTGAAGTTTTGAATTTTCTAGAAACCATCTTCTTACATCTTAAAATTAACCATCATGTCAAATTCAAAGTTCTACCACCTCTGTCAACATAAAGGGCTGTGTTGAAATAGAAACTGTCACGATTAATTTGCCAACATTAATTTTGAAATGGGTTTGTTATTTCCTAATATTCCACAGAAACGTAATTTAGACTGCTTTTAAAGGCCTTTTTTAGAGCGTTTGTTGTTCCTGTGAACCCCAGGTGGTAGAATCATCGGCATAAAATATAGCCTGTGTAGGATCAGAGACTGCTACCATTGATTCGCAGCTATTACTTTTATATTTGGTTTATATTCCCTGAAATTGCGTAGAAAACGTAATTTAGGACTTTTTTAGAATGCTTTTCGCACATCCCCTTCACTTCACACCTTTTTAATTCGAATTTATTTTCGACAGTCCTTCGAGGGCATTTATATTTTATAAGTAACTACCATGCCATATTTAAAGTTTCTAGCCTTTTCAGTATCACAGAAATCGCAATTTAGAAAGTTTTTAGCTACTCAAACCCTCTGGTGGTAGTGGCACAGACATAAAATATAGCTTATGATTGAGCAGGTTCTATCACCAACAATTTGTCATCATTATTTTTTTAATCGGTTTGGTATTTGATAAGATTACATAAAAATTGTTATTTACAACGCTTTTCGCTCACTTCATCTTTTTAAATTTGAAATTTTCTTTCGACAGTTCTTAGAAAGCAGTTGCATCTTGTAAGTAAATACCATGCCATACTTCAAAGTGTTAGACCCTTCAGTTATGCAAAAAACGCAAATTAGAACATGTTTTGCTTTTGCAACCCTCAGATGGTAGTGACAGCAACATAAAATATAACCTATGTTATAGCAGTGACTGTCACCATTGATTTGCAACCATTACTTTTGAAACAGCTTTGGAATTTCCTGAGATTGAGTAGAAATCGCAATTTAGAATGTTTTTAGAACGCTTTTCGCGCATTTTCACCCCTTTTTAAATTTCCAATTTTTTCGAAACTGTTCTTAAAGATCATTTATATGTAATACATATGTACCTTGCCTAATTTTAAGTTGCTAGCCCCTACCGATCACAAAAATCGAAATTTGGAACGCTTTTTTGCTCCTGCAACGTCTAGGTGATAGTGATACCGACTTAAAATAGCGTCTATGTTAGAACAGTGGCTGTCAGCATCAATTTCTTAACATTAATTTTGAAATCAGTTTGATTCTTCCTGAGATATTGGTGACAAATCGGCATTAAGAACGTTTTTAGAACGCTTTTCGCTCATTTTGCTCCTGCATCTCCTCTGGGTTAGTGGAAACATATATAAAATATAGCCTATCTGGGAGCAAGATCTGTCACCATCTTTTTAACACCATTATATTTGAAATTGGTTCATTATTTCCTGAGATTGCATAGAAATTGCAATTTAGAACGTTTTTTACAACGCTTTTTGCGCATTTTGACCCCCCTTTTAAATTTCGATTTTTTTAGGAAATGTCCTTAAAGATCATTGATATCTTATAACTAACTACCATTCTAAATTTCACGATTCAAGGCCCTTCCGTCACGCAAAAACAGCAATCTAGAACGTTTTTCTCCTGCAGCCCCTTTGGGGTAGTGGCACCGACATAAAACATAGCCTATGTTGGAGCAGGGATTTTCACCATCATTTTGACGCCATTATTTTTCAAATCGGTTTGGTATTTCCTGAGATTGTGTAGAAACTACCATTTAGAACGTTTTTTAGAACGCTTTTCGCGCATTTTCACCCCTTTTAAATTTAGAATTGTTTAAGAACTGTTCTTAGAAATCCTTTATATCTAATAAGTAGCTGATACTTCAAATTTCATATTTCTAGGCCCATCAGTAACACATAAATCGCATTTTTAGAACGTTTTTTGCTCCTACACCCCCTTTGGGGTAGTGACACCGACATAAAACGTAGCCTATCTTGGAGCAAACGTTGTCACTATCATTTTGACACCAATATTTTTTAAATCGGTTTGGTATTTCCTGAGATTATGTAGAAACTACCATTTAGAACGTTTTTTAGAACGCTTTTTGTGCATTTTCACCCCTTTTAAATTTCGAATTGTTTAAGAACTGTTCTTAGACACCATTTATATCTTATAAGTAACTAATGTTCCAAATTTCATATTTCTAGGTCCTTCAGTAACGCAAAAATCGCATTTTTAGAACGTTTTTTGCTCCTGCACCCCCTTTGGGGTGGTGGCAATGACATAAAATATAGCCTATGTTCTAAGTTGGACTAACACCATCATTTTGACACCAATATTTTTTAAATCGGTTTGGTATTTCCTGAGATTATGTAGAAACTACCATTTAGAACGTTTTTTAGAACGCTTTTTGTGCATTTTCACCCCTTTTAAATTTCGAATTGTTTAAGAACTGTTCTTATACACCATTTATATCTTATAAGTAACTAATATTCCAAATTTCACATTTCTAGGCCCTTCAGTAACGCGAAAATCGCATTTTTAGAACGTTTTTTGCTCCTGCACCCCCTTTGGGGTAGTGGCACCGACATAAGATATAGCCTATGTTCTAAGTTGGGCGAACACCATCATTTTGATACCATTACATTTGGAATCGGTTCGATAGTTCCTGAGCTTATCTCCGACAAATAAACAATTTTTACCTCTTTATAATAGGAGTATGATAGAATAGAATAGAATAGAATAGATAGATAGAAGATAGATAGATAGATAAGTTTATGTTTCTTCAAATTTTCTTTAAAAACACAACTTAATCACAGTATTTTTTTTTACTTTCTATTCAAGTAAAAAAATTCAATTTGAAAATGATGCCAAACAAAGAAATCTAATAATCCCTATCGTTTACCTTTCCTCCCTTTTATCCACAAAAATGGAGCAATTTAGTTGCATCATTACAGAAATGCCTTTAAAAAGTACGAAACAATTAATAGCTCGAAGTTAATTAAAAACTTTAAATTCTAAGACCATTTTTGACATCCTCGTATGCCATGCGGATAACTGGCGTTAAGTTGATTGCCCGACCTTACATATTCAACGTTCACAATGTTCCTAGGAGTAGGAGCTGTGAAATACAAACGACAGTCTCTTTTTAATATAATAGATTGATGAAGTTTTAATTTCGTTATGAAAAATTAGCCAGAGACAATGTTGAACTATTTATATTGTTTTAAATGCAAATGCGTTATTTCGTAATGGAGCCTGCACGCGATGAAGATAGATTTTTTTAAAAAAACATTCATCCTTTAAAATTATTTTAAAAGCCATAATAAATCAGTTAATTAATATACAGAAAGTAGATTTTTTTCCTATATGACGGTGTAAAAACTGAAAATGTGCGATTTTTAGAAATTAAAAAAATTGCAGTAGCAAAAATTGCAGAACTGAATTTTTATCGTCAAGTGTTGTTATTCGCAAAATGACGCCAGTGTGACGCACGGGCACGTTTGTCCTGGTAATAATTAAAAAAAAAAAAAAAAACTAGCACCTATATTTTAAAACAAAGACTTGCAAACTGAAATGAGATTATTTATCTGTTTTTGTGAGGTTTAATGTACCTGAAGGTTTTACATAGTAAATAAATAAGCATTTAAAATTATAAAATTATGAAAAACTGAGCTTTAAATGATACAAGAACACTATATATATATATTATCACTGTCATTTTATTATTGTCACTCTGTATATATTTTACGATCTTTTTTTATAAATTTTCTTCTTGGAATACCGGGAAATCATTTATATTTTAGTCAACCCGCACTCAACAACCATGCTATGCAGCTTTTCAGTACCTAAATTCCAATTTTAAAGTTTCGCTTTTATGCCAAATAATTAATGAACTTCAAGTGTCGACCTCTATTTTCTCTCTTAAGTTGCCCAGAAAAGAGTGAAAATACCGCCCAAAGTAGATATTTACTACCACGTGACAAAAACAAGTATTTGGAAAAAAAGAAAAGACGAGATAAATGGATCTCCAGAAGATGAAGTTGCTAAAAATAGAACGTACAGAAAGACAATCTTGAGGAGTGTACCTGAGCTGAAGAATATTTTTTGTTGTTTTCGTAATATATTTTTTCGTTTCTGAATGCGAATAAATATAATTTTTTGAAAGCTATTTCTAAGACTGTACAGGAAATATATAAAAACACAAGGAAATGTATAACATTTTTTGCTATTTTCATAAATGCATGTATTATAGGATTTTTTTGTTGTTGTTGTTGTTGTTGTTGTTTAATGATAAGCTGTTATGGCATTCACTTTCCATTTCTTTTATTAGAAACTCATTTTTATTCTTTATTAAATAACTTAGAAATCTTCCTATTTTCTTTATTATTATTAAAAATTTTTAATTCTTTTTCAAACAGTTATAAATGTTTATAATATACTAAATATTTTGTTCAGCTTTATTAAAACCGACAACTAAACGTTTAAATTCCTAATTTAATAAACGAATATGAAAAATGAACTACTCATTTCTTTTACCTATACAGAAAAGGAAGTACGATTCTTATAAATTCCCTGAGACAAACTCCAATATCTTGGCATTGATAGGGTGATAAATTTATAAGGATATCTATATATATCGCATTTATTTTCCGACTTTTATTTAATCAAAGGCTCCAAAAGTATAAAATGTTTTAATTTATTTATTTATTTATTGCCAGAATATCAAATGATTGTTATCTTTCTTCCATTAGAAGCAGACAAATAAAGAAAAATCCCTTAAAAAGAAATACAATATTTTAATAAGTAACAAATAATACTTAAAAGAATATATTACAGCTTTTAAAAAAATTTTAGGCGATCAAATGAAATTTTTTAGAAATAAATTGGCTTAGGTTGTTTGATACCAAATTCAATCAAAAATTAATTTGAGTAAAATTGGAAAAAACAGCTGCGAGATTCACTCTACTAAAGATAGAACATCCGTCATTTAAAATATTATCTGCATCAGTTCTTTGCATAAAAGAAAGAAAAATGCGAGAAAAAATTAGCGAATTATTCTTTTCTATTCAAGGTAACCTTAAGGTATCTGCCTAGGTTGGGAGCGAGCGCTGGATCGAGATGGATACTTCTGTTGCCACTATGAAAAAAAAGTAATAAAAACTACAAAAAAAATTAATAACTCAGAAACAAATTGAGATACAGCTTTCAAACAAATTGCATTTAAAAGTACATTTTTTTCTCTATACGACACGATGGTGTAAAAAGTAATATTGTGGAATGTTTAGAAGTTTAAAATGAAATTTCATTTAAAATTGGTCCAGGAATATTAATTTTTAATTCATGGGGTACGTAATGTATGACCAGCTCCGTAGAAGTTAAAAATTTTACAGTACCGAAAATTGTAAAACTGAAATTTCTTTTAAAATTTGTTCATGATGGGTCCAGAAATGTTAATGTTTTATTCATGGCGTACGTAATGTATGATCAACTCCGTGCGATTTTTTATGTCTTAAATTTTAGTCTTTGAAAAAATCGTTTTCCAAATGGTCGTTGTAATATATTAAATTGCTTTCTTTTGCTATTTTTTTTAGTAAAATTTCATGCTTACACCGGATAGCATACGCTCAATTTAACGAAATATATTTCCATTTCCTTTGTACTTGAATCGAGTTTGACCATGGTACTAAATACTACTATTACACTTACCTGTACACTGAACGTTTAATATTATCTTCAAAATTAAGGGGACAATGGACATTAAAAATCAAATCCATCAATTTTCAATGGATTCTTTTGAAAATTGGCAGACTTGTTAATGGTAAGCTTAAATAGTTACATTCAAATAAAAAGTTGTGAAATAAAGATGTTAAAATACTAAAACGTTTTTAAATTAATCAATTTTTAAAATCTTAAAATAACGAATGCTTGTCATATTTTATAATATCCTATGCGCATTATTTTGCATATATGACAATATTTATTTATGAGATACTTTTTATATATTACAGTGGGCGTTGAAATGAATTGTAGATGTTCGCTGAATATACAAGTAGAAGAAAAATACTTTTAGAATTATAATTTATTTTTTCTAAAAATGTAGCTATATATCTTCATATGCACATAAGTTTCAACACAAAAATACCCCTGATATACAAGTTTTTATGCTAACATTTATTTATTATTGTATAGAAGATATATCGTAAGAAGTTTTTAAAAAATTGATAATTAGGAATGCGCATGGAACATTTCAAAAGTTAAGAATGTGCGAAATTTTTAATTTTGATAAAACAGCATTTTTAGTTTAAAAAAAACTGCATAAATATATGTATAGCTTTTAGAAATATAAATGCTTATATCTCTGCGAAGAAGCGGCAGAATTGAAAAAATCTTTTTGAACCAGATAACTTTGAGTATCTAGTTTTATAATTCTCCAAATGCAAAAAAATTGATTACTTTGTCAAATTTCGTGATTTTAAAAGTGTACTGCCCCCTTAAATGAAATACTTCAAAATATGTAAAGAAAATACAGTTTTTTGTTAAAAATTACAATTGTTTTTTACACTCGAGTACTTATAAAATAATTACATTATCACATAGAGCTTAGATCAGCTGAAAAATCTTCAGCCCATACTGAGTAATAAGGAACGCATTATGAAAAAATTTCGCTGAAACATGTTTAAAATTTTATATAATGAAGTTTATCAAACATGGAGATAACATAAAAATTGATTTTCCAGAATTCGAATTTAAAGATTTCTTTTATACCTTTCAAATACATACAAAATTAATCTAGAAGTATCGATTAAAATTTATTGATGTTTTTATGAAAAAAAGGTAAGAAAAGGATACATAAAAGCATTGTTTATATTTGTCCTGGTCTTCCTATTCCCGCTTCCGGAATTTGACTGACCATAACTCATCTTCTAGTAATCATAGAAATAAAATTTAAAAAGATTTGGAATCGTAAAAGGCTGTTCTTTCCAATAAAACAATAAAAAACTTTAAAACTTTTCCCGAAAACGCCATTTTAATGTAGGCAGTACCTTACCTTACTTTTACCTTATATTACTCTTTGCCTTTTACCACGTACCTTAATTTTAATGCAGATTTCGCAATACAAATTTATAAGTCATAGTTTTTAGACTGGCATTTTTTACGTCAATGTTTAACATGAACTGAAAACGATGTTTCGCGTACTTTATTTTAAAAAAAAATCATAGATGTTTGCGCTATAAAATGAGTGCATATCTTTATGGCGATTGCCGGAGTACAGTTATAAAAAATACAACGAGGGATTCAGAAAGATATAGAGTAGGTGGGGGTAAAGATACGCTCTGGGCAAAGATACGCACTAGTTGAAGAAATGTATGAAGGAACATTTCTACAATCATCACCGCTAGGTAGCAGTTTGGTCTCAAGTGTAGTAGTTGTGAGTTGAAACCTTGTGAAAAAAGTAACGCTCCGTGCCAAGAAAATGAGGTAAGTTTAAATTTTCGTATTTTCTTCTAATATTTTTAAATTTTCACTTTATTGTTTAGCTGACAATACCTCGAATTTTTACAAATCCAAAAATTCAGTGGAGAACGGAAGCTCTTTAGCTTCTAAATGCCATGTAGTTTTACTAGCATTGATCACATTTGTTTAAACTTGTATTTAGCCGGTTAAGCAAAATACGACAGAATGGGGTAACAGTACGCATCCGTCTTGGGGCAAAGATACATACAAGTTTAAGATGCGGGGCTTTACCCTATCGTTTTAGCTAGATGCAATGCTTTCCACAATTACGTTGTGGAAAACTTTATTTTTTATAAGTTAGTATTGTATAAAATATGATAGCTGCTTAACTAAATTAAGCTAGTTAACTACCTTTTCATTTTTCTAGTTAAGTTTTTTTTTATTAATATAAAACGTAGGTATCTACCAACATACTTTTAAAAATCAATATTCTTGTTTCATAAAACGCTTTTAAGTCTGAGCCCAGAACTCCTGTTAATGGCCTCACAGACCGCTGCTATATTCAGTTTTCACAGTTTAACTAGCAATTTTCAATTTATCTATTGATGTTAGTTTAATTTTGATTCGTTTGGAAACTTAGTAGTATCGCTAGTGACTTTTGAATAGATCAGTTTTAATTATAGTAGTTCTGTACATAAAGTTTACTACAAAAACTGTATCTTATAAGACAGTTCACCTTTTTATTCATTCTACGGTTAGGGGGTCTCTGAGACCGCTCAC
Organism: Maratus speciosus; assembly: GCA_963932465.1. Classification (NCBI taxonomy): domain Eukaryota; kingdom Metazoa; phylum Arthropoda; class Arachnida; order Araneae; family Salticidae; genus Maratus; species Maratus speciosus. Next base: position 307,284,621 of record OZ010788.1, on the reverse strand, counting down.
AGTATAATTTTTGCACAGTAGTTAGGGGTTAACTGCTATTTGCGATATCACAGACCGCTGTTGTTTTTTTCCTCATTTAACTTATGATTTTTAATTTAACTATAAATACTAGTGAAATTTACTAATGCTTTTACATAACTCATTCATTTTATTGGAAATGGGGCAAAAATACGCACTGCGTACCTTTGCCCCACCATGCTGTGGCCTTAAATTATGTTTAAGAGTTGTTTATATATAGTAATTGCAAGAAATGAAAAAGTTTAAATACTAAGCCTTAATTTGGACATCATATTTGATTGGATATCAAACCAGAAGGCATTAGGACGAGTAGTTTAAGAAGTATGCAGGTTTAAAGATTGGAACTCCTAATTAGAGTCCTGTCGTTTAACCCTAATCCGAAAATTCTGGTTAAAGTCAACCAAAAACCCGACCTAAACATGACAAAAAAAAAAATTAAACCCCAAACCCGCCCCGAAACGGAAAAAAATTTTGTAGACCTGAACCCGAAATATTTTATAACCTAAACCCAACCCGAAATAAAACGAAACTATCTACAACAGTTATGAGAAGTAGTCTACAATCATACCTCTAATATCAGCTTTATCTTTTATGTCGAAAAGTGAAGATGTAAAGACTCAGTCATATTGAAATCTATATTGTGAAATTAATTTTCAAAACAAACATGAATTGTAACTTATAAAATTTTAAACTAAAATCGATTTCTAGAAGTTTCAAATACGCGAATCCAAAATTGTAGCACATTCCGCCAAGTAGTTTTGGGGTTATATTTAAAATACTATCCACAGAGCAATATCTGTTTTGCAACAAATTAAAACTGCCCATTTTCTCGCTTGCAGCGATGAAACAAAAATACCTATCGCAAACTTCCACAGGAGATGAAACTTATCGATAAACTAGCTCGAGTATTTCTTAAAGATGAACTTAAAAATATGTAAAGTAGATGCCGAATATAAATAAATGATCCTTCAAGTCAAACATTCTAATGAGGTTTAAAGTAAGTCATAAAATTTAAAAGTGCGAAAAGTTTCCTAAACTTGCCAAGAACATTCAATGCACCTGTTTTTACGTAATATTGCTATGCAAAATTTCCTTAAGAGAAACCTAAATGGTTTCAGAAATATAAATACGCATAACTTTTGTTGCGTGTAAAGAAAATGAAATCATAACTGAAGTGAATGGGGATAATTTAAGATCGATTATAAATAATAATAATAATAAAGGGGGGGGGGGACATTGAATTATATTTGTTGTCAATTGCATTTAGTCTATGGGAAACGTAGAGTATCTATTTTTATAAACAAAGTTAACAAAGTTCAAAAATAAATTCCTTTTTATGCATGTTCATGCCTAAGTTTATAACGAACGTCTCAATTTTTATTGAAAAAATAATAATAAACACTTTTTTGGTGTGTCTACGTTTTGTAGTGTAAAACTTGTCAGCATCTAAAAATTGACTTTATCTACCTCTTTTTCTTACTTGTGAAAATTAGCCATTCTCTACAAAACTGAAATACGCTGTTGAGGTAGACATCGATATTTTGTATTATGAAATTAGTCGGCGAATCATACATAGTTTCATCACATGCAAACACGAAATAGTTGAGCATATTATCATCCATTGTCCCAAGGAAATGTTATACAAAAACTTTTGCTACAGAAGATTTTTTTTCTGAAATAGAGCATAATTCCATTTTTTAAAACTTTATTCTGTTACCCATGCTTTTTTCGAAAGAAATGTATCAACAATTCACATATAGCTATGATTGTTCAAACAATTCATATAGTATTTTACACTTCAGTTCGTGTATTAGAACGATAGACTGAAAAAAAAAAGAAAAAATTCTGTTACTTTTACGGAAAAAAATATCATTCATTCCAGCCGTAAAAAAAAATGTTTATTTATTTATTTGGGAGGTGGAGGGAGGAGGGGGGGGGGGTATCATAATCTGTTAAACTAACAGAAACTTCATAAAAGGTACAGATTTTTATTCGTAAATTAACCTTTTTTTATAAACTTTTCGGCTGATAGATTTCTTTTTTCGATATAGTATATCTAATACCTTCGAATCTATCTATGTCTCTATGTGTAATACCTTGAATTTATATATTTTTTATTTATTTATTTATTTAATACAATTGTCAATTTTTTTATTTATTACAATTATTAGGCAATCTGAAAAATTCAAAAATTGCATCTTGGTGCACAAAACGAAATACAATCTGGTGTTAAATAATCCAAAATAAGAGTGAAATATCTTATACTCTGGAAAATGTCCTAATTTTTATATGGATCAGTCAAAGTCCGAAGTTGCTAATAGAAACGTGGAGTAAAAAGTGCATTTTTTAAAACAGATAATAGAAGGCAATTATATTTATTATACTAGCAGTAAATCCGTTCTTTTCTCGGAGAAAAAGGAAACAAATGCTCACCAACCCTAAGCATAGAAAGATGCAACGCTTCCATCTCTGAAAATAACATAGTATATAAAATTATATCTGCAATTTCATCTATAAAAATGAAGCATGTTAAAATGATATGCTTAAATTTTGTTGTGCGTGTTTTTTTTAAATCAGATAATCTGTAATTCTAATTTTTATAGTAACCAGTTAAAATTATCCTAAAATGATAAAAAAAAGAGAACAAAAATGGCTTATATAGTTTGGCATTTTTTATTTGCGCTAAAAGGGATTTAGAAAAAAAAATATCATTATTAGTGAGCATTTAGAAACAAAATGAAGCACCAAAATAATCCTTTGCAGTTTCACATTTATTGAAATTAAAAGCAAAAAATAACATATTTTAATTTTTTTTAATTAAAAGTTTTTTAATTACCGTATATACTCGCGTATAAGTCGAGGAATTTCTGCAATTTTTTGTGAGCAAATTTGGGGGGTCGACTTATACGCGAGTCAGTTAAAAAAGCATAAACAAAAACTTCGAATACTGCAAAATTATGCCTTTATGTGTGTATGAATAAAAAAATAATATATAAAATACACAAATAATAATAATTTATCATTTAAAAAAATTTCAGTGATATGTTTTTGTTTACTTACTATAACTTTTTGCATTGGCAAGTGAAATCTTTAGTTTGATGTTGTGCAAAATTGAAGTAAAAAGTTTGGGGGTCGACTTATACGCGGGTATTTTATTTTATCCAGAATTTCCATTCGAAGGTTAGGGGGTCGACTTATACGCGAGTATATACGGTACTCATTTAAAACATTCTTAAATTACGTTACAGTTTTGAGACATTCTTTATCTGAAAGCACATGTTTTATTTTATTCAGTGCTGTAAAGACTAAAATAATGCGATATTTAGAAACACGCGGATTGTAAAACAAAATAACTAGTGAGAAAATCCTGTAAAAATCCCTTAAAAGTTAATAAAAAAAGAAACTAAATCAAAATTTCAAAAAGTCTGTTCGAGGGGTTCTCGGAACGCCTTGGAGCACCCCGTGTCCAAGGTTGATAAGTTGGACAGACAGAGAGACTCACAAACTCTTTTTTCATTAATTTGGATCAATAATTACATGTATTAGAAAAATGAAAAAAAAAAAAAAAAAAAAAAAAAACAGAAAATAGTTCCAATTTTAACGACTAGGAACAAAATTGATGCCATAATTCTAATTTCTGGTATAAAATAAGGCACGAAATATCCCGAAAATCAATCCCAATATGTAATGATAACTAATATGTGATAAAATTTTGATACTGACAAGATATTCTATATTTACAGTTTGAAATTGAAACCCTTTCATAAAGAACGGCGCCTTCGTCAATCGTCTATTAACACTAGTAAACTTGAGGAATTCTCAAAACTCGAAAATTATACTTGAAAAGCTGTGTTAGTTATTTGTCTTTTCCTTAAGTCATTCAACCTGGAATATTTTCGAAGTACAAGTCGGGCATTTTCACAACTTTAGTAGCAAAGTTTTAATAGCAAAAAACGCTTGTAAAAATCTAAAATTCATTTTAGAAAGCATCGTATAAAATAAACCATAGTGGAATGCGTTAAATCCTTCTTCAAATTATAACCAAATAACTGACCTGGCATTTCTTTTAACATTAACTGGTTCATTTTTCAATGATTTATGCATCACTAACTAATCATTCAAAATTTATGAACTGTGAATTTATGAATGAAAATTATGAGCTACTAATTTATTTCTATGTTTCTTGTTTTCTAATTTAAATATGTAATAAAATTATGGTATTTCTATGAAATTTTAATCTGTAACTGCCCTCTGATGACAAAATAAAGCACACAAAATTATAAAAAGAGCATTCTACGAATTTAAACGATACACTTAATCTTCGGAAAACGAACATCATGAAATTTTGCTATTTTGCTATCGGGTCCGTGGCAATTGCTGGTTTGTGAATGATCAGTAATTTAAATGTAAATGCACAACAGCATTGGTTGAGCCTTTTACTTCATGCGTCACACACAAATATATCGTTGTGACTACCGTGCGTCTAATAAATATAAAGACACTGATATTTTCGAAATAATATTTTAATAATTTAGTATTTAAAAATATGTTTATGCATAGGGTAACTCCGGGAGAGTCGCCGCATACGGGATAGATTCCGTACCCCTTCTATTTCTTGTAATTATCGACAGATGGTCGTCAAACGCACAGTATACGTGCGCAATGAGATTAGTTTAACCAGTGTATAGCGTGAATCCCATTTCGATGCTTAATTTTAGAAGTACAATCCTTAAATTGACGTAAGTGCATGATTTCACTGTCCAAAATTTTAAACACGTTATGCTTAAATACTTTTCATACGCTAATTACTGAATGCATGCATGATTTCGAAGTCAAAACTAAGTGTAGCGTTTGAATTGCGTAGTGTAGCGTACTGTGTGTATGATTACGCCATTCCCCTTAGCGATGGTACGTAACTGTGAGGGCCGGCGTCTGCACCATGCAAAATGGGATACATGCTGCACTGCTATTCCGGTATACATGCCGCAGTTTCTTTTGTACGGGATGATTAAGTGTTATTAACTTTTCCTTTTCTTTTTGTACAGACTAACTATTTTAGGCATGTTATCAAGTTTACTAAAACCAAAGGAGAAAAAGGGGAAAATAAAAAGTAAGAAGGGCAAGAAAGATGCAAGTCAAGATGATAATAATGGAAAATTGGATTACGCGTAACGCAGACGTTCTTTGCAAACTACTCCAAAAAAGAGGAAGTGTAATTGGTTTCGTTGCATCATGTGTTTAAATGTAGTTACATAAAGACTGTACTTTTTCGACACTTTTTCTGTAGATTGAAGTCGATCTCTTAACCATAGGTGCATATAAGCACCTTCATAAAGAGCTTACAAAAAATGTTTCTGGCACCAGTAAAAAAGAAAAGTAATATTTGCTTTGTTTAATTAGAGCATTTTCATGATTATTTAAGTAAAGGTAACTTCTTTTAAAAAAGTGGTACCAACCGAATAAAATTTGTGTAAAAGCCACCGGTCCCGAAAGGGTTAACAAATAAATTATGTAAACACAATTTTACTTTTTTTTTTCGCTTTCTAAAACATTGATGTTATGTTGTTGCTGAAGTAACAATTAAAATTTAATGTAAAAAAAATAAGACGATAATTTTAATAGTGAAAGTAGCCAACAATTATTAATTTGAATCTACTAATACGTTTCATTGTACTCATTTAGTTTCATTTTGTTATTACATCCATAATTATAGTCCAGATATGAATATTTTTTTAAAATATTTTTATTTATAACTTCATTCTGTTCTTATTACAAGCGCGGCGTCTGAGCCTGAATGTACGGGTGACGCGCCGCAGTGTAATGTTTTAGAAAAAAAATTGTTAAAAAATATTAATAATTTGTTTTGAATTTTTTTGTCGCAGTACACGCGTTGTCTATTTAACAATAAATAGCACAGCATGATTTTTTTTTATTTTATATCCACCATGGAACTTTATACACACATTCAAAAAAATGTGCGGCATAAATCCCGGAATTACCCTATAACAAAATGCATGTACGAAAAAAAACATTTTACAGTAAATTAAATTAGAATTAAATAATTTCAACTCGAAAATTGATAAATAGAAACAAATTTGCTGTCTCCTAAATATAAAGATATTTAAATTTTTTTTTTAATTATCGTCCAATAATAGATCCATTTTACTTACCCATCATACGTAGTATAGGGTAAGTCTTGTAATCGTTTTAAAAATCGAAAAAAAAAAATTGACGGATTTACACGTTTCAGACACTGGAGATTCCGAAAAACATATTTTTAGAAAAAAAAATTGTCCGTCCGTCTGTATGTGTGTGTGTCTGTAAGCGCTCTCTCCCGAACAAATTAAGATAGAGACTTGAAATTCAGTGTGTCCTTAGGGAGTAATAATGGGAAGAAGCCTACTGAATATCAGTAACCTCGATTAACCGGAACAATTTTTTTCGGACTCTTGAAATATTCGTTCTGATAAAAGGTATACAAAAATTTTCGAAATTGTTTATTTGAAGGAGTGAATATAAAAGACAATAAAAAACATAAATTTTGCATCATGAATGAACTCGATTGGATAATTAGTTGCCGAGATATTTGTAATTCTATTTTTCACACTCTTCGATTTTTCATGACCCTCTATTTCATTCAAATTTCAATTCAAAGATATATTTTAATGGGAAATGAGACGCTTAATCCGACGCAGTACTCTGTTAGTTAATATTATTATAATTTTTCGAGTTATAGGGATGTTTCTTTTACACAATTCGGTTCTACACGATTATCCCGCCAACCAAAAAACTATCGCCAAACTATAAAATTAAATGCCAATAATGGCTTATAGTAAATCTCAAGCATTAAAGCCTCTCCATACCTATAAGGGGTTGACAATAGGGGGGACCCTGTTCTGTAGCCAAATACCGCCAAGTTTGTCGTCAACTTGGCGGTATATCGCCAAATTTGGCGTCCAAAAAGAGTCGCCAAAAGTGACGCCAAATTGGTGGTATCTCTAATATTTTGCCAAATTCCCATAGACTTCCTTTGTAAACCAATAGCGTTTACTTGCTTACAGAAAATCAACAAATTGAGATATTTTAATGCAACATAAAGTAATATTAGCTTAAGTGGTTATATTAATTATATTTAAGAAAGTCCAAGTAAATTAAATTATGAATAAAAGTAACATGGTACAATGCTTAGCAAATATCACATGTTTTATTTTCATATTTTATGTTATCTATATCCATGATGGGTAAGTATTACGGTGGCCCCCAACGACTAGTTTATTAATGTCAGCAAATATTCCAGCAGGCATGCTGTTTATTAAGTTGTGTAACTTTCTCGCTTTATATCAAACCAACTTCGTTCGATTTCTTTTTTCAACTCAAAGACGTTTGCAAAACTATCTTCCAGATGCATATACACTGCGAACGAGGATACCCCAAAGATTATAAACTAGATTTAAATCAGGGGTACGTACGGGCCACACTATGACATGAACATTGTTATCAGCGAAACATTTTTTAGTGAGTGTTGGTGTGTGAAGCGGTACGTTATCCTGTTGGTACAATTAATTCCTATCACCAAGAGTTTCAGCAATTGGCAACAAGTGAATATCGAGCACTTCTATATACTCTTCAGATGTCCATTTACCTTCCAGAAAAGCAATATCTGTAGTTCGATTAAAAGAAAAGGCACCCCAAACCATCACAGATGCTACCCCTTTCTGCCTGTTGAAGAAGGTTCGAGGTTCACGTCTTAAATCGTACCGGTAGGAACTCCAACCATCTGGACCATCGAAATTAAACTTCTTTTTTTTCTGAAAAAATGACTTGCATCCATTCGTCCTTCCAATGCGTATGATTTTTAGCCCAGAATACCCTCCGCTCTTTGTATTCTTTTTTCAGTAAAGGAAATCTGCGCTTATGCTGACAGTCAATATATTTTTGCTTTCTTCTATACGACGATGGACTGTGTCCTTTAAAACCATACTATCAACTCGATGAGAAACGTGTCGGAGTGACATTTTTTTTGCGAAGAAACAAATCGCATGATCTTGCGATCGAGTCTTTCATTAGTCTCTATCGGTCTGCCAGATCGTTTTCTCTTATTTAAATTGTAAGTTTTTGATAAAACTTTATAAACTGCAGCTCTGTTTTTCCCTTCTTTTTCCATATTTGAGAAACTGACAGCCGTTAGCTTTAAATCCACGTGCTTTGCAAAGCTCACCTTTAGAAATTTCAATTTTCTGAAGCGTCTTTGCAATTGAAACAAGTCAAACAACTTTGCTCGTTTGGATAACTTAAAGCGTATTTCTGCGTGCGCGCATTAAAAAAATTGCATATGAAGCAGTTCCAAATTTGTTTTTATATTTATGAGACAGCGTAATTTTGTATTTTTTTTATTATTCGAGTCGAAATTATTTTATTTAAATTTAAATCCTGATAACAGATTCATTTCATTGTTCTTAATATGAGGCATAAAATTTAAATTTTTATGCTGAATTAATAAAATGTAATTTCAAAAACATCTGTGTCTTTATATTTATGAGACGCACTGTACATCAAGCCATCGTGGAAGTTTCTCTGCAAACCTGATTTCGAGCGATTTAGTATACAGGGTGTCCCAAAACTACCGCATAAACTCTGCACAGCTAGATTCCTCGTTGTGAGTACATAAAAACTGCCCAAAGAAGCGTTCCTGTACGATCCATAGTTTATGAGAAAAATACGAAAAACAAAGTATGACGTCACTGCCGGTGCAAGAAAAAAACACTTTATTGGATATATCAACAACAGTATTTGCATATCTTTCCAGACGATAGTGTTTAAACACACAATTGTGCACAATTTAAAGTCAGGTACATGTCGCAGCAATCACGAACGAAATACGTGGCCACCATACGAAGACTACCAGTAGATGCAAGATGCAGTCTTTTAAAAATACGAGTTCAACGTCGGCTTAACGTCATTCCATGGCGCGCGCGCATGCATGACGCGATATGCGCGGCGAACGTTTTAAACATTATCGTCTGGAAAGATATGCAAATACTGTTGTTGATATGTCCAATAAAGTGTTTTTTTCTTGCACCGGCAGTGACGTCATACTTTGTTTTTCGTATTTTTCTCGTAAACTATGGATCGTACAGGAACGCTTCTTTGGGCAGTTTTTATGTACTCCCAACGAGAAATCTAGCTGTCCAGAGTTTATGCGGTCGTTTTGGGACACCCTGTATATTTAAATACACTGTAGCAATCGAACAATTCATCGAATTGGAAAAAATTTTCTCTTCGTTTGTGTGTTAAATAAGAATGAAAAATCATGCGTCTAGCATAGATTATGTAACACTTTACAACACATTCAGAATACAGTAACAAAACTTCATAGTTTATTTATCTGAAATATGATGTATAAATAAACAATTTGAAAACCTCATAACGCATCTGAAATCCAATTTCTGCTATTATAATCAATAGTCTGAAAAATACCCGAGTTTTTTTTTTTTTCAAGACCTGTCTATGATTTATCGATTTGTATGTATACTACGTAGTACGATAAAAGTTAGTTCATTGAAAACAAAAGCACTATTGAAAATTTCCATTGAGCAATTTCCGTGAATAAACGGAAATGTATAACAAGTAATTTCTAATAAATAATCATTTTCTTTACAAATTACAAGCCAAAATAGTTAAAAGTTACGGATTAGGCGAAAAGGACACAAATAATCTCAACAATATATATAATGTTCGACAAGACAAATCTAGTACCGAATGGATGACTCAGCTACTTTAATCCATTGAAGAATTATATGAAAAAAAAGTTGGCGATTCTATACAGACGGCGTCAGTTTTGTTCTCCGAAAATAATCTAAATGTGGTTATGTGCAGCAAAAATTCCCCTTGCCTATTAATTCTCGTAAATATCGCATGTTAATATGTGTCAGTTAAATTTAACAATAAACGAGAGTTTATATTAAACAGTTGTTAGTTTGCTAATAATAGTAGCTATTGGATTTCCTATAACTAGTAAATCTGCAAATCAAGAGCCTCAACATCAGGTCTACAAGTCATTGTTTTTAACACACTTTACGTAATATTCAACTTCCTGCAAACGATATTTTAAAGTTTTCAAATTATATAAATATTTATAGGAATAAAAATTCTTCGAAAACTTTCAGATATTAGAAGCGTTAAACACATTGTTATGCTATAATATTCTGAAATTCTGATGAGCTACCTATTCAGGTTTTTGATGGAAAACTACATTTCTTCAGGGGGCAGAGCCCCCGAACTCCCCATAGTCTCATTAAATTTACATTCGCAATTTTCTATTCATTGTGTGAACGGTTACAGTATATCTTATATTTCTTTTACACTCTGATTTACAAGGATAAACAACAGTTTGGACAAGTATTTTATGTTATCCTAATATCCAAATAGCAGTATTTATTTATTTGCCAACCACAAACACCTGCACCTGATGGATAAGGAATTTATGGAAATGTAAATTAAATCATCTAATTTATAAATGTAATATTTTTAATTTTTGTTTCCGAAAAATAGTTTTTATTGCCGTTCTATAGTATAATATTTATATATCCTAATCTACTCGATAGCATTAGCTTACTAAAATCACACAAACATAGGCATGTTTGGAGACTTTTAAACCTAATTGGTAATCATTTATCATCGTGTCCAGCGCCAATTGACTAAATAGCAAACGCAGTTTGACGCTATAAAGTATTTTTTAAGGTTGCCTTTTAATAGTATAAATATTCAATTTAAAAAAGTAATGTTATTAACGTTGTTCATATTTGACTCAAACCTATGTTTCAGACCAAGTTACGAAAGATTCTTTTATTTCCCTCAGCCGGACTTTTTGCTTAATCTTTCATAACGGGATTATTTGAACAATTTTTTTATAGATCACTAACTGTTACCCGCGACTTCGTTCCCGTAATATTAAAAGAAAGATAAATGCATTAATTAAGCAAAAAGTTTATCTCTCAATTATTAAAAACATATATTATTAACCTTCTCTTTATCATATTTTATCGAAGAAAATACGGAATTTCTTATTTTAGGGGCCTTGACATAACTCGGTCATACAAAAATAAAATTTGCCCTCAAATAACATAAACAATTGCGAAAATGAAACTGCAATCATTGAAAAACGGACGACCAAGTAAAATAGTGGAAATCGACGATGTTTTTTTTTTCTTGTTTTTTTTCGTAAAATGAAAAAGCTACGCTGGGAGAATTCTACTACACCAGTCTATTTTATGTGGTATTTGGTGCAAAATTTGTACATGTATTCAGTCCATCCTATAATGTTTTACAAAAATCCATTATAACAAAAATATTTAAAAAAGGTATTTTTAAAAGTGACAAAATATTTTTAAGTTTAAAGCTAAAAGAAATGTGGAATTAAAATCCTGGTGCCAAACTCCGATTTACAAACGTGTCTCCAATATACTTCGAGCTCCCGAGCCTTAATTTCGATACTAGCAGAAGGTAAATAATTTTACTTTAACGCAATCAATTTAAACCTTTGGGTTTCATGGACAAAAACTAAACTTTCTTTTAAAAAGCGAATTAAATGTCATTCATATTTTCTGATGTGAGGCGTCTTTAAGAACTAACACTCATCTAAAATTGTTTTATTGAGGCAATCTTGTTAATTTTTTAGTTTTTAAGAATGAAAATAATTATTCCCCATTATTCATTTTTGACACTGATAATTTTCGTTTCATATTATTGACATTTGGTGTCCATTTGCTTTTCAAAAGTTTTTATTATTATTATTATTCTGAATTAAATCTTTATGTTATCCTTGCTCAGACGATAAAGCGTAAAGTATTGATAGCAATTTTCTTTAAATAATAAGAACTAATACCAAATCCAAGACCATTTTATTTCAACATCAAAGCGTATCCGTGTTGTTTTCGATATATGACGTTATATACGCCTGCTTTCCGTTCTTACTCAAATCCATCTACCTTGTATTATTAAGAAATACTTGAGAATTTCCGTTTTATTTCTAATCTGACGTAATATTCATCTTTTTTTTAAGACACTTAATTTTTTATTTCCTTTTCCTTTTTAAAGTAATAAAGATTTCAATTGAAAATTAATTGTATATGAGAAATTATTATTCTGGGTTTTCATTTTCTTGGCAATGATAAAGAAAGATAGTTAAATTTTATAGAAAAATGTCAATTGATTCTGTATGAAAATAGTGAACTTTTGAATTGATAAGCAAATTATTTGAATAAAATAAGTAAAACATAATCTATCTTCATTTATGGGTATCTGTTATGCAAAGATACAAAAGCATTAATTCATTCATTTTGACGTTGGCTTGACTCAAACAGTATACACACACATACTCACATTTAAATACTAGTAAATCTGCAGATCAGGAGCCTCAACGTCATCTTTGCAAGTCATTGTTTTTTAACACTCATTGCGTAATATTCAACTTCCTACAAATCGCTTTTTAAAGTTTTCAAATTACATAAATATTTATAAGCATACAAAATATTTCATAAAGTTTTAGAAATTAAAAGTGTTAAACAAGTGGTTATACATTGATGTTCTGAAATTCTGATGAGCTACTTATTCTGGTAACTTTTTAAATCAAAAATTGCATTTCTTCAGGGGGGCTCTGCCCCCCTGAACCCCCCGTAGTCTATTTAAATTTACATTCGTAATTTTTTATTGATTGTGCGGATGGTTATAGTATATCTTAGATTTTTTTTACGCTGTGATTTATAAGGATAAGCATAAGTTGTTTTTTTTTATATAAATTACTAAAATTTAAATTTAAAATAAAATATTCATGTTAACCGTACACAGACAATAAATCTTGAAGTGACGCCAAAAATGCAACCCTAAAATCCTCTACATTCGGCACAACACAACGACGTGCTTAAAAAAAAAACAAAAAAAAAAAAAAAAACAGAATAATATTTTTAGTGATACAGTTTTTAATTCATAATACAATGAAATGCTACCTTAGAATGCTTATTGCTTAAATATAAGCAGATCATTTTCATTTTACAGAAAAAATGCACGGATGAAGTCAAAGAATTCGGTCCCTGTTCCACGTGCTTGTTTTGTTTGGTCCGAATGAAGGCATTTAAATCTGAGCGATAACGCACATCGTATTTCAAACTGTTTTTACGGCATACTGCATCTCCATCTATCTCTTTCCTCCGTGAATAATAGTTAATTTTATTTCACCCAAGATCTTTTTATTCCAGCATCATTGTTTTCGATAAATGACGTCTAATTCACCTGCTATGCGTACTTAGTGAAAACTTTTCATCTTGTTATAGTAAGAAATACTCGAGAGTTTTCTTTTTATTTCCAATATGCCGTCATATTAATTTTTCTATTCTTAATTTTATTTTTCATTTTCCTGTTTCACGACAAAACATTTCAAATAAAAATTGTTTAAAAGAAAATATTATTCCGGGTTTTGATTTTCTTGGCAACAATTAAAGAAATATTGGTAAATGTTATGGAAAATGTTACGTTATTCTCTATGAAAATAATGAACTTTTGTATTTTTAAGCAAAATATTTGAATAAAATAAATGAAATATTTCCTATTTTTATTTCTAGGCTAAAATCCACCTATATGCAAAGATACAAATGCATTAATTCATCCGTTTTGACGTTGGCCTTCCTCAAACATTATGCACGCAATTATACTAATATTATTAGTACCAAATACGTTGCTAGGCAACAGATGAGAGAAAAGGAAAAAAATGAAATATGCATTATGTCAAACTGATAAAACAAAATCATTTATATTATTGGAAAACATGCATAAAATTCCCCCCCAATATTATAAATCTAATTAAAAAAATCTCGCAAATATATTGACAAAATTTCAAACTAATTGGAATAATTTAATAATCTTATTTAAAAATTTCAGCATCAAAAATTTACCATTTAAATCCATTTTTCATATGAGCCATTTCTTTCAACAAATGAAAATCTGAAAATCGTCTGACTTGCCATTGAAAAGCATTATAGAGCAAAATAAAATGTTCCATATTTCCCGAACGAATGAACCAAATTTAACCAAAAACTATACAGCTAAGTCCGGGTACCTCATCAACATGCCCAGTGAATTTCAAGCCGATCGGATGCTTTTTGCGGCAGTTATCGCGGAACAGACAGACAGACTAACAGACAGACAGACTAACAGAAACCAAAACTTTTCGTGTCTCCACAGTAAGCCTTCACTGACGTTTCGGCAATTATTAGAATAACATACAGTTGCTACGTAGCTGATAAAAGAAAAAGAAAAAAAATGAAACATGTAAATTTCAAATAAGTAAATTTATAAGACAAAAAGTTTTATATTATTGGAACACATGCATAAAATTCCACCAAAATACATGTATTTTAAAAAGTTTGGCAAATTTCAAACAATTTCAAACTAATAAGAATAATTTAAGACCTTACTGAGAAATTTCAGCATCCATAATTTATCATTTAAATACATTAATCAAATGAGTTATTTTGTTTCAACAAATGGAAATTGGAAAATCGTCTGAATAGCCATAGAAAAGCATCATGGCGCAAAATAAAATGCTCTATATATTCCAAACAAATGAACTAAATGTAACAAAAAACTATATATAGCCAATTACAGGTACCTCACCCACATGCTTACTTAATTTCAAGCTAATCGGATGCTCGCTCTTTGTGATAATTATCGCGGAGTAGACGGACTGACTGACAGACAAGCAGAAACAAAAAAAAATTCGTGTCTAAACAGTAAGCCTTCACTGACGTTTTGGCAATTATATACATTAATGATTTTTCAGCCAGGCACGACTCAGCGATATGGGCTACCAATGACATTTCTGCAAGACATATCTCAGCCAGACACGGCTAGGCCAAACAAGCAGGATTCTACCTCTGAAATGATAAAAAATTATGCAAGGCAAATCTCTAATTATACTTATTTTGTGAAAAGAATACAGTAAACATTTGCTGCTCTGCCTTTTATTTCTTTATATATATGTATGATAAGGTATCACTATCTCAAAGTTATCAATGGTAAGCAAAATTTCCATTTTTCTTACTATGTGAAAAAATACCTAATTTTAGTGCGTTTTAATTGACTAAAAGACAGATTTTTTTTTATATAATTATTTTATTTTCTATTTTTTAGTTTTCAAAAAGAATTCAAACTAGGTATCGCGGGTATTTTCTACCTGAAATTTTTATATCAATATTTTGTAAAAGGGAAGTTTTAATATTATGTTAGTAAGTATGAATCTAATGCATAAAAAATATTTTAGTTTTTCATAATTTAAATAATTTTAGTTAAATATATACCTTTTTTTATTTGAAAAGATATTTCGTTTAAAAAAAATCACATTTATTTTTTTTTTTTTCAAATACGAAAGAAAGAAAATTACCCTGGAGCCTTTTTAAAGTATATTGTAACGCTATAAGTTTACCATAAAATGTACACTAGATCCAAATAAAATTTTCTATGTTATCATCATTATGATGACATATCATCATATCATTATATTATCATCATATCATCTTACAATAAGGTAAACAAATCTTCATTTGCCAAAATTAACTTCTTTTTCATTAGAATAGTTGTTAGATCAAGGCAAACTATTGTTGTGTTGAAATATTTTCAACTGGAGTTCGAATCCACATATGAAAAATTCCCCAAAACTATTTGATACACGTTTAATCACCCTATTATTATTTAAAAAGAGGCTGCATGCACATTAAAATATGAAATTCAGTTTTAGTACGGTCTCCTTTTCGTATAACGCATTATTAGAAAAATAATTGCATTAGAAGGAGGTCGTGTACGAAGAAGAAAAAAAAATCTTTTAAGGACAAAACATACTGAGTTTTTAAATTTTATAAATTTTCAGTGTTTCTTGCCTTTAAAAATGACGCGCTGAGCTGGCGCATGTTGAAAATTGCCTTAAAACGCTTTGGCAGCATTTCTGAAAAATCCTTTAACCCCAAAAATAGGTAATGTTGAATAAAAACAACAGCATTTAGTGCATTTAGGAAGAATAATTATTTCCGAGTATGCAGGATTTTTTTTTCTTTTGAGAGAAAATTGATTGTCTTTTAAGATGGGAGGGGGGGGGGGCAGGATGTGTTTTTGTCTCTGTTATTGCCATCTTTACCGTATTTTCAAACAAAAAAATTTTGTGAACGTGAACGAAATAATTTCTTTTCAGCGATTCAAAAACTGATACTAAAATAGAAAAATGAAAACTGTGTGGGCTGTAAGAACAAATTATTGGGTGGGCTCGGGCCCCACAGGGCCATATAAGTTGGCGCCACTGGATGAAGACATAGTAGGATTATATAGAAATCCATGAAGCATCATAAGTTGAATAAAAGTCAAAGAAAGAAAAAACAAATAGTGTTGAAAGTATTGAGATAAAATACTGAAAGCTATTATAAGTCGATTAAATACTCAAAAATGAGCATATTTTGCCTATATTTAAGCACCAATTTTAATTGCGTAAGAAGAAATTACGTGCTTCATTCTTAGAAATCAATTAGAAAGAACTCACTCACTCTATGGCAAAGAAAAGAATTCTCACCCATCATTCGTACCGAAGTTTTTTCATCTCACATTTCCTAATGGGGAAAGTGCTTTGTTACAAGTTCCCCATTAAAATTCTTCATGGTGCTGCATTGTTACTTTAGCATTCTGAGGACAAACTTATAACGTCGTCTTTGCTATCACTTTTTTTTTTGCCTCTGGTTAATTCAATAACACGCTCTTTCGATGTTTTGTTTTCTTTATTGTTACTGATCCCATAAACCTAACTATGAGAATCAAACGCTCCACTACCTTGATTAAAACCGATTTTGGCTCCAAATACACCTTAAGAATGTTACACTGGGAATCTATTTTGAGATCACAAGGTCAATAAAGAATAAGTTCCCGATTGCTCTTTCCTATGAGGAATTCAATAAAATATCAGAAAATAAGAGTGGAACAATAACCTAAAAATTATGAAGATTTGTTAAAAATGCAAATGGTCGATTTTGTTTATTTGTCATCAGAAATATATTTAATATATTTACATAAGGTATTTGGAAATTATATATTTTACCTTAAAAATTGATTTATATAAAAACATTGCCTATTAAGCAAATTAAGAGGTTTCCCTCCTATTTGTCAAAGATGACATCTCGTCAATGCGTGAGAAGCAGCTATAGAGTGATGTTTATAGCCTCTCATTTATTTATAAAGCTATATATATATTAGTTTATGTAGTTTATTAAGTTTATTAAGTTTATTTAGTTTATATGTAACACAAAATGTATTTGCTTTGTACTACATAACTATTTTTAGTGTACCTTTTTAATATTTACTTACCTCTTTCTATCTAAATCACTAAGTCAATTAAATAATAACTTCTTCAGATGATGAATGAATGTTAAAAATGCATCATTTAACAATAATAATAATAAATGATGCCTGAAAGTTAAAAATGTATTATTTAATAATGATAATAATAATAATAATAAGCCTTTTCATTTTTCTCAAAAAGAAAATTAATTAAAAAGTAATTACCAAAATATTCAGAAAAACACAGAATAAATCGTATATTCCAATATATATTATCCGATATTATAGTTACATAAATATATGTTAATTATAGATAAACAGTTATTATAGATCATTTTAACATCTTCGCGACGAGCGTCGTGTGTGACGCATAAAACGATATGTGACGCATAAAATGCTCAGAAACATTAATTATTCTGCCACTAATTAAAAAAATTTTTGACTCATCTAATCTAAGTATTTCTGCGAGTAAAGGAAGGATTAAAAAAAACCAAATTAATTATACATACATTTAAAGTGTCAACTCTCTAGCTATAACAGATTTTATAGAAAATGTACCTAAATATGTAAAAATGAACTCTGAGAAAATTTTTTAAAAAAGCTGCACATATTTCTGCGAGTAAAAGACGTTCATCGCAAAGGGACTAAAAAAAAAAAATAATTATACATACATTTAAAGTGTCAAACCTCTAGCTATAACAGATTTTGTAGAAAATGTACCTAACTATGTAAAAATGTATTCTGAGGAAAAAAAAAAAAAAAAAAAAAAATTAAAAAGCTGCGCATAATCAGCTGCACATATTTCTGCGAGTAAAGGGCGCTCATCGCGAAGGGATTAAAAAAAGAAACAAATTAATTGTACATACATTTAAAGTGTCAACATTCTAGCTATGACAGGTTTTATAGAAAATGTACCTAACTATGTAAAAATGTATTCTGAGAAAAAAATTTTAAAAGCTGCACATATTAGCTGCCCATATTTCTGCGAGTAAAGGACGCTCATCGCGAAGGGATTAAAAAAAAAAATTAATTATACATACATTTAGAGTGTCAACCCACCAGCTGTAACAGATTTTATAGAAAATATACCTAAATATGTATAAATGAACTCTGAGAATTTTTTTTTTTTAAAGCTGCACATATTTCTGCGGGTAAAGGACGCTCATCGCAAAAGGATTAAAAAAACAAATTAATTATACATACATTTAAAGTGTCAAACCTCTAGCTATAACAGATTTTATAGAAAATGTACCTAGCTATGTAAAAATGTATTCTGAGAAAAAAAAAATTAAAAAGCTGCGCATATCAGCTGCACATATTTCTGCGAGTAAAGAGCGCTCATCGAGAAAGGAATTTAAAAAAAAAAAACAAATTAATTATACATACATTTAAAGTGTCAACATTCTAGCTATGACAGATTTTATAGAAAATGTACCTAGCTATGTAAAAATGTATTCTGAGAAAAAATTTTAAAAAGCTGCACATATTAGCTGCCCATATTTTTGCGAGTAAAGGACGCTGATCGCGAAGGGATTAAAAAAACAAATTAATTATACACACATTTAAAGTGTCATCCCTCTAGTTATAACAGACTTTATAGAAAAGGTAACTAAATATTTAAAAATGTATTCTGAGATTTTATTTTTTTAAAGCTGCACATATCAGCGTGGTATTGTGTGTTTATGAATTTAAAGACTTCTGTTTAGAGTGAAATCTAAAGCGAACGCACAAATGTATTATTTACGGAATCTTTTCAGTCTGCGTTATTTTTAAACGTATTTGTGTTAACTGTGCCCTTAAATAAATTCAAAATCGTTATAATTAAAACATTTTCATACGTTCCTGTTAATACCATGTGGGATGCCAATGTAGTTGTTCGATTTCGTGATTTAAAATTGATCGCTGAATAATAACAAAGGGCACTAACTAAACTATAAGGCAAATAACAGGTGTTATTGTGCAGCAATTTTTTTCTATCTTCCCTAACCCTATGAGTGTTTTAGGTAGGTTTTTTGAAAGCAATATCTTAAATTCTCCTCTTTTGCGCATGAAAAAATTCTGAAAAAATCACACAAGCACCCTGCTTACGTTACAATTGCTCGATCTGAACATCTCATATCTGTGGCCTACCTACAACCTAACTACACGGGCTAAGTGGTCACTCATAATAGGAAAAAGGCTATGAAGATCAGTATAAATATGAACATCTTTAAATCGTATTACAAAGAATTATTTCTTTGATATGAAACGAATTTATTAAAACTTTAGATGTAGCAGACTAAATTAAAATTGAAATTTGTCTGAGTGATTGTTTTTTCTACTTTACATTTTTTTAATGACGTTTAGTTAACTAATTATGGATAGCAAATTATATCCGTAAGTACGTTTCTTTTTTCTATTTTAACAGAATTCTTTGATATACATGAAAATTTAATCTGAAAATATAAGAAACCTTTCTCAAATATCACCTCTTTGGAATCATAAAATTATAAAATTTGATTAGTGATTGTTACTGTTATTATCTTTTAAAGAAATCACTAAAAAAGATTTTTTTTCAAATAACAGAGTAAAAAAAAAAAAAAAAAAAAAAAAAAAAAAAAAAAAAAAAAAAAAAAAAAATTCGTTTATTGTAAAAGCATTATCATCGAAATTAAAATACACTCATTCCAATTATGGAAGATTCCTCAATTTAAATGTAAAAGTTTTAGTTTATATTAAAAGTTTTAGTTACGTCAAGATTGTGGAAGAATCTTTGTTATTGATAGAGTGATCGCTATTAATTTCATTTGTAGGAGTTGTCTTTGTTACGTATGATGTATGTGATGTATGTATTGTAAATAATATGCATAAAAAGTTTGTGTTATATTTTATGTATTGTTAAATAATTGTATTTTCTATGTATGTTGTTATTATGTATGTTTTATGTAATGTAAGATGTATGTATTTTGAAAGTTGTGTGTACACATCTAAGATGAATGGATGTACGTTTTTTGTGTATACATAAATACATATATGTAATTTGTATGTATAGTCGTGGAAAAAAAAGTAAACACCCCTTACTAACTCCTCAACAAATTATCGTAGAAGAAAGTTACTGATACCGAACGATTGGAAATAAAGTCTACTTTTAAATGATGTATATAAAATTTACTTAGGTGGCCATCTACATATTAAAACGAATCCAAACTTCATTTTTTTCAATGACAATACCCAATTTTAACGAGATATTTCAAATCTTCGGTTCAAACTATGCCTAGACACAGAATTTCAAGTCATTTGAATGATAAGTTTTTGAATTATAAACATTCAAAATTTAGTGCTTCTAATGTTAAATTACATTTTCATATTTTTATTTATATCTCCAGAAATTATGCTTCTAATGTGCTATTTTTTTGTATAGCAATAATACTAATATACCCAAACATAAATACACTGAATTTGCAATTTTTATAATTTTATGATATGAATTATGAAATTAATATTTGAAAAAATTATGAATTGCAACCTACAATTTTTTTTTGATGGATTTAGATTAGAAGTCCTGCTTTATGGAAATCCAAAATTTCACATTTTTCTTCCAAATAGTTTTCAAATTATGCTTAAAAAACGGCAAAATGATGGTTTAAGGTACCGTCTATAATAGAAGTGACTAGATATTTTGAAATTTCTTCTGCTGTCCTGTAATCTAGCAGGGTTCATTGACTTCTTAAGATGCCTTGATCAAGCAATTCACATCTCTCGGTTAATAATCGAGTTCCGAACTTCCATTTGGATACAGCCCTTAAAATACGCTCGTTTTAAAATAATTAATTTCTCAGAAACTTATGGTACGAATTACATAAAAATTTGTTTTTAGGCTAATTTAAGGGTGTAGAGTTCATTTATGCTGTCAGAATTGTGTACTGCTATTGAAACAAAAAAGTTATAGTTCGTTTTAATATGTAGATGACCCCCTAAGCAAATTTTATATGCATCATTTAAAAGTAGACTTTATTTCCAATCGTTCGGTACCAGTAACTTTCTTCTACGATAATTTGTTGAGGAGTTAGTAGGGGGTGTTTACTTTTTTTTCCGCGACTGTACATGCATATACCGGTTGTCCCAAAAAGGACTGACTGATTTTAAAATTCAATAACTTGCAAACGGTGACAGATATTAAAAAAATTCTTGCAGGAGGGTTATGCATAAGGTCAAAAGTTTTATTACAGTGATTTTCAATTTTAGTTCGATTTACAAACAATAGATGGCGCTGTAAGCAATAGTCGCTAAATAGAGGCTCGATTTTTGGTCCTTTATCTTGTTCCATGCAGAAAAAGGAGATGGAAATGTATTATCCGGGCCACGAAGTACCAAAAATCGACCCTGAATTTAGCGTCTATTGATCGCAGCGCCATCTATTGTTTGTAATTCGAACTAAAATTGAAAATCACTGTAAAAAAACTTTTGACCTTATGCATAACCCTCCTACAAGAATTTTTTAAATATCTGTCACCGTTTACAAGTTATTAAATTTTAAAATCAGTCAGTCCTTTTTAGGACACCCGGTATATACCGGGTGTTCCAAAAAAGACTAATGGATTTTAAAATTGAATAACTTGCAAACGGTGACAGATATCTAAAACATTTTTGCACGAGGTTTTTGTAAGATCTCAGGAGTTTTAATGCTGCAATTCCCAGTTTTAGTTACAAATAATAGCAATAGATGGCGATGCAAGCAAAAGGCGCTAATTCCAGGCCCGATTTTTTGGCCTCTCTCTTCTCCCATGCGAAAAAATAAGATTAAAATGTTTTGAATGGATCCCGAAGTACCAAAAATCGGGTCTGGAATTAGCACCTATTTCTCGCAGTGCCATCTATTATTTGAAATTCGAGCTAAAATTAAGATTCACAGTAAGAAAACTCCTGACATCATACATAACACTCCTGCAAGACTATTTTTGATATCTGTCACCACTTGCAAGTTACTATATTTTAAAGTCTATCAGTCATTTTTGGGATCCCCGGTATATATATTATAAACATATGTATGTAAATACATGCATATATTTATTTTGTATATATGTTTTTGTACATATATGCAAAATACACATACATATTCCATAATACATATAAATTATGGGAGTAATGGCGATAATATCTATATATATATATATATACTACGGGGGTCAGCCCCCTGCTCGCTCACTCTCGCCAACGACCGTGAATTGCTACGCAATCACATTGGGACCGCTACGCGATCCCAGTTCGCTTCGCTCTCCCGCTACTATTTGTGTCAACTCTAGACAGAATGAGTGCTATCATAAATCATTATAACATATTAAATTTACAAATATTGTTAATGTATAAAAAAGTAATGGAAAACTTTGTTCAAAATCTAAATAAAAATATATTTAGATGTTGTTGCTAATGGTTATAAATCACTTTAACATTATGAAATTAAAAAAAAATTTGAAATGCAAAATAATAAACTGAAAAATTACCTTGGAAATAGAATTAATTTAAAACCTCGGTGAAAATACAATTAATAATTCATAAAAAAGTAATTGAAAATTTTGTTGAAAATGTAAATAAAAATGCATTTATGAAAAGTTTGGCCCTGTGACTTGTTGATCGTCATTGCGAAAGCTAAGTGAACTGGAAATTGCGGCCGTTAATATTTAAATGGCATGTTAGTGTCAGATGGGGGCCTTCTCCTTTTATATTGAACAACGCGGCTTAAATTCATTTAAAACTATAATAGACGCTATAATAGATGCTACATAACACGCAAACGAACTGTAAACAAAACATTTTCGGCTGTGTCTAAATACAATCTTGAACACAAAGCTGATTCGCTGAATTCACCACGTCACCGTAAAACCGACCAATAGCAATTTTTATTCATGCATAGCTTAAACGGTTTGTGTTAAAAGAGAGATTCCAACTGGATTTTGGTTTGCTGAATGGGTCGGACCATGTGACCGTAAATTAACCACTAAGAATCGTCTCTGTGGTTGTTGCTAAGTAGCAAGCTACAAATACAGCTTTATTTTCGCGCTACGTAAGAGAAATATATATAGAGATGTCTGTAATTTAAAAAACAAATCTTATATATTTATTTTTGGTACGTAAATAAAATATGCCAATTAGCTATATTTTTTTTTCTTTGGTGAAGTTTCAAAGTTTTGTCCTGAGTATAGGTATTATACTGCATGGAATAATTTATTTTGCATACAAATATCAGATGACGGCACAATAGAAAAGTATTATGACACTCTCGAGGCATCCATTTTCTTCGCTAACAAGGGCACCACCAAACATGATGCGCACAGATTTTGATGATTTCAAAGTATGTTGTAGGGGTCATACCACTAATTATTCTGATGAAAGGGTTTCTTCAAATGGGCCCTAGTTTTTTGAGAAATTGGGGATTAAAGTTCAGCGTATATTTCAAATACCCATTAGTGTGACTTTCTGAATGTGAATTCGTGGTGCAGCGGTAGCGTGCGAATTTACGGACCAGGACATTGCGGGTTCGATTCCACTTCGGGGCATTTTTTTATTTTTTACTTATTTTTATATTTTTTACACGTTAAAAATTTTAAGCAGAATTGGGCATTCTACAGCTTTGAACTTTGATATTTTCTTAATAAATTACATTTATATTTTCGAATTTTTCATGGCAATTTATTTTTCTCTTCAATTTTTAAACTAATATTTCTATTTACTAAACTCCAAAACTAGTTTATGCCTAAAACTTTTTTTAAAATTAATTATTATTTACATTTTTTATTTTAAGCACAATTCTGAAATAATGATTTTTTTCTATCTTTTTTTTTAACTTTATGGAATTTTAAAGCAAAATTTATCCTTTTCTTCTATAAATTATACAAAATATATTTCAGGTGCAATTTCTCAAACGTATTTAGGATTAGATAATTCAAATAATGCATCTCTTGAAAGAGTAATAAAATATCAAAGCACTAATGCTTAAATACAAGTTTTTTACCAGTTGTACAAATTTTTAATACTCTGTAAAATACATTTATCTTTAAAGTTCAACCTCTACATCATTTTTCGTTTGCACAAATAAAAAATGACAAATTACATTTTTAAATATTTTTTATTATAGCAAATAAAAACACTCTCTACGTGATTTATAAAAATTCAACTTGATTGCAAAAATCATCTGTTATTGAGATAAAATTTACTATACATTTAAATACATTTATATATTTTTTAATCGTCTGCTTTGCTTTTCTTGGTAATATTGGAATAAATAAAAATTTCTTTTATTGATCTCGTTTAGCTTCTTTTGCAGACAATTAGAAGATTTGAAATGTTGTTATATATAGGGAAAATTTCGGTATGAAAATTAAAAGAAGGCTACTGATTGTGACAGATTGAATGCTAAAGATTGTGTTATGGAAGGAACTGGCGCTGATGCAGAAAATTCTCGTTTGGAAGAGAAACAAAAAGGCCGAATTACAAATGCATTAAAATATTGCGAGACGTTGTTACAAAATGATGATCTGTTTACAAGTTCTCCATCGGATGAAATATCCGGTGCTTCTATTGCTATGAATGAAGAATTTCATGGTGCAGTTTTAGAAATATTAGAAGATCGGCAAATTATTGAGGCCGAGGAATTGATATTGAATGAAGAAGATGAATTTAACGTATTTACAAAGGTATGATTTTTTACTTTAAAAAAAAACAATATTCGTTATATTTCACTGTTAAAAAAAATCGAAATCAAACAATTGAATTTTAAATATTTTTTATAGTGTCCGGGATTTCATAAAGATAGTGAGAATTTTGTACCTGAAACACGCGATTATATTCCATTGTAGTACAAAAAGAATGCTGTCGCATTAGCTGAAGCCTGTAATAAATAAGTAAAAAGTAAATAAAATTAAATAATAAAAATAAGTAAAAAAGAAAACAAAGTACCGCAGGGTGAGATCGAACCCGCAATGTCCTGGTCCCTAAGCTCGCACGCTACCGCTGAGCCACGAATTCATATACAGAAAGTCATGCTAATGGGTATTTGAAATATACGCTGAACTTTAACCCCCCCAATTTCTCAAAAACTAAGCCCCATTTGAAGAAATCCTTTCATCAGAATAATTAGTGGTATCACCCCTACAACATACTTTAAAATCATCAAAATCTGTGTGCATCATGTTTGGTGGTGCCCTTGTAAGTAGCGTATCCAAGGCAGAGATAAAGTTGATAACTACACCTCTCATCCAATTAAGTTTTAATTTGATTAAATTTTTAACAGATAATTTCGAAAATCTTTTTCCTATTCCTGGAATTTCCATTACACCTCTAGGGAATATATCTACATCCAAACCAATTCTTTCCACAAATGTCCTATCAGTGCTATAGCCAAGAAAGGAAGGGAAATAAGAGACTAAATATTTTCCTCTCATCCAACTACAATCTTAATTAAACATTTTTTAAAGGGTAGTTTTAATAAGCTCGATTTTTTTTTATTAAACATCTTTTCCAAAACTATAAAGCTCAACAAAGCCCATATTCATCTTTTGTAGGAATGAGTTGTGTTATTATAGGGCTCTTCTTTGTGATATAAAACTTTAGTTCAATCTAAACTGCTATCAATTACCTCAATGTAGAAGTATCTACACGTCCAAAATCAAAGCCAAAAACACAAAACCTGTCGTAACTGGAGATATGTAATTGATTTATTGCAAAGAAATTTGGTACATAGAGGTGTCAGTATGGGAAAGCATATCGCAACATAACAATATCGAAAAGATATATGAATTGTTAGTTAAGATATAGGTTATACCAAAAACGACAAAACCATGATGCATTATATCTCGGGGTTCATTTTGCACTATTATAAAAGCCGCAGAAGAAACCGCTATGATGTTAACAAAGATGTCGATAAATTTTTACTGCAATAAATCCCATTTTTCTAAAATCGCATATCTTAACGTCGGTAGGATCCTGGGAAAGGGGTGCGTTATGCAATGGCTGCTCCTAGATCCTCCTAAGCATGCTCTTTAGGAATTAGGTAGGTCCATAGGAGTTAGGTTCGTCAACCTGTCCATACGGCGGGGGCGAATACCGTCTTCTTCCAGAAAATCATCAACAATGTGAGCTCTGTATGGTCTTGCATTATCGTCGATAAGAAGAAAGTCCGGACCTACAGCATTCGGAAAACCCTGACATGGGTTCTTCAAGGACTTGTTCCCTATAGACACTATGCCCGACACTACTCGCATCAACCACCTGCCACCCAACATAGTGTCGTTCCAGACAAGGATTCTTCATTTCCCAAAGTGACAGATTTCCATTACTTTGGGGGGGGGGGGGGGATGATACACTCCCAATTCTCTCTATGTAAAGACTCGTCAAGAATAACCTTGTGTTTTGAAACTGACTCATTAGTGAAAGAACACGCCCCAATCATGGTGTATCGAAGGATGGTCCACGGCTCCACGACAAACGGGCTTTCTTGTGCGATATGTTCAGAAAGAGACACACCACTAGACACCGGACATATAGGGTTCCTCTTTGTTAGACTCACGAGAAAGATTTGTTGTCGCCGTTTGTCAAAGCCATCGCGTACTTAATATCAAATAACGATACGGTGCAGGGGTCATCCCTATTAGGCCGACTTGGCTGGGCCACCTGGTGATAGCACTACTAGTTAGGAATTGGTTCCACAAACTGGATACTACTTTTGGGGCCACTTGTTCCCATTGAGCCACCTCCGCTTGAGATTGTACAGCTTCAAGCTTGCCGGCGGATCTCTATTTCAGTGAATCGTCTAAACCATTATAATATAAATCTTACGCTAAACACCATATATCAAAACTGATTCTTAACATTATGTTACCCGTTCCCTAAAATATATATGGTACACATTCGATCAATTCTATCTAATTTAGTCGTAGCTATTTTGAATTACTGTCAAAAACGTGTTTGTGACCTTAATTTTGGACTCTAGTATATGTAAATTCGGTCCTCTTTATATCCAATTTGGATACTAAAAATGATCTGTCGAAAAATAATTTATTTTTATGCATGTTCATGCATTTAATTACAGTTTATATGAAAAAAAAATCCTCTAAAGTCTTAATTGTTGAAATTTTTTTCTACGACTCTATTCTTTTTCTTCAAAAGTAAGAAATATATACACTGGCCTCCAAAAGTTAAGGTACAATGACTGGATGCTTTCGATTGCACACGTTTTGTCGAATATCTACCAACATTATTGGCGAATTGTTCTTGAACTTCTAGGATGTAAAGAACATGTTTGATTTTATATTTCTCGGTGAAGATTTGTCGGGGGGGGGATATAATTAGGGGGCTAATAATAAATTTAGTAATAAAATAATATTTGCGATCACCTATGTAACAGAAAAGGCTGGAAATGGTTTGTCACTGTGGTAAATGACTATTTGGGTCCTGTTCAACGTTTATATGCATTTGTGTAAGCATAGCACTCATATTCGTGAAGATGTTAACGTTTTTGTGAAAAATTCAAAAGTTTTTTGTTTATAGCACACAGAGTTTTCAACCAAATTTAACACAACTTTCCAAAAGCCTGACAAAGAACAGTAGTAACAGTATACTGCAATTAAAACGTAAATATATTGAATATTTGTATGAAATAATTTTTAACTGCGCATGAGTGGAAGATTTAAAAATTTTTATTATATAATTTGGTAGTCAGCTATTTAGGGCAACTTATATAAAAAAAAGTCCAGTCAAATATTGCGAAAATTCACAAAGATAGGGTCTATATAGTGAGTTGCTTCCTAAAAATAGCTTTATTATAAGGAATTTTCCACAACTTTTCAATCAGCTCACTATATCTTTCTAAGTTTTCAAAACATTTGACTGGACTTTTTATAGAAATTGACCCAAAATAAAGACTACCGAATTATGAAATAAAAATTTTGAAATCTTCCGCGCATGCGCAGTCAAAAATTATCTCATAAAAATGCCCATATCTCATCAAATATTCAATATATTCATGTTTTAATTGCAGTATACTGTTGTTATTATTCTTTGGCAAGTTTTCCGAAAGTTGTGTTAAATTTGGTTGAAAACTCTGTATGCTATAAGCAAAAAACGTTTGATGAGTGCTATGCTTACACAAATGCACACAAATGTTAAACAAGACCCAAATAGTCATTTAATACAGTGACAAACCATTTCCAACATTTTCTGTTACATATGTGATCGCAAATATTATTTTATTATTAAATTTATTATTAGCCTTCTAATTGTCCTCCCGACTAAATCTTCGCCAAGAAATATGAAATGAAACATATTCTTTTCATCCCAGAAGTTCAAGAACAATTCGTCAATAATTTTGTAGATATTCGACAAAACGTGTGCAATCGAAAGCATCCAGTCCCTGTTCCTTAACTTTTGGAGGCCAGTGTGTTATAAATATTGCGTTAGGATAAGTACTGTTCAACCTGTTTGAAATGCAATTGGAATTATGGTTGACGCTCGTTAATTGGAACTGGTAAACATTGAGTAAAATATTCAAATCTCTAAAAACAACAACAACAAAAAGATTCGCTCTGCTACCACAGAAAAAAAAAAATACTTATCTATCATTAGAAAATGATACCTTTTCTATAATTTCAATGTTTTAAACATCTTAAATTTTAAAATTTTATTATAATTTAAGGTTAGATGTCTCATAATCTGACGCAGAGTCATCTTCCGATTCAGTTATCTTTTGTTGTTCTTTGCCTGCAGTAGTTTTAACAATTTCTTCATCATTTAATTTCCCAAAAATTTCGAAATCATTATTTACGGCTTCATATTCAGATAATGTTATATTTGAGCAGTTAAATATTTCTTTGATGCTGGAGAGTCCTCAAACCATATCCATGTTGTTATCATGGTCTTCGGTTGCAAATTTTATACGCTAATCCATAATTAAAAATTCTGGGAGGGCACCAAACACTAAAATTTGTTTTGGGCTCTTATATACTAATCATGCGATAATTTTATATTTCTGAAATAGTTTCTTATATGTTACTTAAGAAATGCGGTATTTTTTTGTAAAATAATTTGAAAAAATATTCACAAAATTCTAGCAGCATCGTATTAAGTTTTCGTCACATTCTGGTGAGCTCGAATTAATCGAGTTTGAACTATCACGTATCCGCAGTATACTAGACACTGTAAGAATGATATAAGAGACACGCAGAGCTACCACCAGACGCTTTATTATTATTATTATTATTATTCTCTCTACCGGTATTTTAAATCTTCGAAGTAGACTTCAACTAATCTTTGAAATAGATTATTTTTGTTTAAAAATAGTGATAGGCAAAATAATAATTAAAATAAAAATAGTCGCCAGTGACAACTCTAGAGACGGATTCACCAAAATGTAATTTATTTTTTTATAAAAAATAATGGGAATTTGAAATATCTATGTGAAACTCGATAAAGCTAAAACGATATTATAATTATAATTTTTTAAGAAATATAATATATATACTATAGCCTACCCTACCCCTCTTCTCTCAGAAACTCCTTAGAATTTTTGAAAACTGTGAAATATGTTTTCAATTAGTTCGAAAGGGATCTTGTCTAGTTAAAATAAATAAATAAATAGAAAAGTAAAATAGTCTTTTTTAATTACAAAAAAAAATTAAAAATTAAAAATAAAGGGCGAGGAAGGGAGGCATGGTGGGAGATTCTCACTGAGGGAGGAATTTAACTTTGAAATTTCAAAAGGGAAGGGGGGAGGGGATCGTCTAGTCTCTTCAATATAATTAATAACGCTTTATAATAAAGAAGATATGACTAATCGAAGTTTCAACTCTCATTTTCATGATTTTTTTTTTTTAACCTTACACAAAATGGCTCAAAATATGTTCGAATTGAATACCATCCACTTCTTGCCAGTAATAGAGCTGGTACAGAAATTCATTCCTGATTGTTTTAAATGCGACTGGAGAGATTTTATTAAAGCCTTACGTAAGTTGCTGCTTCAACTCTTCGATGAAATTTGGTGGCGTATTGTAAATTATTGCATTCGTGTAGCCCCAAGACCATTCTAAAAATTATCCCCGCCTGTCGATCGATCGATTTGAATAATTCTGATTTCTGTAATCTGTAGAAACTATTTTTTTTTTTTCAATAAACGGGGCAGCGACCCTGTTGAAAGACAATCTTTTTTTTTTTTTTTTTTTTTTTTTTTTTAATCTGATTTTTATGAAAATCGACGGAATTTTCAATAACCTTGGTATTCATTGGATCAATTACAGCCTGTAACATTGTAAGATAAGAATTGGTAGTAAAGTACTTAGTCAGAAAAATAGGACTGTTGATATAATCTTCCATAATTATTGCGTAGCCATTATCCTTTTTGGGATATTGGAACTTGGCCTCTTGGTATCTCTAACTACTTGTGGATTATATTCGCACCAGAGTTGAACGTTCCGCGTAATCCCCATGTTCTATATCTGGTGCCTAAAGATTTTTTTTTTTCCTGTGGGAACACTTAAATGGGACAGTTTACAAGACGGCGTCCAATTTCAACGAAGGGCGCAAGCAAAGAATTCACAGAGGCTATAGCCACATTTAAAACTGTCAGGAATAAATTTTTGCAGCTGAGCTATTCCTGATAAGAAGTGTATAAGTCACTCAATTCGAGCCTATTTTTCTTTAAGTTTTTCATTATTATTATTGTTATTTAGCCTTTTTATTAAAATTAAAAGTTAAAACTTTAATTACTCAATTTCTTTAAGAAACATCGTAAAACAAAATGTATTAAGGGAATTGTTTTTCTTAAAGAGATTTTCCAACGATATACCACAAAACACCCCCATTTCATTTGCAACAATTCGAACCGCAGATCGGGTGGGGTTGAGGCTAATTTTTTCGTTGCGAGTCGGGATCTTGTCGGATTGACTTTAAATGTTTCGGGTTAGACTTTGAGTATTTCGGGTCCTGTTCGGGTTTATCCGATTTTTCAAAAGAAAGACCCGAATATTTTACAATTGAAAAAAAAAACTATATATTTGAATATTAATGAGCGCATATCTGTTTATTTTTATACAACAAATATATAATCAATGTTATAGATATAATTTCAGACTATTTTTCCGTAATTGTATTAAAATATGGATAAATTTTCTTTCACTTGAGTTTCGAGTTGAAATGTATCGGATTCGCTTTGTGTTTTAGGTTTTGGATTTTTACCGGTTTGGGGCCAGGTTTCGGATTGACACCTTAAGTAGAGATTTTGGGTTCTGATCAGTTTGTACCTAACCCGTTCTGAACTATAACATGAACCATCCCGCAACAGTCAAAATCCTCTCCGATAGCGAAAAAAAAATGAGTCAACCTTCCACAAATTAATCCCCGATTTGGAAAATAACCATATTTCCCGATCCGATGCAGGAATCTAATATCTGATTATGTCTCTTATTATTCCAACCTGGATATGCCACTGAGTTCGCTGATATTTTTTCTTTTAAAGTCAAGATTTGCCCCTCTTTTTTTTTCCATTAAAGCCAAATGTTGTTAAAGATGATTGCGTACACTTATTGGATGACATCTTCATATTTATTATTATTTATGCAAATTTCTCAAAATGTACTTAGAACTTTATTTAGTGGGTTTGAAACTCTTTTTGCTTTGTTCAATGACAGCACGATTATAATAATGCTATAACAGCAAGATTATAGTAATGCAATAGCAGCAAGATTATAGTAATGCAATAACAGCAAGGTTTAATTTTGTTTGGCTAAGAATAGTTGAAATGAAACTAAAAATTCACCTACACATATTTTAATTTTATGCAATCCCACAGTTTTACTCTTTCTACAGACATAGGGTAAAGTGTCCATATTTCGCCCCCTCTTCTAATTTCGTCCCCCTTAACTTCTCCGCTTCTGCGAAAGTGGCGCCACTTATGACGCAAGGCACAAGGGAAGGTAAAAGGAGTCAATGTTGAAAATTTCGTTCGCCAAGATGCATACATAAATTAAAGACCGCGAATTTCCTATTTTTAGAAGACCTGAGTTCTTATTACGTCGTTTGTAGAATGTTATTTACTGTACTGTAATTATTTATTTCTTATTCATTGCATGTATTTTACGTTGCTAAGATACTGACAGTAGCGTACAGTGAGTTTTAGGACGCACAGTTCATCTTACGGGAACTGAAGCTCCGTCATATTGGAAAGTAGCGTGGTCTCAATTTCGTCCCCCTTGCAGTTTTTATTTTCGTCCCGGGGACGAAATTAGGAATGCTTTTTAAATTAAATTACTTACTCATTTAGAAATAAATTTTGATTTAGTTATATGTTAAGCCTCGGCGTATTGGATTTTTTGGGGGGACGAAATTGAGACCATTTTTTTTCCTTTGCATTCTTTAGATACTTTTGAAAAAAACAATTTTTCGCATTGTTAAAAAAATTTTATACGATATTTGCTTATGTCTCTATGTGCGTGGGAAGTTAGTCTATCTAAAATCCAAATTTGGTAGATTTTCATTGAAAATTACAACTTCCTAGGGCCTGGAAGTGATTGGGGGACAATAATAGGGCACATTACCCTACATCTTGTTAAGCATCATTATTCAATTCTTTGTAAATTATAATCGATCACTAAATTTTATATTGTATTTTCTTAAGTTTTATTTTAAATCTTCAATAATTGAGCATAAAAAAATCTGGTTCATATTATTAAAAAATAAGAAAATGTAACTAAAATGTAAGCAAGAATAATTTTGTTTTAGTTTTAAAAGTTATTTTTGTTTCCTAGAAGATACAAATAAAATAAATATGTTGGTTACAGTAAATTCTGCTTGAATTGACGTTGTACTTAAAAGTGTAGTTAGAAATGAAAGAAAAAAAAAGAATAGTTCTTTAATATTTAAATAATAAATAAAAATCCAAACCATATTTTTAAAAAATAAGAAAATGTAATAATTTGTTCTCAATATTTCCTTTTATTTCTGGAAGTCCTAAACGAAATTGTTTGGTTAAGAATAGTTGAAATAAAACTAAAAATTCACCTACACATATTTTAATTTTATGCAATCCCACAGTTTCACTCTTTCTACAGACATAGGGTAAAGTGTCCATATTTCGCCCCCTCTTCTAATTTCGTCCCCCTTAACTTCTCCGCTTCTGCGAAAGTGGCGCCACTTATGACGCAAGGCACAAGGGAAGGTAAAAGGAGTCAATGTTGAAAATTTCGTTCGCCAAGATGCATACATAAATTAAAGACCGCGAATTTCCTATTTTTAGAAGACCTGAGTTCTTATTACGTCGTTTGTAGAATGTTATTTACTGTACTGTAATTATTTATTTCTTATTCATTGCATGTATTTTACGTTGCTAAGATACTGACAGTAGCGTACAGTGAGTTTTAGGACGCACAGTTCATCTTACGGGAACTGAAGCTCCGTCATATTGGAAAGTAGCGTGGTCTCAATTTCGTCCCCCTTGCAGTTTTTATTTTCGTCCCGGGGACGAAATTAGGAATGCTTTTTAAATTAAATTACTTACTCATTTAGAAATAAATTTTGATTTAGTTATATGTTAAGCCTCGGCGTATTGGATTTTTTGGGGGGACGAAATTGAGACCATTTTTTTTCCTTTGCATTCTTTAGATACTTTTGAAAAAAACAATTTTTCGCATTGTTAAAAAAATTTTATACGATATTTGCTTATGTCTCTATGTGCGTGGGAAGTTAGTCTATCTAAAATCCAAATTTGGTAGATTTTCATTGAAAATTACAACTTCCTAGGGCCTGGAAGTGATTGGGGGACAATAATAGGGCACATTACCCTACATCTTGTTAAGCATCATTATTCAATTCTTTGTAAATTATAATCGATCACTAAATTTTATATTGTATTTTCTTAAGTTTTATTTTAAATCTTCAATAATTGAGCATAAAAAAATCTGGTTCATATTATTAAAAAATAAGAAAATGTAACTAAAATGTAAGCAAGAATAATTTTGTTTTAGTTTTAAAAGTTATTTTTGTTTCCTAGAAGATACAAATAAAATAAATATGTTGGTTACAGTAAATTCTGCTTGAATTGACGTTGTACTTAAAAGTGTAGTTAGAAATGAAAGAAAAAAAAAGAATAGTTCTTTAATATTTAAATAATAAATAAAAATCCAAACCATATTTTTAAAAAATAAGAAAATGTAATAATTTGTTCTCAATATTTCCTTTTATTTCTGGAAGTCCTAAACGAAATTGTTTGGTTAAGAATAGTTGAAATAAAACTAAAAATTCACCTACACATATTTTAATTTTATGCAATCCCACAGTTTCACTCTTTCTACAGACATAGGGTAAAGTGTCCATATTTCGCCCCCTCTTCTAATTTCGTCCCCCTTAACTTCTCCGCTTCTGCGAAAGTGGTGTCACTTATGACGCAAGGCACAAGGGATGGTAAAAGGAGTCAGTGTTGAAAATTTCGTTCGCCAAGACGCATACATAAATTAAAGACCGCGAATTTCCTATTTTTAGAAGACCTGAGTTCTTATTACGTCGTTTGTAGAACGTTATTTACTGTACTGTAATTATTTATTTCTTATTCATTGCATGTATTTTACGTTGCTAAGATGCTGACAGTAGCGTACAGTGAGTTTTAGGACGCTCAGTTCATCTTACGGGAACTGAAGCTCCGTCATATTGGAAAGTAGCGTGGTCTCAATTTCGTCCCCCTTGCAGTTCTTATTTTCGTCCTGTGGACGAAATTAGGAATGCTTTTTCATGGCATTTTTTTTTTCAATTTATTTCCTCATGTTTGGGTGGCTAATGTTTCGTTATGTTATTCTTCCACTGACAATTTGTACATTTCTTTGTACCTTACTTAATGTAAATTAAATTACTTACTCATTTAGAAATAAATTTTGATTTAGTTATATGTTAAGCCTCGGCTTATTGGATTTTTTGGAGGGACGAAATTGAGACCATTTTTTTTCCTTTGCATTCTTTGGATACTTTGAAAAAACAATTTTTCGCATTGTTAAAATTTTTTTATACGATATTTGCTTATGTCTCTATGTGCGTGGGTAGTTAGTCTATCTAAAATCCAAATTTGGTAGATTTTCATTGAAAATTACAACTTCCTAGGGCCTGGAAGTGATTGGGGGACAATAATAGGGCACATTACCCTACATCTTGTTAAGCATCATTATTCAATTCTTTATAAATTATAATCGATCACTAAATTTTATATTGTATTTTCTTAAGTTTTATTTTAAATCTTCAATAATTAAGCATAAAAAAATCTGGTTCATATTATTAAAAAATAAGAAAATGTAAGCAAGAATAATTTTGTTTTAGTTTTAAAAGTTATTTTTACTTCCTAGAAGATATAAATAAAATAAATATGTTGGTTAAAGTAAATTCTGCTTGAATTGACGTTGTAGCTAAAAGTGTAGTTAGAAATGAAAGAGAAAAAAGAATAGTTCTTTAATATTTAAATAATAAATAAAAATCCAAACCATATTTTTAAAAAATAAGAAAATGTAATAATTTGTTCTCAATATTTCCTTTTATTTCTAGAAGTCCTAAACGAAATAAATGCATTAATCGTAATAAATTATATTTTGGATTGATATAATAGCTAAAGCTGCAGTCAGAATATAAAGTTAAAACCAAATAATTCTTCAATATCTAAGTAATATCCAATTCATATATTTTTTAAATAAATATAAAAATGTGAAGTAGTAGCTAAAACTGCAGTCAGAAATAAAAGCAAAATAGGAATAATTTTTCGATATTTAAACAACACCACATTTTAAAAAGATAAGAAACTGTAATAATTTGCTCTCGAACTTTATTGTTTTTATTTTTTAGAAATCATGAGTAAAATAAGTGCATTGATGATAATAAATTATGTTTAGGATTGACGTACGGCTGGTAAAACCGAGTCACAACTGAAAGTTAAGTAAAAAGAAAATACATTTATTTTCTAACAAAATTGAATTTGTCGTATCCTGGTTACTTACTCATCCTCATCTTTCAAAGCGGAGATTTATATTCTAGTGATGAGATGCTCCCATTAATTCAACATAAAACTTTTAAGAACGTTTTCCCTTTCCTGATCAAATTTCTGAGGCAGAAATGCTAAAGCTTTACTTATAATTACTTGATTTATCATCTGTGGAATTATAACGATTTATAAGGAAACTTTTCGGAACATGAGCTTTAACATAAATATTTATTTATCGGAGAGTAAATAGAATGTTTATTAAATAAAAAAAAAAGTGGAT
Organism: Maratus speciosus; assembly: GCA_963932465.1. Taxonomy (NCBI): domain Eukaryota; kingdom Metazoa; phylum Arthropoda; class Arachnida; order Araneae; family Salticidae; genus Maratus; species Maratus speciosus. The sequence continues at coordinate 307,247,989 of OZ010788.1, read as the reverse complement.
ATATGAGCTGAAAGTGAAAATATGTTACAAAATCCAAAATTTAGCATGATTTTCAAATAAATTACCGACAAGCCTGAAAATTTAAATGCGTCGGGTGTTTAAGATTTTTAAATTATACACAGAATTATTTCCGAAGAACCTCTCAATAATTTTCAGGGATCAAAAGCACACTATAAATAAATTTTGTACAGGAAACTAAGGTTGCAAACTATTTATTTTATCAAACATACAGCCTGTCTGACTCTGATTTGAATCCGTATATTTGTTTATCATACCTATTATAACCGCAAATTTAACATGTAGATAAATATTGCAATCATCTTTTGAAAAGATTTAGAACGATTATTCTTATAAAATATACATGTTTCTTTGGAGATGACATTTCCTGTCATTAATCGTTCAGTTAAATACCTAAAACACTCATAAAAGGGTAATGTTTCACCTTGAACATTAAAATTAAAACTTCACAGAAAATTTATTTAATTAATTTATTTTTTTTTTTTAATGGTAGTCATTTGAAATCCATTTAATTTTAATCATGTAATATAATTCCTGAGTTAAAGTATGCTTTTGTCTGTTTTATTAGGTTGAGCAAAGAGTTCTGGAAAATTTTTAATCTAAAAGTTACCAGAATTTTTATCGTATACAGGAGTACTAGTGGTGCAGGCCAGACGTGGCTCTATCTGAGTATGTCCTCTTTCGATCAATGCAACACTTTTCAAGAGCCGTCGATTTGAATCATTTAATGAAGTTGAAAAAGCATGTCAAGTGTTTTTCGATTCCAAGGAGCCGCCATGGTACTTTCAGCAAATTTGGAATCTGGTAGAACGATGGCAGAAAGTCATGGAATATGATGGTCTCTACTTTGAAGAATAGTCCTTGTTGCTTTTGTTGTTAACCCCTTGAAGGGCGGTGACGCCGCTATGACATCACATAATTTCAATCCCTAATTGTCATATTGGCACCCGAATTTTTTAATGAAAATTTCCCTTTTGTTAAGTACACGAAAATATACTTTTACATGTTTACAAATAAATTTTCTTGTAAATACTGGTGTCAGTCAATTATTTCAACATTTTAAGAATACAAGTACCTTGCCCCTGAAAGGGTTAATTTCCGCATAACAACGCAACTTTCACAAATTTCTCAGAACTTTTTGCTCAACCTAGTAAAAAGCAGAAGGTTGGCAATTATGTAATAGATAATTATAATGATATGAAAGTGAATAATCATAAAACAAAATCCTATTTTACAGCATAAAAAAAAACACTTATTAATAAAAATATTATAAACAATACAGTTTAACCCTGCTGTTCGCCTTGGATCTATATGACCCGAAATGAAATTTAATTGCTCGTACTAATTTACTAAAAATTGTTTTTGCACAGCATTTGACGAATTTCTTGTTATATACCTAACATTTGATGCGATCAATTTTGAGCAAAAGTAAATTTTAATAAAAAAGCTATGAACAGTAACATTCGACATCGTGTTATATAGACCCAAGGAGAACAGCAGGGTTAAAAGTCAATGCCCCGAAATGCATTTTTTTAATATCCAATTACTAGCCTAAATACTGCACGAGTTTTACGTAGAAGTGTGGTATTTTAAGGCATATGGAATATTACTAGTAAAACAAACACATATAAGCAAGGTACAGTTTATTTAAGAATAAAATCAAGTTAAGTATACTCGGAGTGCTCACCATCGAAATATCAAAACGCACACATTTTCTTAACAAAATAATCTATACCTTTCTTATATATATAAATTTTCTTGTAAATGTGCACCCCTCCCACTTGATCGGACATAAAAAAAAAATTACATTTCGGAGCTTCTAATATAGTTATTGCCTAATATATTTGTAGTGGTATTTTACATGTAAAGGCATCATTTCATAATAGATGAAGATTTTTTATGATTTTACTAAATAGAGGACATTCTAAATCTTTCTAATAGACTTTATTTTCCCGTATAGTTTTCAAGTTATAAACGTAACTCCACAATTTGCAGCTAGGAAGTGCTGCCACGTACGTCATCGTGTTACGCATAAGCGTTTTACTATGCCTAGACATCACGCTCATAGTTGTAGATAATTCAATTCATCGGTTTTTTGGGGCGAAAAGAAATTAAGAATACGCTCAGTAGTACAGGGCAACTCAATGCAATTTTTAGGTGAAAGAGATTGTAGAGTTGTGGAAAAAAAAACGCACCACCCTCTACTAACTTTGTCAAAAATCATCATATAAAAATGTAACTGGTACCAATCAATTAGCAATAATGTCTTCTAATTAATGTTATACTTAAATTTTGCTTAGAAGTCGCCTTCGTACATAATTTGTAATAAACTTTAAAATTTACTATACTATTGCCTAATTCAAGTATCATATTTGGATTCTTCAGAACTTTTATTTTCGGATTCCGTACGAGAAATTAGTGTTTCAAGAAGTTTGGAATTATGCAGGTTTAAAGCTTGGAACTTTTAATATTAAATTCTTTTTTAATCGTTATAAAACAGATTGCAATGCAGGTAGTTTCTTAAGCATAATTCAAAAACTGCTTGATAAAATGATCTACCTTCTAGTCTAATCTTCTAGAAATCAATTTCTGTTAAATAATCCACAATTTATAATTCATTTTATTCTTCGAAAATAAATTGCAAAAAAATATATTTTCGAAATCAATTTTTGAAAAATATATAAATTGAAACCTATGCGTTTTTAAAAATATAGAATTCAATTTCTAAAAGCTTCAAAAATGCAAATGCAATATTACAGCTCATTCCGCCAAGTATAGTTTTGAGTTGCACTTAAGAAACTACCCGCTAGGTTTACAATGGTTTAAAGTAAATTTAACGTTAAGAATTCCAAGCTTTAAACCGGATTAATTTCTAAACTTCATGAATTCAGAATTACTTTTCATATGATATCGGAAGGTAAAAGTTACCGGAGAAAACAATTATGATGCCAAAATTAGATGTTAGTATTGAATACTTAAAATTTTATTGCAATTTCTGTACGTAGACTACCTCCCTAAACGAAATTTAAGTAAAGCATTAATTAGTAGGCTTTATTACTAATCGATTGGTACCAATCGATTCTTTTCACCTCAAATAACTGATGAATCGCGTTAACTACAACTTTCAAGTGACATCTAGGTACAGTAAAACAGGTATGCCTATCACGACGAGGTACCTTCTAAAGTTTATTACAATCTTTATATATATATAACCCCCTAATCAGAATTCAAGTATAGCATTAGCCATTAGACATTATTGGTAATCGATTGGTACCAGTCACATTTTTTATAGTATGATTTTTCACCATAGTTAGTATAAAAAGAGGCGCGTTTTTTATTTTTTCCTCCCCAGAGTTGTTTTTTATTTTTTTTTTTTTTTTTGCCATTTGCAAAAATGGTTATTGTTCTCGTTAGGATGGGAAATCAAAAGCATATCTGAAGATTTTTATTGGTTTAATCCGCATTTTATTCGTTTTCTGATTGGTCTATACAGTAATCTGCATTTCCTTTACTTTCAACAGAGATGGATACCTTCTGTTGCCACTATGACAAAAAAGTAATAAAAACTACAAAAAAAAATTAATAACTCAGAAACAAATTGAGGTACAGATTTCAAACAAATTGCATTTAAAAGTACAATTTTCTCTATACGACGGTGTAAAAAGTAATATTGTGGGATGTTTAGAAGTTTAAGAATGAAATTTCATTTAAAATGGCTCATCAGATTTCTTGGAAATCTGACGAGGGAAAAGCCTTTTCCCGAACAGCCAATGAAATGCTTGGATAATACATAAGTTTCTGGTGGATAATACGTAGGAGTCGCAGGCGATTTTTGTCGCTTGGAATTTTTACGTGTAATAACACTATTAATGTTTAATTCATAGCGTACGTAATGTATGATCAACTCCGTGCGATTTTTATGTCTTAAATTTTTTTCTTCGAAAAAATCATTTTCCAAATGGTCGTTGTAATTTGATAAATTGTTTTTTATTATTATTAGGTGCGTTCGTAATTATATAAATACGTAGCACCTATAGTCGTCGTTCAGTCCGTCCGTCTGTCCGTCTGTCCGTCTGTCCGTCCGTCTGTCCGTCTGTCCGTCTGTCCGTCCGTCTGTCCGCATATAACAGAGCAAAAACTACCCAACCGAATAGTCTGAAATTTGAAATATAAGATTGTTGCGAAATTTTGTCGAGCCATTTCAAATTTTATGAAAATCGGATGTATAGTTTAATTACAGGGACAGTCAAAATTTTTCCGTTACATTACGGCCAATGGGAAAAATTATTGCAAATGCATTTTAATGATGTTACAGCCTTCCGAATGGTCTGAAATTTTAAAGGTATAATTGTTGCAAAATTTTGTCGAGCCATTTCCAATTTTATGAAAATAGGATGTATAGTTTAATTACAGGGACAGTCAAAAGTTTTTCTTTACATTACGGCCAATGGGAAAAATTATTGCAAATGCATTTTAATGATGTTACAGCCTTCCGAATGGTCTGAAATTTTAAAGATATAATTGTTGCAAAATTTTGTCGAGCCATTTCAAATTTTAGGAAAATCGGATGTATAGTTTAATTACAGGGACAGTCAAAAGTGTTCGGGGAATGGGAAAAAAATTATTGGGAGTGCATTTTAATGATGTTAAAGACTATGCACTTTATGAAGTGCGAAAAATTATACATTCAGTACAATATGGGGTGCAAAAATAATTATAAAACTTGTTATAGTACGAACGCACCTCATTTGCCACGTTTGACGAGCAATTTCCAACTTGTTATTATTATTAGAGACGGGTTAGATTTTATTTTCTATTTACTGGAGCTTTTTTTTTTTTTTTAACTTCCAGAAGTATTGTTGCTACGACAACCTAAATTATTTCCAAATGATTTATAAATTAGGAAGATGTGCAGTGTTGCTAGGACGACCGTAAATTATTAATTTTCAAATGATTCCCAAATTAAGAAAATGTGCAATGTGTTTATTGAACGCAAACATTAGAATAATTTTTTTATGGTACCAGGTCGTAAAAAAAAAGTAATTGAAAACGAAGAAAAAATTATTCAGTGAACGTTAGTTGGCTTTCTAGGCCTACAATTAATAAGCGAAACTTGCGTGTCTGTATAAAAAAGAAAAATGAGTACAGAAAACAATAGATAATAAAAAAGAATGATATATTAGATATTGCGTGTTGACTGTAGCTGATTTTCCATCATTATTTAATCAGTATGCTGCTCGGTATAAATGCATGTTACGTGACTATGTGTGAGTTCGCACATAAATATTTCGACACATTTTTTAAAGAATTCAAAAGCACATACGAAAATAAGTTTAAAATGCTTACTTTAACGAATAAAAGAAATACGTTCTTTCCAAATAATATTTCCAAAGTTTTTGACTAGAGTTGGATATTTTCTAGTTATTCAATTTAAAGGGAAATGGAGTTAACTGAAATCTTTATTGAATTTTTGTGAAAGTATAGCTTTCTTAATGTTTCAAAAGATGGGATTTCTATTACAGTAAATATTCTAGTCCAAGAAAATTAAAAACGATCATGAAGAGATGGAACTAAATAATTTGAAATTTTAAAGTTAGAGCAACATAACGTATTTTTACGTATTTCAGGTTAAACGCTTATATTAAGATTTGCGAGGATTTTTATGAAGATAAAAGAAAGGTAACATTTCAAAATTTATTAGCCATTGGCGTTAGGCATACCAACATGCATTATTGCATATGACATACCAATACTGTTAAAATCGAATCCTTAAAAATAAGCATAGCGTAATCATTTTTTAGTGTTTTCACAGTTTATAATAATAGTTCGACTATTAAAGAGAGATTTTTGGGAAACGCATGTATTATGTTTTTTAACTGACTACAAACAAAGTAGCTTATTCAATTCGTTTGTATACAGGGTGATTCATAACGATGGAACAAATAGTCTATTTCCCTAAATATTGCCCCTAGACTCATATTTCCAATTGCAAAGTTTCATGAAATAAAGATTCAAATTTTTTTTACATAAGTTGCAATTTTCTAGTGGGGGAGGGGGTCAATTTTAGAAAATACACAAACTAAATTTTTATACAGCCCCCGTAGGGTAAAATTTCCAATAAGGAAAATTTTCTTTATTGATCCCTGAATGAAACACAAAAATCCATCTTGATCTGCAGAACTTACAGATATTAAAAGCAAAAATTCGTGACTTCCACCACTTAACCATAACCTCTGAGCGACGACGTCATATTGATGCATTTGGAATGCAAGATATAAATCAACCACAAAATTATACATTATTTAAACGGGTACTCTGTTTAAACTCTGTAAGTTTTTGGGATTTCAACTTATGTCATCATATTTTGATAACTTTTTAATGAAACTGGGGCAATATTTAAAGAAATAGACTATTCGCTTCCTCTTTATGAATCACCCTATGTTTATTTTTTTTTTTACTTAATGTATGTTCCCACATAACTTTTGTGCGGATGCTCTGATTCTGATAATTCTTTGTTGTAAAGGGCTCGTCTTGGTGGTGAAAATTTAAAAGTTAATGTAAATATTTATAATATAAACGGTCCCCAAATCTTAATTTACCCATGCCATTTAATAACAGTCATTGTTTTCAATATCTTCTCAAGAATGTATTATTTCTATGATGATTTGCGGTAAAATTAGTAGGACATGTTCTTTTTTGTTTGTTTGTTCCCTGAAATACACATTCTAATTACATATAATACTTTTCCACCACTTAATTATATGATATTTGTTGAGCTGCCAAAACTTCGATTTTCTGAGTACCACTATTTTCGAATAAAAAAATTTATTTCATTTCTTGCAGGAATTCTGTGATTGAAATGACAGCAATAATTGGGAAATGTATAGTAAATAACTAGATAATGACGTACGTTTTTTTTCGAGTATTACTAAAGTGATTTCAATATCTAAACGTATATATTTTTTTGGTATTACAATTAATTATATTTTGATCATTTTTTAACTGGAAAATCAGTTCTTCTTTTAGTAACGTTAATTAAAAAAAAAAACTAAATTTTTAGATTACATAAGTATTGAAATTTTTATTTTTATTTCTTTCTGAAAATCAACTTATAGTTTAGTTACTACCAAAACAAAAAAATATATGTATTAAAAACGCTACAATAGTTCCCGGGGAAAAAAGGTATTTCAATATTAGCTGTTTGCCATAGAGTTCCACAAATGATGCTGCTCCCTTAAATAAAACAATTATTACTAATCGAAAATAGCGATACTGAAAAATCTAAAGTGTTGGCAGATCTGTATATGATACGGGACATGAATTTTTAAAGTATTGGAAAGTGGAACGCCACTTTTCTGCTAAAATATTTAAAAAATAAAATATAAAGCTAAAATATATTATAGACAAGAGAAGGAAAAGAAAGAAAGAAAGGCTTAAAAATGTGAAATAAATTAGATTTAAAAAATGCAGAACTTTCTTTTTCCTCTGGCGAATTTTTTACAATGGCAGCGGATTCATATAACGGATTCATAAAACTAAACTAATTTAGGGCATTTTTTCAGAGAATTTTTTTAAATCAGTAATTGAATTTACACCGAAAATTTTGAGGTTGAATGGAAAACAATTCAGGCGTTCAACACCTCAAAATGATTTTACTTCTTCCATTTCTTCTTTTACTCCAGTACTCTAAAGACCTTCTCTCTATCATTCATCAATTTCTTCTCACTAAATCAAGGCCGGCAAGTAGAGTGATGTTTCTACCACGACCCCGATAGAAAGAAAATTTCTTCATCCTTTCTCAGCGCCACCGCGATCGATTTGGTATACATCCATGAAATACACGCACGTTGTTCCGGATTGGACTGCCAGTTCCTGCCTTCCAGAAAATGAAAAGTTGACTTGTTTACATTTAGATTCTTTCTCTTCAAAGGCTAAAGCTACGAAGATGAGGAGAATAAATTTTATTAAAATACGATTGTCTGTTTGTATTTCACAACTCCTCTTCCTAGACAATGGAACTCGGGGCAATGAAATCCATACCAATTATCCGTATGTACTCGACAATGTCATATAAGCACTCAGAATTTTAATATTCGAATTAGTTTCCGAGGTAAGACTTTCTTTTTTTTTGTAAGTTTTAACGAAGATGGCAGCTAAATAACTTCGTTTTTCAGAAAAAGGTAAATATTGGTATATCGTCTGCACTCCGAAATGGTAAAGAAATATCTTTAGTTTTGTTTTGAATAAATCGATTTTGTTTGAATAAATCAATTTAATGATTTTTTTTATTTACATTCTCTTTTTAAAAATGTAATGCATAGAATATTCATATGACTTATTCAGTTATTATCAAAAAGCTGAAAGATTATAATAATATTGATCCGTATAAAATACAAGCGTCACGCTGGAATTTTTGAGATACGACTAAATGGTACATGTTAAACTTACCAATTCGAAGGAGTGTTCGAAGTAATTCCCTTCAAGATCAATGCTCTTTTGTAGGTAAATTTTTTAAACTCTAAACGCCTCATGCCAATTACTTTCTTGGAATAGATGAAATATACACTTTTCCAGCCTCACCAATCTCGCCTTCGGAATGAAAATGACACCCACGTATTTTTGTTTTATTTTTTAAATAAATAGCCAAAAATCACACATGAGAAGATCAGGAAAATAGGATGGAAGTTCTATCACTTTGACGTTTTTTGTTCAAGAAACTTGATATTAATCCTTGTTGAATGAGAATATGCATTTTGATGGTGAAGAATGAATCCCCGAAAATACACCTCTTGAAAAGTTTCTGGAAGACAATTAGTTATGTACCAGTTATATATAACTGTCTTCTGTCCCTTTTAGTCCCAAAAAGGACTGACGGATTTTAAAATTCAATAACTTGCAAACGGTGACAGATATTTAAAAAATTCTTGCAGGAGGGTTATGCATAAGGTCAAAAGTTTTTTTACAGTGATTTTCCATTTTAGTTCGAATTACAAACAATAGATGGCGCTGCGATCAATAGACGCTGAATTCAGGCTCGATTTTTGGTACTTCGTGGCCCGGATAATACATTTCCATCTCCTTTTTCAACATGGAACAAGAGAAAGGACCAGAAATCGAGCCTGTATTTAGCGACTATTGCTTACAGCGCCATCTATTGTTTGTAATTCGAACTAAAATAGAAAACCACTGTAATAACACTTTTGGCCTTATGCATAACCCTCCTGCAAGAATTTTTTAAATATCTGTCACCGTTTGGAAGTTATTGAATTTTAAAATCAGTCAGTCCTTTTTGGGACACCCGGTATATATATATATATATATAAACCTTCTGCACAATTAAACCATTTAAGCACATGAAAATTGACCAAAATTGAAGCAATAACCAGTTATAGACAAAAGATACAAAAATTCAGCTAAATAATGTTGAAATATTAAATGACGTATGAAAAAACAAATGAAAGATCAATTGGAGGGATGTAGAAGGAAGCTTATAGTGTATTTCAATTCTTCAGGGGTACATGAGATACAAATATAAGCAATACACAGTCGATTTCTGTAAAAGAATCAAGCTATAAGCAAGCTGAAAATTGATTCTTTTATGTACCCATGCGACCGTAAACCAAGAAGTATAAAAACAATATTAAAAAAGAATCACATAGATTGAAAGAATTAAGAAAATTACTTGAAAATACTTGCAAAAGTAATTAAACTTACCCCCTAGAAAATCATTGGAGGAACCTTAAAAAAAACTTACATGTGCAACAAAGATATATATACGGTTTAAGGTGATCAACACCGTTAGAATATTGAAAATGTATAATAGTTAATGGTTAAAAGTTAATATCGTTAAAACATATATTTCTTAATTTAAACCAAAAAAATTAAATAAATAAATAGTAAAATATTATAAATGTAAAAATTATTCAAAATGATGTATAATTATATATACAAATTAATTAGTAAACTATAATATTAAATTGTTTAGATAATAATAATAAAACTATATACATATGTATATTTTAGTGTTGACATCTAGTGAGAATTTTTGAAAACTAAATATTTTCAGACCTAGGTAGCATAAATCATTTTAGTGCTACCAACTTTTAGCAATTTAAATCATAAAAAATATAATCTTATAAAGTATTTATAAATATATGAAATATCTATATATATAAAAGCCGTTCTTTGTGTGTATGTCCTTTATACAAATCTTCAATTTTTGGCCGATTTGCACGAAACTTCATGTACATACGTTTTAGACCGTGGAAAAGATCACTGTCCATTTTAAAAAATCATCAGACCACTAATTATCCCTTTTTTCTACCATTCGATAATTTAACATTATAGAAATATCTCTTTTTAAAGTTTCAAATTCAATAGTTTCTTTCCTGTTGCCACACATCTAAAAAACTGCTCCATAATTTAAAAAAAATTGATAACTCAAGTACTTTGCCAATAAAAGCCAATAAAAATTCGGATTGTCTCACTATATTTTTGCAGTTTTTGAAATTGACGTCATTCAAAGGAGAAAATGCACATTTTTCATATATTTATGTAAAAACTTTAACTAAGCATGTTTTAAAATGACGTAGTACCTTAGTTGGATGTTGTTTCTGAAATTAAAAAACCTATTTTAATGAAGTCGTTTCAATATCAAGAAATCAATTAAGGAAAAAGATAATAGTAAAAAAAAATCGTTTGCTAGATATGACGTCAATTTCGTCAATATAATTTCAAACTGGTTCTATAAACCGGCTGCTACAATATCTTTAATTATACCATTTAGATAAATATTTTAATACCTGAAATGCAGTGATAACATTCTACGATTTATATCGAATACGGTTATATAAAATACGATTTTTCTACGATTTATATTAAATAGAAATTATAGCTACTATTTTTTAGGGTAAGCTTTTTTCTTTTTTAAACAAAATTTCATCACTGACATTACGATTGAACACGGCTGCGGATTTGGATTTTATGAATGGAAATATGAGTTTCCATTTAAAAATTATCGGCAATGAATCTTTGTATACATGTGTTAAAGATGCCTGATATACTGTCCGTTAATAGTACATAAATAAAAATCGTTTTTAATTTGAAACACGAATATATTTTTAACCCTTACTATATTTGTAAGATTTCTCAACAACTATAGGGAAAAATATTTTTGGTGTTTTCGTTTTAGCGATCAATTATTTATCTGAGTAGCACATTTCTCCCGCTGCGGAAAAATCCTACGAACAAATCTTTAATTAAAGGAAATATATGGGTGAATTTGATCTTCCATAATATGTACCTTTATCTCAAATGTCCTTCCGTATAACTTAAAACGATACGATCATAACTGCGCTATTATATTTTCTAATGTGTAAGACAAAATTTCGGCTGTTTTGGGCCTAATTTTTTAGTTGATCATTTACAGTAGGATTTGTTCTAAGAATGATAGACGGATACGCAATATACTAAAACTATTCCACAAAAAATATCTAACTTTTTTAAAAGGCTAATCATTCAGAATTGGTTTCGCCTTATTATAGAACATTTCAGTTAATTCTATAACAAATCATGTACAACAAAATGTTATATACTAAAACTATTCCAGAAAGTTGGGTGCAATTTAATAGTGCAAATTTCATCAAAATCTGTCCAGTAGAACTTTTAAAAAAGGCTAATTTTTTATAATCGGACTCACCTGACTATTGAACTTTCTTCTATAATTTTATAACAAAGCGACTTAAAACTATATGCAATATTTTCAAAACATCCGTGTAAAATTATCTAACAAACAATACAAGTTCCAATGAAATCCATTCAGAATTTTTAAAAAGACTAATCTTTCATAATCGGGTTCCACATGATTATGGAATTTTCCCCTAATCACTATGACTAATCTATGACTAATCAGGGTATAACAATGTTACACACCAAAACCTTAACTGAAAAACTAATAGTGCAAGTTGAATTAAAATTATTTCAGAAGAGCCCAAGTTATAAGCAGCAGGAATGAGGTTCCCACACGAAAACAAACAAATACTGAAATTTGCCAGTTTAGTTATGTAAAAGTACACGAAAACAAACAAATACTGAATTATTTACAATGTTTTTGAGCAATTAAGTTAATCTTTTGTAACTGGGTTGCAGGCATATTTTTAAAAAATCAAGGTTGAAAATTACTTTAAATAACATAAAAAATCTGTAAATTGACATAAACTTTTCAAACAAATTACGGAAAGTGTTCTTTGTTTTCTGTTAGACGTTGAATTAATGGGATGCATGATGTTTAGAGATCAAATTGCAGTAAAAGCGTAATTTATGGTGCGGTTAGGTTGTTGCCACTAACAATATGATGCTAGGCGTTACTCATAGAAATGTCTTTTCTTTATAATATTGCATTAAAAGCAAACGCATATATCTTTCTTAATTGGGCTGCAGGTATATTTAAAAATATCTCCGGGATTGAAAATTAAATTAAAATGGATAAACAATCTTTAAATTGAGATAAGCTTTACAAACAAATATTAATGAAAGTACTTTTTGTATTCTACTAGACGTTGGAATAACCAAATGTGCGATGTTTAAAGAACAAATTGCAGTAAAAGTTAAATTTATGGTTGGGTTAGGTTGCTGCCACCAACAATATGATGCTAGAGTTACTCATAGGAATCTCTTTTCTTTACAATATTGCATTAAGAGAAAACAGGTATATCTTTCGTAATTGGGCTGCATGTAGGGATGAGATTTCCGCGTTTTTGCACACCGGTATATTCTTAGAGAAAAGTTGTTCTGTTAAATCGCAACAGTGTTCCGATTAAATGAAATATCATTTTCTTTAAAAAAATACTGGTGTGCAAAAACGTGGAAATCTCATCCCTGGCTGCATGCAAATAAAAAAAAAATATCCATGATTGAAAATTACTTTAATATCCATTCACATCAAAAAATTGAGATACAATTTTCAAATAAATTTCATTTAATTGGACTTTTTTCTATTCGACAGTGTGAAAAACGAAATTGTATGATATTCATATGTTAAGAAAAATTTCAGTAAAGGCAAAATACATGGGTTAGATCGCTGCCATCATCCGTATAATGTTACAATTGGCATTGTGTTTGTAGTTTTTTTTTTTTTTTTTTTTTTTTTTTTTTTTTTATTATTCTGAAGATGACTCAATGAAAGAGTCGAAACATGTAAATTTTTAATATTTTTAATTTTTTTTGTTTTTTGTTTTTTAATTGAAATGACGCTTTTTAAGCAAATAATTGTACTTTAATATATGTTATGACATTTGTTTAGAATATATATTATTATGGTATAGTTAATAGTAGACGCAATTAAGACTATTTTACTTATATTTCTTATTGGTCTTTTTAACGATTCGTGGACGGAAATGCACCAATCTCAGTTATTGTCATTGCCGTATTATTTCATTTTAATGTATTTTACCCGGGAGGAACCTTATTATTGACACGAGCGAAGCCGGGTAGATCTGCTAGTAAATAAATAAAAAAGCAATTGAATTACAACCCTCAAAGCAAATTAGATAATAATATTAAAACAATATTCTTATGTATATATTAGCATTCACAATCAGTGATAGTTACTTAAAGCTATGGTATTTACTTGACAAGCTAAATTACTTAAAAATAATTTTTAAGTGCTGCCATCTGTAAGCAAATAATAAAAATATAATAATAATCTTATATATAATATATAAATATAAAAAATAGCCAATGAATTACGACCCCAGTATTACATAGTAAAAAAAAATATAAATAAATACAGTAAGATAAAAATAACACCATTATTGTAGCAAGCACACAATAATTAATGCAAACTTATCCACCCTAAATTACCAGTATGAAGGAGTCATATTATAACACTTATAGTCAAAAACAGGAAGAGAATAATAAGAAAAAAAAGTGACATAGCATTCAGTATTTGCGGCAACGTACGCAAAGTTAAATGCTAATTGTATCCAAAAACGAAAATTGTAAAATGGCATAAATCTATATTGAATGTTTAATTATGTATATAAAATGTATTTAACAAGAAATGATGGATAGGCGTTTTTTATTGCTTGTTGTTCAACATTTTTTAAATTCATTAATATAATTTTATTAGAATAAAGATTATTAATTCTGTGAGCAAAGTTAAGTAAAATGTTGATATAAACAGATTTATGAAGACATGAATTATAATTCGTGAATAAATTAACATTAAATGGGAAATCTATTCGTTTATCATATATGTCACAAAGTATTTTATGATTATCACAAAGATTTAATTTAAGATCTAGGAAATTTATTTCATTATTTATCATATAATTATTACTATATTTTAAATTTTTATGATATATTGTAGGTAATAAATAATATGAGTGACTATTATAATAAAAAACAATTATATCATCAATACAACGATACAATTTGTAATCAGCAATAGATGATTTACGTTCATAATAATAAAGATAGAGGTTGGCAAGAATCGAAGATACAATTCCCCCCTTCAACAACCCACATCTTTGTTGATATATACTGTCATTAAAAATAATCTGTGATATCAATGTTATTAAATAAATCATTAAAGTCGTAGGTTTTTATATTTTTTTATGTTATTTAATTTTTTTTATATTATTTACAAGTTGAAAACTATTTTTTTGTGCTACATAAATTATCATTTTGTTTTGTATTATCAAGCAGTTTAGTGAGAATTGTTAAAAGAAAGTTACCAGCATTGTTGTTACATGTACAACGTTGTTGTTATTACATCCAATGGTTACTGTCGGATGCCGTGTGGTGACCGGCATTAAAGAATAGTCCCAATGTAACCCGTGCATGTCGTAAGAGGCGACTAAAAGGGGTTGGGCGAAAGGCTGACAACCTTTCCCTGGAAAAAAAAAACCCTTGTTGCGAAGCCCTTAAATACAGATGTTAGACGGACTGATCTCATGGTGAAACGGACTGGAACTGGAAAACGGCTTATGAGTTTTAGAATTGGAACTTGGAATGTTTTAAGTTTATACAGAGCTGGTGCAGTGAAGCAACTACGGAGTCAGATGGATAGTTATAGACTGGACATATTGGCCATACAGGAAGTAAGATGGAAGGAGAGTGGGATAAAAGATATTGGTGATTTTACAATTTTTAATAGTGCAAGCACAAGAAGAAACAAGCATGGTACTAAATTTATGATCAGAAAATATTATTGATTTTCACAATGTAAATGAAAGAATAGGTATCTTGAGATTGAGAGCAAAGTTTTTTAACATTTCAATAGTATGTGTCCATGAACCAACGGAAGATACCGAGGACGAACAAAAAGATACTTTTTATGAAACACTACAGATTGAATTTGATAAGATACCAAGACATGATATTAATATGGTAATAGGTGATTTTAATGCTAAAATTGGAAAAAAATACACTTTTGTACCAACAATTGGAAAATCTAGTTTACATGATTTGAGTAATGAAAATGAAATAAGAGCTGTGGACTTCGCTGCTTCTAACAACTTAATCATAAGTAGCACATGTTTTGAGCATAAGAACATACATAAAAAAACTTGGATTTCCCCTCATGGAAAGACAAAAAACCAAATTGACCACATTATGATCGACAGAAGACATGCTAGTGATGTTATGGATGTACGAAGTTATAGAGGTGCGGATTTAGATACTGATCATTTCCTTGTTATTATGAAATACAGACAAAGAGTTATAATATTTCGAGATGCAAAAGGAACTAAACAAGTAAAATTTAAAACAAAAGATTTACTAAACATGCAGAGAAGAAAGGTTTATCAAAGTAAATTAACAGAAAGAATTGCTAGTGAATATGTTGAATTTAATGAGGAAGATATAATCAATAGTAAATGGGCTAAATGCAAAAATATCATATTAAAAAGTCCTTCCGGCCAGTGCCGGGAGGAAGAAGTAGCTTTCATATTCCTTATTTTTAAAAAGCCAGCTTATGTTATTCAAACACACGAAGCTCAATTTGGTGGAAATCGATTATAGAAGATTCAATACTAATTTTTATCAATACTAAATCCTTATGAAGGAGAATTTAGCAAAATTAGTCAGCTTTATCCAAGCTGCTTTTATATAAAGTAACTTATATTTGGTTGCCAAATTCGGCGATATCTTGAAGTGCCTGCCACAACATGGTGGATGAGGCTAACCCGTGAACTTGGTCGAGACCTTAGTAATTCCTGCGCACATGCTCACTCACATCGGAATCGGTTGATACATACGAGTGCTGTCGCAGGCAAACAATCAGATTTTTCAAAATGTCACCCACATAAAGAAATTCAAACTGCTATATCTGAGCCATTTTTTAAGATAAAGACAAAACAAAAAACGCTCCGGAATCCTTATATCAAGGTCAAATACTTAAGAAAGAAATCTTTTTCAATTTCTAATTTTTTGCACCTCACTTTAAATATAATTTTTTTAATTTAATGGCCGCCATTTTGAAACAAGATGGCTGATGAAGCTGGCCAGCGAACTTGATCGAGACATTGCTATATACTATCCACACGCCATACATCCAAATAGGTTAATAAATACGTGTGGTATAGCGTGACAAATATCAGATCGTTTCAAAATGTCAGCAATGCTAGAAATTCAAAGTGCTGTAACTCAACCATTTTTTAAGATATAGACGAAACAAAAACTGCTCCGGAATCTTTGTATCAAGGTCAAACACATAAAAAAAATTCATTTTCCAATTTTTTGATACCTCATTTTAAATTAATTTTTTTTTAATTTTTTTAAATGGCCGTCATTTTGAAACAAGAGGGCGGATGAAGCTGGCCAACGAACTCGGTCGAGACATTGTTATGTACTATGTACACACCAAGTTACATCCAAATCGGTGAATAAATACGTCTGTTATCGCGTGATAAAAATCAGGTCGTTTCAAAATGTCAGTCCCAATAGAAATTCAAATTGCTATAACTAAGCCATTTTTTTTAGATATAGACGAAACAAAAACTGTTCCGGAATCTTTGTATTAAGGTCAAACACATAAGAAAAAAATATTTTTCATTTTCCAATTTTTTGGTACCTTATTTTAAATTTTAAATTTTTTTAATTTTTTTAAATGGCCGCCATTTTGAAACAAGATGGCGGATGAAGCTGACCAACGAACTCGGTCGAGACATTACTATGTACTATGTACACACGAAGGTACATCCAAATCGGTTCATAAATACGCCTTTTATCGCGTGACAAAAATCAGGACGTTTCAAAATGTCAGCCACGCTAAAAATTCAAAGTGCTATAACTCAGCCATTTTTTAAGATATAGACGTAACAAAAACGGCTCCGGAATCTTTGTATAAAGGTCAAACACATAAGAAAAAAATATTTTCCATTTTCAATTTTTTGGTACCACATTTCAAATTTTAAATTTTTTAAAAATTTTTTAATGGCCGCCCTTTTGAAAAAAAATGGCGGATGGAGCTGGCCAAAGAACTCGGTCGAGACATTGGTATGTACTATGTACACACCGAGTTATATTCAAATCGGTTCATAAATACGAGAGTTACAGTATGACAAAGATCATATATATATATATATATGTGGATATATATATATATATATATATATATCAACTTTTGAACGGAGGGTGGTTTCGGGGTCTGTGGGTCATGATCGATGAAAATATACCAAAATTTTTTGAAATCGCTTTCCTCCGAACGGCTGCAATAGGTAGCTTTTTGTAATGAAAGCTACCTAAAACTGCTGAGGAAGTAGTTGGAAAGGAAGAAAGGAGGGAAATTAATGAATGGTTTGATGATGAGTGTTGGCAACTGATTAAGAAAAAGAATAAAGCAAGAGAAAAAATGCTGAAACATAGAACAAGACAGAGTGAAAATCACTTTAAAACAATTACAAGAAATACCCAAAAGTTGTTACGTATGAATAAACGAGCTTTGGAGCAGAGTAAAATTCAAGAAATGACCTATCAGTATTAGGTGATATAAGCCAAATGTATTCAAAGCTTAAAGGAATCAAAAAGGGCTATCAACCACGCACCCTTTTTTGTAAAGACAGAAATGATAAACTTATTGGAGGGCACGCAAATGTGACAGATATATGGGCAGAATATTTTGAAGAATTATTAAACAGACAGTCAAATGACGAAAGAGAAATACAATCTAATTATAATGATTATGACATGAATGAAGAAAACTGTGAACCACCAACTGTAGGAGAAGTAAGGGATGCTATTGCAAAATTAAGAAATGGAAGAGCACCTGGTGAAGATTTGATAAGTGCTGAGCTTTTGAAATATGGTGGAGAGAAGTTGGTACAAATGTTACATGATCTAACAGTAGAGATTTGGCAGAATGAATATATACCAAATGAATGGAATGGTGCTATTATTATCCCAATTCATAAAAAGGGAAATATCTTAAATTGCCAGAATTATAGAGGCATTGCCTTATTAAATGTTAGATATAAAGTGTTAGCAAAGATAATTGCAAAGCGATTAGAACCGTATGCTGAAGTGGTGATAGTTGATTATCAGTGTGGTTTTAGGAAAGGAAGATCAACAGTGGATCAAACCTTTAGTATCAGGAACATCCTTGAAAAATTCTATGAACAAAATATTAATTTGCACCAATTGTTTGTTGATTTTAAACAGGTCTATGACAGTATAAGCAAAAATAAGTTATTTGAAATATTAAAGGAATTTAAAATACCCGATAAAATAGTTAAGCTTATAAAATTAACACTGGAAAATACAAAAGCTAAAGTTAAGGTACAGGGAAGACTTTCAAGAGAATTTGCAGTGAATTCAGGTCTAAAGCAAGGTGATGTTCTCTCGACAATTCTTTCTAATTTATGCCTGGAGAAAATAATTAGAAGCATTTACAACAACAGAGGTGGTACTATTATGAATCGCTCCCTCCAAATCCTTGCATTTGCAGATGATGTTGATATAATTGCTAGGAATAAGAAAGTCTTGATTGAGACATACAATAAATTAGACACTGAAGGAAGAAAACTAGGCCTCGTGGCTAATAAAGAAAAAACAAAATACATGAAAATGGACCGAATGAAATCACAGGCAACAGCAGCTTTAACAATAAATAACGAATTACAATTTAATGAAGTAACAGAATTTAAATATTTAGGATCTACGATCACCTGTGATAATACGGTAGAAGCAGAGATTAAAACCCGACTTGCACCAGGAAATAGATGCTATTTTTCTCTTCGAAACATTCTAAAATCATCTTCAATATCTCGAACATCCAAACTTAAAATTTATAAAACTGTTATAAAACCAATAGTAATTTGTAGTAGTGAGACCTGTACCACTACACAAAAAGATGAAAAGCTACTTATCACTTGGGAAAGGAAGATCTTAAGGTAAATTTTTGGACCTATTAAAAAAGACAATACATGGCGTATAAGGACAAATATGGAGTTAGAACAGTTATATAATGAAAAAGATATAATAAATACCATAAAATTAATAAGAGTGCAATGGTTAGGCCATCTAATCAGAATGAGGGATGGGCGAAGCACAAAGAAGATTTATAGTGGTAATTTAATTGGGAAAAGAAGTATTGGTAGACCTAGAAAGAGTTGGATAAAAGAGATAGAGAAAGATCTTGCAGAAAACCAAATTATAAATTATAAAGTAAAGGCCAGAGATCGGAAGGTCTGGAGAAGTATATTGAGGGAGGTCAAAATCCTACATGGATTGTAGCACCATTGTGTAAGTAAGTAAGGTTACTGTCGGAAATTTTAATGGAGTTTTGTGGAATTTAGGTATAACAACTCTATACGGATAATTATAGTTGTAATTTTTAATTTTTAGTAATGTATAATATTTAATTATATGTCGATTTTTAATGATAGTTTCAAGATTACTTTTTAAAAAATTGAACTAGTATTTATGGCAGTAGAAATTAGCTGTGAGTAATAATATTTGCAAATGAAATCATAATTGTTAGGTGATTTATCAACATATGTTATAATAAATTTGTTTTGTAAATTTTTTATTTCACTATTTAACTGTTTAATATTAAAATTATAATAAGTAATTATAATATAATTATATTAATAATATATATATATGTATATTATTTATATATATTACTTAATATAATATATATATATATATATATATAATTATATTAAGTAAATTAAAGTTCAGGATTTAATTTACTTAAAACATTTAATTTCCATTCATTAAAAAATATGCTAGAGTTTTATTATAGTCAACCGAAATTTTATATATAAACATAAAATTTCAGCGCTATCCTCGTAATATTTTCAGAAATTAATCTAACATGTAAATGATATATATCAGTCGCATATCATGTTCCCTGTCTCAAAGATTTCAGCGTTACCCTCGCAATATTTTCAGAAATTAATCTAAAACGTAAATAAATGGGCAGTGATAGTACATGGAGTTTTGATCATGTAATCTGAACATTAGTGCAGGACATATGCGTATATTTAAAATTTTTCGTTCAAACCATAGAAGCCTACACTACAAAACTAGCTAGATAATAATGCAAGCCATACAATTTTTTATTTAAAATCCTCTCGACCAATGGAATTTTATTGGCAATATGTCGCCATGTTCTTATAAAGGCATTTTACTATAATTGCATCGAAATCACGTAATTTACAAAATGCAATTTCCGTATTTTTCAGTTCATTTGCATAGTAAACATGACTTTTGCTTATAAAAAGAAATTTAATAAGATTAAAATTATAAATATTCTCTAAATGTAGAATTCAATTTCTTATTTCCCCCCGAAAATTTTAAAGATCTCCTGCAAAGCAAATTCGACACACGCTAGCTAGTATATTATACAGGGTGTTTCTAAACTAATGGAACAAACTTTCGGTGATTATTACAAATATATATATATATATATATATGGGCAGTAGGATCGCAATTCACTTATTCAGTCAAAATAACAGGATATCTCACTTACAGCTGAGCTCATACTTTAGTTCATAACTTTAATAATTATTAATATATTGTAACAAAATTTTTGACTGAGTTACTTTGCTTTCAGCGAAATTTTATGACATCACAAATAAGTTCTGGAAATAGCCATCATTCATACCCAAACAACACTGAGCTTGATGTTTCACTATTTTGAGTGGGGCTGACAGTAATTACTAAGTTACTGATCAACATGCCGCATCCTTCCAGCACTTCCCATGATGCCATCATATCCCATACAAAGAAAAAATTAATCTAATGAAAATTGATTCAGCTTGTAGTGGGACTCTCTCTACTTTTACTAAATAATTGGATTGTGTCCCTGAACTACCATAAAAAAATTGTTAGTCTTGGCGCGTTTTATTCCTTCGAAAGTTAGCTCTATTACTTTAGAAAACCTTTGTAGCATGCTTAATTTAACCGAAAATGTTTGGACAATGTTTATGCCCAAAAGAAATTTAGATCAACTATTGCATATATTTAAAAAATTACATATTAAAGAAATAACAAAGCATGAATACAAGTGAATTACGATCAAATAGAAGTTTAACGGTTACTAATTATTCTGTGATTCCTTTTATTTAGCAGACGCCCTTTTTTTTTCATTATCGGAAGTAATTTTTTGTCCTTTTATTAAACATTTCACTTTTTTGTACAAATTTTGAAACAAATTTGCAAACGATTTGTTTGTGAAATTTGTTGACATAAATAAGTCTTTAAAATTAAGAATTCAAAACAGAAACGATTTTTCAAAAATATAGCAAATATTTAACCCAAAAAATTATCCACTTTTTGTGCTCTTAAGAATAAAAAATACATTTCTACACAGAAAAAAGTATTTCATTAAAGATTCATTTGTGTTACAAAATGCATTCATAGGAATTTTAAAATAAATTGATTAACGTTTTAATCTCGGTCACCAGTTGGATATAAATATTTGACGATTTGAAAAATGTTTATTCTCAAAACGTAATATACTTTTGCTAATATTTACTGAATAGCCTTGAAACTTGCAAAAAATGTTGCCGAAGAATTGTCGCATTGATATAATAAATTACATTAACAAAAATATATATAGGGTAACTGGGTGAGATGCCATATCACGTGTTTTTCCTATGCGCAGGCGCTGAAGAGAAACACCGCTCAGTTGTGAGGAAGAGAGTTCCCTACTGATACTTTAATTTCAGTTTACGTCCTTTTTTATTTTAAGTGGTGCTTTTTTAATGCTATTTCGTCTTAACACTTCTGGTAAGGGTCTAAAATCTTTTACGTGACTTCTTTATTTACCCATCTAAGTCATAATTTAAACACCAGAGAAATATAACTGATGTTTTTAGAGAGTACTGGTACCTGGGCTTTCAGCAAAGCATAAATGGTGGCCGTTTCCCACTTCTTCACGTCAGTTGGGGGACCGACGTCCAGTCCAATACTTTAGGGTGAGTCAATGAAATGTTTTAGAGATAAGATGCCGGTTATTTTCCGTTGTGGTAAGATGCCGGTTAGTTATTTCCCATCGAGGTCAAATGTCTGGTTGTTTCTTTCTTCTTTTAAATTACTCTTCGGTAATAACTAGGGTATCAACTATTTTAATCAGATTATTTAAATTAGTGATTAAATCGTGATTTTAATCAACTTATTTTAAAAAGAAATTCGCTGATTAAAATCGTAAATTTTCTACATGTTTAAAACGACATAAAGAAATATTAAAATCTAAGGTGAACATAATTTGGAAGGTTTCTACATGTATTTTGCCATATAAATAATTGTTTAATAATTATTCATTTTAATCATTGTTAAATTTTTGACTTAAACGACCAGTGGCAAACTGCTGTAATCGGATTTCCATTCATTTATTTCCCTTTGAATGAGGGATTTTAAGGTCGAATCAACTTCTGTGTAAATAACGGCTAGCGGCTATTTTCGTGATTGTTTAAATAAGAACAACCCAACAATCCAAAGTCAGATTGTATAAAATGGCTAAGCAAACAATTTTATAAAGACGTGTTCTTTCTTTCTTTCTTTCTTTTTCTTTTTCTTTTTCTTTTTCTTTTTTTTTTTTTTTTTTTTTTTTTTTTTCAAATATTAGTTTGTTTTTTATTAAATTGCAAACGTTTGTTACATTCATATTTTTGTAATTTCCTAATATTAAGTAAGTTAACAAATTTAGTATGTCTAAAATATTAAAGTTACTTTTATTCGTCCCATTATGTTTTAGACTGCTTCACAAAAATTATTGTCTACATTGAAACCCCAGAAGGCATCTTACCCCTAGCCGAAATGCAAGTGTGATAGAAGCCTGAAGATGAAAAAGTTTTTAAATCATGCATAAAAGTATAAAATTTAACAAGAAATCAATCGATAACATATAAAAACAACAGGCGATTAAAAAAAGGGTAAAAAACTACGGCATCTTCGCACAGTTTATCCTATTTAAAATCGAGTTCGTCATCACTTTTAAAAGGAAAAAATTTTGTTGATCAATTCAATATGTTTATTTGATTTTTATTTATTTATTTATTTATTTATTTTGTATTGTTTATGAGAAATACATGTTGAATTATAATTGAATAATAAAGTTATAAATAGTAATTTCATAAATATAAAGATTTAAATTTTCTACGCTTACGGAAACAGACATTTTTAATACCCAACCTTAGAGACGTGTAAGTAAGTATTTGATTTAAAAAATAAAATAGAGTATATACAGAATAGAGTAAAAACAAAAAAAGAATTTAAAATAAATCATGCGAAATCTTCCACCATAACTTTTATCGGAAAACCCAGATTCTTACTAAGCTATCTACTGTAAATATCAATGCTATTAGCTGGCGATCACATTTTAAACTTATCAATTTTTAATTCTACTTTTAAAGATTATTTAGAAATATAGTTATTTAAAGATATATTAGATATATTAGATTTTACCTATTTGATCAGGTTTTAGATTACAGTTCAAATAAATAAAGATTGTTCAGATTTCTCTCAGACTAAAATCGAAATGTAAACGTTAAATGATTAAAAATACTTAAGATATTAATCAGCGTACTACATATGTAAAATCAATATTAAACACGCATTAAAAATATACCCAATGTTTCAGACTCATTCTGACAATCAGGGGTTTCTTGATCTCTACGGAGCTTACGGTACACACATCACAGTCACTCTCATACATACAGTGTTGTGACAGTGACTGTGATGTGTGTACCATAAGCTCCTTAGAGATCAAGAAACCCCTGATGATGGCTTGATAGAATAAATCTGAAACATTGCGTATATTTTTAATGTGCGTTTAATATTGATTTTATATATGTACTACGCTGATGAGTATCTTAGTGTTTTTAATCTCTAAATTTGACAGCGTAAGTTCAAGTTTTTATTATAAACGTTAATACTGGAGAGAGCAGACCAGTTTTAAACATCACTCCGCCCTGCCCTATGGGACAACTTGCGGAATTGTAGTGCAAATAAACAGTAGTACTCGTAGGTAGTGATTTATGAGATGAAAAACCAACAGGAGTGAATACAGGCAAAATTGAGACCTATTTAATACCCCTTCACAAAAAGCCTCTTAATAAAACAGGTCCCTTCACAAATTTCCTCTTAATATAATAGGCTCCTTCATAAAATTCTATTCCATAAAAACATATTCTTCATTAACTAGTTTACTTTTGTTAAGTTTTAAAACATGTAGTTTAGAAACAAAATAACTTCAAGAGAAAGGAAAATTTTATAAGAAGTATTTAAAGAAATTTTTATTAATAAATGCTTGGTTCGAACTGAAGTAACTGGATTTCATCTTTCGTTACGAAATGTTATTTTTCACAAAAAATATAGTAAATTTCACAAAAATAACTTCTACTTTTCACAAAATTGGCCCCCAAGAAAAAAAAAACAAACCTGCATCGACTTCTGATCAATTTATTCCTGATTGTAATATGAAACTTATTCGGTGAACATATTGGAATTTATATCCAAAGTAAAGTCTTAAGTAATAATAAATCTCATTTTAATCATTTATTTTTTCGACTAAGATAAAGGATCAATGTATAACATTCAACGATAAAAATCTGAGCAAGCAAATTTAAATTATTAATAAAGAAAACTGCCTAAGATGTCTTGCCATTCCTTATTTATACATCAAATGCGATTACTGCATTACGTTTACTATTAATGTGGTTCTTTAAAAGATATTTTTCACCGTTTAATAACGCAAAAATTTCTAACACATTTTCTGACTCATTTCAAACATAAAAGAATGGCTTTTGTACGTATAGTTATTGAAGATATTTATTATCGAACTTTTTTTCTCACTTTTCGATAAATGAATTACATCTTGAGTTCTAAGTGATTGTTGTTATATGACGGCGGTTTTTTTCTTCTCCTGCCGCTTTCGCGTCCAGATATTTTTTTCAAAACGCCATCTTTGACAGCATTTTCTGAAAAATCTGTTCACTTTTGCGAAAAATTGAATAAACTGTTCGATTACATAGTTTCTGGATAGGAGAACCTGCTGATTCCATGTTTTCCAGTTTGGATTTTAGTGCAGCCTTAAATGATTTGTTCTGATGCTGTTGAGTTCGAATAATCTCGTATTTATAGGCATGAAAAAGATACATCTCACAGCTTTTATTAATTTCTAATTAAAAAACAATTCCGGTGTTTTAGTTACAGAATGTTGCAATTTTGCAAACAAATAAGCAAAGTGTCGCAGAAAACTCTGTATCTACCATTCACTTTTAATTATAGATTCTGAAAATCAGATTTGCGAAAAATTAATATGACATGAGCTCAGATATTTCTATATTTGTTTTTTAATCTGTTAGGACATCAATTTTTAACTTCGGACATTATTTTGGCGAAAGATTTGTTTACCAATTCACCAAAGAAAAGTCAAATGTTATAATCAGGCAATTTCTTCGAAGTTATTTGTTTTAAAATGTACGTACTGTTTGTTTTCAGAAGGCAAAACCCTCCGCCTTTTTGCGTATGCACCAGGTCTGCTTTGATTTTATCAAAATAGGGGTGAGTGGATTTTGTCTAGCCGCGTTTGGCTGAGCACCAATCTTAGTGACAACGTAGGAGTAAACGAAGTAGAACTTCGGAAAATACCCATCTCGGCGTAACACCCCTTTGGAAGAATCGTCCCAGAGTGCTAGGAGCGGCTTTCGAAAACGAACAGTAAATAGAATTTATTTATTTTCGTATATATGAAATAATCTCTACATTTTTTGTTTTTTTATTAAACATAAATTTATAATGAATAATCAAAAAAGGTATAGTAACATTTAGATCATTTTGAGGTATGAATGGCATTTTTATATTCCTGAGAATGTCATATTTCTGGTAATGTCAGATTATTGTATCTTCACATTAGTGACGATATCGTAGAATGTGAAACAATATCGTAGTGCGTAGCTACGTGCATTTTTCGTGTTATGTACTCTTGGGGAAAAAAATCAAACTCAAAGAAATAATTGAGCTAAGAAATTGAGACAAAATGACATGTTTTCATATGCAAAAGATATTGCCCATGTGCAAAAGGAATTTACAGTATTCTAACAATTACATGTTCTATAAATAATGCACAGGCGAATAAATGGTAGTTTGCATTCAAGTACCTGAAACTAACTTTTGGTTCTGTACCCTTTTTTTCATGAGCGTAAATAACCGAAGGATTTATGAGTTCAATAGGCTTTTTCATATTTTGTTCAATAGAACTAAAACCTTGTTAATTTAATATCATTAATGTTTATTTAATGTCGACATATTCAGAAGTATTATTAATATATATGTGACATAACGACAGTAGAGGTTGGCGAAAATCATAATTTTCTGGGTTTCCATTTTTATGCACACAGGCGTGTTGGCCGGCTGGTTAACAAAGACGAGCATATATGGAATAAATAATGGGGAAACAGTCAACTGAGCTAAATTCCAATTTTATTTAGCACTTTCAAGAATAGTTTTGTAGGGGAATGCACCATTCATACGATGTGAAACATGTTATTTACTGCCCGGTGGTAAGTGAAAATTATGAACAAAAAAGGAACTTTACGTCCACTTTCGAAGTCGTATAAAGCCTTCCATCTCAACGCTGATTCCCACATTTACTTTTTCAGTATTCTACATCTTTTAACATACGTAGATACACTCTGTTCTACGTATTTCTCCACTCTTCTACCAAATTTCTTCACCTTCTACCACATTTCTCTCTCTCTATCTGGTTACCGCAATCAGTATTTATACTACCTCCAAAGATTGTTCCAGAATATTCCATACTCTTGTAACCAGACGCGCAAGATGTAAACAAACTTTAGTCTCTACTGTCGAGATGACTTCTAAAAATAGCTTTTTCCCCCCGACAGACGATTTTTAATAATAAGAAAAATGAATTTATTTCTGCGTAAGTTTTAAATCATTGAAATATTCTAGTTGGCACCTGGATATTTTTTAATAAAAGATTGAATTTTAAAAGAAATAGGTTTTTTAGACGGGATAATTTATGAGTTACAATATTTTAGCAATTAAATAAAGAATTGAGGGGAATGTGATATACCGGGATTTAATATCGACTTTTAATAGGAATTTAAATTTTAAAAAAGGTTTTATTAAAGAAATATAAATAGTTAGAGCCATTATTTTTAGATTTACGCAATTTGAAATAAATATTATTATATGAATTAAGATCTTATGGTGATAAATAGCCTAGGGTTTTGACTAAATAAACTGGTATAATCTACGGAATATTACTAAAAAGGGAAATTTATATAAAGTATTTTTAACTTTGGCGAAAAATTTTAAATTTTGTAATATATATATACATTTCAAAACTTAATGCGCTAGTAACATTTATACTCATGTGATCTCTAATTTGCAACATTGTATTAAATAAAATATAGTCATTTACACAATAAAAAACTATTTAAAATAACCATCAGTAGGGCATCCATATTGTTCACTGCTATATATATGTTATCTCATAATTGAATTTTTGCAGTAACGGCATTCTGACAATATAATACCATATTTTTATCGCACGAAACATTTTCTGTATTTATCAAAATGTTTTTGCAATTTGTATTTTCTAAAAAAAAAATATTATATTTAATATTATTTTCAATATACCATTATTTTGAAGTTGCTTGTACACATCTTTCCGCCTTGTTATTACTATTGTTGTAAAACAGCTTTTACAGGCAAAAACTAGATTAACTCGGTTAAAATTGAAGGACTAAAATTTTCTCCCCGGAATGATTTAAGGGCGACATATAGGGTAAAAAATTCACAACTTTTAGTATCGCTTATCAAGAAATTATTTTTTTTTTATCTAAATGCACACATATTTACTACAGTTAAATTCGTGAAAATTTTTTTTATAAAAAATGTTTTTCATTATGTATTTTGTGCGTTTTTAAGCCGATTTTCGCATGCTAAACTATTACAATGTGAAATTTTGATATTTTTGCATTATTTAAATTTCTACAAGTATGTTATAATGTGAACTAAAAGGATTGGAAAATATTTTTTAATTTTTTATCCCAGGTTATTATTATTATTATTATTATTATTATTATTATTATTATTATTATTATTGTATTTCTTATTAGTGTGTGATAAATTTTCTTAAATACTTCCAGTGTTATATGTTGATTAACAGGTAAAGAATTTCTAATTGTAATAATAAACACACATACTACAATATAAATTAAAACACACATCCACACATAAATAAGGCCTGCATTGAATTGAATATATACCTTTAACTGTTGAATGCAGGCGTTATTTATGTGTGAATGTGTGTTTTAATTTATATTGTAGTATGTGTGTTTATTATTATAATTCGTAGATCGATGTAATAGTAAAATCTATTCATCGTTGTCCGGTCATCCAAGGCTGTCGTATAGATGGCTGGTGACTTCCCCAACATGGTTTATTAGTGAGAAATTGCAGACTCAGGCATCGGCCGGAGTAGCTCAGTGGTTAGAGCAGCAGTCTTGTATACTGTGGTCCCGGGTTCGATTCCTGGCTCTGGCTAATTTTTCACTCCAGTTGGGTTTATTGTATTTATTGTATGTATGTCTGTAAAATATTTTTATATACCTTTAATTTCTAATTGTTTTATTTTTTTTTTAAATGCACTACATTCGTTAAATATTAATTCAAGGTACTTCTTTTTGGATAATTACATGGATTTTCACGATTTTACTTCACTCTTTTATTTATTATTATTATTATTATTTTTATTATTATTATTATTTTTCTGAATGTTTTATTATGCATCTAGACGAGATTTTGAGCGTGTAGCTACTTGAGTTTACGACTGATGTTTCGCACGTATTTGAATTTTTTTTCTGCATTGGATTGAACTCAATTACTTACTCCATCTATACATAATTCGCAATTTTCTAAGAAATGGTATTTCAGAGTCGATGAAACAGCCAAATCCTTTACGCTACTGCTTATAATACATCTTCACATACACCTGTATATTATGACCATTTTTAGAAGGATCCTTTCAAATGATAAAATGCCTTTCTTTTGGAAAGAAGCTATAGCATCATTTTTGATCGCTAACAAATTAAAAATATTAAACTTGTTGGAAGTTTTAGAAACTAAAATTTTTTTCATTATACTATTTAGCACGAAATTGCACTTTATTATTACTGAGTTATACCAGAGCTTCCGTAACAAAGAAAACCAAATCAACATTTAAAAATATAAGCATTTTAACTCTGATTACATGAACACCGAAGCCATTGTATGAGAAAATTATGCATAAGCAAATGCCCCGCAAATTAGCATAAATTTCCCAAAGTCTGACATTTTGTACATGAGTTATTAAATTAGCTTATTATAACTTTCAAACAAGAAAAAATAAATACTTTTTGGTGATAATTTCCGGAAAATCAGGTACAATTTCATCTTAAAGATCCTGATTTGATTAAAAAATATATTTAACGAGCTTAATGGACAATTTTTTTAAAAGTCACATAGCACAGAGCTGTGGCCCACTCATTTTTTTACAGTTTGTATTCCCGTCGACTTTTGGTTTTTCATTGTCCATGTTATTTATTTATATACCTTCAAAAATAGCACTAACGAAATTAAATTATATTCTAAATAATTTTAAATCATGCAACGACTTTTAAAATGTAAGCAAAAATTTAAAATTATAAACCGGAAAATGTAAGATTAAAATTACATTTAAGAGAAATAAACTTTATTTATCAAATAGCAATTAAACATCGGAAACTATAAAATGTTTAATAGATATCAAGTAGCTTTAAATTTAATTTAACATAATTAGAATCAACAGACTGTAAAATTAAATGCAGTAATGTTTATGTCTAGTAAAGATGTACTCTTCAAATTGGTAAAAAGCAATGAATTTTTAAAATTCGTAATAATTTTAAAGGAAAAGTTCTCCATTGCTTTATTGAAAGCTGGATTTTTCATAATTACGAATCTAATGAAAGAGTATTTTGTATTAATCAAAAATATATTAATCAACTATAGTGGTGGAAAAAATTATAAAGCCACTTGAAAATACGATGTAATTAAAAAACAAAAGATGGAACATTTATGAAATTTCATACATATATATTATATGCTACAAGGAAATAAAGAAAAAAATAAATTCTTTAATAACTACATTAATGAAAGGTTAATAGACTTAAGAAAATTTTCTGTACAAAGAAAGTTGGAAATAATTATAAAGTCGATACATGTATTTCATCAATAATCGATGTGAGATCCTTTTTTTCGATGACTTTGACAAGTCTCTTGCTCATTGAATCTATCAGACCACATAAAGTACTTGCATCAATATTGTTCCAGCAGTTTTTAATAGCATTCCGCAAATCTAACTTTGAATTGAATTGTCGCCCATTTTTGTAACCATTTCGGATTAAAATTCCCCAAAGATTTTCTTTTACATTCAGATCGGGGCTACGAGCTGGCCATTAAAGGCATTTCACCTGATTAGTTTCCAGTCAAGATTTAGTTAACTTCAAAACATGAACGGAAGCATTGTTCTGCTGCAATGTTCAGTCTCCTGAAGTTATAAGAGGAGCAATGGGTAATAAATTACCTCCTAACATATCTTGATACATAACTGAATTCATTTTGTTATGCATGAAAACAATTGGAGTGGTTCCACAGGCAGCAAATACAGCCCAAACCATCGCCGAGCCACCTCCAAATTGACGCTTTGAAAAAATATGAGGTTCCTGTCGTAAATTATGTCAAACGAATTTATAGCAGTCGGTTCCATCGAAATTAAGTTTCTTTTCACCGGAAAAGACAACATCTCTCTAATTTGTGCCTTCGGTTAAATGTTTTCGTGCAAAGTCTAAGCGAGCTTTTTTGTGGTTCTTAGAAAGAGGTGGTTTTCCTTTAAATTTTTTAAATTGAACAATGGGATTGTTACTTAAAACATTTCTTACCGTTCTGCTTGCACATGGTGTTTGTAACTGTTCTTGAATTTAGACAGACGATATTTTTTGTCCGCAAGCTAGCTTCCGGATTTGTCTTGATTGCCTTACAGTTAAGGATTTCGGTCTTCCTGTACGCTTCTTACTGCCGTAATCTTCGGGATTTCTGAGAAAACTGTTTGCTGCAGCCTTGGACATTTCCTATTTTTCTTGCAATATTAGAACCAGACATTCCAGCTTCATTTAAAGTTAATATTTTAATTTGTTCACAATCGGATAACTTTTTTCCTCTTGTCATCGTATTAAACACACTAAATACAAAATGAATGCACGTAACACATTTACATTTACCTGAACTTTCCTGGAGACCTGCTTTCTCAAGCCTGGCATTATGCCAGATAAGGCTAGAACCATTGGCTTTATAATTTTTTCCAAGTTGTTTTTCATTGGTTTTAAGAAATTAGCATAATTTATGTTCCCACTTCCGTTTTTCTAAACAATGTTTATACGTATTATTGCGATGTTGATCATGAAAATGAAAATACAATTTGCGTTATCAACAATTCCATTACTTTTTGACTTTTGTAAATTTTTCTATCGGCTTTATAATTTTTTCCAGCACTGTAGAGAACAGGAATTCTGCTTTTTCAGAATTTAGTGCCGCCCCTGACATTTCCGTTACTTCATTTTCTTCTGATGGACTGATGGCTTCTATTGTTATGAAACAGCCATTATAAATGAAGTGTTAGGTGACGATGAAAGAGGAGTCGTAAAAAGTTAGAACTCTGATTTTCTGGTCAGAATGGGGGGGGGGGGGATAGTCATAATTTTTTTTTTTTTTTTATGGCCATTTTTTTCTCCCATTCTGACCAGAAAATCAGAGTTCTAACTTTTCTAGTGTTCTTTTCTAGAGTTCTAACTTTTCAGAGTGTTAACTGCTGCTCTTTCATCATCACCTAACACTTCCTTTATAATGGCTGTTTCATAATAATAAAAGCCAACAGTCCATCAGAAGAAAATAACTCGGTTAAGCGGGACTCTACTGCAGTACAAAACATATTTTAATTTTAAGACTTAAAGCACACGTTTTATTTTATGTAAAATGACATTATTCGCATCCGCTTAAGAATTCCACGTAAAGTATGCATAGCACATCACTATCGAGAAATAATGCACAAATGCCGCAAAAAGATGCCGTCATTCAGAAAATCGGCAAAAAAAGGCTATCTAATGATTCATAGGTACTTAAAGTTAAATATAATTTATAATGGCTCCATTGTTTTAACAGAAATCATTCGTTTATATTTTTTTTCAAAATAGCACGTATTTCAATTACATTTTCTTTCGGTTGTTATGAGAAAATGGCGACAAAAATATATAACTACTATTTTAGAACTATTTTTCGTTTACTTTCTACAGAAATGGAGTACTTCCGTTGGCAATATTAAGCAAATGGCTCTAAAAACTACAACAAAATTAATATTTCAAAAATAAATGTAGATACAGTTTTCAAACAAAATGCATTTAAAAGAACTTTTTTTTTCAATACGACGGTATAAAAATCGAAAATGTGCGATGCTTAGAAGTTTAAAAAATTACTATAGAGTATTTAATCGTACTGCTTTGTTTTACTGCTGCCTTCTGTAAGGGAACGTTATTTTTGGAGACTATACGCAAAATAAGCTTGGAGAAAGAAATAGCATACCGTACCGGGAGCTAAAAATCCGTGTGACTATGAATGTTCGTTCACTAAATTTTGAAGCAATGCGACTGTTGAATTCTATTAAATATACGAATCTTTATCAAAAACCACAGTTAATTTACGTCGCTCTATAGCAATGTTTTCCATCATTTTTTGATTCAGGACGCATTTGAAACCATAGTCAAACTCCACTGGCCTACTTAAATTAAGGAAAAAAAAAAGAGAAAAGTGTATTTACATTTTTTCATACACTAGGGCGCTCTGCTCCGTACGAGCTACGCTCATCAACCCCCGTTCAGACACTGCAAACTCTATAAGCACGCTAATTTGATCGGCTTTAAAATTTTTTCGGAAGAGTGAATTATAATTAAAAAAAAAAAACAGTGGCGATCTCCCTGTTAACGGGTTGTTTTCGTCTTTGATTAAATCAGATCAGTGAAACATGTGAAAATAAGCTAGTATAAAGTGAATTAAGTAAACAGAGTCTTTGCCTCCCGGTATTTTTTAACAACGCTATAAGAAAGTTTTTTTTAAATAAGACATTTTAAATGTATCGTTTTAAATCTGACGTAATTTTCCCCAAAGTTTCCTTTCTCTTTTTAATATTCACGTGAAAATACTTTTGTTGTTAGAAAGGAAATATTACTTGCGCTGCCTTAGAATGCTCAACAATTGGTTAAAAAGATTATCTCTAAATATGAAATAAATGTCTCGCGCAAATATATTTTTAAATTTAAACTGTTTGGAAATATTACGGTTTGGCAATTTTAAATATGACGTAATATTCTCCATTTACGACTTTTAACATATTCTAATATTTGTATATTAATGAATTTATTATTTTACAATTTTCTTTCTCTTTTAAAATTCATGTGTAAATATAGTTTTTATGACGTAATTATCAATATTTTCCTACTTTTAATACGCAATCACTTAATTCTCATTTGAAAAAAATTTCTGTTTATAATAGTCATGTGTAAATAATTTTGTTATTTGAAGGGAATATTATTCTTTGCGCTGATTTTAAATTTGGCAACAATTTAAAATAATACCCTTTTCTAAAAATGAAAAAAAATATCTCTCGAAATGCTGAAAATTTGAATTTAAAATAGAAATAAAACCTGAAAAAATGAGTCACATTAAAAAAATAAATGCAGTTTGCACACCCAGAACTTCTAATGTATAAAAGGATCAAAAAGTGATTAAATTCCTATGTATAGTTTTTGCTCCTATAAAACTTTTTTAATGGAACGATTTTGACCAACTTTAATATTAAATATCTCTTAAAATAATTCTTCAATTTGAAAATCATCTGCATCAGCGCATTTATCAAATATTTCTCTATAATACCGCCGATTTTCATATTTTTGTATGCAATATTTTTCTTAATATTAATGAAGAAAGACCTCCGGTCACAAAAATTTCAAAACTGGCGGCGGTGACAGCGCTAGTTACTTTTTACAAATACATATTACTTTTTTAAAAATACATATGTTTCTAAATATAGGAAAGTGTATATAACAAGGAAAGAAAATATAAAATAACCCCTTCCGAATTACCCACGATTCCGAAAAAGCGTGCTACATCTTTTAAAATCTCATAAAACAATATATTTTCAAGATTTAAAGAAACATTTATTAAGACAAAGTTCCTTTTGCTGCCACTGATTTTTGTAAACCTTTCCGAGTAGTTTTTATAGTGTATTAATGAGTTTTCTGAACCGAAAATCTAGACTTCTTGGATGCCATCAACTCTCAAGTAAACATTTTCATGGTCAAGAAACTTGTTTTACAGAGACACATGATAAATTAAACAGCAGTAGCATTAACATTATATTAATATTAATATTTTTTGTTACTCTTGCGTGTATAAATTAAGTTACGCAACTGAGAATGTTTACTTAAAAATTAATAACTTCTTAAAAACTGATATTTCTGTTTGAAGAAAACTGGTTATACTGACATTATAAAAACTATTTAAAAACATTTGCGAAAATCAGTGACAGAAAAAGAAACTTTGTTAATGCTTATAAATGCTTCTTTAAATCTGAAAAATGTATTGAATTCAGAAGTTTCTGAAGATAAATAACGCTTTTTTGGAACCTCGGAAACTCGGAAGCGGTTATTCTGTATTTTCGGTT
This sequence comes from Maratus speciosus, assembly GCA_963932465.1. Classification (NCBI taxonomy): domain Eukaryota; kingdom Metazoa; phylum Arthropoda; class Arachnida; order Araneae; family Salticidae; genus Maratus; species Maratus speciosus. Next base: position 307,212,702 of record OZ010788.1, on the reverse strand, counting down.
GTAATTACATTATATTTTCTTAGAAAATAAGGAACGTTTGTCCTTTTTTACAGTTTAATACAAAAAAAGCAGCATTATATTTTGGGATAAAAATTAAACATTTAAAAAATATATTTATATTCATTTATTCTTCTGTTTATTATATTATAACATCAAATGGAGTAACTGAGCTAGACATTTTTTTTTTACTTTACAGTGTTGGATTACATTGGGGGTAGATATTTTTTTTAATTTTCTTTGGAGAATACTAGTAGTAATCAATTTTTGTTTTTAAAATTTTTCATTGCAATAAAACATTCACAAAAACATGAATTTGACTTCGGAACTAATTTTTCTTTTTTTCTTTAAGTATTTGGAAATTTGTGCTTGATAATCAAGTGAAGGATAATAATTTAACTAACGATCTTTGAAAGCAAATTACAAGATATTCTTATGACACAGTGGTTTAAAATCGCAGCTCTAAAGGAATGTAAACCGAATTGTATTGCAAAATTTCAGCCAAAAATATTTCCCGAATATTTTCATTTTCCTAAACATGCGACTGATTTAAGGCTACCTTTATATATATATACTAGCGAACTTGCTCGGCGTTGCCCGGGTACGTCAAAAAACAGCAGGAATTACGAAAAAGGCTCTGAGAATCACAATAAGATATCGCGAAAAAATTTTAAATCGCTTATCAAATTTTGAAAAGAGAATATATCTATATATATTGTGTTCGAAGATTGCAAGTTGATTCCTTTCACTAATGTGGAAAAATAATAGCAAATCGCTAAAATACACTAAAAGTCACATACAAAATTCCCGAAAAATTCGAAAATTGCTATACGAAACCCGAATAAACTTTATTGAAATGAGGGCAGAATGTACTTTAGGTCAAAAATGGAATGTCAAAAATTTGCAATCGCGAAGAAACGTAAAAATCGCATTAAAAATCACAAAAAGTTAAAAAATCACGAAAGTCAAAATTTACTATAATTGGATAAAAGTTTCAAATCTAATTCCTTTTACCTGTGGGCTCTCTTAAAATTTATGTTTTGGAAATCATGATAAGCATTAGATTATGTTACTTTTATTCGTCATTAATTTACTTGGACTCCCTTAAATATAATTAATATAATCCCTTAAGTTAATATTAGTTTTTGTTGCATTAAATTATCTCAATTTGTTGATTTTTTGTAAGCAAGTAAACCCTATTGTTTTACAGTGGAAGTCTATGGGAATTTGGCGAAATATTAGAGATATCGCCAAGCTGGCGACAAATTTTGCGTTATTTGGTAACAGAACTGGATCCCCCTACGGTAATCCCCCCTTATAGGTATGGAGATGTATTAAATGCTGTTCAATAATTGCATAAAAAATTCGCTAAAATTTCAAAAATCACTGCACGAATTCCGAATAAACTTTTTTGAAAAGAGAACAAAATTCACTATATTGGGTAAAAGAAAGAAACCGTATTCTTTTTCGTAATGTGAAAAAATCGAATTAATATAATCCCTTAAGTCAATATTACTTTTTATTGCATTAAAATATCTCAATTTGTTGATTTTCTCTAAGCAAGTAATCCTTATTGTTTTACAATGGAAGTCTATGGGAATTTGGCGAAATATTAGAGATATCGCCAAGTTGGCGTCACTTTTGGCGACTAACTTTGATCGCCAAATTTGGCGATATATTGCCAAGTTGGCGGTATTTGGCGACAGAACTGTGTCCCCCATATGTTAACACCCTTATAGGTATGAAGATGCATTAACTGCTGTTCAATAATAAATAAATAAAAATATCGCTAAAAATTCAAAAATCGCTGTACGAATTCCGAATAAGCTTTTTTGAAAAGAGAACAAAATTTACTATATTGGATTAAGAGAAAGAAACCGTATTCTTTTCACTTATATGGAAAAAATCGCCTCGAAACTTAAAAAAGTGCTAAAAATCGCATACAAATTAAATTTAAAAAATCTAATCGAAAATCGGGCTTCGAGGTGCAAAACTTCATATATAGACGTACCTTTTCCCCAAATTTTGTAGCTCTACGTGCAGCGGTCTCTTCAGAACACCGTCGACACACTCACTCACTCACTCACTCACACACAAACTTCTTTCTTTATTATCATAGATAAGGAGCTGCTTCATCAAGCATGTTATTTGATTTATATCTTTACTTTTATGAACGTAAATTTATTAATAATAATTTATTGCTCTACAGATACATAGATGATATAATTATTCTTTCTGTTACAGATAATAATTCTATATCTCTTCCTGTAAAGTACCCTTCTAATCTAGAACTTAGTACTACCTTTTCAAATAATTCTAGTATCAATTTTATGGATGTTAAAATTAATATTCTCCCTAATAACACCCTGACATTCAACATTTATGAGAAACACAATGAATTTTCATTTAATGTAATTAATTTTACGAACTTTAATTCCTGCTTGCATAATTTAGTATATAGAAATATTCTGCTTAATCATAGTCTTCGTATCAAACGTTTATGTTCCTCCCAATTCTTACAGCCTAACATTTTTAAATTAAAGCAATTAGCATTGTCTTATTATTATCCCATCTCTTTTATATCTGCATGGCTCAAATCTTAATATTCATTTTTTCTACTTCTTACCATTATAGGCATTTAATATGTTTAAAAAAACTAAAAAATCGAAAACACTATTATGGAGGGTGGGATGTGGATTGCTGAAAAAATTATAAAAATCATACACACAAAAAATTATATGTATGTATATATAATGTATATGTGTGTGTGTATATATATATATATATATGTGTGTGTGTGTGTATACATATTTGTATATATTCTTATAAAAAAAGTTTTGGTGTATGTGTGTATTTTTCCATACATTATACACTAAAAACACAAAAAACATAAAAAAATAAAAATACCATTATGGAGGGTTGAGGTCGGGAATGCTAAAAAAAGTTTAAAACCTTATATGTTTTTTTGTGTGTGAGCATGTATAAGTGCATGTATATATGCTTATATATTGTATGAACATACAATTAAAAAATATATATATATGGGGTATCATGCATTTAACATAATAAAATTTCACATATTGCATCATCATTTAAGGATATATTTTACTATCTTAATATTCCTCATTGCTTTTTAAATTTTCCCATTTATTTACATAATACAAGGCTAAATTTTACTATCTTAAATATTCCCCATCTTTTTAAATGTTATTTATACTCTATTTTTTTTTTTTATTACAATTTTTTGTCTTTAAAACGTTAATTTAATCAATTGCCCTTTTATTTATTTTTAAATGTTATTCATATTCTCATTTTTTTCTATTACAATTTTTTGTCTTTAAAACGTTAATTTAATCAATTGCCCTTTTATTTAGTTTTATATAATTGTTTCTTTCTTTCTTTATTTATTTGTATTAATTTATTCATTTTCTTTATTTTATTTTGTATTCACTGAGTACTTATTAAGTTTATTCCTACTTTTTCATTCTAGTTTAACTAAAAGTTAATCTAAGTCTTTTCCTGATTTCTTCAATCATTTTCATTCATTTTATTTATTTATTTTTTTTTTTGGGGGGGGGGGGGCTTAAGATGGCAACTCAAAACATTGTTGTTATTTATCCAGTTCCAATTTACATTTTTCCTTTCCCACACCAGATGGCAGCACAGTTATGGGTTTTACTCAGATGCTCAACTGTAGATCACATGTTAAAATAGTCTTAACTTTGTTTTCTATGCTGATATGTAGTAGTTTTGACTCTTTGTATGTCATTCAGGTATTGTGTTCTAATAATTTTTAATATCCTGTATGAGGTGTATCCTTCTTTGGATCTCTTAACTTTTTATTATCTATTTTCTGTAATGTTTGCGTTATAAGGAGCTAAATTTTGTCATTTTAGGCTTAATGCCGACAAAATTGGATGAAATAACGCATCTTCTATGAATGAACTCACAAGCTCCTCTGATGATTCTGTGAGTCATTCATAGTTTCTCTTTTTACATACTGGTTTCATATGTTCATTTCTAAATCATCTTTAGGACTTTATCAATTTCTTCATATATTTGTGATTTGAAATTTATTATATATATATATATATATATAATTGAAAAAAAAATCGGCATTTTTTGAAAGATATAAGTGTGTAGAATGTTCTGTTTTCGAATCCATTCATTATTTACGTTGATGCAGCCTATCAAACATACTGGCATTCCGCCTGAAAAGAGACGGCCCGATGGAAAGTTGCCACTTTTGAATTTTGATAATCTGACCTCAAATTCAAGTTCGACAATCCCCAAAAGAAACATCCAAAATTATTTTTTGTTTAAAACGGACGAATGGCAAAAATTTTACGGGTCAAAGAGTTCAGAAAAACTTTAAACGCGTTTTTGCAGAAACAAGATTTTTCAGTCTGGCATATGTTGAACTAATTGACTTGAATTTTTCTCTCAGCAAGCACTTTTAACCATAGAACGAACCTGTAATATGTTAAAATTGGCTACATTAAATTTTTGTTATAGTAAGTAAAAGGCCAAAAAAAGATGGTTGTGGGTGAAAAAACAAAATCAACATCAATTCGAAGTCCTACCGTTTGTCATTTTTGTAAATATTTGAAGGTTTTTTTTAGGTTTATTCCATAAGAAATTATGTTTACTAATATAAAAAAATGCATTTCTGATTTCCAACCATGCTTTGAGTAAGCTGGAACATACGCAGATCGCCCGTGTTTTTCAAACACGGGAATCTCATCGGATACACATTGGACATCATCTTAATTTTTTTTTTTTTTTTTTTTTTTTTTTTTACATAAAAAAATATTAGTCAATTCGTAAAAGATTAATAAGCATTTGTGATGAACAGATATTTTTCATAAATATTGTCTAATGTCTGAAAGGAAAATCGCGAAGTTGAGCTATTTTCAGCTATTTGTAAATAAAACAGGCCTTAATAAATTAAAAATTAAAATAATAATAATAATAATAAAAGTTAAAAGAAAAACAGGACAAGTGCGAGTAAGTTTCGCACCCCAAGGGTTCTATACCGTTATGTCGCCTTACCGTAAAGCTTACTCAGTATCCAGTTCCCTAACAAATATACAAGAATCCGAAAATCATTAATTTATATATTACGTGGATTTATTACATGAATTTTCCATAATTGGTATTCACGATTATGGAAATTCATGAGCATTAAATCAACCCAAATTTATAAATTAATGATTTTCGAAATTTTTTTTTATTTAAGACCTTTCTTTGTGTCAAATTTCAAAATGTAAGGTCAATGGGAAATAATTTAGGTTATACTTTCAAAAGCTATAGGGTACATCCTCTTGACCTAGAACATTCAAATTTGGCACGAAGGAAGGTCTTATAGCACATGTAAATGTTAAAATTCCAAAATCATTAATTTATAATTCAACATTGATTTCTCGTGTGATCGGTACTCCCGAATATGAAAATTTATGAGTTTATCACGTAATAAATCCATATAGCAAAATTTTGAAACAAATTTTAATTTCCGTGTATAAGTCGAACAACATTTCTGGTAGTATGTTGAAAAAAGATTTGTAATCGAGGATTTTTTTTTTTTTAAGTAATAAATTTTCATTAAATTAGTAAATTTTTTTCCCGTTTCTAATCAGACTTTTTAAAAAAATTCAACGTTTTAAAACTGTATAATTATGTAAAACTGAAGAAGCTTAAACTATTTTGAAACCTATTTACACCAACTTAGTGAAACTTAAAAAGAAAAAATTCTTTCAAAAATCTATTCAAGCCTTATTTACAAGGGTAAACAACTTCTTAGACTGCTAAAATATAGTACAGTACTTCTTTATATTGTAGGACTTTTAAGAGAGATATCTAGAAGCATTCTCAAGTTGAACTCTTTTTAAACAGGGGATTAAAATGTTTAAATGAATGCCCTGCATTGAAGGGAATTCAATATACGAAGAGAAAATGGGTGCAGAACAATTGCAGGGACATTATTGTTGAGCTTTTTTTCTCAATCATAGGGAAATGACCATTGTCCGGTTTTATCTCTCTCTCCAACCTAGATCCATATGTGACTACTTAACCCTTTATTGCGCAGCTTTGCATATACGCAAACAACAGTGTTTTGAATTTAATAGATTATTTTTATTCGTATATATAATTCATACCATAAAATGAAAATAGCAATATCTGCTTTAATTAATAACGGACATTCCGTATTTAAATAAAGCGAAATTAACCATTGAAACTTTCTGGTGTTAAGTCAGATTCTCTGAAGTACGTAATTTCTAGAACGTATTCTATCACGGGAATTAAAGGGTTAAAGGTTAAGTTTTATAAAATAAATAATTATATAAAATAAGGTATTTGGAGACATACTTCTTAATGTTTACTAATTTTCAATATTTTAGCGTAAAACAGCCACACGACAGTAGTTTTTACTTGTATTGCAGATGTGCAAAAGTAGAAAAGATTAACGTATTATATGAAAAATGTATCTGTTTTTTTTTTTTTTTTTTCATTATTTTTCCTGTGTAATAAACCTTTCAGACAATAATATATAATTTTTTCGAAACAATATAAAAAATAGTGCATTTAAGGGTTAAAAAGACCATTCGCCGATTATCTGAGAATATTTTTTTTTTCTTTTTACTTCCTCGTGTATAATTCGAACCCCCATTTTCAACTCCCAAATTTTGTCTAAAATTCTTCGACTTATACACGAGTATATACAGTATATATATATATATATATATATTAAAACATCTTAAAAAAATTAATAACGTCAACAAAAGTAACACTGGTCTTATTTGATATCTCAGTATTATAGTTAATCCCAGTGTTGCCAAGATTGGGGACTTTTTTGTCCCCAGATTGTTGATTGTCACCGCTTTTTGAAATAGAAATATTCAGCCTATTTAAAAATAGATTAAAAATTCTGAAAAATAAGGCGAATTATACTATTTTAAAAAAGTGGTGACAGTCAAATAATCTGAATTTAAAAAAAAAACCCGATCTGGCAACACTTGTTAATCCCAACCGTTTAAAACTATAGTCAACATTTAACATGTCGACATTTTCTCTATGTTTTCTTCAAATCTTCCCGGAAAAGTCAAATTAATAAATTAAAAGTCAAATAAATAAAGCTATATTAAATTTAGTTTTAATCTAATAAAGAAATAAAATTTCCGTCTATTAGTTAAAGATTTTAGTTGCCATTCTGGTACATTTATTAGTCCATAAAAAAAATATATTTCTTAAAAATATCACAAAGCATATATTAGGAAATCTAGACTTGTCAAAATGCCAAAAGACTGAGACCTGGCGTCAGTATCAAGGCCAAACTTTTTTCGGCAAGTCAGTGTGTAAATATTTTATTGCATTGTATTTTTCAAAGAATATTTTAGGCAAAACGGATAGTATTGCTCAGAAATGAGCGATTTCTGTAAGGAATATTCATTTTTAAGCAAGTAAAAAGCTTTTCCATTTGTAAATATTGTGTGTACGAGGCGTGTTTTTTGAGTAACTACCGTTTTGATATTTGAAAAACACAAGGACATAAAAAAAAAAAAAATATTTTTACATGAAAACCTGAACCTTAATCTACTTTTCAACATAATTTCCGTATTCATTAAGGTAGTTATCATATCGTATGACCAGGCCCGTACAGGGACAGGGGTTAAAACCGGTACAAATTACCTGGGCCCGACTTCGGTCCTAGTTTTTTTAAAAAAAATGCAGAAAAAGTAGTCTCGTGCTTTTTTACATTAACATTTTGAATTAAAACAAATAATAAAATTCAAAACTCAGAATTTGCTAAAATGTCTTTACGGGCCGGGCTCAGGGCCCATACTCCTGTGCATTCTATATTAAATATTTGAAAGCTCATTTGATATAAAGAAGATCTGAAATAGCTCCCCTGTTTTAACCCTAGAATACTAGACATAGTTTAGATTACATAGTCGTAACATAGACATAGTCGTGATAATCACGAGCGTCTAGTATTCTAGGGTTAATGATACAATGATTTCAGACGTGTAACATGATAGTGGGATGTTGAATAAGGTCACAAGTTAAAGTTTCGCATTTTATTTCTTTTATACTTTAAACTTTTTCATTCAAAAATTATTGACGAATCCAATTAAAATTTAATTATATTTTTAATATTTTAAACTTTTATTTACAATCTTTAGATGAAAAAGTGTTGCATCATAAACTGTAACACTGTAAATAAAAGTAATAAAATTCTAAACAAGTGCTACATAGATTTTTTAAAAAAGATTACTATAGAGTAAATTCATTTTCTAACAGAGTAAAGCCTGTTTATAACGGAATTCTGCTATAAACGGAAAAACTCATGGTCCAGCCTCCCTACCCAGAAAAAAAAAATGTATTATGAAATTATATCTACTAGTATGAAAACAACCTGTACATAACGGAATTTTTCATTGGACGTTTGAATTTCCGTCTAATCAGGTTTTATTGTACCATACTTATGCTGGGGGCCTCGTAATGGAATTATTAACGGGGCCCACGGTCTCTTTGTACGGCCTTGCGTGCGACAAACTTTTGTATCCCATCTTCATAGAAATCTGCCGCCTACTGTGCTAACCACTGCACCACCGCAATTTTGACGTCGGTATAGTGCTGACCGCCTGATTAGGCCAAAAAGAAATCTTATATGAAAAATATCAATTATGCATTCAAATAATAAAGGTTTTAATTTATTAAAAACAGTATTACTATCGTATTATCCGCATGTGAAGTAATTGCGTTTCTGTAATGTTGAACTCGCACCGGAATTTTCGAAAAAAAAAATCAAAATAAGGAAAAGCAATTTTTCAACTTTTTTCCAGCAAAGTTACAAAAGTAAAATTTTATTACAAGTTTCTGGTGCAAATCTTGATTAAAATGCGCCCCTCAAGGGGTTAATAACCAAACAAGTCTGCGTACGGGTTAAATATTTTTAAAAATTATTCGCATAATTAATCGCTGGTGTTATATCAATATTTAACTTTTTATTGGGAACAGTTTAAAATTCAATTAAAACACTACTTTTTAAATTTTTGTTTGTTTTCTATTTATTTTTAGTCTACAACATTACTTTTCCAAAAAGAAAAAGAAAAGAGGCTGGTAGCGAATGAGCGAGTAAAAAATATCGAATTGCCCCCCTTGAAAGTCAAATTGCCCCGCAGTTGGCGTGCGCTGTCCGTTGGAAACCACTGGCGTATGCAAAATTTTGCCTCGATTAATACATAAAAGCCGCTGATCCGTGTGTGCAACTGTCAGTCGCAGAGGAACATATCGGAAGATGTTGCCCTTCACTAATAGGGAAAAGGCTTATATGCATTTTATCTACAGAACTGTAAATGGAAATGGCTCAGAGGTTCAAAGATTGTACGGAGAGCGGTTTCCCAACAGGTGATTACCACTTAATTGTTCTTTGTGTGTTTTTGACTCCGATAAAAAAACCACTCTCTTAGCACCTTTGCGTTTTATTTCCGACCATGCATTCTTTGATGAAAGTTGTTTATTTGAAAGTGCACTATCACCTCTTAAAGTTCAATGATTCCATCACTATGATTCCCATCTTTTATTAAACACCCTGTATATGCTACATACTAATATAAGATGTATGGAAAATGTATGTATGGGACAATAATTAAATTACGGAGAGAAATGTATTAAAGTATAGAGTAAATCTAACAGATCAATGCATTTATTAGTCTTAACCCATTCTTGTGCATAAATAAAATTCGCCAGACAAGCAGTATTCAATTTTTAATTTTTCCTTTTGATAATGTATTAAATTTCTGCTGATACACAGTAAAACGTATCAAATTTAATTGAAAATGCAATTGTTCATCGGGTAAAGTTGCAATAAATTTTAAAAGATAAATCATTCGGAATTGCTGAAAGCAAGTTATGTTCTTTTCTAAATCAACTCTTTCTTACACATTTTAAAAAAACTGTAATATCGATTTCATTTTTAACAACATCGATTTCACAATGAACTTGAATGACACTTTCTAATAAATGAATGATAAATCCATTCAAGTTAATGGGAACACTATTCAGGGATATTTTCTGCATTTTTATTTCTATAAAACTGAATGTCGAGGTAGACACAAAATATATTCAGTTGAAAAAGACTTACCATATGTAGCACGATATAAAACAGACTATAATATATTTTCAAATTTAATGTAAATAAATGATAAATTTAGAGTAGTTTTTAATTTCCTAATTTTTATTTATTTATTTTTATTTTTTGTTGTTATATTTATTTTCTTGTTTTGTACTTTGATTGAAATCAAGGGTACATTTGTAATCCAACTTTTAGAAAGGAATTAACGCAACAAAACAAAATAAATAATAATAATGATAAAAGTTTTTAATATTAAATAGTGCAGAACGCATGTCTACTAGCATTTGTAATGTCACATAATCATTAATGTAATGTAAAAATCAACCTAAATAAAGAATTAACCAGCAGCAGATCACTAAAGAAGGAAAGATGGGGTAGGTTCACGCTAATTAAAGAATTATTTAAAATGCATTCTTAGATATATTCTACAAAACTAAATATTTTGTTTAGGATTTCCGTGACATTTTTATAGTTTAGAGCAGCGGTTCCCAACCTGGGGTACGCGTACCCTGGGGGAGGGGGGGGGTACATGGCGGACCTGCTGGGAGTATGTGAAAATAATAAGGGTAATGCCTAAGTCACAAAAATGTTTTAACTAAAAACACTTAAAGAAAATTGATAGTTTTACGTTACAAAGTTAGTCTCATGTGTAAATCCAATATGTTACACTCAAAAGGAGGCAAAAGACCCACTATACCTAATAATTCATTGACAATGCAATGTCAGTAGCTTTGCCCACTGGTAAGCAAATTGCGTTAGTACTTATATATTTTCCCCGATCTTCCCGAAAATTTCAATTAATCATTATGCAATATTCTTATTCCACAACTTACTTTTTATTTTTCCGTTTTAATTATAATTATTGAACGCCTAAATTACGTCAGAGGTTCTAGTTGTAATGTTTGTTGTTTAAACGTGTTGAAAAGCTGGCCGTTATTTTCGTTTTCGAATAGGCGGGGTTATATCATTAAACCTCTCGTTGCGTAATTGTTTTACCAAAGTAGCTTCAAAAATTGCGTATTTAATCCCTTCGCGACGAGCGTCTTTTAAGAATTTTTATTCTTTTGTCACCGGTTTTTCAAAACAAAAATTTTCGTCTGATTTAATCGGGAAAATGCTCCGATTAGATAAGTATTAAAATTACGTATTAAAATCCGATTTAAAAAGTAACTTATGGGAATGATCAAGGAGGGTTAATCAGACGGAAAAAATGCATCCCCGAAGAAATCTCGGGTTGCGCAAATTTTTCTACTTTTACGTTGCCCGAGAAACTCTCGGGTTGCGCAGCGAGAGGGTTAACATATTTTAATTAAAGATTCCCTCATTTTAATGAGCATTTAATTTGAAGTGTTTACTTATTATTTGAGTTATTTTGTTCTTTTAATGTTAATTTTTGTTCTTTTTAATTAAATTTCTATTAATGCTATATTGATTTTTCTTAATGTTTGGCTAATGCTATAAAAAGAAATATTAACTTTAAAATGCAAGATTAAAAAAATAAAATGATAGAAATGTCAATGTAATTTGTACCGATTTATTATATGGTTGTGATAAGACGACTACTAATGAAAGGAAAAGCATTTTGTTTGCGTTATCTAGTTGAGTGGAAGGGGAAGGGGGCGTGTTTATGAGAAATGGGCCTACTCCGAAATGAAAAGCCTAAAAATGGGGTACTTGAAAGAAAAAAGGTTGGGAATCGCTCGTTTAGAGGGATCATGCATAATCCCAATCAACTCCATCAACCTAAGACAGTCCTTGGAATAGATCTAAGGTGTTTCAGCTTATTTACTATATATTACTAGAGTATGACCTCAAAAATCCGGCATTCAGAAATCTAGCAGCTTCAAAAATCCGGCATCAAAGTCATTTTTTCCCTCCCTTTTTTTACACTAGTGCCTCATTAGATGTCCCTACGAATGCGTGGAATAAAAGAGGACATGAAGAGAAATTTTTTAACGTCGCTTTCACTCTTTTTACCCGACTGAAAAGAAGGGTTATGTGTTTCACGCGTATCTGTGTAAGTGGATTTCTTTATACCCTCGAAACATCCCAACGGCTGGATGGATTTTAATGAATGAGGTCTCTATCAATTCATCTTAACAGCCCGATGGTTATAGGCTAGGTTTTGTTTTTATAAATTCAAAATGGCGGCCGTAGAATACAAAATGGTGGTCGAGACGGAAAAAAAAAATTACGCACCCTATTGTGTGGCATATCATTGGATAGGTCTTTCAAAATGAAGACGATGTTTCATTGACTATTTTGTAGTCAGAAGCTCCGTTAAAATATTATACAACCTGAAAGTTGTGCATGTATTGTGGATCTCTATCTTTACTGCAACTCTAACCGTCATAGACATCTATAGACCTCATCAAAACAGTGTTTATAGATAGAAACTAACAATTAAACACAACTTAAAAGTCATCAATACAAGTAAATAAAAAAAATTGGCAAGTAATATAAACAAGTAATAAAAAATATATATATTTTAAGTCAATTCCTACTTAGGTCAATAAAAGAAATTTTTTTCTCCCATTCTTCATTCCTCTTGAGTGTCGCTTAAAGTGCCTTGATCAAGAAGAGGGCTCTCTCGGTCTTAAAATACCTTGATCAAGAAGAGGGATCTCTCTCTTAGTGAAAATTAATTAATTTAATTTAATTAATGAATATATATTTGAAAAAAACTGGATTAACATCAAGTCTCATCCACTGCAAGTTTAAAAAAAATTATTTGAGCTTGATTGGATGAATAATAAGTATTTTATGAACGATTGAAAATTTGAACAAGATATATATATAGCGAGAGTGTGAGCTAATAGTAGGAATTGAAAAAAAAATAGTTTCATATTGATGAGAAATAATTAATTAGTTCTCTTTTTTCGCAGTCGGGTTTTTTAATTTTTTTAATTTAATTGTTTATTCAAAATGTTTTCCAAACTGTCATGATTAACCGATGATCGTATTTTTTTAACGTTAAAAATCGGTATTTATGCGGTGAAAATGCAACTCTATGTCCATTAACATCACACCATGAACAGTGAGTTTGGAGCACTACTTATCACCTATCAATACCCAAATTGTTATTATGATGCATTGCATTGGTCGCCTTATTCAACTAATATATTAATCCATGTCTTCCTATCTTCAGGGTCATATACGACCCCGAAGATAGAAATATTACTACTATTAAAGATTTGGTTTTCAAGAAGAAACTACAAGAATGAGTAAATAAACAGTTTGAAAACTCATAACACATTTGAAACCCAATTTTTGCAATTACAATCAATAGTCGGGAAAATATCCGGTTTTTTTTGGTTTGTTTGTTTGTTTGTTTTTTAGTGCAGACCTGTATATTATCTATGGATTTTTATGCATAACTACATAATGTGATAAAAGTTAGTTCATTTAAATGAATAGCACAGTTGAAAATTTCCATTTAGCAATTTCCTTGAATAAACGGAAATGTACTTGAGAAATTTTGTGCATCCCGGTATATGATCTATAGAATTTATATAAACCAAGTAATATTTTAAATAAAAAATAGTTCAGTTTAAAAACGCGTACTACAAGTGAAAACGCGCTTCAGGCAATTATTGTTCATAGGCTTCAATAGTTCAATATCTTCTGTAGCCAAATACTGTTGTGTGTTCCTGTAAATGAATGATATATTCTATGTACACCATATTCTACAGTAAGTACCTCACCTCAGTTATATATCTATATAAATTTTATCTATATTTAAAATACTGTAATTTTATTAAAATTCAAGGCAAACGATTTTTCCCCGTAGTCCGTAATGTAACGGAATTCTTTTGAGTGTCTCTGTAAATGAACTGTAAATGCTATACAGTCCATCTGCAATACCGAATATGCCATAGCAATACCCAATAACATCTATCAATTTCATGGCAAGCAAACTATATTTACGCTAGTTAGAGCACGGACGGACAGACAGACAAACAAACCGAAATCATAAACCCTTTTCAACTTTGTTGGAAAGTGTTAAAAAGAATCATTTGAATCTGTATCTGGCAACTTTTTGAAAAGATTTCACTGTCATGTAGTCTCTGAAAATTCTCCTTTTGAAAACATTATCCTTTAAATTTCTTTTTCATGTTCTTTTCAATAATAATAATAAAAAAAAGTACTAAGATTTCAGTTCAAGGTTGCAGGTTAGTTAAAACTCACACTGTGTATACATGTATATATATATGTAGTCTCTTTTAAAGTTTTCGATTGCTTATGAAGATTCTGAATTAGGGTTTTTTTTATGATTAATAAAAAATATTCAAAATCAGTCTCATATGCACATTTTATTTAGACATTAAAGTAATAAAATATATCTTTTATACAAAAAAAAAAATAAATAAATAAACTAGAGAACAGGAATTCTGCTTTTTCAAAATTTAGTGTTCCCCCCGATGAAAAAAAAAATGTATATAAATATAGATACAGTAGGGTCCCGATTATCCGAGTAAATCGAACTTATACCTTGGGAATGGATCCTTTTCTTCTGGTGAACTGATGGCTTCTGTGAATATGAAACAGCCATTATAAATGAAGTGTTAGGTAAAAAAAATTGGTCATTTTTTTCCCCATTCTGACCAGAAAATCATAGTTCTAACTTTCTACGGCTGTTCTTTCATCTTCACCTAACACTTCATTTATAATGGCTGTTTCATAATAATACAAGTAATACATCATAATAATGCGTGAGTCCATCAGAAGAAAATAACTCAGTTAAAGCGGCAACTCGGTTAAGCGGGACTCGGATAATCGGGACTCTACTGTAGCTCAGTTTTAAGACTTAAAACACGCGATTTTATTTATATAAAACGACGTCATCCGAATACCCTGAAGAATTCCTTATTTACGATCCAATCATAAACATCTACAATAAAGTATGGGTAGGACGTCACTATCTCAGAATAATACACAAATGCAGCAAAAAGAAATCAATTCATTTATTTATTTTTTTTTAATAGCACGTATTTTAATTACTTTTTTTCAGTTTTTATAAGAAAGTGGTAACAAAAATATATAATTGTTATTTTTAAACTATTTTCCCTTTGCTTTTTACAGAAATGGAGTAAATGAGTTGCCAAAATTAAACGAATGGTGCTAAAAACTACAAAAAAATTAATATCGCAAAAATAAATGGAGATTCAGTTTTCAAACAAATTGCATTTAAAAGTACATTTTTCCGAATACGACGGTGTAAAAATTGAAAATGTGCAATGCTTAGAAGTTTAAAAAATTGCCATAGAGATTATTCCGTACAATGGTACATCTGCTCTATTTTACGGCTGGCTTATACAACGTAGCGTTATTTCTTGGAGACGACATATTAATAGGTGGGAGAAAGAAATAGCATACCGGGGGTTAATAAATAAATAAACTCGTGTGAAAAATTAAATCAATAAAAAAACAATGTTTGAACATATACAAATCAAGCACTGTGAAAATGAACAGGCGTATGCGTTCCGTGAGTACTGGGTCCCACATCATCAGTTTATAAAATAAAATCGACATCCCCCAAAATACATGAAATTGAAAGACGAAAATCCAAATTTCAGTAAACAATGCATGGAAACGTCAGCATGATCCAGCAATCAATGAGATTAAAGCGAGATTAAACGATTATGAAGCATCGTGACATAACAAATCCGTCCAGAAAGGTGACATGCAAGGTACACTGGGAAAATCGTTGAAAAAATATATTTTACGTTAAAAATTTTAAAGTATTGATTTATTTTTACAGTATGCGCGTTTCAGTATAAAAATGAATTGACCTTCCACATTTTATTTCATGTATCTAAAATTAAAATTAAAACCTGTCATATTTCCATATTTATCCGCACGAAAGGCGCTGAAATCGAGGAAAACGTAAAATTAATTTTTGAAGAATCTTTATTTATTTATTTATTTATTTTTACTTTTAATTTTGCCACTAATAAAATCTGCGGGTGAGACAGTCCACTATTATTATTATTATTATTATTATTATTATTATTATTATTATTATTATTATATATTTCAAAATTCGTGTAAATGTTCCGAAATTCACACGTTATTTATTGTTCAAGAGTAATCATATATATTCTATGATATTTCTTCTTCCTATCTACGTAGTATTTTTAACATTCCAAGTTTGAAATCTAGACGGGACCTTTTTTGTGCTTTATTTTTTTACAGGGTTATTAATAACAGGATTGATTGTAATGAAATACTTAAGTCATTAATTTTAATGTACCGAACAGATCCCTCAGATGCATTTAGTTTTTTATATTACCATTTCTTAAATATAATTATATTAGCAATTTCTCTTTATATAAATTTTACAAAACATTTAATGAATTTTCTGTGCATCTTGATATTTTTTATATGTCCTTTACTGCTTTTAAAGACAAATGTTCTGAACTTTTAATTCCTTATTTTGTGTTTGTATTCGTGTTGTGTGTGATTTATATCTATGTGTTTATATATATATATATGTGTGTTTTTCATTATTTTTTATGATGTTCTTGCAACACTGTAAATGGATTCTTCTGTAGTGTGCATTTCAATAAATAAATAAACAAGTAAATAAAATATTTAAAACGCAAAAGTTTTTTTTTTTTTTTTTTTTTTTTTTTTTTTTTTTTTTTTTAAGTCTGACTTCTCTTGTCTAAACATACGAAATGAGCACTTTAGGATGTTTTTCAGTCACTAAACAGAGTGAGAAACCAGTTTTGAACAGGTTTCTTTTCATTGAGTCGTTGAGTGAAGTCGAGATGGCCGAGTGGTCTAATGCGCCAGAAAGAGAAATTCTCGTTCTCTAAAGGGAGCATGGGTACGAACCCTGCTCTTGGCTTGCGATGTGTAATTAATATAGTTAGTGCTCTGATAACGCAGTTCAATAATTTAAAATTGAATTTTATTTCAGAAAGAAAAGCTAAATGATTTGTTTGTTTTTTTCCTTCGTTATTATTAACGAAAATATACCATCCTCATATTTTTTAAATTAATAATTTTGCATTTAAGGCTAAAATATTTTGCATGTTATTATCGATTAGATAAATTGAAACGATTTACTATTTTTGGTGTATTTTTTATTACAGTTAATCGATAAGGCTCAGAAAAGTAGGTAATTGTTTTCCGAAAAGAAAAAAAACAGAAATGAAGAAAAATATTTATATAAAAAAGTGTGTTGCCAAGCATTACTTTTGTAACGCAGTTAAATGTTTATATTCGAGAAAACTAATAAAATTTTAACTTTTATTTCTTTATTTGTAAAATTTCTTTGTTTGTAAAACTTTTAACTGGGGAAAAAATAAGTTGCTTTTTTTTAATTTGAAAACTGAATTCTCTAAAAAATGTTCTGATGTTTGTATCCGTGTAAAGACAGTTAATATGCAGTCGTTCCCCAACCCGGTTATAAAAGCAGCAGTGTTTATGTTTTTTAACTATTGCTGACAAATATTTTGTAACAATTTCTGACTATTTTAATGATATTATGAACTGTTTTCTGTTTAATATTTAAATTATTTACCGTTTAAGTTTCCACGGATACTATCTAGTTATTCTTCTTATTCTTCTTATTATTATTATCATCATTAATAATATTATCATTGTTATTATAATTTTATATTTTACTAATATTATTATTATTACTATTAGTGTTATCATCATCATTAATAATATTACTATTGTTATTATAATTTTATATTTTACTAATATTATTATTATTACTTATCTTGTTCCCTGCCACAATAACATAAAACTTTGGAGATCAAAAAATGTTTTACTTCAGCATCTCGAACGGAAAAACAAAATATCTCTGGCGCCATTTGAAATACCATGAGGTTCTCTATCCAATCTGTCAATGCCACATGGGTCAGTCAGAGAATTGAGAAACGTGATCACAGGGACTCAAAGGATCTGTTTCTCCCCGACCAATTTCATAAAGTCTCCGAAGTCATTCGAATGATCTCATTTAAGAGGTCGGAAACAGTTCGAAAACAAAGTCAGTCATTTTGTGATTGAATTTTTGTATCAATGAATCTTAAGCCGGCCAGTGAAGTAGCGATTCACAAATTAAGGGAGAAGCTTATACAATAAATTTCAAATAAATCGAACGACTAGGATTATCAATAATTAAAGGAATATTTATTAGAATAATAATTAATGATCTAAAAGAATCATTAATTCCATTATTATAACGTTTCAAGTTTCAATAACTTTATATAAAAGATTTAGTGCGCTGAAAAATGCAAAGAGTTGGGACAAATTATGGGACAATCGGAGGTTGAGAAAGGCATAACCTTCCACATTTATATAATAAAAAGTTTTCGCAGAAAATAAACAAACTTAGATTATCCATACGCGTAATTATATCCCGCATTACAATACATATGAGTTAGATTTCCTGAAAGTACTTGACATTTTAGTCGCAGTAATATGAGAAAAGGGAAATTGTAGAGGCCATTTATCCGTGTATTTAACCGCCATTTATCTGGAGATTTAACTCGTTAGAAATGTGACCAATATTTGCAACGTTTATGTACAGAGATTTTTTTCGAAGGACATTATCAAACATTGAAAACAAAAATAATTAACTTCGGAACAGAGATGATGTAGTATAAAAATAAAATAAAATAAAAAATTGCCTTTATGTACATGGGGGGTCGTCCCATGATCCCCTCTCTTACAGACATCCCTGAAGCTGAATCATCTGAGAAGAAACATGCTGATTTCTGGAGAAATATTCAAATGCTTTTATGTAACAAAAGAACAACATGTTTACTTAATCATACTAATTACTTTAAATAGATAATACTATTTTGCATCAGGATATGTAACATATTACTTGATTTTAAGGAATTAAAGATTACAATATTTTTTTTAATCTGTTTTGATTTCAAAGTCGAAATACAATGCAATTCAGATATTTATAACCCAGATAATTAAATAGTTCAGCGATTGTTTCTGGCTAATATTCCATAACGGAATTAAAACTTCGTAGATAAATAAATAAAATAAAATAATAACAGACATATAATCGAAACATATAAGGCTGCTGTATGTAGTAAAATCTTTCGCGAATTCTTCGTCTTTTAACGGCATGCGGCTACTACAAAAATATCGCCTTTAATAAATTTCTATCTTTGATTCCTTAATTCATATTTCTAATATAAAGATGCTTTTTGGTCTACATTCTGTAACCTGGGAAGCCCGGTTTGGATACCTAGTTCATAAAATGCTGTTTAAACAATTGAAAGAGTCGTGTTGCACGTATTTAAAGAAAAAGAAAAGCCAATAAAAAATTTGCCCGCAAAAAATAATGTGTGTGTCAAAGTAAAGGTATAGATATAACGCATCTAAAGAAGTACCTAATAAAATACTGCTGCTAGTTAAAATTATCAAAATTTAATAACCACTTTTTATGTAGTCTTGATTTATTTAATATGTTCCTCGTTTACAGGACAACTCCTATTTAACGATGATTTTAATGAATTATTTGGAATCAATAAATTGTTTCAAAAAGTTCAATCGTATCTATATTTTACCATAATAATAATAAAGTAAAATAGACCAAAAATTGAGAAATATGCGATAACTGGTGGCCATTCACGAAAATTTGGAAAACACTTCGCTTTGGCACTAGAAATGAAGATCCGATGAGTCCCCAAAAAATAAAGTTGTTTTACCATGTTTTGGGGGTGGCAAAAGACAATTTTTAACTCAGGGAGGGGGGGAATTCAAATCGAATAGGTCAAGTGGGGTATCGTTTATTATGTATTTGTTAAATCTTAATGAATGATGAATAATGAAAATAAATGTAACAAAGCTTTGCTCGATAATAAAGAATAATTTACGACTTTTTATTTATAAAACTTACCATAGCTTTGTAACGAATGATTGTATCGGCTTGCGGACGGTGTCATTCAAATTAGAATTTAAAAATAAATAATAAACAATACCCTCACTTGACCTATTTAAAAATAGGCGAGTTTTCCTCCTAGTTAAAATGCCCCCTTTTGCTACCCCCGCCTCCCGCCTCCCGCCCCCCTCTCAAAACACTGTAAAACAACTTTATTTTTTGGAGACTCACCAGATCTTCATTTCTAGTGCCAAAACGAAATTCTTAGCAAATTTTTCTGAATAGTTATCAGTTGTTGCCGTAAAAAGTAATTTTACCTGGACTAAAGTATAATTTTCGACTTTGTAGTCATGAAACCTGCCTTAACTTTATAACAATTGATTGTATCGGCTTGCTGATGGTGTCATTCGATTCAGAATTAAAAGGTAGATAAGAAACAATACCCCACTTGACTTACGTATGAAATTTGAGTTTCGCCTCCTCTGAGTTAAAATGCTCTCCCCCTATTGTCTCCCAAAACATGGTAAAACAACTTAATTTGGAGGACTCATCGGATTTTCTTCTCTAGTGCCAAAACGAAGTTCTTCCCAAATTTTTGTGAGTGGCCATAAGTTGTCTCTAAAAACCCTATGTTACCTGTGCTATACGGTGTTAAAAGTTATTTTGTTTACATAAATTTCAAACACTCATATGAATGACATGTGTCAATAATATAAGTATTGAATAGAAAGTAATTAAAAATTAAAAAAAAGATAATAAATGTTGTATTAAATAAAAATAAATAATTACGATTTTATATTCTATAAGGAAAGGGTTCAAATAAATGCTTTAAGCAAAATTTTAAAGACATTTCAATGACAATATATAAGCTTAAAATTATCAAAACTGTAGATCGTGTGCACTGGTATACTGTAAAAAAAGACAATGTGTCTTATTTTACGAAAATATAATGCAACCATGTATGAAAGCATACAATAAACCCTTCCGACCTACCCACGATCCCGGAAAGCGTTCTTTGTCTTTAGAAAGCACTGAAACCAACATATTTTCGCGATTTAAAGCAGTATTTATAATAACAAAGTTTCTTTTTCTGCCACCGATTTTCGAAAACATTTCCGAGTAAATTTTATAGTGTATCAATAATATTTTAGGTCGATTTCATAAGAAATACTAACTATTACATTCTCCCCTATGCTGTAATTTCTGAAATTTATATATATATATATATATATATATATATATCACTTTTTTATGGACACGATATAACTTCCATAATTCTGCACAAATCGCTTCCAAACTGATACATAAAATCAAGGAGCAGAAAATCTCGATCAAGTTCGTTAATGGGCAAAATCAGACCAAGGGGGTGGAAATAGGGAGGGGTTTTGTGAAAACCGAAAAAAAAACATAACTTCTTAACTATAATACATATCAAATCAGTTTAAAGTTTTGATTACTTCTAGGAAAAGGGTCAAAAATTTATGCATCACATATTTTTGATAAAATTAAAAATGGGCTCAAGGGGCGAAAAAAAATAGGGTTTTAGGGAGAAAAAAATTCATAACTTCGTCAATTCTCAAGATATCAAATTCACTTAAACTTATTATAAATCTTCTTAACACTGTCTACAACTTTTATATTGAAAAGTGTTTGATAGGACCAACTCTTACCGCAAAATAGCGAAATAAAATAAAATGAAAACGAAAAAAAGTGGGGGGTTGAAGAAGAATAAAATTCATAACTCCACCAATTCACAAGACGTAAAATTCGCTTCAATTTATTATAAATCTTTTTAATATTATCTACAACTTTTATGGTGACAAGTTTCTGATACAACCAACTCTTACAGCAAAACCAAATTAAACAAAAATAGGGGTTGAAGAAAAAAATATCGCATTAACATGATTCTGATAAAACCTAACTCTTACAGAAAAATAAAAATTTAAAACTCATCAAAAGCGACCAGATAATTGTTAAACTGAGTTTGTCTCTAATCTTGATTTAGTGTTTGTTTGTGAAATTACTGCTTAACTTCGAAATCTACCTCCACCTGTAGGCCCAGCAGACAGGGATTGTTTTTAATCCTTTAAGCGTCCTGCAAAATTTTCCATTCATATTTAACATTTAATAAAATATTAGCTATGAAAAGTATTGGTATGAGAATTTTTATTTGATAACCTTACATATTTATTTATCTTATTCACTTCAAAAAATTAGCTTTAATATCGGTTTTGTGTTAAATCATCCTTTGATTTCAAAAGTTATGTGACGGAAAAACACGGTTAGGACGCTTAAAGGGTTTTAAATTGGACTATCGTTTTTTAGGATGCTATCAAATCTCAATTAAACATTTTTAGCAGCGTATCAGAATTTACGCATGCAAGAGTAGCAAAATAATATTAATTTTAATGTTAATTCTAATGTGTTTAATTCACCATTTTTGTCTGTAAAACATGCAAATTGAACATGAAAATGTTTACTTGAAAATTGATAGCATCCGGAAAACCTATATTCCAGGCTGTAAAAACAGATTAATACACTCTGAAAACTAGTTAGAAACGTTTCCGGAAATCGGTGGCAGCGAAAGAAACTTTGTTTTCATGACTTATCTTGAAATCATGAAAATATATTAGTTTCTGTGGTTTCTAACGGTAGAGAACGCTTTTCGGAATCGTGGGTAATTCAAAAGAAGTTATTTGTTTTGTTTGTGGCTATATTATATTTTTCTATATTAAGGAAATTTGTCGTTTTCTACAGTGTAGTTTTGTCAAAATTTAGGTTTTTATGAACTTTTAATATAAAAATCATTATGTTTGGATTATTACTTTTTTTCTTCTTTTATTTATTTATTTATTTATTTTGTTAGAATGAATGTAAAAGTATATGACGATCCATATAGGGGAGGGTAGTACACAAGGGGACGAAAATTATTATTACTCGGCGACGATTTTTATTCTTTTGATTTTTTTTTTTTCTACATCTTTAAGCTACACAAATGCGCTACACATTAATGTATAAATGGTTTTTAAAAAGTTATTTATAAAAGTACAGAAGCATCATAACGGAGTATCGAAAATTGTCTCACTGTGTACCACAAGTAGTACACAGTGAGATGATGTATATATTTTCATAAATCATACATTTTTACACTCTATCAATAATTTTCTGAAGTTTATGATTTCTAATTAATATTTCTAGATTTTAAAAATATTAAAAATATGAGCACCGGTGGACAATAGCAGACCTTAGGCTACCTTCATGCAAATTTTCAGCCTCTTACGTTTAGCAACTTTCCCTAGCCATCGCACGCCCACACACAGAGGGAGAAAGAGAAAAAAACCTTCTTTTATTAATAAATAACTTTTTTAACATCAGAACTACATAGTAGGTTCACAATAAGACACGTCTCACTGTGTACCACAACTGTGTGTCTCACTGTGTACTTTCGTTACGTTGTTACAAAATGGATGCCACATCTGTTAAATCAATTTCGTCGCTTTAAAAAGTTTATGTCATTTTGCCGAAATAATGTATTATTAGATATAGCTGCGTTTGGTTAAATAAATATATGTCATATTGAAGGAAATAAACTCTAAAATAGACGTTTATGTAACTTTGACCGCTATAAAATAAGGAATTATTTACTATTTTGTCGGACGAGTAACTGAAGTGCCGAAACTACATCCACGTGTTGCATAAGATGAGGTCATTATGTGTGCGTGCCAGCTTGAAGAAAAAGTTACAACTATATGTCAAAGTGGCTGCTGCCTCACTGTGTACCATGTCTCACTGTGTTCTCCCCTACCCTACATATGATACTACATATACATTATATATTATACAAATAGATAGTTGTTTTTCTTTATCTGTTTTCATCAGAATCACTTGTAAATCGAAGAGCATTGAGACAATGAATTACTTAATAATTTCCTATTAAGATTATTTCTTACCTTACAAAGTTAAATAAATATGTAAAGAGTTTTAATGCAATAATATTTTGTAATTCGCTCGGTTTGAATGATCTGGGTTGAGCATGTTATAGTTTTCATATTGGTATATATAAATTTATATTGATATGTTAAATATAAATGTAAAAGGGAGGTTTGTTATATTTAATATTGTTTAATACACTATATGGGCAATGATGACCGGTCACTTGCGATTTTAGACATTTTGTTAAATATCTAGAAAAATACATGAGGAATTATCCTGAAACTCCAGGTGTGTAAACAGAATAGAATAGGTCATATATTTCCGTGAAGATGTTGTCCCGAAACTCCATAGGGGACCGTCAACAAATTGTAAAAGAACGAGTTATCTTTTGGATAACCCTGTAAAATTAATGTAGCAAAAGCGTTCAAACTCTAGAACATGATTAAGAGTCTTATTGTAATAAACTGTGCACATTTTTATGAGGATAGCATGTATACTAGTAGATAAATTAAGGTTTTTATAATATCAGTCCCAACTTTCGCCAAGTTTTTTGCTTATAATTTGCAGAGTTCTTAATATAAAAAAAAAAGTTATTTTCAGAAAATATGACAAAAAACATTGTACACAATACTCTGTAATCAGAATTTAAAAAATAATAAAAATTGGATGAAAAATGAGCAGGTTAACTAAATAATGTTTCACTGCGCATGCGCGAATGCAATCAACATAAAATGTACATAATGTATTAGCTAAGTGTATAGAGCAACTTTTGTGAAAGTCTCAAAAACATAGCTTGAAATTTTTTTAAATTATCGCCGATAGAATAAGCTCGAAATCCGTTGTTCCCAAAAGGAAGCAAAAAGATGAGGGGCTGTATCCAAATATTCGTTGGTTAGTGCCAATATAGCGTACACAATATTGCACGTACTATTAGAAAACCATAAGTGCAAACCGGTACAATATATTAATATTTCGAATAGAGAAACAACGAATAAGGAAGGTGAAGTTTTGGTAAAAGGTCCTAAATTTATGTTTAAGAATAATGTAAACACCAAAAGCATAATCGCAGATTTTGAAAAAGTTACCCTGTCAATAGACCCAGAGAAAAGAGATGTTGCGAAAAGTGTTATGTATAATAATGTGCAAGCATTCGTTACAAAATCAAGTATTAAAAATAAAAATAATCTGGTAATTAATCGACTTAAAGCAGATCAAAATATTATTATTATACACACAGACAAAACAGATAAAATCGCAATAATGAACCATATGGATTATACCGCAAAAATGGAAACATGCATCGCAGATATGGAGTGCACACCACTTAAGAGTGCACACCACAAGGATGCGAACAACCAAATCCAGAGTAAAACTGAAGCTTTAATCAATAGAGGATGTTGGCCACCAATAATGAAAAGCAAATTGAGAGTAAATATCACCGCCACCACTCCAAGACTATTTGGGAGACTAAAGGACCATAACAATAACTGTCCTTTAAGGCCGATAGTTGGAAAATGTGCAGGTCCAACGTATTTCCTTGAAAAAGCATTTGTTCCTTTTCTGAACCTTTTTCTACCACCGTCTAACCATAGTTTAACGTCGACCACTGATTCCATTAACCGGATTAAGGATTTGAAGCTCAATAAAGAGAGTGTTTTAACAAGTTTTGACATCATTTCACTTTTCGCATCAATCGACGTTAACGAAGTAAAATTACTCATTAATAGCTTTATTGATAACGAGCCATCATTAAACTCAGAAATGAAGACCACCGTAAAATCTGGACTTAATCTAGTAACTGGAAATAATATTTTCATTTTTAATAAGAGGATTTATAAGCAGACTAAAGGAGCACCAATGGGTTCATCCATCTCAAGTATTTGAGCCGAATTCAAATTACGTCCATTTGAAGAAAGAATTTTGACAGACAGCGTTTTTACTCCGTCAGTATGGTATCGTTATGTGGACGACATTTTCATAGTATGGGATCATGGTTTATCTGAATTGTACGCATTTCTTAACAGAATAAATAATATGGACCAAACTATTAATTAATTTTGAAATTTTCTCATGCATGGTTATGCTTTAAGATGCGCTGAATGTACAAACTAAAAAAAATTAAAAATTTTAATAAAATTAAAAAGAAAAAATGGGCCAACTAGCCTCGGTTTACCCTACATACGTATAAGTTACGAAGTCTCTCTATTTTTCAAACCACTATTTCCAAATATATTTGCTTTGTATTGTCGCAGAATTCTGCGATTTATTTTATTAAATATAATTTATAAAAATTATCTCAATTCCATGAAAATATATTATTTTAGGTATGATATTTTATGACCATAACTATAATACTTTTTTTTAGGTTTACACTTTGTTACCGTTACCAATAAAGCCAGAAAGAAAAAAAAATACGTGTATTTTAAAAGCATTAAACGTGTACTTATCAGATTTCCCCTCCTTTTTATTTATTTTATTTTTTCTAGTAAGTGAGTTATGAAAGCCAATGCGAGAACGAATCGACGAACTAGTATTTCAAATTTTCCGTAGTAATTATGAGAAAAATGTTCGATTTAAAGGCAATAAACTCTGTGATCGAAGAAAATCGATAAGTTCATTTATCATTCCAACCCGAAAGCCGCTTGGGGTGATACTTTCGGAAATTTCAAAAACGTCCATCTATTTCTCTGTCTATTTCGAAAGTAATGTAAAGGTGTGCTCAAAATATTATTACTAAAAATGGAACTACGGGTAACGACTGATACCTTTTTGTCTAATAACTACTGATATTGTTTTATCGTATAGTATAGTATGAAACTTCTTTCTAACCTTGATAGAAAACATATAATTTTTTTTTTATTATTATTATTATGGAATATCACAAAGACTTATTCTGTCTTAACAATCAATTTTAATCACGGTGATTTGTTGTTTTTTTTTCAATAAATTGCTAATGTGTTGCGAAATTTCTTCTAATAAATTCTTAGTTACTATAGAGATTTTCTCATACACCATTAATGTAAAAAGAAAGCCTTTTTACAGCGTTCTTCCTGTACATCTATTAATATAAATACGATTATAAATAAAAGTACAGGAGTGCAAGAACAGCGCAAACTTTAATTTGCTTATTATACTCGTATTAAACTAGATTCTTACATTTCATAAACAGTCGTTTAGAAATGTGTTTCTTATCTATTTAAGTTTAGAGATTTTATTTTTAATTTTATAATATTATTAAAACATTGTTCTTTGTTTTAAAATGCTGTTTGGTCATTTCTCGCTTATGGAAAATCATATTCTAAAAAATTTCTTTAAATATTATTTTAGAGAAAGGTTACTTAAAAGATTATTTAAAATATGGGATTTTATTTTCAGGAAACCGGAAACATTCTAAAGTGTCACTTAATAATATTTTCCGAAGATGAGGTTGAAAGCCAAGTATTATTCAAAGATTATTTGCACTACTGAAATCAGTGATTTCTGAATGATAAAAAATAAATAAAAGCGAGTACAGTTTTTCAAATTTCAAAAGTTAGTGAGTTAAATGTATTCCCTTACGTCTAAAAAGGGGGAAGAATTCTTTTTATTATTATTATTATTTAAATAAAGGTTATTGAAATTTTCTTGTTTGCTGAATGCATCACAGCAGTTAAATTGGATTTTATTAAAATTGACTACATAGGGTAAAAGCACCAATAATCGGCCACTTAAGCGCTTTCTTTTAGTATAGGGGAGATGGGGGCACATGTGAACATCGCAATTTTTCGATAGTTATTATAAGTTTTTTTATTTGAAAAAAATTACTAAAGATGATAGCACCTGTAGACATATGGTAAAATTTTTTTGAAGCTCTATGACATTTTGGTTGTCCTCTGCAGCCGAAACACTGCTTTTAGATCTCAAAAGTAAAATCTTTGTTCCAAGTTAATCAGCGAATAACTTTATTTATTTGAATTTGAGTGTTTTAACATATATTATGAATACTAATAAGCATTTTTAATACAGTTCTTTTTCTTCTAAAATTGAGAAATGTTAAGGATTTATCAATTTTAACAAAAGCAGCAATGTGGGGCACTTGTGAACAGACTAGTTGGGGCAGATATGAACAGTTCATAAGTGCCCCGATAATCATTCTGTGATTCTGTTTCTTTCAGTTAACTTAATGAGAAATAATGTAAGTTCCATTTTCTACAATCTTCCAGAAATAGAAGATGTCTACCTCACACAAAGTTTATTTTGTATTGAAACTTCCACAAACACATCTTTCAGCAAATACATAAAGAGCAACAAGCTGGTTTACGTTCAATTGTACTTTAAATAAATTTAATGTTTTCTAAAATGCAATAAGTGTTATATATTATTTTACTAAACGGTTTACAACAATATTTTTTATGCATTATTAATACAAAAGTATTACCTTGAACAACTTTGTAAATTTTTCTGTTACATTTGTTCTAACCTTGCAATGATGGCTTACTTTCATCTCTAAAACAGTTATGTATAGGATGCTTTGAATGGAGCTATCCATTCAAAATACCATATCCATAAATACCAGTAATATTTTAAGAAAGTGAAATTTTTAAACTGATAACTACCGTAAAATCCCGATTGTACCCACCCCCTCTTTCAAAAGCAAGAGAAGTGGTGGGGAAGGGTATAGTCGAGATTTTTTTAAATCATTAAAAAACCCTTCTTTATCTATAATTTACAAGTAAATAAGGCAAATACAGGAGTGAGAATCTTTCGTATTTCGGCAGATTTCCGATAAATAGTATGTAAATGCCTCCTCCCTAAAATCCCCCACCCCCTCCAACGGAAACCCTTAAGCAAAATTTAAAAGTTTTAATTTCTTTTTTTAAATTGCTTCTTTATTTTTTTATTTTATTGCAACAATATTTAATGAATCATTTAAGCCTTTCCCCTCCAAATCTACTTATTTTCATTTTATAAGCTTTTGCTTAAACATATCATCCAGAAACTAGAGGAATATATATATATTTTTTTTCTTTATGGTGAATTTAAAAGGTAATATAACTGATGATTACGATGACAAATGAATAACAGAATAAAAAGCATGTTAAAGGATATTTTTTCCTTGTGTTCACATGTGCCCCACGTGTGTTCACAACTACCCCGCTGATGTGAAGGGGGTAGTGCCCTTTTCCCCGCTGATGTGAAAAGGGCACATGTGAACAACTTTTTGAATTTATAAAACTATTAAAAAATGTAAGAAAAACTATACAGGGGATTTTAAAAAAATTACCATGTGTAAAAGAAAGTTCTGTTTACTATATTAAGTAGTTTTTGTTTATAGAAACTAATCCAGATATGAGGAAAAGCTATATTTATGCGAACTGTTCACATGTGCCCCCATATAACGGAATTTTAAAAAGCAATACAACATTTTTAACAGTGACGCATGTTAATGTATACTTTTATTTTACTGTTTTAGCAATTGTTTAAAAAAAATGATTATAGTTTTTATTTATAAAAACTTAAACTTAAAAGTAGCAAAGTCGCAAGTAGTCGGCCACTCAATTCTAGTGTTCGGCCATCACTGGACCAGTTGTCGGCCACTTAAATACTTTGTTATTGTAAATAACTTAAAGTATAATTTTTAACAACATTTTAACAATAAAATGAGTTAATTTATACTTTTTTATAATGTTTCAGTAATAATTTAAAATATTATAATAGTTTTTAACACTTTCCAACATAGTTTAAAAGTGCTTGTGAATTTGGATTGTCTCCAGTTTGTCCGAGCTCTAACACTCGTAAATATACTCGAATCTCCCTGATCTTTTTGTATGTTATTGACGATAACAATAGCACGATTTCAATTGAAAATAAAGTGTGTAGAATTTATATTTCCTCCACGAAGACAGTGAAAAGTATTCTGATACATTACGCTCAATGCGAAAAAATTGCTACAAGTTTATTTTAATGATATTGGTCATTTCAAACTCAATGAAATTTATATGCATTTATGAAGTGCGCTAAACTATGAATTGTGGACAATATGGGCTCCAAAGTACTTATTATTCATTTATAGGGTCATGCAAAAGAATTCCTTTACATAATAGTGTCAGGGGAAAAACGGTTTGCAGCGTATTTTAGTTCTGTTACATTATTTCAAATAGAATGAAATTGATATACATTACTGAGGTTTACTACAATTTACTTGTTGTATAACATGATATGCATAACATTTATCGTTCATTTACAGGGACACAGAAAAAATTCGTATACAGTACTGTATATTTCTATTAGCGATAATTGTTGGAAGCGTGATTTCGTTTATGACATGTGTTTTTAAGTTTAATTAAATCTTTGCTTAGTATGCGGTGTGTATAACTGATATAGATCATATACAAGGCTACACAAAAGAGTTTGTAAGCTTTGCGGAGTATCAGCGTGAATGGCTTAAAAGGGGCTTTTAATTGAATTATGCTCTTTCAAGCTGAACTATATTTAGTATACTAAGAGATGTTTGTATTATATAGATAAAATCATATACAGGGCCACGCAAAGAACTGAATACATGACCGCCCAGGGATAATAATGTGTGGAAGTGTGATTTCAGTAGTTTTAACCATGTGTTAGCCTGAATTAAATTTTGGTAATATACAGGGTTGTACAAAACAATTCAAGTATATTTCAGTATAGTGGTAGAAACTGCTGAAAGTGAATTTTCAATCTCTAATGCATTTTCTTACTATACTAAGTTTTATCATACTATGTATAGAATAATATCCAAATCTTTAGTTTAAATACAGGATTGCACAAAATAATTGGACTACTTTTCCGGTTAGGGACCGTAATCTGGTTTTCAAAAGTATTATGTTCTTTTCTAAAATGTTTACTTTTTTTATAGTATTAAGCAATAAAAGAATTCTACAAGTCATGGGAAGTTCTTTCGTAATCTATTCTTTTATTCTTATTTCTTATGGAAGGTAAAGTTAAAAGTACCAAATTATCTAGTAGTCAGCATTTCAAATTTTGTGTTTAGTCATCGTAGACTAGGTGGCGGGCAGAGAAAAAATTATTACGTCATCTTGTTTCAAAATGAAATTATGATGTAGTACAACATTATTAACAGAACATAGATGACTGATCTCTCGATGCATATTTTGGTATGATATTAGCAGCAGGGAGCGCCGAATCGTCGTTTTAGCGTTATTATCATGTCATCGAGTTTCGGGATGAAATTTTAATATGTTGCATATCTCGACTAGTACAATGCAAATATTTCAGTTTATCTTGGAATTTCGTGGTTAGATATGAGCAGGACGCGGCTCCAATTCTTCATTTTGGCGGTACTATCTCGTCATAGAGTTTCGAAACGTAATTTTAATAAGTTGCATATATCGAATAGTTATATCGAATAGTACATTATAAATATTACATTCTGCCTCGTAATATCTTTGAACGGTATGAGCAGAATGAAGAGCCAATACTTATTTTGGTGATACTCTCTGGTCATCGAATTTGGAAAGAAAATTTTAATATGTCTCTTTCGATTAATACGATTTATGTATTTCAGCCTGTTCGTGGTATCTGAGTACGGTACAAGCATAATGGGTCGCCAACTCATTATTTTGGCGATACTATTTCGTTTGCAATTTTGAGCATGAAATGTTAATGATTAAAGTTACAGAGTAGTTTTATACAAATGCTTCACTCTTTTTCGTGATATCTCGATAAGATATGAGAAAAACGGGACTCCAATTTTTCCTTTTAGTTGTACTAACGCATCATTGAATTTTAAAATGTAATTTTAATATGCTGCATATTTAGATTAGTGATGTAAAAATATTACTATCTGCTTCGTGATTTATTGGTGCGATACGATCAGAATACGGCGTCAATTCATCATTCTGGTGTTATTAACAGATCGAGTTTCGATGTGAAATTTTAACATGTATAGACATCGATTATTGTATCGATTATTGATATTCTGTGTAATGTATATTTTAAAGGGCAGTTCCTTTGAAAATGAACAATGTTAGCTTCATTTTTTTTAATTTGAGTTCTATAGAGGCAGAAGATGGGATTTTGAAACCCAATAGTTAGCCTCTAGTTAATATTATTGCTGACTATTGAGTTAATCAAACAGATAATAAGTTTTATTTTATATTATTGAAAAGCTATCACAATCCGTGGCTTTGTGGTTATTGAAATACGGCAAATGATATTTCTGTGCTTATTAACATTAGGGGAAAATTATAATTGTGTGTCTATTAAAATCAGGAAGAAGTTATATTTCGGCAGAAATTTTAAATATTGTTAAGTAAAACGCAATTTGTTGACATTTCATCCTAATAACCCGTTAGATGATCGTGAGAAACATTTCACCCTTTAAATTTCGAATATCTTATAACCTACTTTGTGAGAGCATTTATGTCTTAAAAGTAAAACTCAAGTAAAATTTTAAGTTTCTAGCAATAGCCCTCTCAATTCCCAAATAAATCATCGTTTTAAATATAGTAAAGTGAGGACAGATGCCGCAGGTTTTCTTTTCTTCTTGTAAAATGTACAATAAAGCAAAAAACAACTAAGTACCAGAAATCATTGATCAAACCCTTTAGAATCTAATTTCTATGTTAAACAAATTAAAGCCCTCTTAATAAAGCAGGCATAATTATTTTCCCAAAAGTACTTTTTTAACATCATATTTTAAGTGCTGGGTAAGATGCCGCATGGGGTGTGGTACAGGTGCCGCTTGGAGGAAAAAGTTATGTTGTTTATTTTTTTTTTCAAATAAATCACATTTTTATTTCCTCAAACTACTTAAAATGAAAATAAATAACAGTAAACTTACATAAATTATATATATCACTAAATTGTGAAAAGTTTAACGAAATTGCAAAAGTGTAAGCTCGAAAAATAAAACTTATGACAAAAAATGAAAATGACACGGAAAACATTTGAATTTACGTGAATAGATAGCATAATTACTGGAAACAATAGACAGCATAATTACAAATATATATATATAAATCACTGGTTTACATTGCAGTTTGCTCTTAATGTAAACATTAGTTATATTCTATTTAGGCCCTAGTCTAATTTTTTTTGGCCTTTCCTCTCATTCTTTAATTTTGTATTTCCATTCGCCCACAATCACATCACACTTCCCGTTGCAAAAGTAAAGTGAGCCTTTGTCATGCAGCTATCGATTGAATTTGATGCACTGAACCCTGACCGCTTTAGACTTTGTTTCTTGATAAGACTTCAGACTGACACAATCAGTACATTCTGAGTCATCAAATTCCAATCCAATACATACTGCCATCAAAATCTATAAAAGAACAATTTCGCCATTATCGGAAGATGACTCATATTTTGGTTTCTTCATCAAGTAAGGTGTGTTCAAGTTGATATTTCCTTTCCGTTTTTTAAACATTTTACTCCCACCAAGCTGTCGTTCTTTGACGCTTTCTAGTTTCTTTTGCTTTTTATTTCATTCTTCTTTTTTATTGTTTATAAACTCTCTGCTTGTAATATTGCATCCTTTTGATTTCTCTTACTTGGCTGTATGGGCCTTTTGACCATTGGGATAAGAGATATTTTGTTTAACAGTTTAAATGGTGAGACTTGTAAAGGGCCCATGTTTTCCTGATTCACACATGGAGAACCAGCATTGTTGCTGAGAATATTTTGATAAGTAGCAGAATACGCTAATATACCTTCATTTAAATGTTAGTTATACTTAAATCGCAGTGATGAATTTATTTACCGAAAAACAAAAATATATTTTGCGGCATCTGTCCCATAGTAGAGTGTAAGATGCCGCGCCGCCATTTTGTGTCATGTGAGCGTCGCGTGAGAAAGGCAAGCACATGTCTGTATTCTACGATGATCTATTCTACAGTTGCAATTGGTTTTGGGATGAAATCTCTGTTTATTTGGCTTAAAATATGCAATAAAACTTTATTAGAATAATTTTAGCAACTTTCCACGCATGTTTGAAGCATAAAAGCAGGCAGAAATATTTGAATACTAATAGTTAAGCAGTGGAAACGCATACAACACAACAGACAGCACTTAGGCACACAACGAAATTCTTAATTTGGCCTAGGGAGCGCTAGTGTCGCCAATACAATCTCTGCGGAATCTGTCCGACCGCGGCGTCTGTCCTCACTTTACTATATGCTTTCTGCACATTTCATACTTTAAAATTTCCATATTGAAAAAACCTGTTCTGTGCGAGTAAGCAACAGCTATGTGGAGTTTCAATCCAATATTTAAATTACGTTTACTTCTATCCCTAACAAGTATAGCTTTTTTTGATTAATTTATCTTCTTAAATTCCATATTTATCGTAACTATTATGCGCAAACATTTACGTTTTATAAATAACTGTCATTTAATATTTCAAGTGTTTATCCTTAACATTTTAATATTAATCGTAATTTTCAACGTTTTTAGAATGTTTTCTAGTCATTTCAGCATTTTATATTTCGCTTTTTTTTAGAAACTGTTTTCAATGGGCATTTATCTCTTTAAAAAACACCATGTCAAGTTTTAAATATCTAAAACTCTGAGTATTACAAAAAAGAAAGTATATTTTAGAAAGTGTTTCGCTTCTGCAGAGACTGTCACTATCATTTTTTCACTTTTACTTTTCAAAAGATTTTCAAAAAAAAAAAAAAAGTTTCTTTTTACCCGACTGCCAAGAAAGGTTATGTGTTTCACGCGTATCTGGGTATGCGGATTTCTTTATACCTTCGAAACATCCTAACGGCTGGATGGATTTTAATGAATGAAGTCTCTATCGCTTCGTCTTAACCGTCCGATGGTTATAGGCTATGCTTTGTTTTTATAAATTAAAAATGGCGGCCGTAAAATACAAAATAACGGTAGAGACGAAAAAAAAAATTTGCGCACCCTATTCAGTGGCATATCATTGGATAGGTCTTTCAAAATGAAGATGATGTTTCATTGACTATTTTACAGTCAGACGCTCCGTTTAAATATTACACAGCCTGGGAGTTGTGCAGGTAGGATCTCTAACTTTACTGCGACATCTATGGGCCTCATCAAAACAGTGTTTATAGATAGGAATTAACAATTAAACACGACTTAAAAGTCCTCAATACAAGTAAATAAAAAAAAAAAATAGGTAAGTAATATTAAAAGTAGTTTCACATTGATGAGAAATAATTAGTTCGCTTTTTACGCAGTCGGGTTTTTTGATTTTTTAAATTTAATCTTTATTTATAACATTAGTATATTAGAAGGCTTCATGCTAGTCGATTTTCCCAAACGAAATATTTCGGAACAAGGTTAAATTCAAGGTCATAAAAAGGCGAATTGAAGTAAACAATGCGAATACCATTGCACTATTATATGTTTGAATTTGTCAGACAAAATTTTCACTGTTAAAAATCATTGAACAATCATTGAGTTGCTCATTTACAGTAGGATTGGTAAATAACGGTAGAATGATTTAATGCAATATACTAAAACGTCTTTAAAACATTATCTAATTAACAATAAAAATCTCATCAAAATTGTCTAGTATTTTTTTAAAATGCTAATACTTCATAATCGAGTTCACCTGATTACATAACTTTCCCCCGTGATGATATAACTAAGCAGCGTAGAATTATATAAACTAAAACCTTTCCTGAAAAAATATCTAGCTAACGATACAAGTTCCATTGAAATCTATTCATCTAAAGTAAAGTTATAAGTGGCCGGATTGAAATTCCATTTGCATTTTATATCAGGTGACCTGGGGTATAAACGCCAGGGTGGGTAATAACACCAAGTGCTAATATTAGGCGTAGTTATGATTGGAAAATAGCACTACAGGTTCTGCGTTCAAAGGCTCTGAGTCATCTGAATCACAAACAACCGCTAAAAGTGAATTTGTTACATTTGTAGACCTTATCGCTGGAATAAGCTCGTAAGACTCAGCGCCCGATCTAAAATTTGCTAGGCAAGTTCTGTGATGTGAATACTATATATTTGTGAGGAAATACTTTGTTTATTATATAAATTTGTAGTGTATTTCATGGACTTTCAAAATGTTGTGGGAGATTTTGGATGTATTCGTGAGATAGCTCGTAGTTTAAAATATACCGCGCAATATGCATAACGGGGTAATAACGCCATCCTTTACTGTTATTACCCCGGTTAATTCTTTTCAGTGGCAGAACTACATTTTTATTTGATTTTTTGATTTTATACATGAGAGACCATTATTGTCATTGTTGAAAGCTAATAAAGGCAAAGAGAAATTTGTACGTCCTAAGAAAAATTTGTATGTCCTAAATGCTGCTATTTTTTTCATGTCAGAAGAATAAAATATCACATGATTATTACTGCATCCTGATATCGCAATTAATGGTAAGTAAAAGCAATTTCTCAATTTCTAAAGCTGTAGAGTTTGTATCTTTAGAATTGGATAGTTTACATGCCATTATTCCATCTTATTTTATAGTTTTCTTTGCATGGCGTTATTACTCACTAGTTGGCTAATAACGCCAAATAGCATTGGTCAAGAAATCACACCACTACATTTTATGAATATATATCTGCTAAAATAGTCTTTCTTATATACATAATCGATACGTTGCTGTATCAAATCCTATATTTGTTTGGGGAAAAAATCTAAAACTAAGACGTAAAAATTGGTAGAAACTTAGCGTGGTGTTATTACACCAGCAAACATTATATATGGTGCGCATAAAATAAAATGCAAATAAACGTCTATATAAATCTCAAATTGCGAAAATAATTATGAAAGAAAGCAAATTATTAACAATAGACTCAAAAAGGTGAAATGGGCTTTTAACCAGTAGTCAACCGTGGTGGCCGATTACTGAACATGTAACTAAATATAATACCCAATAGTCGGCCACATTAAAATTAATTAATACAAACACGCTTATTTAACTTTTGCACTGAAAAACATTAGTTTATTAAACTTTTTAATTGTACAGTCTTATAATTTTAGAAAATAATAAAAAATAAAGTAATACTAGTCTTTTAAAAATTTTGTCATCGGTTAACAAAAAAATAGCAAAAACGGTTATTTGACCGCAACCAAATAAAAAATGGCTGATTACTAATGCAATAAAAATACCCACAATTCTTTGCTGATGGCTTTTGGCGTATAAAGGATGGCTACATACAGGGGAATTCTAATATTTCATTTGAAACCAAAAATAAGCTATTCATAACGTATTTTATCTCAATGTGGTCGACTATTCGTGCTTTTACCCTATATATATATATTTTTTTTTTATATAAATCATAAGCTTTATTAATCCATTATTTAAATCTGAAGTCAAAGGTTAAATTAAAATACTCAGTATACTAACTCATCATTGTAACAAAGTAATACGAATATTGAAGCCTGTCTATTAACGTTTTGTGCCTCAAATTGTGAATGAAGAAATTGATCCACCTCAATAATTAACTTTTTAATGTCTGAAGATACATTAAAAAAATTAGATGACAATAATAATATGAAATTCAGATAAGTTTTTCATTACAACTGATTTAATAATTCGGCAGTTATTACAAAATAAGGGTGCTTCTCCAGTACAGGGGCCTCGGTAAGATAGAAAAAATGGCTTCAGCGAAAGAAAGAAATTTGGCAAGATATATTCTGGCAACTTTTTCATTGTTTCATATGCATAATCATTTGTTTTTTCCCAATATTTATACAATTTATTTAATAAAAGAAAAAAGCCATTTATCTATTTTTATGTGCAAAAAAAAGTAAATTTGATGCAAAAAACAATAATCTATGTATATAAATTCATTTATAAACAAGCCTAAAAATGTATCAGGTTTGTTTTCAATAGCTGTTTATATTATTCGGCAACAAATCTCACTTTTTGAAACCGAGTTGCGCCAAGCTTTTTTGCAAAAACGCCCAGGCCCGTATACTGGAAAAGTACATAAATAAGTAATAGTTTTAAATAGTTACAAGAATGATTAATAATATGATATGATACCTGGCGAAATATAATATAAAGAGAAAAAAGAAATGTTAATAGCGCCAGAACTTTAAATTTTAAAGCATACTAGTTTCGGGGACATTGAGGACAGTACGTTTAATGCTACCGAAAGTAGTATGTTTTAAAATTTAAAGTTCTGGAGGTATTAACGTTGTTTTTTCAATTTATATTATAGTTATAAGAATAATTAGATTAATTGATAAAAAAAGATGTTATGAATGCATCACAACAATTTATAAAAAACAATGTAAATAAATGCATTAAGAACCTATGTGTAAATGGAAAGGTTTTCGTAATTGCGATTTTTTCATGTAACATTTTTTAATAAGAAAAGAATTACACTTACGTAAATGTTTGAAAAAATATCCGCTTTAAAAAATATTTAGCTTCTACTGTTTCGTTGTGCTTTCAAACTGTGAGCGAGGAAATTATTTTGTATGAAAAGTAAAATCTACTTTTGTTAATAGATGGATTGAAAAAAAAAGTTACATTAAATTTTCTTTAATGATACTTAAAAGTATCCTTGAAAACAAACAGTTAATGAACGTCTGAATTAAAATATCCAAAATAATAATTAATGCATAATTTAGTTTATGAACCAAAGGCACATAAAGAGGTTAACATATGAAAAGTGTTATCGAATTAATTGCCAAAATATAATAAATATCCTGTCTTTTCAGTTTGTCCTTTTTTTTATTCGATAATTTAGAATTTATCTGTTAAGATAATATAATCTGTTTTATAAAGTACGATGCTGAGAATTAAAACTAGATATCGGCTGTGACAGTATTTACTTCCAAATATGCAATAATTCCAATATTTATTCCACAAATATAGAAAAAAATAACTTTTAAATTAAGTTTGTTTAAAACTTGTATTTGCTGAATTTTTTTACTTATTTTCTAGTACGTGATTGACATTTGATGTAACAATAAACATTCGTTTGCTACAAGTGACATTTACAGTAATATAAATAAACATAGGGCTATGTTAAAATATGAAAAACTAAGGGAGAAGGTTTTGGTTTACAACGAATG
The DNA here is from genome assembly GCA_963932465.1 of Maratus speciosus. NCBI lineage: Eukaryota > Metazoa > Arthropoda > Arachnida > Araneae > Salticidae > Maratus > Maratus speciosus. The sequence goes on along the minus strand of OZ010788.1, from coordinate 307,173,759 downwards.
ACGATTAATTGCCTAGACTTCATGAGTACATTATGCCTAGTGTTACCACTTATATTCCAAATAACAAATATTTTAGGCAAACAGCTGCGAACTTAAAAATGAAGCTAAATTAAAAATCCAGGAACATGGTTTCATTCTTTATTTTCTAATTGTAGCGGAATTTCCCCGCTGTTTAATCACCACTATGAATAAAATTTTGAATGCCTGCCAGAACAAGAAACTTCTGCTTTTAAATTTATAAGTTTTTTATTTTTTCAGGTGGAGAAAACTATCTGAAAACTAATTAACACAAACTGATTAGTTAGAATAATATATTTTCTATATTAAACGTATTTAATAAAACAAGTTATCGTTATTTTTATAGTTTTCCTTTATAAGAGAAAAATAATAGAATTCCGAGAAATCGCAAATTTTACAGAATTTTAACCAATATTACTCTGTTAAAAATCTGAATCAAAGAGTCTAGATTGTTTTTAAGGTATCTGATAATGTGAGGAGCAACTTTTTCAAAAAAAAAAGCTACTTAATTATAGTTTTAACTTATTTTTAGGAAGATTGTGACACAAAACCACGAACAAAAGCAAAAAATAGTCCATACATTGATTACTTTTTGGTAAATTGGGGAATTTATGGTAACATTTATAGTGAAACCTAGCCAAATACGGAAAACACTCTGCGGGAAATTCTATCGCATATACACGGGTGATCGGTTAACGAACTTAATCCGTTCCAAAACAATGTTCGCTAACCGAATTATTCGTTAACCGATCACAGATTTTGTATTTGATTTGTATGGGTATTCAATTAATTCGTTCTTAAAAACTGAATAATGTATAAAAAATAACATAAATTTTCCCTTTTATAATAGGGTTAATATACGTCTTGTTTAATATGGACAGATCGTACTTTGATGGCTTTGTCTGTGTCTTGGCGTGTTTTAAAAAAATAAATGACATGTCCTTTGGGAAAACTTTTAGGATTACATTCATTGACTAGGGCATTAAATCATATCAATTTGTCTCTTTCAAAAGCGTCTTAGTTCTCTAAAATATAATTTTTACTGCAGGGCCCGATAAAGCTCAAATGAGGCCTAGAGCCTGATAATAATTTATGAACTAATTTTAAATTAAAATAATTAATTTTCAATTAAAAATATTTCTTTAAAAATGTACACAAAATATGAAAATTAATGTTTCTAATCTGTTCATTCTAATTTGGGGGCCGTAAAATGTAGGACCCTAACCCAAATTAATTAGGTCATACGTATACAACTGTTAAAATGTTCTCTGACAATAGATGCATTTAAATACAGCTCTGTAAATATGAAACACAGCATTGCTTCTTCTTGGCTTTGTTTTCTGAGGTTTTCGTTAAGGAGCTACTTCAGTCACCTGGAAAGACTCACTCGCTAATGCTAATCCCATGGAAGAAATTTTTTAAGATTTGCATTAAAAAAAATTTAAATGATTTTTTTTTTTTTGCATTGGAGAGCTGAAATTGATCCCTAAACCTGCCCTTTTTTACTTTTTCGATTTTGTTTGCAGATTTTTTTCAAAAGCATGCTTTCACTTTCGAATCCGGCTCCGAAAATGAAAGTGTCCTAATTAAAAACATCTGTAAATAAGATCGAAAAAGTAAACTTGTACAAATTGATCTCAGCTAGCCAATGAAAAAAAGAATTGTTTAAAAATATTGAAATGCAAAAGAGATATCGTTAAAACTTTCTTCTATAGGATTAGCATTAGCAAATGGGTCTTATCAGGTGACTGAAGTAGCCTCTTAACCGAACATGTGTTCGTTATCCGAACATAAAAATCTCTCGCGAAAGTGTTCGTTAACCGATTTGTTCGTAAACCTAACAATTCGTTACCGATCACCCACAGTATATGCATTTTCTGTCTACGCGTAATTTGTAAGACAATGGTGAAGTTAAGGCTGTTCTCAAATCGAAAAGAGCAACTTTCTGACATAAGTTTTAATTTATTTTTGTTCGAAAATGCATGAAACTAGCTGGTGTTGTTGTTCAGAAACTATGTGATTGGGATTTTTTTCCATTTTTTTTTTTAAAACTGAATAGATATTTCAGAAAATAGTGTCAAAGTGGGCGTTTTGAACCGAATTTCCGCGCGAAGGAAGAAAGAGCACTCACGAGCGAGTGAAAAACGTGTTTGTCACGTGATCAAAATGGCTTATAACTTAATAGGTAATTGATTGATCAAAAAATGAAAAAAACAGTTCAATTCCAAATCGCTTCCATGGCGAAGCTTTCCAATTTTATACCTTTCCGTGAAAAAAGGAATTTGTAAATGTGTCAAAACGCTTTGCGCTTGTTGAGCAGAGCAGTTAAGAACAGCCTTAATAAACTAAAATCTAACATATATTATAATTTTTTCACGAGTTATGGCATATCGCATCTGTTTACATGCCAATTTTTTGAAAATTCATAGTCGTCATCCCACGAAAAAGCTAAAAAACGAAAGGAATTTATTCTGAAATTAGATGTTTAGTTCATTGCCTTCACAACAGTGTCAATAACTTGCAGTTATAGCTGCATTTCATAGTGACAATTCAATAACTTTTTGAGAAATCATGTTTTGCGTATGGACTTTTCGCTGAAAAGTGCATTTTCCATAACACGCATTTAAACTTTACATTTAAGTTTTACTAAAATTGTTTACAGTTATGTGCTTCTGAAATTTACTACATTTATAAACCACGGCCTTTTCTTTAGTTCTGAGCCCTTTTTTATTTCTAGAAGGCAGTTTTTATATAAAGTGTAAAAAAAAGTTTGACACTTCCGCTTTAATTCATAGCCATTAAGTAGTTTTAAATAATTATAACTTTATTTTCGGAATTATGGGGGTAACTCGGAATAGGTTATTGTATATATTTTTTCGTGGTTATGGTATATCTTCCTAGAACAGGAAACATCTGTCTTTTTTACAGCGTAACCACTTTTTATAACTTTATTACAAAATATTTTGCAGATCATATCTACAATGATCTTTAAATGTAGCATATAAAATTATCAAATATAGAAATACGAAGGAGTTTCTTGTATTTTTGTTTTAATTTTATTATGAGCTATTGATAATAATTTTAGGTATTTTGATGGTGTCGTAAAAACAGCGAGGCATTATAAAATGTTATTAAAATCGCTGGATTCACGCACGAAAGTAAAAATGTGGGATGGGAATAAATTTAGCAGGCTTCGCAAGAATCCCGCATTTAAATACCACCATTTTTTCGCAAATACAAATCTTCGCCTTATTTGATGACAGAAATTCTGCAATTAAATAAGGTGATGAATAATGTTAGAAATTTCTGGTACTAAAGGGTAGTAACCGTGCGAGCTCTGCGCATAATTTCCATCCCAGCATCAAAATAAGGAAAAATTTCTTTCAAATTCAAAGTATAGATTTTCTAAAATTACATACAAAAGTTTTGAAAAATGCAAATTATCAATTATTGGGATTGAGAGTTAATTGTTGCTAAAAACCGCTATTCTGAAAAACCAAATTAACATATACGTTATAGAGTATGTTGAACTACTGTTCGCTTTTTGATGCACATTTGAAGTGTATTCATAGTAAATGTAAAAAAAAGAAATAAACATATTTAACGAAAACTCTTTATAAAAAAGAATCTATATGGAATTCGAGATGCATAGTGTAAAAAAAGGTGGAGGAAGCGAGAAAAAAGAAATAAATAGACAATTCTGAGCATAATCTCACTCAACATAATGTTCATCGAATTATTAAAATCATTTCATTCAGATTATTATCATTCGATGATCATTCAGATTATGATGATAGAATTATTAAAAACGATGAGCATAATCTGATGCAATTTTCCATCATTTCAGCATAACCTCATTTTAATGTTATGCTCAACATAAGATGAAAATCTGTTCTTTCGTTGACAGATTTCAGTTTAGCACTTAAGTGCCGTATGGTTGATCTGATCTCATGTTTAATGTTATTTTAGCGTTAATCTTCCTTAATTAGGTGTATTAAAACATGGCCAAAAAAAACGTGATTTGTCGCAAAAAGGTTTTTTAAATCCTTTCATGGTATTCCTGTCCACTTTAAAGGACGTTGTAGTATAGCTGTGATGGTATCACTTGGAAATGGACACAGTTGTGGAATATTATCGAATACCGAAGAAAAGAAAGAAAGAAAATGCTTTTTTTTTTTCTCATAAGTCACTTCACATAATTGTAGTAAATAAATGTTCGTTGTTAAGATAAATTTTTAAAATATCATGCTTGAATATTATTTTAAAAGCCATGATTATCAGTAAAATGAGTTACAGCTTTCAAACTAATTTCATTTGAAAATACATTTTTTGCGTGATTTTTAAAAGTGAATGCATGAGCGATAAAAGCGAAAACGAAAGGGCAGGCCATTGTAACCATTGTTATGACATCGGCGTACCATCCTACTTTTTAGGAAATAATTATAATTAAATGAAGAACACATTTCTGATGATAGAAATAGACTTGTTGCCCATAAAAAATAAATAAAAATCGAAGGAATGGCAAACACGAGCATCTGTGAATGGCAATTAAATTCAAATCTTTCTCAAATAAGTTATCTGTTCAAATTTTATTTAATCTAAAAGAATTTTCAGGTGCATTCTTTTTAAATCTAACATTATGCAGCATTAAAAAATAATAAAAAAATTGTCTGCTGTATTAGCCCTTTACTATTTTTTTAGCACTCAAGGAATATTTTACGTAAGGTTTTAATGAAGTTCTATTTTTAACACTTTCCAGCATAGTTGAAAAGTGTTTATGAATTCGGTTTGTCTGTCCGCATGTCCGTGCTCTAACTCGTGTAAATATGGTCCGATTGCCATGAAATGGATATATGTTATTAGGTATCATTATGGCATGTTCGCTATTGAAAATGTCTAGCATTTACGGTTCATTTACAGGGACAATCAAAAGAATTTCATTGCATTATGGTCTATGGGGGAAAATCGTTTGCGGTGTATTTTAATAATATTACACTATTTTAAACATATTGAAATTAATATCAGATTGTAACGAAAGTTTCCCTCCGCAGCTAATACGGTCTGTGCAAACAATTTGCGTTGACGTGTTTGCTCATATTTTGTCAAACGATTTTTGGCATTTGAAAGGAAGAGACTTGCTTAATAACACTGTGTTGTGAAATTTATAAAACAAATATCGTTATCATTAAATACAAGGTATCTGAAATCGAATTATCACCCTACCAGATTAGAACCACCGTTTATTTCCAGTTTTGTAGCAAAAATTCAGCTACAGAATGTCACCGAATAAAGTGTACAGCTTTAGATACTAGTGTTGTATCCTATGACATCGTGAATGTTTCGCGGAATGGTGGTTATATATAAAATTACTGTTAATTATATATATTATAATTAGTATTGTGTAATGGCGATTTGGCGGAAAACTTTCGTTACAATCTAATATTTATGGCTGAAGTGCACTGCAAGGTTCTTAATATAGAGCATGGTGAGTGAAGAATTTATCGTTCATTTACAAGGACACCCAAACGAATTTGGCTACGAAAGAAATGAGCAATAATTGAAATATTGAAGCCTACGAAAAGTAATTGCTGCAAGTGTGTTTTCAGTTGTGGTATGCGTTTGCAAAGTTAATTATTTTTTAACCGTTAATTAGTGTGTATAAAGTCTGTAGATCATATACAGGACTGCACAAAAGTTTTCAACAACATCCGTTTATTGGCGGAAATTGCTGAATGGAAATTTTAAACTGTTCTATGCTTTTAAATGAACCAACTTTTAGCATACTACGTAGTATACATAAATATCAATAGATCATATACAGGCAGCACAAAAAATATTGTATAGTTTCCCGACTATTCATGGTAATGACAGAAATTGGGTTTTCGAATGCATTATGCGTTTTCCATATTGTTCATTTAAACATCATCTTTCACCTTCGCAAACTGGGAAGTTTTGTTACAGTATTCTGAATGTGTTGGAAAGTGTTTCACAATTTATGCCGTACGCATGATTTTTCGCTCTTATTCGTTTGAAATCGGGTGACAGATATTCTGCTGTATTTAAAACGAAAATGCAAATACAAAAAATCCCTGCCGGCCCGGCCTACAAACAGAGGTAGATTTGGAAGTTAAGTATATTAATTGCACCAACAAAAACCAAATCATGGTTACATATAAATCCACTTTAACAGTTTTATCCGGCTGCTTTTGACGAGTTTTTATTTCATTTTTATGTAATAGCTGGTTTTATCAGAATCATGTTAAGGCGGTATTAAAAAAAAATACTTTTCCATGCTCAACAACTCGAAATTTTCTGGCACATTTGCAGATTAATTTTTAATAGAAAAAATACGAAACTTGCTGACGTGATTTTTGAAAAGATTTATAAGCGACCTGTGTTTTTATTTTTCTTTTAATTAATTGAAACTTGATTAATAAACAATTATTTTCTCAGTAGGGCAATATTTTTCGTTTCTAACACAATCGCTTCGGGAAATTCTGTTCAAAATGCCCACTTTGACATCATTTTTTTTAAATATATTCTGCCTCTATCAAAAACTCGATCATTACGGTACATTATATAGTTTCTGAATAAGAGAATCTATCAATTGGACGCGTTTGAGAACAAAAATTAATTTAAAAATGAGTAAGAAAATAAGCAGTTTGGATTTGAATACATTCTTAATAAGATGGCTTTTTTCTTCAACCGCTATGTATTTTTAATTTGTTTTTGCTGTAAGAATTGGTCCTATCAAAAACTTGTCTATGTAAATGTTGAAGACAATATTAAGAAGATATATGATAAATTCATGGGGATTTTATATCTTGTGAATTGACGGAGTTGTAGAAATTTTTCTTCTTCACCCTCCTTTTTTTGTTTTCGTTTTTAATTTTTTTTTTTTTTTTTTTTTTTTGCAGTACGAATTGGTCCTATCAAAAACTTGTGAATACAAAAGTTGTAGATAATATTAAGGAGATGTATAATAAAATTAGTTAGATTTGATTTCTTGAGAATTGACGAAGTTATGAGTTTTTTTCTCCCAAAAACCCTATTTTTGCGCCCCTTGAGCCCATTTTTAATTTTATCAAAAATCTGTGATACATAAATTTTTGGTCCTATTTTGAGAAGTAATAAAAACTTTAAACTGATTTGATATGCACAAAAATTAAGAAGTTATGGGGTTTTTTCTGTTTTCACAAAACCTCTCCCTATTTCCATCCCCTTGGTCCGATTTTGCCCATTCACGAACTTGAACGAGATTTTATGCCCCTTGATTTTACGTATCAGTTTGGAAGAGATTTGTGCAGAATTCTGGAAGTTATCGTGTCCAGAAGAAAGTGATATATATATATATATATATATATAGAGAGAGAGAGAGAGAGAGAGAGAGAGAGAGAGAGAGAGAGAGAGAGAGATAGATAGATAGATAGATAGATAGATAGATAGATAGATAGATATAAAGTTTTTTACTGATGGTCGTTTTGGGCTCTAGGGGTCATGATCGATGTAGATCTGAAAAAAAATTTCAGAAATTCCAACATAGAAACGACGCCAATAGGTAGTATTTCATACGAAATGTACCTAAAATTATATTTTATAGGAAGGAGAAGCTCGAAAAATACACCTAAAAAAGTTTTAATATTTCAAATACATTTTCAACTTTCTACTGCAGTCAAACCAGTTTGAAAAAGTAATTTTTAAAATTTTCAACGAATATTCATAGTTTTGAAAATTTCTCAGATTGATTTTTGCTTTTAATGCAGAATAACAGTAAGTTCAGAACTTAAAAATACTATTTGTCGAATCAAATGAACAATTTTAATTTCCGCAAAATATGTTTTTATTTTATTCATTAATAAGATAACATTTCAACTTAAAAAAAAATCAGTAATATTTTTTGGGAGTTCTTGAAATGTTTCATCTACATCTGCCCTGCTGTAACAAGCAAGACAAAATAAACTACAAATTTCATCTTTTTTTTTTTTTTTTGTATAATAATGATAATAATAATAATAAATTTAAAATGTTCTATAACATTTAAGCAGCATACGCATTATTATGCATTGTTAAAATTTTGTGCTGGGTTGAACCAACTTTTGGTGTAAAATATCTGCAACAATAAGATGTTGAAAGCTTGTTCTGGCGTTTGGCATTTCAGTTTAATCAAGATTTTGCATAGGTTCAGCAATGAACTACCAAAACTGTATTATACTAACATAATATAGACTAACTACAAAATGTACTATAACATATACCTATTAAATATACTATAATATGTACTAACTATTAAATATACTATAATATATACTAACTATCTATAATTTATTATAATATGTGACACTATAATTATAGATAATATGATTAACTATACTATATACTAACTATACTATATTTTACAATAAAATATTAGACTATGAGTGGGTAAAATGTTGAACTGTAAGTAAAGCACAGAACAGAACCACAAAGTTGATACGTTTTCTTTCACAAACAAGGACTGTTCAGATCGGGACTTCTGTTTGAATTGGAATCCAACACACTTTGAGTATTAATTGAGAATGATCAAGATTCGAATTCGATATCTCTTGATTTGTAGTCAGCATTCCAGCGACTAGGTAGCTGAATCTAAAGCTGAGTACTCGGAATTCGTAAAATATTCGTTATGATTGGCTGTTGAATAGCTCATTCTTTTGGTCAATTTTAATTATCTTTCGAGGTTTAAATATGGGGAAGAGTTTTTGAATGTTAATAAGAACGATATTTTGGTTCTTCTAATAATTTTATATCATAGAATAGTTCAGATTTGAACTAAAAGTTTTACCATTTTTGATGTGCGATTAATTAAATATGATATTTATAACAAATCAGCCATCATGTATAATCGTAAAGATTTTCCAACCAAACAGTTATTTTTAAAAGGAATAATTCAAAAAATTTACTGAAAATAATTTAACTAAAAGTTATTATTACCCGTTTAATGGTTCATAATTAACCATTATTTTCTTTTTAATTCGGAAAAGGCAAACAATTTTGTAAAACATTCGAACGTTTCTCTGCCTATGTAAAGGAAAGGTTATATTTAGGTTTCTATTTTTTTCTTTGAAGACTCGTGTCTTTGGCAGGAAATGTCAAAACATCTCGGAAAACTTTCATGATGCTAGTGAAAATATTATCCCATTAGTCAACTACGGTAGACAATTTTTTTTATGATTTTCAGAAAAATACATTTTTCCCTTAGAGTAATATGCGATAATACCTATTATATAACAAGATATAAATATTTACAAACTTCATAAAAAATGTACTTCCGCAGAAAAGAACGCTGCACGTGATCGCACAGAATAATTCTTATCTGAACTCGTATCTCAGTTGCCATTCTAGGTTTTATAAGCATTTATACCTCTTGTAAAATATTTAAAAACTGCGAAATTTATCAAATTTTGAAATAGATTAAACAGTTTAAGATCATTCGGATTTAAATGTAATTATTCAACTTTTATCGATAAATATTCATGTTTAATTTATGTACAAGAAAAAATATTATGTTTCAAATAATGAAAGAAAAATATATGTTTCAAATAATATGAAGCAAATAAAGCAAAAATAAAATACTTAATATACCTTTACAGGAAAAGGTGAAAAGTAAGAACCAGTTAAACAGTTTAAGATCATTCGGATTTAAATGTAATTATTCAACTTTTATCGATAAATATTCATGTTTAATTTATGTACAAGAAAAAATATTACGTTTCAAATAATGAAAGAAAAATATATGTTTCAAATAATATGAAGAAAATAAAGCAAAAATAAAATACTTAATATACCTTTACAGGAAAAAGTGAAAAGTAAGAACCAGTTAAACAGTTTAAGATCATTCGGATTTAAATGTAATTATTCAACTTTTATCGATAAATATTCATGTTTAATTTATGTACAAGAGAAAATATTATGTTTCAAATAATGAAAGAAAAATATATGTTTCAAATAATATGAAGAAAATAAAGCAAAAATAAAATACTTAATATACCTTTACAGGAAAAGGTGAAAAGTAAGAACCAGTTAAACAGTTTAAGATCATTCGGATTTAAATGTAATTATTCAACTTTTATCGATAAATATTCATGTTTAATTTATGTACAAGAAAAAATATTATGTTTCAAATAATGAAAGAAAAATATATGTTTCAAATAATATGAAGAAAATAAAGCAAAAATAAAATACTTAAAATACCTTTACAGGAAAAGGTGAAAAGTAAGAACCAATTTTCTTATGCCGCTTCAATTTTTTTCTGCTTCATTTTTAATTAATTATAGTAGCATGAGATAATGTCTCATAAAATTCTTCCTATCATACAAAAATTACTACAACTAAATTCTTTAGAAAGTATGCACATAAAAATACTAAAACCTTTAGAAAATCTTTTCCATAAAACTAGCCTGTAAATAATTTTAGATGTATAATTAATTATGGTGTTTCTATAGCATAAATCATTTTGTATAAATATGCTCTTGTACTCTTTAACTTTCATACATGTTTGTAAGTATGCACCTACGTATGTACGTGTATGTGTATACATGCATGTACCGATGAATATATGCATGCATATACCTATGGATGTATGTTCGTATGCATGCATGTACCTAGGTATGTATGCATGTATGTTTAAAAAGTACGATACATCTGAAAATACAATATAACCGAAAAATTTAAAATTTAAGAGAGGTCATAATGCATTAAAATTAAAGATAGAAAATTACATTTTTTGCAATTTAAATACATGTTTTAAGGCTGTTCGAAAAAAAAAATACCCACTGAATAATACGAAATTTTCTGCGTCATTCACAGGGTCATGTTTATATATAAAAGAAAGACTTTTGCAGGTACTACTATCAATGTGATCTGGAATCGAGGAGCATTTTCCGCTTTTTGATAATATACATATTGAGTTATAATTCATTATTCCCCGATGGATTCTTGGAACTAATGTGCCTTAAAAATCAGCTTAAAACATCAATTTTGACATTATTTTCTAGAAGATTTTCTGCCTTACAGAAAAAGAAAAGCGATAAACGCTATTTCATTTCTTATTATTTTGATAAAGATTCATGCCAATTTCCCGCATTAAAGGATAAAAATGACTTTGTGAATGTATCAGAACGTAGTTAGTTTAGATTTGAGAATAGCATTTGGCACCAAATATTATTCGCTCACATTATATTTACGGGGCTAAAGGGAGGACGTTATTCAGAACAAGCAAAATACACTCTTTCTTTAATAAAGTACTTCACATTTTTTTCATGTGTCTTACGTATAATAAAGACAATATTTTAATATTCGATCTGTGCGAATAACCTGAAACAATGACTACAATGTTATTTCTAAATAAAAAAAAACAATTTGATGTCATTTTTAAAATTTGGAAATATATTTTATGAGAAAAATTTTAAAAGTCAAGAACAAAAATTTACAAGCTTAATAATTTTTAATCTGAGAATTTCAATCATTTCTTTACTTTTTAAATAATGTTTCATATTTTAATATAAATATTTTTTCTTTGACTAAATTGCACACGCTCTTTTATGATGTCAAAGTAACTTTTATTAAAAAAGCAATTTGTATTTTCTGTGCTACTTTTCTTAAAATTCGTTTGCTAATCCCGGAAAACTTTTTTTAACCAAAACTTTTCCCCAGTGTTCTAACAATAAACACACGTACGCATGTTTAGAATAAAACATTAAACGTTGTTCCCGAACTTCCATTTTCGCTTCCTGATTTTTTTTTCCATTATTTAATTACACCACATTGTATATCGAATGACTCTGCTAAAAACTCAATCAACGGCAATTACGCCCACAAACTTATTTAGTAAAATTGGTGAAGGAAAAGCGCAATTTTCTTTAATAAGGTCGAATAATATTTCCTCCCATAAATATGTTTGGGAATGGTGGTATCTAATTATAGAACAGTTTAAGAAATTCTGCTTTATCTATATTATCATTAGTAGATATCTTTTTTTTTAACACAGATGATAAATTCAGTTTCTCCAAAGAAATAAAATTGAGCCCTTTAGAAAAGCATATTAGAATTTTATGCAAAAAATAGTACTACAAAATACATAACAAAATAAAGGAGGATCTCGGACATAAAGACACATACATGTTGCCCAAAACATTTTACTCAATTTTAAAAGTTATAATAAAGAACCATAACATAACAATATCGATTGCATCCTAGTTTTCCATCGTATGTTTTAGTGAAGTATGATATTTTATTTTATGTTCCAATATGAGATTTACGTTTCAAACATTTTAATTAGATTATAATATTAAACAAACTGGTGCGATACAATAAAGACAAAAAAAAAGTCTTAATAACACTATAAAATTAAGAAATGCACTAGGCATTTCGAATGAACATTGTCATTCTTCCCAAGTCGCAAAGAAGTGTAGTAACACGTCTTCTTTGCGCCTGAAGAAGAAAGACAAAGTTCTTTCAAAAGGCCTAGCGCATTTCATAATTTTATGGTGTTACTAAGATTTTTTTTTTTTTTTTGCCTATATTTTAATTTGATTTCTGACATCTATTCAATATAATCAGCATGTTGTACTTTTAGAGTAAAACAAATATTAAAATACAAAGTTATATTTACTTTAATAAGATTCATATATTCAACTATAGCACAGCCAGTCCATGTAACATCGCTGCGGCATCAAGACATATTACAAGTGTCATACTCAAAATTTCTCGCTCAAATTTTAATATTTTTGAATGATTTGTTTTTGCATAGGATAGCTGAGGATGATCTGGAACCGGGCGAGTTTTTACTTTTTCAATTTTGGTTTCAGATTTTTTTTTTTATTTTAATTACTTCCGGAACCGGTTCTGAAATTGAAACTATCACAGTATATAAAAAAAAAACTGTAACCAAAATCGAAAAAGTAAAAACTAGCCCGATTGTAGATTGTCTTCAGCTATCCTGTGCAAAAAAATCATTCAAAAATATTAAAATCCTAGCGAGAAATTTGAAAATAACTCCCCCATAGACTTAACATTAGAGTTTTTCTTTCTTCTTGTGACTGAATTGGGCTCTTAAGGATCGTCTACTGACCGTTTTTTAGTGTCTCCACTAAGAAGTTACTATGTAGTCACCAAGACTGATTTTCCAGTTGTATGCACTCTTTACAAAATATGACACATCCACTTCACAATGGTTCATTTTTCACGTCACGTGATGGCAATTTAGGCAGTAAGATTTATATTTGGCTTACGGTGATATTAGGGGTAACATATAAAGAGAAAATGTTTATACGAACTGATTACTGATGCAAAAGAAACGTATAAATTTGAAATAATCTATTTACAGACGTTAGTTGCCATTTTATCGACGGATTGCGCTGTAATTTTTTTCACATAATGTAAATTACTGATAATTTTGTATTTTAATGCTTTTTTAGGGATAACTCGTATAGAATCACTTAAAGAACATCAGACATAAACAAAACTTTAAATACTGGAAAGTTAATTAAAAAACTGTCAGTGTGGGAGTCCTAAGAGAGTGCCTTTCAAGCAAAGGGAGTAAAATACTGGATACCGGTATTTAAAGATATACACTCAAGAAGGACATGAATAAGAAAAATCTAGCTTTTATAGTTATGGTTACAGTGACAAAATTTTGAATATTTCAAATAGCAACATCCAATTTTTCATTGCAAACTGAACTTCATAATGAAAACCCTTAAATGGATTTGAAACGATACCTGCGATACAATAAAAAACAATAAAAACTGCGACTTAAGACAAAGATAAAGAACATCGGGTACAACCATTTCATCCTAATTTCAAAAGTGATTAATTTACACGCTTTAAATTTTATATGATTGTGTATTTCATGTATGTTATGAACCTACACCTATTTCTATGTGGGTATATATTTTTTTCTTAATTTCCATTTAACTTTTTTCAGAATCCTTGCCTTTAATGTTATAATTAACTTTAAAAAAATTCTACCGTAAAATGGATTATTATTTTATATGGAAATTTAAGTGGTACATATTAAGAAAGTATATATTTAATATTAAGTTTATATTTAATATTAAGTTTTTTTTTATAATCTATTTATGGTATGTATTTATTAGCTTTTTTTTAACAGATGCACGTGAAATGTGACGTGGAAAAATCCTTAATTAGTTATTAATAACTAAAGTTAATTCTGTTTGTATTTCATTAAATCTTTGTATAGGTATAGATTAATAAGCAGTTGTACAATTTAATTTAAAAAAACGTTTAGCTTGTTCGAATATTTTCAGATCCATAAAACTGAATTTTCATGTAAAATCATGTAATATCGAGTAGCTCAATGTGGTCTCTCCTCTTAAGTTGAACTGGTTAAAAGATATTTTATGGGGGGAAAGGGGGGACGGCCATTATTATTTAATTGTATTCGACATTAAGCAGGAAATCACATTTATAATGCAAATTAAGTAGTTGTTGTTGTTGTTTCAAATTGCATCCCTTCATACCAAATTAATTGAAGTGCACTTTTTGACATAATTTGCTCTTTAAAATTTTTAAACAAACGCATTCAAGTCTACATGTAATTTTCCATGGCTAAATACTGGTTTTTTAATAATTTCAAGACTATAGAAGATCTTTCTACGACAGAAAACAAGATTGTTACATGCAGTAAAAAAAGGAAGTTTTGCATTTTATATTTAAAGAAGATTTTTATAATTTTTTTTAAAGCTTAGGACGAAATGAAACTAAAAATTGGATAATGGATGTGAAATGATGATGTTTTGTATTAGTTTAATTTCAGTCATTTCACGATTCATTTATTCATAACTGAACGAAAAACTGTTTTTAAGGAAACAAAATATTTCAATTAAACTGAACTGAAACAAAAGATATTACAATTTAAAACCAAGGTTTTTTTTTTTTACAGTAAGCTATGCTTTTTGCATATTTATATATATATTTTTTTTCATTTAAATTATTATTAATTTAAGTTCATCAAATTATTTTCCGAAACTAAATTTCCTTCGTTTCTATTCCTTGATCACATATTAGAAATTTAAATTTCAAATAAAGCACAAAATCAAAAATAAAGTGCAAATTTGCATATTTCTTATTAATGCTTTTGCAGTTCATATTTTAATTATTATTTGATTAAATCCATTAAGATTTTTTTCAAAACTAATCTTCTTCCATCTTTCTTTACATAACACATATTAAACATCTAAATTTCAAATTTCATTGCTTAAGAATAAGGGTCATCTAGGTAAGGAAGCCTACAAAACAGCTTAAGCACTCACAAGTCCCACCCATTGCTTAAAAATAAAGGGCGTTATTGTCAATAAGAAAGAAAATAACAATTTGATAATTTGAAAGGAGGATATTTCGTATTAGTTTAATTGTAATTTTTTGCCAATTCATTTATTCAGAACCTAATCGAAAACAGTCTTAAAGGCAACAAAATCCGGAACCGGAACGAAATATCTTTTTTATTATTATTATTGAACCGGATAGAATATTATTATGGCCTATAAAAAAATAAGTGAAAATATTTTATTTAATTTGATAATGAGAGGCAAATTTGATTATTTATTATTTTTTTTTTCATTTTACATTTCAATTATTATTATTATTATTTTAAGTCTATCAAAATACTTTCCTAAACTAAACTTCGTACACATTTTTTCTCGCATCCATACATTAGAAATCGAAAATTCAAATTTCTTTGTTTAAAACAAAGTGCAACTTTGCTTATTTATTTATCTTCTCGATTTACTAATAAAAATCTAAATTTCAAATTTTATTATTTTAAACAAAGTGTAATTTTGAATATTTATTATTAATATTTTTACACTTTACATTTTAAATGTTATTACTTTATGTTCAACAAGACTTTTTTCCAGAAGAAATTTTTTTTTCACTTTATTCCTCGGATCATATGATAAAAATATACATTTAAAATCAAAGTACATTACCGTCAACCAGAAACCATTTTCTCCATGAATAACAATATTTGGAAACAAAATAGATTCACTTACCTAAAAAGAGAAAAATAGATATTGTAAGTTTCTATTGTATAACGTAAGATATTGAAATAGAAAATTCAAAAACATATATATTTTTTTAAGTAGCGAACACTTTCTAATAAACAACATTTACGGAAAATATCATAATCAACAAAGTATACAGTTTATAAACGCTTCATAAGTATCCACAGATATAAATATAAAATTCTATATTTTAATGCAACAGAATATTTTTGTAAAAGCATGTTATTTTGCTTCTTATTATTCTTGTTCTATTCTTTTATTTTTACTTTATCATTTTCAAGGCTTTCTGTCTAACGCATTTCGAATCCTCCATCTAAACCAGTTCTGTAACTAATTTCGAGCTTCAACATCTTCTATCTCCCTCTCGTCAGTCACAGGTAATATTTTCACAAAGACAGAAAGATTGGAAAGATACAAGCCCGAAACTTTATCTGCTATTTAACCCTTTATCTACTGACGGCACTTATAAGTACCATTAAAATAACTTGTTATAAAATTCCTTTAATACATCGATTAGTTGTAAAACAGTTTGGAATGAGTTATAGATACATTACTTTATCTTGTTCCAAAAGCATTATTGGTTACAGGAAACAAAAATATGTTTAAAAGGATGATTTCTTTTGCCTTTGCATCTTTTCAGCTTTCTTGGCTTTTGGAGGGGGGGGGGGGGATTTTCCAATTCGGAAATATTTCTATATTTTTATTGTAAGAACTTTATATTTATACATTTCCTTATTCTACAAAATATTAAGAAAAATATTTACAATAAAAGATTTGAGTTGGGTTATAAATATTGCACAAAATCCCTATAAATTCAAATTTAATTAATCCTTCTAAATCCTTCAATACTTCTAAAATCCTTCTAAAATTTATCAAATGATTATGTAAATCTTCTAATGTAGTTTCAGAAATTCACGAAAAATGCTTGAATTCATAATTCAGTTCGTAAAGGGTTAAATCAAAGTTCATATTTTGAAGCACGATCGACTTTAAATTTCAGTTCTAAATAAATTATAAAAACGCATATTAAATTCACATGAAACAATTTTTAAGGGAAAAAAGGAAAGCGAATTCAAGTGACTGATTATTAATTCACGACTTGATTAAAATTGTGCATATTTGAAAAGTGGATTTTAAGGTGGTACGGTCATTGTTTGCATATGCGATATGAATTCTAAAACGGAAAGAAACATTGGATTTTGTGTACATTTCCGAACTGCTTAGCAAAGATAATGCAACAAAATGTTTTCCAATAAATACCACCACTTTGTGAAAACTTGTGGCTATTTAAACATTACACATGAAAATAATTTCCAGATTTCCGAATCACAGAACTCTGTTAATATTTTCATGCAGTATTTTTACTTACGGAATACTATCTAATTAATATAAGACAAATGAAGTTAAATACAAATATTTTCATGTAGCAATGTATCATAAATATCACAATGGCAGGATATACTATTATCTTTAATTAAATAAATCTAAAATGTAATTGGACGTTTCTTTTATTTTAATAATGCAATTGTTAGTTAAAAGTTTAAAACACATATTACAAACATAAAATCGTTTCGCTTTTTAAATTAACCCAGTTCAAAGTTTATTATAAATCAAACTATAATAGAATCACGAAAAAAGTATATGAAATGGTACAAAATAAAACATTAAACGTATTAGATAAAGAAAATTTTTTTTTCAACTTAGCGCCTTATTCAACAAATAGACTCTTCTGAAGTAACGTGACCCATAATCCAAGTCACCAAAGATGGATGATAACGCTGTCATGGCATTAAAACCAGGGGTTGCGGAGTTGGAGTCGGAGTCGGTGTCAGTCCCATTTTTGAGAGAAAGAATCGGAGTCGGAGTCGCCCATTTTACACGCAGGGCTGCATTGTCGGAGTCGAAGTCAGGCCAATTTTTGAGCGAAAAAGTCGGAGTCGGAGTCGTCCATTTTCCCACCGACTCCGCAGCCCTGATTAAAACTATGCAAATGCTCATGTTTTACGTTATTTTCAAGAAAAATGCGCTTAGCAGATTCGATGTATATCTTCAATTTTAAATAGAGACTGAAACCGATTTGGGTGCGTTCGGATAAACATGGCGCAATGGCATTAGATGGCAATGTCACCATTGTGTTGCTGCAATATACGTGGTACTCTCGCTGTTCTTTCTTTCTTGTCTTACTGTTTCAAACCCATTTATGGTTTTTCACTGCACTGACCATTTTGGATGAAAAAATGAGTGTTAATATTTAAAATTTGAGACCATAATTGTGAGAGTTAGACGTTTAATGAAAGCTAGTTCTACACTTAATTCTGAAGTGTAAACCTTGAAACACCTGGATTCAGTATTCCATCCCATTTTCTTGAACAGTATGGTCGCTTGATACTCATTTAATGGCAAAGTATTTATCTTACACCTTTGTAGTCATAAAAATTTAACAATTCGTTGGATGATGTTCATACATTGTTTTTTTTTTTTTTACTCTAATTTGCCTTTATTGTGGAGTTGTGGGATACTTTAAAATTAGTAGCAATGTGCAGTGTAAATAGTAAGATGGCATGTTTTAGTAAACTATTTTTGTTTAAAAATTAAAAAATATAATAAGAGTGAAAATTATTGCTATATCTCAATTACAGATGCAAAAATTCTTTTAACACAAACGTCCCTCTACTTGTTTCTTGCCCCTTTCGCTTTAAATACTTTAAAAATAAAAACATCTTTTAAAAAAAGAGCAATATGGTTTTATTTTAACCTAAACTTAAAGATTCAATAGTGAAATCGGAATTATGTAAAAATAGTTGTGTTTAACTTTGTATAATATTGACAACTTTAATAAAAAAGGAAAAGAATTTTAGAGAAAAATTCGTGTTGTGTTTTTTAATACAGTTAATCTACAATAAAATATAATCTACATGAAAAAAAGTTAATGTTAGCTTTATTTATGCAAGAACATAGAAAATATTTCTAAGGAAAAAAAGATAAAAAGAAAATATTCTGTATTACAAATCGTCCATAGTAAGTTCTGAATAATTTAGAATTTACCATGCATATGCATTTATGCATACTTGTTTATTATCTGGCGCTTGCAAGAATATTTTACTGATTTTTTTTAGGCATACAAAAACAGTTAAGTAAATGAAAGCTACTCCATATTTTAGTATTCAATTCATACAAAAACAAGCAACTGATAAAATATTGCTCTTAGTGGTGCAGTTTCTTGTTTTTACCGGGTTTTTTTTTTTTTCTTTTTTTTTTTTTTTTTAATATTAAGGATTTTAATTTTTAATTACAGTAGAAGATCTTTATAACACAAGTTTTTATAATGCAATTCTCTATATAATGCACAACTTCTCAGACGTAGGCAATAAATTTTGCAGTTTAGAAGTACCCGCATTCCTACATTGTAAAAAATTGCTACGCTCTAGAGGTCTAAAATTTGATACATTAGTTCAACTTTTTCTCATCAATTTAGAGGGGGGGGGATATTATTATTGCAATAAAAAAAATAAGTAATATAAAGAATGATTTGGTCAAGGTATATTTGGAATACGTTAATAAAGTAAATTTAACTATGTGTGAAATAATCTTTATTATGCAAAAATTTATAATCCTCACAACTCCCGGTCCCAAAGAATGCAATATTTTTTATTTTTAATTACAGTAGAAGATCTTTATAACACAATTTTATATAATGCAATTCTCTATATAGTGCATAACTGCTCTGCATACCCACATTGTAAAAAATTGCTACGCTCTAGAGGACTAAAATTTGATACATTAGTTTCCACTTTTTCTCCTTAATATAGAGGGTAAAAAATACTATTATTACAATAAAAAAATTAAATAAATACTATAAAGAATGATTTGGTCAAGGCATATTTGGTATATGTTTATAAAGTAAATTTAACAATGTGTGAAATGATTTTTATTATACAAAAATTTATAATCCTCTCAACTCCTAGTCCCTAAGAATGCAACATAAAGATACTCATCTGTATTTTTATATGTTTTAGACATATTTGGCCATATTTGCAAGGCAAGTTCAGTGATGTGTGAAATGTGATCTATACAATGCAAAATTTTATAACGCAAAACCTTGCGGGTTTTTTTTTATCATTAAAAAAATTTTCTACTGTATAAAATAAAAGGCCGAAAACTAGTTATATTTTTTCGATGATTGCAAACACAAATCATCAAAATTGTTGCATCAAATGGCGTATTTTGTCTTAAAAAATGCTCGAAATTACCATTAGAATTTTTTTTTTTCAAATTCGTGCTCTTTACAAACCCATCCCATGTTTCAAATTTTTAAAGAAAGAAAAATATTTGATATAAAAATTATGATCTCTGACTGTCAAAATTCTGACAGCTATTTCTTTAAGAAAAAATAATATATATCATTTGTTTTTAGACAACTTAAAAATAAAAATGCCATTAAGAAAAGAGAGAAACGTGATTTATTATTGTAATGTCTGAACTTTGAAATTTGTTATTGGATGTAGAATAATGAGAAACTAAATTTCATTGAATTTTGTTACTCAATAATCTGGAGAGTGGAGATACAAAAATAAGAAACTACAGTAAAACCTCCCTAAAGCGACCACGTTCCGTTCCAATAAAAATTGGTTTCCCCGAGAGGTGGTCTCTTAATGGAGGTCATGTTTAAATCTAGATTTTAATTGTTGAAAAAAGGTAACAATAAATGTTACTAAAATTTATTTTTCACATTAGGAAAAAATATGAAAATTTAAGTATCAAAACAAAAGTTAATTTTACATAAGTTAATTACTGCAGAGTTTAAAAAATGAATACATTGACGTTTGCTTTGATTTTAGGATTTTATCTTTTATAACTTTTATTTCGAAGTTCAGTAAATAAATGCAATTTTTTATTTTGGACGAGAACAAATAGTGACGATTTCATTATTTTATCTATTTCTTTAAGAGTTTCCTGACAGAATAGGTTAGGAGAGTTTATTGACCATCATTCTTAATTTGTCATCAGAGTTAAATTCATTGCCTAAAAAGGCACAAAGGGGTTTAAACAGTTAAAAGTTACCGGAATAAAAAAAAATTCTAAACTTAATTCAGAAGTTTGATGAATAACACGCTCTTGGAAGTTATTTTTCTAATAAAACCTTCTTCAAGCGACCAGGAAAAAACGGAATTTGTTTCGTTTTCAAAGAAATTGGTCGCTCATGGAGGGAGTTCAACTCGGATGGTCTCTGAATAGAGATAAAATTAGCCTATAGGAATTGAGCCTGTGGGAATATATTTCGTTCCATGAAAAAATTTTAGTTCAGGGAGGTGGTCGCACAGGGAGGTTTCACTGTATGTATATGTTATCGATCCGTCAGAGGAGCTTCATAATCACAATTCATAGTAAAGATACGTTATTTCATCAAATATTGTCGGAATAAGGTTTTACATATGTATACTATCTATCTATAATAATAAGGAAAGAAGTTTGTGTGTGAGTGTGTCGACGGTGTTCTGAAGAGATCGCTGCACGTAGAGCTACAAAATTTGGGGAAAAGGTACGTCTATATATGAAGTTCTTCATTCTCGAAGCCCGATTTTCGATTTTTTTATTAGATTTTTTTAATTTAATTTTTTATGCGATTTTAAGGGCTTTTTTAAGTTTTGGCGTGATTTTTCCACATTAGTGAAAAGAATACGGTTTCTTTCTTTTAACCCAATATTAGTAAATTTTGTTGTCTTTTCAAAAAAGTTTATTCGGAATTTGTACAGCGATTTTTTAATTTTTAGCGAATTTGTTATACGATTATTGAACAGCATTTAATGCATCTCCATACCTATAACGGGTTTACCATAGGGGGGGGGGGGGGCACAGTTCTGTCGCAAAATGCCGCCAAGTTTGTCGCCAGCTTGGCGATATATCACCAAATTTTGCGAAAATATTAGTCGCCAACTTGGCGATATCTCTAATATTTCGCCATATTCCCACAGACTTCCATCGTAAAACAATAGGGATACTTTCTTACAGAAAATCAACAAATTGAGATATTTTAATGCAACAAAAACTGATATTAATTTAAGGGATTATATTAATCATATTTAAGGGAATCCAAGTAAATTAAATTATGAATAAAAGTAACATGATACAATACTTAGCATGCTTTCCCAAACATAAACTTTAAGAGGCCAAAGGAATTAGATTTGAAACTTTTATCCAATTATAGTTAATTTTGACTTTCGTGATTTTTGAACTTTTTGTGATTTTTAATGCAAAATTTTTACGTTTCTTCGCGATCTGCTGCAATTTTTTGACATTCCATTTTTGACCTAAAGTACATTCTGCCCTCATTTCAATACAGTTTATTCGGATTTCGTATAGCAATTTTCGAATTTTTCGGGAATTTTGTATGTGATTTTTAGTGTATTTCCTACCATTTTTCCACATTAGTGAAAGGAATCAACTATCAATCTTCGAACACAATATATAATTTTTTTCTCTTTTCGAAATTTGTGCAGCGATTTAAAAATTTTTTGCGATATCTTATTGTGATTTTCAGAGCTTTTTCGCAATTCGTGCTTATTTTTGACGTACCCGGGCAATGCCGGGCAAGTTAGCTAGTAAGTAATAAAACTTTTTATAAGTAATATAATTATCAAATCAGAAGATAATCGTCACCATATTATTTAACTAATAATAAGAATAAGAATTCAATAGAAAAATATATCCGATATTGCTAAATGTTCTGATTAAAATATATATATACATATATATATATATATATATATATATATATATATATATATAGAGAGAGAGAGAGAGTGTGACTACAAAAGTTTTGCCCTCCCTCCCATCACCCATTAACTTCAGTACAGCGATAGCTATAACAGTTGTGATGAAAAATTATGCCTTTAAGTATGCTATAAATCTTGATAGCAATACTTTTTCAATAAATAAAAATAATAGCTATTAAAAAAGGGCGGAAAAAAGAATAACATATTTAAAAGAAGTGAAATCTTCTTCATCAGTCTGTAGCGTTTAAAACTCTTGTATGAGTAAAAGATATTTTGCTTCGTTCTCTTGTAATGGGCACACTTACTTGATGAAAACGAAATCTCCACTCTGAAATGTGCCATATTTCATGCAGTTTTATCGATTTTCGCACTTTATAAAGTGCGTTTTGTCCCGATATTTCATATTTTATTTCGCTATTATTCACAAAGATTTCTACCTTAAAGATAACAAAAAAAAAAATGAATTGTAAACATTTCCAGAATTTTTAAAAACGACTAGAAGAAGCATTTCTTTCCTAAGTCCTCAAATATTCGTACAGTACAGATTGCTGTCCATAATTCTTGGGGTATCTCTTGGAAAAAATATTTAAAAGTGTACATATTTATACCATAAAAAATATACGAAACATTTTTTAAAACATGTTTCCTAAAAAATATATTTTTTGCTCTCCGTCTAAGAAGGCGACAAAAAGATAAATAAATAGATACAGAAAGTTTTATCAGCAGATATTTTCAGATTCTATTTTCGTACTATTCAAATAGAATCAAGGACACGTTACCCTTCTAATATGTATTTCGGGGTACATGCATTTCTGCAGTGACCACAAATGATAAATGGATGAAAATAAGATCAGAGCACTCTTGAAAAATTTTATGGTCAAGAATCGTTTAAACATTCATTACTTTTACGATGCTGCCAAATCATGAGTTCTCTTATCGAACCTCACTTTGATATCAAAATACATTATATTTACCACCTGCTGGAAGTGATAAGCATGTTACTCTAGGAAGTTCCGCTATATTTATCATACATTGTAGCAGAGGAGGTGTTAGGATCTAAACTAGGACTTTTGAGTGAACAAATAACTAAAATTTTTCATTTATATATTGAGTATTTGAAAGTATGTTGTAATTTGTTTTATTTATTTACTTTTTAAAGCGTTTCAGAAGCAGTAATTTTCAAATATAGATAAAAGTTTTACGACGCAGTATATTTTTCTAATTTTAACAATGACCGAAACGCGTCTTTGAACGCTTTGTAATTTTTTCTTTTAAAGAAATTTTTGATATGAAATATATATTTATAATTTATAAAAAAGATATCTAAAAATAAATAACAAGTCAATTTTCGTTTTTGCATACCAAGTATTTTATGACCTATTTTGAACGCTTAAAAATAAAGTAATATTTTCTCGATTTTAAATTGAATGGAAAATAAATGCAGTGTAGAACTTGAAATTTAGCTTTTATTTATTAAAATTTACTTCCTTATTTAGTAAATATATATATACAGAGGTGTGAAAAGTATTAGAATAATTGTGAAATTTACAGTAAAATCTTGTTATATTAAAGAAATAATGCATTATTTAAAAAATATTGATACATTTAACATTTAGTGTGCATCCCCTTGTTTTTTTTATTAAAGTTTCGATACGTCTTGGCATACTTCGTGTGAGTTTTTGTTTTTGGCAATTAATTTGTGTTTCGTTGTCATGATGCCAAATTTGGATGCGTCTTTTTATCAAACCATTCTTGTTTCTGATGTTGAATTTCTTTAATTTTTAATTAAAGAAAACACTTCCATGGCCTGGAAGCAGTCCATATATGAACCCCATAGAGAAGTTTGGTTGTAAAGAAAATTTTAAAGAAATGCAACATCACATACAAGAATGGCCTGATAGAAAGACTCATCCAAATTTAGCACCATGACAACGAAATAAAAATTAATTGCCAAAAATGCATACAAAGTATGCCAAGATGTATCGAATCTTTAATAAAAAACAAGGGGATGCACACTAAATATTAATGTATCAATATTTTTTAAATAATGTTTTATTTTTTTTAATATAATAAGGTTTTATTATACATTTCACAATTTTAATTTAATTTTTAATTATTCTAATAATTTTCACACCTCTGTACACATATATAAACTGTTTAAAGTGTCGTGTTTAAAGTTTTAAAATGTAATGATGCATGAAAATGCTAAACTATGCAGCCACTTAGTAGAAAAGCATAGCAAAAATAAATACTGGAAAAATTTGGTTGTTTTGGAGGTGTGGAAGAATATTGATAAGCTTATCTTTTAAAAAATCAAGACACTTTCATGCTTTTTTTTTTTTTAAGTCATATATACAAATATATGCTTTGAACCAGCAAGTTTATTTTTAAAAAAATTAGTTGTTTCTATGTGATACTTATTTAATTTAATATGTTAAATAAAATTTCTTGTTCAAAATACGCGTGTTTGACATGAAAAAAGCGCAAAAAATGGCAGCTGTTTCTAAAGTAACCCGGATTTCTAGTATCAGTTTACATTTCGTCTAATTTGTAAATCTTTTTTCATACCTTGTTACTGGAGGCAGTTTATTCATTTGTAACCACAGTTTATCTGTCAGCAATTTTTGAAAGCAATTCATGGAAATCGATTAATCATCTTTAAAAAAGCATCCTTTCAGTTTGCAAAGTTAAAGAAAGTATATGCTATCAATTTCTCCTTTTTTTATATAAAACGATGATTGCATTTATTTTTCCTTATATAATTTTAACGGATAACTAATACTTCGTGGTGCTAATTTTCCAAAATTAAAACGTTTAGGAATGAACATATCGATAATCACAAAGTTATAAGAGTAATCTCTCCGAAATTAAAATTACATGTACAGTGTGAAACTCCCGTTTTCCTCGTTTAATCTGAGAACGGTGACAATTATAGTTATAAAAGTGGTGTCTAGGCATAGTAAAGTAGTAGTAACTGATGCACTATGCCATTATGTCCTAGAGCAAGGGTCGCCAGCTGGTGGTCCGTGGAGCACCAGTGGTCCGCGAGAAAATTCCGCTGTTCCACAGAAAAATCTGGAAATCATTTGGATTTTCTTTATGTTTTATTAGTAATTGTACTTTATAAATTATAAAACTAGTAATAATAAAACCTGCAGTAATAAAATATGACAATATTCTAAAAAATTCTTATATTTATGAAAAACTACATGTTCGGTTTTGGAAATTTAAACTGTAGCAGGCATTTATAATTAGATATTTTTTATTATTTATCTTCAAAAGAGGCAATTTTTAGTTTTTCGCTCTCCTTAAAATGTGAATAAGTCCTGGCTGAAAAAACAATGACAATTTTGATTCAGTTTTTAACTACATATATACGTGAAAAAAATATTTTGACTGTGTCTCAGTAATTAAAACTCGGTAACGGCGCATGGATTGAAATAAAAACGACTCTCCGTATACGAGTAACGTCGTTGGTGCCTTGAACTTATGAACTTATTTTAAACAAGCAGACACAAATACCAAACAAAAATGTGTGATACTTATATAAGCTTCGATTATTTTATAATATTAAATTAAGTTTAATGATTTTGTTATAATTGAAAAATATAAACGGATTCTAGACGCTTTCGACGGGGTTTCGAGACTCATTTTCGACATGCAATAAACGTAACACTTTTCGAGATACAATAACTTTGTCTAACATGCTTCGAGACGAACTGCGTTAAGTCAGACTCAGATTTTTGTTAAACAAAAAAGAAAAATCATGCAGTTAAGCATAGATTATGAAATAGTTTCTGAATGCTTTAACAAAACTTCGTTATTCAGGGAAATAAGGTAACTAGGTAAACATTTTATAAAACGCATAAAACATTTGAAAAACTGATTTCAGCAGTTACCGTCCATAGAAAAATGTGTATTCCAATTCTTTTGAACAGCCCTGTATTTGATCTGTAGGTTGGTATATATATATATATATATATACTATATAATGAGAAAATTTAGTTTAGCAAGAAGACGCATAACAGGTTGAAATTTCTCTCTCAGAAATTTATGTTAATAGATAACATACTTGAATACTTTTGTATAGCCCTGTAGTTTACCTAATACCTTTATAACACACCACTATTTAGCTATAATTTAATTCAAGCAAAAACACTCCTAAAACTGCTGAAATCACATTTCCAGAAATTATCATCCATAGACGGTCATGTATCTTTGGCCATGTATCCATGTATCATGACGGTTATCATCAAATTCTTTGCGTGGCCCTGTATATCATTTTATCTACATTCCACAAACATTTCCTAGTAAACTAAATTCAGTTCAGCGTAAAAATGCACAACTCATTTAAAACCCACCTTTAAGCAATTTACGCTCATACTCAGTAACCCTTACGAATTCTTTTCTGTAGCCCTCTATATGAACTGTAGCATTTATACACACTATATAGTATGCATAAATATAGTGAAACTTAAAAGCGCATATCATAATTAAAAATTCATTTCGAGCAATCATTGCTAATATACAATAATTCGGATACAATATAGTACCTGAAATCTTTCGTGTGTCCCTGTAAATGCTATGCATTTCGTATTATACATGAAATAACTTATACTAAAGTTCAGCGGCGTATATCGATTTTATTACATATGAAATAGTTTAACATAATTCAAATACGCCTGCCGCAAACAATTCGCCCTATACCATTGTGTAACGGAAATCTTTTGTTTGGCCCTGTAAATGAATAATTTTAGAATTAGTTTTATAACTATTCCTTACATCGCATATTCTACATAATGCATATTTTAGTGGACATCATAAATGCATATCAGTTTTACTATGTTTGAAAGAGTGTAACACCATTCAAAATCATTTGAAATGATTTTTTTCCCATTGGCCGTAATGTAACGGAATACTTTTAACTGTCCCTGTAAATGAACTAAACACGCTACAAACTTCATTTGAAATAGGGATCGTGCTATGGTAGAGGTCACTAACAGTGATGGGTATGAACGCGCTCATTGAATGAAAACTCACGAACTTATTTCACTTTCTGTGAACTTTGAGTTGAACTTGACTCGATTTTTGATAAACGAATGTGAGCTGAACGAAAGCTCAAAAAATCCGTGAGTTTGAACGAAATTTACAACTCAAACTCAATTTTTTTCATAACTTATTTTAAAATTTTTCAGCCGTTAAGAACACGTTTTCCCCATTCAAATGCAATTTTGGCCTAAACGGACTCGGGACAGACTAGTCTAATCATCAGTTTTTCTGGGTCGTGCTTGGGTCTTGCTTTCTCTGGAGACTTGGGCCGGACCGGGCCAAACCGGACTTATTTCTAGGCTTGTGCTTTATTATTCCTAAAAGTCTGCACCGACAGAAATTTTCTGGCCCGGTCACCCCTGCTTGTATGAAAACTATTGCCTCGTCCAGTCTGGCTCGTGCAAAAGTCTGTTTAAGGAACAACCTACAATGGGTCATCATTTTTTTTTCGAAAATACATATATTTTTAAATTACCATTATTCTACAATTAAAATTCTCTTTAATGAATAGTATTACATATACATTTCTAGGGGGGGGGGGGATACAGTACTGAAAAACCTGTTATAAGAATTTGCGTACGACGAAACACTGCTTTAAACAGGAAAATTTCTTGATCGGTGTATCTGGATCTTCTAAATACATATAATAATCCGTTTGAAAATAAATAATACACTTGCAAGAGATGACAGAACTGGTAAAAAAGAACTTAACTATAACGATTTTTTTCTCTCCTATGTGATTCCGTCTTAGAAGGTTTTTCGATATAGAAATTTCAGATTTTTAAGTCTCTAAGCCGTGTAAATGGATTAATGGTATTAATAATAATAATAATTCAGATATTTGCATACAAATAGAGATCCATTAAAAAATCAATATAGCTTACAATAGGATATATAGAAAGAAATATAGTAGAAACAGTATTTTGAGTATTTTAGAACGGAGGTCCCTGTACTATGCAGTCTATGGTAGAGGTCTGCATGGGCCGAAATATCAAGGACCGAGCCCGGCCTGATCCATAGAAAAGAAATTCGGCCCGGTATAAACATTAAAAGTTCGGCCAGAGCCCGGCCGTGCCCGTGCAAAAAAAAATATTGGCCCAGCCCGTCGAGAAAAAATTATTGGCCCGACCAGGCTCTATATAACAGCTAAAAGTTCGGCCCGAGACTGGCCCGGCCCGGAAAAAGTTAAAATCTCTCGGCCCGAATAAATTGCTACAAAACATTGATTTTTACGTCGATTTGATTAAAAATTTGTCTCGTACGAGAAATTCAGCCCATAAATACTTATCTTTGCTTCTTATTTTTTTTTTTGCTTCTTATTGTCATGTTTTCAATTTACATTTTTATAAAAGTTATTGCGATATTTATTTTTTTCAATGAATCGCTATTTGTTGTATGCAAATGTTTCAGTTATCATAAATATAGTTAATCCATATTCCATGTATTGGAGACATAAAATTCTGAAAAATGCTATACAGTAAAATCTTCTAAGACGGAATTTCATAGGAAAGAAAAAAAATGCGTTATAGACAAGTTCCCATCTTAGCAGGTGTAAATGTATTATACAATTCTAAGAAAGCCCGGATTGGGTCGGAATATAAATCCAGTCCCAGCCCACCTCGGTCCGAACCTCTAGAAGTAAGTAATCCCCCAAACCAAACTCAGACCGAGTGTCAGGAAGGAAAATTGGCCGGGCCCATGAAGACCCTTACATTACATAGAATAATCAAAAGATTAGTTCACAAAATTTTCTAAAGTTGGACGAAGAAATTCTAATGCACTAAAAAAATACGAGTTTTTAGTGAACTTCGCTCACTTTCATAGATGAGTTTGAGTTGAGCGAGTTCGTTTCAAAAATTTTGAATTTGAGCGTGAACTTGATTCATTTTTGAGAAATTGAGTTTGAGTTTGAATTAGTTCGTTTTTTGGGGGGAGCGTGCCCAACACTGGTCACTAACGTCCAAAAATTTCAGAACGATCCGAATATATTTACGAGAGTTAGAGTGCAGACAGACGGACAGACAAACCGAAGTCATAAACACTTTTCAACTTTTTTGGAAAGTGTTAAAAATAGTGATATTCCGCCGACCACAATTTTTTGCTCCTCATTTATAATTTTGTTATATTGAATTTAGATACATTTCATATTATTAAATGGAAACTCTGTAATAATTATTGTAATTCAAAAATTCTTATTATTTGTCCACGGTATTTGAAAAAAAAAATTAGAGGTCAGTGAGGTTCAAAAGTCGGCTACCGCTGTCCTAGAGTATTCTAGGGGGCAATGGTTATGCAATGAGACTAGTGATCCTGAATGGAGAGAGACTGGACATTGGCGCGCCGGGAGAGTTGGAAAATCTGCCATTTTACTTCAAAGTTCACCATTCATTACCATTTCACTTTGAAGGATTTTTGGATAATTTTGCTCATACAACTTTTTAAAAATTACATCACAGTGTGATACATTCAATGTATTTGAACTTCATTTTACTTTCATTTTATTTTGAAAAAAAAAAATGTAGTTTTTCTTAGATTTTCAATAAAAATAAGTTTCAGCCAGACAATAAACAACGTTATTATATTTCTCCCACTATCATTTGTTTCTTATATGAATCTAAACAACCGTAACTATTATAAATTAGCTATTTTTGAACGGAATATTAAAAAAATAATAATAAAGACTGAACATATGGTATTAGCTCTCTTCTAAAAATATACATTTTTAAGTTTAGCATAAATTCTGAAATAAAAATATTCCTATTTTATCTTCTAAAATAACTTCTACCTACTGCTATTGCTATAACAGATCTAAATATATACAGATCCGATAAATATAGCATTAGCATGAGTAGTGCAACTGCCGTTGAAATAAATTTTTAAAAGAGCGACAGTTAAATGGGTCAAAGTTTACATTTGACTGAAGAAAGATAAAAAATGCGTACGCAACAAAGGTATGTTTACTACTTATTATATTTAAGTGGTGCCTCATGTTTTAAAAGAAAGTCCTCCCCGCCCCCCCCCCCCCAACCACACAAAAGAACTGTCGTAAAAATTTTAAACATCTGCGTAAGAACTGTAAACAAAATTATAAAATATGATTTAAAGCTAATCAAAACAGAACAACAACAAACAAACAAACATGCTGTTCATCGCCTAATGCGAAAACATGTTTCTCAGCCTAAGTCTATGAGTAGATTGTTGCATGAAATTATTTGATGCGTGAAAAATGGAAATATGTATTTGATATGTTTGGATATGTTTATCTGATTGCAATAGACAAAAAATTGATTTACTATCGAAAAAGAGTAGGAAAAGACTCAAGATGTTGGTTTAGAGAAAACGGGGAAAATTTTGCTAAAGGTTTTATTGTTATTGCTGAATTCTCTTATAACGGAAAGCTTAAAATAAGAAAAGTAGTAAAAATATCAAAATTAATCCGGGTTACTATAAGAAATATAACGCCTCTTTTCAAAGACGATATTCCTTCACTTTACCCAAACGAACTTTTTTGTGTTATGTTTCATCAGGATAAGGCTAGCAGCCATACCTCTAAATCTACTGCTATATATTTAAAAAAAAAAAATGAGGAATAAAGCCGGAATTGAAGCTATTCTATTTAAATACATTTAACGCAAGTCGCCCAATTTGTCTCTTATTAATTACTGTCCATTTGGACTTTTAAAACAAGCTCTTTATAAGCGGCATCGCAAAACATTGGATAGACCGTGGAAGATTGTGGTCGAGGAGTGGGGGAAAAGTCTATCTTGATATTTTAAGAAAAGATCCTTTATCTTGGAAATCAAGATGTAATATGATAGTTCAACGAAGTTCAGACTGAGTTTAGTTCACAATGAACTTATTTGAAAATAAAATTTTTATCTTTGTTTATATTCCAAATTCCATTTTTCAAATTCATTACAAAAATGTGTGGCACACATAGTTATTTCTTTAACTTTTAGCTCAATCAAGATTTTGGAAGGTTGCTCATTAGCAACGTAGTGTACGCTATTAATGTTTTAATCTATCGACAGGATGATGTTATACCCATTATTGTTTTGCGCGTGATATATGTATTGAATGTATTCTGTATATTGCAAGTTGTTTGTAAGCATGTAAGATGTACGTAAATAAGGAGGTACGTAAGTGTGAAGATAATGCATTAAAACTCTTTCACCGTCCGAAGATTTTCCTGTATTTTTATAAGAATGCTTGTAAATCCCATGATATTTATTTATTTATTTTAATAGCAGTTCAATGCTATAATAGCTTTAATATCACTTCTTTCTATATAGGGTTCAAAATAAGATTCTGTTTAAAATATTTTTGCCTACAGCCATTTTAACATGATATCTAGAAACGGAAAAATCCGGGCCAACCGGTTAAAGGGTACATGCCAATAAACAGCATTAAATTATGAAGTTAATTCTAAATTAAAAAGTATCTATTAATCTTACCTCAGTCTGACGCATAAATAAAATATGCTTATAAAGCTTTTTTTTTTTAATATTTTAACGAATTGTTTATTTTTAAGAACATTCTCAACGAATTATTTATTTTTAAGAACATTCTCAACGAATTGTTTATTTTTCTGAACTTTGCTAACGAATTAGTTATTTTTAAGATTTTTTAAATATATTATTTGCGAATTATTTTAATTGAGCTAAAATGGCTAAATAATAGTCCCAGAAATTTATTACATTTTTGGACGAACCTAGAAAAGGATAATTAAAAAGGCTTCTTTATATTTGAACGAATTGTTTATTTTTAAGAACATTCTCAGCGAATTGTTTATTTTAAAGAATATTGTTGAGGAATTATTTATTTAAAAAAAAAATTTAATTATGCTATTTTCGAATTATTTTAATTGGTATAAAATGATTAAATAAAAGTCTCAAAAATTTATTACATTTTTGAACGAAACGAGAAAAGGATAACTAAAAAGGCTTAAAAAAATATTTTAACGAACTGTTTATCTTTAAGAACATTCTCAAGGAATTGTTTGTCTTAAAGAAAATTGCTAATGTCTTAAAGATCATTGTTAATGAGTTATTTATTTTAATACATGGAAATTATTCCAGAGAGAAACATTCGCCTTACATACAATATTTCTAATGAAAATCAAATTTCAAATTAATTGCTTGAGAGGCGCAAAGGCCAACATAGTGAAAAAGATTCCATGCCGGGACTCGAACCCGGGCCATCAGTATAGCGCACTGACGTTCTACCGACTAAATTACATGGAACGATACCCAGCCTGGAAATTTTCTCACTATTATATGTTGGCAAGGCTACAAACGCAGCACAAGATGGAATATTTATCGTGAGCCACCGACCTGGGGCGAACACGAAACTTAATTAAATCCAGCATCGATAGAATCTATATTAATACATGGAATGTATTAATATAACCATGTATTAATATAGATTCTATCGATGCTGGATTTAATGAAGTTTCGTGTTCGTCCCAGATCGGTGGCTCACGATAAATATTCCATCTTGTGCTGCGTTTGTAGCCTTGCCAACATATAATAGTGAGAAATTTTCCAGTCTGGGTATCGTTCCATGTGGTTTAGTCGGTAGAACGTCAGTGCGCTATACTGATAGCCCGGGTTCGAGTCCCGGCATGGAATCTTTTTCACTATGTTGACCTTTGCGCCTCTTAAGCAACTACTTTGAAATTTGATTTTCATTTGAAATATGAGTTATTTATTTTTAAGATTTTTTAAATATACTCTTTGTGAGTTATTTTCAATACAGTAAAATGGCTAAATACTAGTCCCGAAAATGTATTACATTTTTGAACGGAACAAGAAAAAGATAATTAAAATAACTTCAATGTTAATTAACAAGAGACTTCCGAAATCTTTATATTGACATAAAAACTTTATTTGGTTTTAGTGAGTTCTTGAAAGGTTTACACTTTTCCACAAAAGAAAATTAACAAAGTCACAACTATGAATACCGATAGAACGAAATTCAGAGAAGGGCAAATTAAATACATATGCCTGTGGTCCGTAGTGTAGGCAGCGCTTTTTAAAATGTAAAATTTAAATTTAAAATCAGCTAAACTAAGAATTTATTTTTGTCATAAACCCCTTGCAAGACAATTTTTAAACGCATCAACATGAAAAGTAATACAGAAATTCAACAGTTAAAAAATATTAAACATTAAAGAAAAAATCTAACGATTTTTTTTTAATGTAAAATTAAAATCGCTTTCTTTTTTTTTTTACATCAGAAATGCTGTGCCTCTAGATCAAACGTTAGTCATAAATTTTTAATTCGCGAATATAAAAAGAAAATCAGAACATTATTTTCCACGGGGGTTTCAGGGGGGGGGGGGGAGTGGGAACAGTGCCTACCTAATAAAGTTAGTGTTTAATTGTTTTATGCCACTTAGAAAGAATAAATTTTACTTCTTTTTACAAAGAGAGAAAAAAAATTTAAAGATAATGACATCTTAAAATCCAAGCTCTGGTCTGCTTCCCTTTGCTTGTGTCCTTGAATCATACTGTTATTCAGCGATAAAAAAAAAAGCAAAAACGAAAAGTAAAAATTATTACCCGAGTCCCAAAATAAATAACTTTTAAACGCATAATTCAACCGGAGAAGATATAGAGCACGAGCAAAAATTTTCATGATATCCTTATTTCTTTACCTGCAGTTTTTACAACGAATTCTATTTTCTTTTTATTTATTTATTTTTTTCGACGGACAATCACGCACAAGTAATTTTAGTTTACCGAAGAAAACAACATTCCTTTTATATCCGAGAAACGTGAATATAATTTGCATCTAAAATAAAACTGAACTCAGATAGTTTCTATTTACCTAATGGAGCATTTATTTGAATTTTCTAGTGTATATATGTCGAACAAAAAAGAATAAAGTTTATTTATAGATGATGGAAAAACTGTAAATACAGGACGAGTTTGAAATAAATCAAATAAAATCAGATATTTGTTCTTGGCTAGATACGAAAAATATAAGCGATATTGTTCATTTTTCAAGTCACGAGTATCAAAAATTCTATGTCTGTATTTATGAGTAATAGCGAACAAAAAATACAGATATTTTTTATCCAAAACTACTGAATTTTGTATTTCAGTATACACTATTATTGCGTTTCTACGTAGGAGTTAAACGAGATCAGTAGTCAAATTTCATATTTATAATAAATGTGACGTAAGACTTAGTGGCTTCGCACATTTTGTTTCTTACCGCATGTGAAATATTTTGAACTGGCTTTATGAAATTCAAAACTTTTTAAAAGGTGCCGGTGTTGTTTATGACGGCCGATTATCTACACAAGGGATATAGGCCTGAGGGGATATGCCCTGCCTGGGGGGTCATTCTAAGGGATCCTAACCCGTACTTACGCAAGGTTCGAAGAAAATAACGGAACACTCCGAACAATTATGCCGATGGGCGCGATTGTGTTCGAGCCCAGCACTCCTCGTCTACCAGCTTTGAGAGTAAAACTTCTCAGCCACTGGTGGTGCTTTTTTTAAAGTTACACTGTAAATTAACGATAAACAATAGTTTAATTTGAAACACACACGAGTATTCTTTTTATAAATAATTTGGGTGGAAAAAGTAAAAATTACATTAAATTACACAATGTATCGCAAATATAAAGCTAAAAATTAGCAATTTAGATTATTTAGTTATTTACAAATTTGTGCGATGGCAAAAGTAAAAGTAAATTATTAAGCCATATTATGTACAGTATGCCATATAATAAACTTTTTCTATCTGCAGGCAACAATACTTAAAGCTAAAAAAAGGAATGAGACAAAATTTATAATGCTAAGTTAGAATGAAACAAAAGTACGAAATGCAAGTTGATAACAGATTTTTTGTAGTGTTTTTGAAAACATTGAAATATTTTCATCACTAATTCACGAAAAATTTATTTTTTCAACTTTTAATGAATTTGGGTAAATGAAACAAATTTTAAATTATTTCCCACAATCACTTTCTTTTCAACTACTATTACTTTTCCTCATTAAAAAAAAATAAATAAATAAAGTAACCTCTAATATTTTTCATAAACCCCAACCATTTTTTTTTAAAGTTCTGAATTATATTCTAAGATAGAACAATTTATCATTTCCTTTAATAATAGAGTAAAAATAAAATATGCATAAACAAGCTGCTGCATTTTCATTTGTAATTAGTACATAGATTGCTATTTCTATTAGACCTGTTTGGTACAATTTGTAGAATTACGATTAAGTCAAATAGTTATGTTTATTTTCACTTATGAGTCTTAAACAACAGTTAAAGCATTTAAAAACTAATTCCAATCAAGGTAATAAATAAACTTTATTAATAATTAAACATCATTTATTTTACGCATGATAAGTGGCTACATCATTCTTAAAAATTCATTTTGAACATTATATGATTTCAGATAATCAATTAATTTATTCATATTTGTGTTTCATAATCAATAATGCTCATATTTATTCACATTTTTATTTTTATGTGGCTGTAGTATTCATTTCTCTATTGAACTTAGTACTGATTAATGATGATTTCGACAATTTTTGAAAATTATTTCCGATACATTCTTTCTAATTAAAATTACACACGCAGATATATATACATACATGTAGTTGCATAATTATCCGCATCTACTTTTAGATGAAAAAGTTTTGTTTCTTGCTTATGCTGCACATATAAATTTTGCGCGAGATTTTAAAAAACTTTACAAATATTTGTATGCAATTATTGAGGTAAAAGAAAAATCAGTTGACTGCAGATAAATAATATTTTTTTCTTTTCGTTTATCTTTAAACATAACTGTAATTGACCAAAAAAACACACAACTGTTTTAGTTTATTAATTAATGTTTTTCTCAATATATATATTTTTTATTATATTTAAAGATGTTTGGTACACATAACTTTTTACGATTTTTTCTTTTTTTTTTTAAAATATGCATATATTAAGGAAATTACGTATATATAATTAACATAGGTGCATTATTCAATTACCATTAAACTTCGATACACTTATTTTCATTACTACTAAATTTCTTATCTTAAATATAATTTTACAATTAGACTTCAAGCGGATTGTGAAATTGAAGGAAAAAAATTACTGCAGTAAACTGCAATAATTTGAAACATAAACATAAAACACTGTTACAGTGGTAGAATATTTCTCGAATTATAATTAATCAATTGTAGAATAATAAAATTCAGAATGAAAAACAATTGCAATGGACAATTTAAGCAAATATTATGTTAATATATGAAAAATAAAAAATGTTTAAGGCTGAGAAAAACATGTATATGCATATAAGTCCGTGCAACGGGTATAAATTGAAAATAATGTCGTTTAAATTTGTAAGTTTTTAAATACTATTCTGAGAAAGCATTTATCTCAGCTTCACTGTACATACAATGCCCTTCTTTTGAATCTTTATTTTGTAAAACAACCTGTAAAGGTGGCAATTATTTTATTAATGATATGCAACGAGAAAGATCAAAGAATGTAAGGCAAATCTTCATATTGTTTCCTTAAACTTGTTAATAAAATTGAAATG
This sequence comes from Maratus speciosus, assembly GCA_963932465.1. Classification (NCBI taxonomy): domain Eukaryota; kingdom Metazoa; phylum Arthropoda; class Arachnida; order Araneae; family Salticidae; genus Maratus; species Maratus speciosus. The sequence continues at coordinate 307,136,305 of OZ010788.1, read as the reverse complement.
AATTTTATTATTTAAAATATATATTCAAGGGCAATATTGCAAATAACAACTTGATAATATGAAGCATTTCTGATTTTAAATTTAAAAAAAATAGAATAGTTTGATTTTTCTGAAAAAGGCAACGAATTTAACTGATTTGTCAAAAATGAACATAAATATTTTATTTTTAGTAACATTAAATTTCAATACGCATATTTCTATTACCTGTAAAAGAATTATTGTATTATTTTTATTTATTTATTTATCTTGATAAACTAGCCTTTATTCTGCACTCTGAATCTGAGGGAAAAAAATTTACTACAGTAAGTTGTAGATTATAAAACTTAAATATAGAACAATGTTAGCGTGAGTACGATAGAATTTTCTCGAATTATAATTAAATCAATTGAATAACAATAAAGTTTATACAATTTAAGCAACTGCACGGAGAAGAAAAGATTATTAAATCTAATAACTTATTGTTTCAAACTTTCAAGACTTATTCCCAGCGTAAATGCGGGTTAGGTTCCCTTAGAAAGACCCCCACGGAGGGCACTTCCCCCCTTAGGGCCTATATCCCTCGTGCTGATAATTGGCCGTCATAAATACAACCAACCAACCAAGACTTATTCCCCATTTTTACTGTGAATCCGATTCTTTGCTTCTGTAGCAGCATTGTCGCAAAACAACATGTACAGGTGATGGTTGTAATGCGTAGTAAGTAAAATCAAAGAATGTAGAATAGTCTTAAAATTATTTTTGTAAATTCCTTAATAAAGTTAACTTAATTGGCAAAACAATATTTCTTTAATTTCCATATATCAAATAAATATGCGATAATGTAAATAAATAAAAAGTAATTTTCTCTCATTGTTCCGTCACTTTCTTGAAGTAGCATAATACAGGTGATACTTTTTGATTATTAATGATAATTAAATGGTATTAAGTTAGCTATACAATTTTCTAGAGGTTTTTTTTTTTTCTTTTTTTTTTAGAGAAATTAAAAATAATTGAATTGCAGATATGAATTAGAGTACTAATTCCCATTTTACTGTTGTATAATAATGTAAATATTAAATGCAGAATATTTATAAAAATTCTGAAAGCTTAATTTTATGTATTACTAAAATTAGTAGTCATAAAACATGCAAAAAAAAATTGCTGTATAAAATTGCGATATACTTTTTACATTATAATAATTCCGAATTCCCTTGCATATATTTACAAATACTTTTTTACTCGCATAAGGTTTTATTTGTTTAGTTCGCCCTCATGTGATTTCATTTCTTCACTCCGATTTGCACACTCTGAGAAGGCAAAAGAAAACTCGCAGATTCATAATGTGGAAACATATGTAAAAGTTCATTAACACAGGTAACCTTATAACACTTAGCAGCAAAAGAGGCCAAGTACACAGCATTCATCTTTCTTCTATTTTGAATAAGATTTTCTTATTAAACTACCGTGCGCTGCTCTCTCATTACATCCATTTTTGTGGCATCGTTCTTTCCTTCTCTTCCACCCTCATCTTCTCTTAATCCTTCCGTGAGATGGAAAAGCTACTGAAATTTTCTCGTCAGGGGGAAGGGGAGAAGGTTACGATACGGCCGTAGATCAGGGTCACAGATAAGGTCATTGATTTTGATGTTAGATGGAATCATATTGGGAAGGGAAAGGGAAAGAGGACAAAATTTTGCTTGTCTCAAGAGAGATTGAGTGGCATCACGGCATCTGATTTAAGAGTTTCGAACCTTAAGCTAATATTAATTTTCGGACAGGTTTGGGAAAAAGTGATGAAAGATTCGATGAATTTCGCGAAAGATTTTGTGTTTCATTTCTGTTTAATGCCCAAATAAAATGAACGGCTTAGAAGATAATTATTTATATTGCTGTTTCATAATTTGTGTGTTTTAAGAATCCGCGTTTAAACTGGCTGTAAATAATTTAAAATATTTAATTTTTCCTTTTTTTTATTTTTACCCTGATTACCTTGACAATTGAAGCAAAATTTTTTGCTACACACTGTGTTCTGTGCTAAATTTTCTTTCATCCGTAAATATGTTTCTTTTTCTCATTATTATTACTAAATCATTAATTCTCGAGTGATGAGGGAGACATTTTATTTATTTATTTTTTTAACAAAATGCTTTTTTTTTGTACTAGTCTACATAAATGTTGCGTAATAGTGCACTTTGCAATATAACTACAATTGTAGTATATTTTCATTGTTATATATACATATATATATATATATATATATAATTTTACAGGTTTCAGAAACATATCTATATTCGTCTTCGAAGTTTTAAAAGTATTTGTATTTGAATAATGATAATTATTTTAAATATGAAAGACAATCCAATTTTAACAGTAATAGTTTAATGTGGGTATATGCGAACATATTTCATCGCAATTCTAACTGTTAATTTTCATCTTTTCAATCAGAATAATCAATATTATGCACGCTTTAAAAAAAGCTAAATTATTTAACTTTTAAAATACCACCAATATTTATTTCTAACCTCTTTATTCAGTTTACACTGTGACAAATTACATAAGTAACTTATTAATATGTTAGTAAATAAGAAGTGACTTACGCAAGATTTTTATTTGACATTCAGTTAATTATTCTCTTTTGAATAAAAAAAAAAAAAAACTATAAAAAATCATTAAAAAATATACGCCAGTAGCCGAAAATTTTAACCTTAAAAATGGCGTATATTTTTACGCCAAAAACTAAATTAACAGCGGTGTTTTTATTTCCTGAAATTCCCATATCAATAGAGAAATGTTACAAAGATTTTTCCTTTTCCTTAATTTTTTTAATAATATGCACTATATAGCAATTAATCACGGGACACTTCCTATTTTAGACAAATTTTAAAATATACTTGTCGGATTCTTCTGGAACTTCAGAATTATAAAGAATATGTTTGATCAATGTCGATTTTATATTTATCAATGTCGATTTGATAAGAAAGACAAATAGGGGGGCAGCAAAATAAACGGTCAAGTGCGAGCATTACTCGCATACAGAGGGTTCCGTAGAATAAATATATGAATTTGTAATTGTATTATATAAAAAAAAAAGTTGCTAAAAGAATATTAAGACTTTTTAAAAAACTATATAACGTAGGGTTGGGAATAACTGTATATATTAGAAAAGTGTAATCGGGTATACCATGAAAGTTCAAAGAGATATATGGAACAATATCAAATATAGCTATTCGTATAACTCTTTTTTTAATATTATCCTAATCTGTTTATGATGAACTTAATTCGGTACTGACAATAAAGGCAGTGCATAGTTAAACTTCATTTGGCATTTCATGAAACTAAATTCAGCGTAGTAATAACCTTTATTTCTACAGTGTATCTAAAACAAAACCTTTGTTCAAAGTTTAAATTTGGCATTGTGCTAAGCGCGCTTCGAATTGAGGTCCAAAGTTGCAACGCCGCCTTGGTCGGTGCCGCGTTTTTCCAGATAGGTGTTTAATTAACTTTTAAAGTCACTCGAGGCGTATTGAGAGATACAATCAATGCAAACTATCGCGAATCTCACAGTATTTATGCGATTCATTCTAATTAAATATTTCGAGGGCGATGCCCTTAAAAAACGGATACCTAATTTTAATTGGAAAACAGACAAATGGCACCAAGAATATTTAATTAAAATTTTCCTTTTATCATGTACGTGAAAATAAGCAAGTTCGCATTTTCTAATAAATTCGTTTATAAATTCTGGCGTCAGTTCATTATTCCATAAGTTTATAAATAGAATTACTCCGTGCCGGAAAGGATTAAGTGGTCGCAGGACTCTTAAAGCTTCAAAATTTAAGAAATTTTAATTTTTTTAGATGTTAAACTCCTATCTTTTCTGAATATTTTGATATAATTGTTTCCTTGAAATTCCCATTAGAACAGAAGTTTTGACTTTTAGAATTATACCCGCTCAATAGCAGAAGCGGCGTTTCCGAAACTTTAAAGTCATTATTTTCCAAATGACGTTTTTGGGTATAACGCGCAGGATACCTTGAAAAACTACTGAATATTTTTTCATGAAATTTCCAAAACATATATTCCATGTTATTCTGTATAAACGGAACCTAAAATTTCCTTTTTATTGTTCAAAAAAATATTTTTTTAGGTGATTTTACTGTTGAAATTTTCAAAATTTTGTACTAGCTAAATGCAGCATTGCATTAAAAATATAAAAATGCTTTAAATACAAATTTATTTAAGTTCAGGGAAATTATTACAATCTGAAGTATAAGTAAGCACCAAAATTTTCATTCTAGTTGCAATATTTATTTTGTAATCCTGCGCGTAAACTGTTATGCCAATTTTTTGTTCGACAAATGTCTAACAGTTTCGAGCCCCCTATAAATACTAATTCTGTATCTTGCAATTTTTTAAATACATGAAACGAAAGAACATACTTATATCTTTCATTCCAATTAAAATTGTGTTTTAAAATCATATACATTTTAAGACATTAAATGTTGAAAATGGTCTTTTTTTTCATTTTTTCCGCTTTTTAGAGTCCCGAGACCCCTTAAATTAGTATGTTTTTAACAATTTGACGTTTATTGCTTTTATACTGTTACTGGACATTACATTACACATATATATCATTAAAAGTCGTTAACTAGGATTAGAGTACGCCGCCCTGTCCTTGTGCATGTCCAAACTGACCGTACCTTTAAGGGTTAATATCTCAGCTAATTACCGATGATTTTTTTCGAAAATCATTATCAACAATGCTTTTATTCTTCTGCAACGATAGGTATATTCAGCGATACTCAACAATTTTTCTGAATGCCCGTAAATCGAAATTTGTGTATAACAGAAAAATGCTAATTACTCAAAAACTATGTGACCTAGGGTAATCGCTATAATTTTTCGGCAAGGTTTATATTAACGTCTACTACCTCTAATTGTTTCATAATTTTGGTTTCAGTAGATTCAGAATTAGATGGGGGGGGGGGGGACATATTTTTGCGCAACATTTTCAACAATATCTTTGAAAATATAATATCTAAAATTAAAAGGAATGTATTTTTGAGTTCAGCGTTACAAAAGCTTTCACAGGATACCCCACATGATATACAAAGAAAAGATTTTTTTTTCAAGTAGAATAATTAGCCCCTCTACTTTTTTACTAAATATATTTATGAATGTTTATTAATCTGAAAATATGTGGGTAAATGGTCTTTATTACTTCCCCGAATTTGAACTTTCCACGTTCCATAGTTTACGATTACAATGGCTGTGACAGACAGACAGACACAGGAGTGATCTTATAATGGTTCCGTTTTTACTTTTTAAGTACGGAACCCTAAAAATCAAAGAAAAATAATAATATCTGGGATCACTCTGTAAATTAAAATGCACGAAATGATCTATCGCTGCAGAATGCAAATTTGTGGATACTGTGCAACATGTTTACTAATTTGTGTAAGAATAGCACGTATATTCATGGAGATATAGCGATATTTTTAAAAGTTCAAAAAATTCTTGCATGTCTTTAGCTTATATCATGTAGGGTTTCCAAACAAATTTTACGCCCGTTTCAGAAAAATTAGCAAAGTAGAGTAGAGACAATGTAGTACAATTGGAATATAAATATATTAAATATTTTATGAACTATGAGCAGTTGTATGAAATAATTTTATCTGCGCATGCGCGAACGATAACAAAGAATTTTTTTTTTTTTTTTTTTTTTTTTTTTTACATAATTTAATAGTCAATTCTATGGAGCAACTCATAAAAAAAATTCAGTCAACTATCGTGCAAATTCAGAAAAATATTGACTATTGTGTGAGCTGATTTTTAGTTGCTCTCTAAAAGCAGCTGAATGATAAGGGATTCTCCACAAATTGTCAATTTTAATTATTTTTTTTAGTTTAATTTTCTATTGATGCATTAGTTCTTCTTGGATAACCACCAGAACGAGCCTATTCCATGATAAAAAGAAGTATAAAAATCAAAACATTTGTTCCAAATCTATTCATTGATATTTATTAAATACGAATTTTTCTGAAAGTCTATTAACAAAAAAAGACAATTTGTGGTAAATCCCTAACATAATTCTGCTGCTTTTAGAGAGCAACTAAAAATTAGCTCACTCTATCGACGATATCTTCCTGAATTTTCTCGACATTTGACTGGATTTTTTTCTGAGTTGCTCATTAGAGTTGACTATTAAATTATGTAAAAAATCTTTGTTATCGTTCGCGCATGCGCAGATAAAAATTATTTCATACAACTGCTTATATTTCTTAAAATATTTAATATATTAATATTCCAATTGTACTATATTGTTTCTAATGCTTTTTGTCAATTTTTCTGAAACTGGCGTTAAATTTGGCTGAAAATCTTGCATGATATAAGATAAAAACATGCAAGAATTTTTTGAACTTAAAAAAAAAATCACTATATCTCCATGAATATACCTGCTATTCTTACAAAAATTAGTAAACATTTTGTACAGTATCCACATATTTGTATTCTGCAGCGATAGTTCATTTCGTGCATTTTAATGTTCAGGGGGATCCCAAATATTATTATTTTTCTTTGATTTTTTATTGGCCCCCTAATTGTCCTCGATGATGCCAAACATATTCTTTATAATTCTGAAGTTCCAGAAGAATCCGATAAGTATATTTTTAAATATTGGACAAAATGTCTAAAATTGAAAGTGTCCGGTGATTAATGGCTATATAGTGTTCATCATATTATGAAGAATTATACCCTACTTTAGATTCAAATGATCCTTCTAGCTAATAAATTGTTTTAATGCATAATGTTTCTTTGCATAAATGCCTGTTTAATACCAAGCACATTAATTCTCAGAGAGAACTGCTTCAAGGTAAACACACAAAAATATCCCTGTAAAATTACGGGCAGAGGACAGCAGCAGAGATTCCAATCATACCCCGTAAAAAAAAAAAAAAAAAAAAATCCATATCCAATTATTAATCCATATTTTTGCTAACAGATGGGTTAGAACTGTAAAAATATGTGGATTGCCCTTAATTTTCTAAGTATCTAAGGGATAAGACCGCTTATTTAATAGATCAGACCCTTTTTCAGATTTAATAGATCAGACCCAATGACGCTGTTGCCCGTGAAAACTGAAGGGCAAATGCTCATAAATTTACAGTTTTTTCTGAGAGTTTAAGGAGGAAATTCATTTCAAACATTCCGTTTCATTTCTTTCATTTCTGGCATTCAATTTTTAAGCACTCAGTAACATGCAAGTGTACGTTCGTGTTAACAAAATAGTGTATAATTACTAAACGGATTTCGACTCTGCTTCATAAGCTTCTTATTAGTTCTAAAATCATCCAATAAGACACCCAGCGTTAAAAACTCACTACGGGGAAGTGCGCTAACAGGTTTCATTTCTGTTGAAAGAACCACTCATTATTTGACTCCAAACGCAAACTGGGCACTTCCTGAGGCATAATTAGCTACACCTCGTTAGTGAACGCTAGTCTAAATTAGCTGCCACATCAGACGGCGTAAAATTCTACCCTAATTGAAATCACTTGAACCAGACAGGGAAAATTTATTGCGGAAAATAATATATGGTCTTGAACAAAAAGACAAAAGAAAAAAAAATCAGCAGTTTCAAATTCGAACACATTTCTTTTATTTAATTGTTAAAAGGTATATGCATAGAAAGCAAGAAAATTCGCGTAATATTAGATGTAATCAGAAAATTCTGAAGATGTAAAAGAGTAATGTGATGTAAAAGAGTTTTTGGGGTTTTTTTAAGTCGAAGTTTTCTTTAAAATATCCTTTATTTAAAGATTAACTTGCCACTATAATAATTACTCTATTCATTTTAATTTACTTGAACTGAATGCATTTTATGATCGTCATATAGCTAAAATACAACACAAAACACGCTAAAAAGAAATAAATTCTTTAAAAAAAAATAAAGGGTCTTAATTAAAATTCGTGTTAACCTGGTTAACGAAGGCATTTTCGCCGTTTTTCTGATTAGCCTAACAAATATGTATTCCGATAATGAATGTTTTATTGGGTGCATATGGCATTTTTGCTGCATTTGAATTGGACGTGGAATCGCGTTTCGGTTAGGAAAGTGATTCCAGAATTAATTATATGCGTTAGACGAAGTTAACTGTATTTGTTCAAAAGTTGTGTTGAAGTTCTACTATGCACGCAATAGGTCACGGTAAAATGGAGTCAGGGGCTAATTTACAATAAAAGAAGTACCGGAACACTGATATTCTGCTGTATTACCCACCGTTAGCACATCATCCCCTCCACATGATCCCATATTTGTGTTCGATACGTTATTTTTCCAACATTACCGCAAATTTTTTACATCAAAGAAAAGAGAAATATTTTATATGTATGCATTTATATAGGGTGTTTGCCCACTCTCAACGGTGTCCAATGGATAATTCCTAAACCGTTAGGGGCTGTGCATATATAAAGTTATCATTCTAGGTGGAGGGGGGTTGGTAAATGATATCGTAAGATAACTTTAGGAGGAGGGGATGGCGAGTTTGTCTTTTGATATCGTTATCATTTTTGATCCAACCAAAATTTTCTCTTTTTATTTGTAACTTGTCCTTTTGATCAAAATAGAATGTTATATTTTTTTTAGTCCGTTCTCTATTTTTATGGAAATACAAAGTTATTATTACGATCGTTAAATGATCATAAAATTATTTAATTCCAAAATATGGAATACCCCCAAAGTTTGGCATCCTATTCTTCTGTCATATGTGTATGAATATATAATCTGCTGTTCGAGAAACCAACTGCGAAGTATGTTTGAAATGATGCTTGTTGTGTTTACTATAGTAAATAAATGAGAAAGAATCTTGTCCACCTGTTTTATTGATAAGAAGTTATATCCCCCCCCCCCCCCAATACCCGGGGCAAGTGCAAGAACACATTATTACTATGAATTTATTATGTAACAAAAAGCCATTATTAAATACTTTTAAATAGTCACTGTTTCTTTTAAGTGTTGTTTGATATAAAGTTATTTCATATACAAAGTGTTATTTTATTGATTTCACTTCATTTGAATCAATAAAGTATGCGAAAATTAAATGTATAACAGTATGTCACTCCAAACAAAAACAAAAATTTCAAAAATGAAAATTTGATTTTTAGATATTGATAACGATATCATTACGGGGTGGAAGGGAGGGGGGGGGGGGGGGTTCGAGGTATGATAACGTATGGTATCGTAAGAGGGGGGGGGCAAAATTATCAAAAAGTTGATAATGTTATATATGCATATCCCCTATAGGCATATACATATAGTTCCAATAACAAAAATGTTTTAAATTAGGTAAAGAAGTATTTTAAAAGCGATTAGGATTAATATAAGCATTTCTTTAAAAATTACGAAATTTTAATTTATATACTGTCTCCTAGTCCTATAAGTTATATTTAGTAAAAATATCCTATTACAGTAAGAAGTAAGACAAAAAAAAATCCCATTCTTCTAGGATTAAAACTGACCAAGTAATAGCTGTTTTATGTTGAAATATTTTTTTTGCTGCAAAATAGGGGTCATTCACAAATTTACTAGAAATATAAATAATCGTCTGATACAAAAAAAAATAATAGTTGAGAGTAAAATTAACGTTATAATATAAATTTGAAACCCATTTACATTCTGACATATTAAAGAAAAATACTATAAAGAAAAATACTTGTACTAAAAAAATAAGTTAAAAAATAACAGAATTTTTGTTAAATGAAATGATGAAAAGCAACAGTCGCAATTCTTTACAAAATTCAGCCATTAGATTATCTGATCCAGAACTTAATAAAAATTAAATTTATCATAAAACTTGCTCGAAGTGACTCCCTTCGGCTGCACTTCTGTGTTCAGATGCAGAAAATTGGCATAAGTCATGCAATTCAAAGTTTCATAACTCGGTCAATTCTAGTGTTTGATGAATGGGACTTGATTTGACTTACTTGTTAGTGCAATAGGAAATTTTTACTAAATATCACTTATAGGACCGAGGGACAGTATAAAAATTTAAATTTCGTAACTTTTTAAGAAATATTTTTATTGATCAAAACGACTTTTTAAATAATTTTTTACCGCATTTAAAACATTTTTATAATTGGTATGACTAATGGTTTATAAATTAGCTGTTGAACACCGCTAAGAGTGGGCACCCTATATAATGAAGTCTATTTAAAAAATAAAAAAGCTTACCTTAATGGTAATGAGATTATATGTCTACATAAATTACTTGCTAACAATGAACAGTATAGGTGCAGATTCACGTTCGCCAGTCGCTACGTGGCGACTAAATTTTTTGATCTGGCGACTAATTTTCGTCGTCTAAGTCGCCCTCCTTTGGCGTATTTCACGTTTTTTCTTGCGATCATAATGTTATTTCTTGCGACGCTAATAGCGTCGGTGTTGGAATAACACGTCTTTCCGCGATCCTTTGGCAAAAATAGCGTGTTTTTCGTGATCATCTAACCAAAATTCTTTTTTTTTTCGCGATCCTTTAACGAAAATCGAGTTTTTTCCAAGAGTCTTTGACGAAATTCAGGTTTTTCTACGATCTTTTTACGAAATTCGCGTTCTTTTTGCGACGCTTTGACGAAAGTGGCTCTTTCTTCGCGATTCTTTGACGAAATTTGCGGGGGGTTTTTGCGATCCTTTGATGAAATTCACTTTTCTTCTGCAATCTTTTGACGAAATTCGCGTTGTTTCTCCGATCCCTTGACAAAATTAGCGTTTCGTCTGCAATCATTTGATGAAATAATCTTTCTTCGTGATCCTTTGACGAAGTTGACGATTTTTCTGCAAAGATTGTCGAAACTCGTATTTTCTCGCGATTCTTTGACGGAAAACGCGAATTTTTTTTTGGCAAAATTCGCGTTTTTTGGGAGATTTTTTGATGAAATTCGCGTTTTTTTCCCTGATCCTTTGACGAAATGGGTGATTATTATGAGAAAATCGGTGAAATTCGCGTTTTCCCGCGATCCGTTGACGAAATTCGCGTGCGGTTTTTTTTTTTACGAAATTTGCGGGGGGTTTTGTGCGATTCTTTGACGAAATTTGCACTCTTTTCCGCTGACGATTGACATAATTGATTTTTTCAGAAAACATTTACCGAAATTTTCGATATTTTTCCGTGATATTTTTTTATGTCCGAATTTTCGAAGCCGAATGCCTTAAATTTTCGAAAAATTCGGAACCCCAGTAATAATCTGTGATAAGATTTTTTTAAGATAATTTTTCTTGTGTGATTTTGAAAAACAAATGTTTGAATTGTAGTTTGATTTTTATAGTGCAAAATAATCTCACACATTCACAATATTTTTTTTATATGCACTGTTATATGACAAAATGAAAATAAGAATTGGATTTTTATAGTGCAAAATAATTTCACACATTCACAATATTTTTTTTATATGTACTATTATATGACAAAATCAAAATGAGAAATATTGTTTTCCTAATATTTCCCAGTGCCATGATTGCTTAGCTTATTCTTATATATATATATATATATATATATATATATATTACCTCTATCTTGCCCAACTTTACCTTCTGACTATACATAGCTTAAGATTTATATTACACTTAATTTATATAAAAAAGAATTAATGATTAAATGAAATATATACATTTGATGTAATTAGTTTGTGTTTCTTTTGCACATATGTAGATTATTTTTCCCTTTGAATTACTGAATTTTTTGCCCATATAAACGCTATTGTTTTTATGCGTTTCTTTAACAATATGGCGACTGGATTATTTGGGTTTAGGAAGCTACGACGGGCTATGACGTAAAAATGAAGTTCATACTTGAAAAGTCTTGTAATATTCGGCAACCTCGCTGGGTTTCGACTAATATTTAAATATTCACCAACCAAAAGAAGCACAGGGGATGAACTCCATTGATCTCCGACGCAAACTAAACACTCGTTGAAGTACATTAAAATATAAAATTCAGCGAATTTTTAATATGATGATTCTGGAATTTTAATTGTTAGAAAGTTTATAACGAATTTTTTGTTACTTTTATGTTTAATTTTCAATTGATGTATGCATTATTGAATTATAATTATTAGAATGTGATACTTTGTTTTCATTTAATATTTTAAAACATAAATTGCAATTATTATTACATGTACACAAATACAATATTTTTAAATTATTTATTTGAAAATTTAATTTTATATTATGCTATTTTATACTTTAAATCATGATTCCGTTATCGTAAATCAGTTTAACAATCGTTATTTTTGTTTTGTTTTTTCCTCAATCAACGTTCGTTTTCTTTCGTGTTTTGAAATATTTGTATAGTTTCAATTGAACAGAACTAAAGGAGATAGAAGTCTAGCCACTGTCTGAAATATCCTTGAAATTGTTTTAGCTAGAAGCAAAGCTTTTTTAAGAGATTAAAAATACATAAAACTTCATAATAATACTTATATAATGCAATTCAGAAACGCTTCAGCAATTAAGCAGATGGCGTTGATTTCTTGTGGAATGAGTAATATAATTTAATCAGCGATTATTCCAACTTTGTTATAATATTTAACAATAAACGAAAAAAACATCTAAGTATAATGAGAATGCTTATGCGATTTTTGCCACAGATATTATTGGTTATGCTAAAGAAAAATATTTCGGTCTGGAGCATCGACGTCATATTTAAAACTCATTATCTTACGTTAAGTTGATAAAAGTAACTACTAACTTCACTAATGAAAAAAGTGAACTTTTATATTTATTACATTGTGCATATAAAAGTCACTTTTATATGCGCTCATGATAAAATAAATGACAAAACGTATAATTAGAAATTATATACTTCTGAAAAATAAATCAAAGTATTGAGTGAATTATAAACTTGAATAGAGTAAATAAATAACAATAAAACTACGGTCAATTATATTTATATTAATTACGTAAATATGTACTTTAAATCGAATACAGTAAATGGCTAGTTATTTCTAAAAACAATCCGAAAAGCATGAATTAAACAAATCGATCTTCATTTACTTGATTGATCAATTATTAACTACTTAAATTAATATTAAAAAATAATTTTATGATAAAAAATTAACCAATCTTAACAACATGAGAAAATGTCTCTGAAGTACTATATAGACAAATTTACTTAAAGGAATGTTAAAAAATGAAACCTATTTACAATTACGTATTCAGGAATTTTTGAATGAAAAAAAACTTTACAATGTTCGTTCTAAATTCAAAAATTCACTGTCATATTAAAACATCATAAGAGCTTTTAAATGGAATTTTAAAAATAACACTCTTTAGTACAGGTGACGAATCCGCGTGCCGCTGACCATTTGTCACCGGTATTTTCGAATGAAATTTTTTTGCCTTCAAATAGTAACAATCGCAGAAACTTATTTATAAATTCTGTGACTAAATAAGACGAAGAGTAATATTTAAAAATAATGATTTCAAGTGACTCGCTGGCATTCGGAATAGCTAACGATCGATAGATTCGATTAACTATTAGATTAAAAATTTCCCAGAACTTTTTGCTCAACCTAATAATAATAATATGCAAATGAAAAGTTGACAACAACATTCACTGTTAAAAATTTTGTTGTAAGTTAAACCAAAATTTGCTGCTGCATTAGCTGCAGATGGTGAACTCGCGCTCCAAAATTTAGAGCTCCGGTTGAACCATAGCTCCGAATGTCGGAACAAGATTTAACCATCTTATGGTTGCAGCTACTGAAACATCAAAAGTTTGCTCAACCATCAACCCACCACAAAATTTTTAGCAGGGTATAATTTATAGTCTTCAAACAAGACAAAACATATGCTATATCATCAAAATAGTGATTATGGTTTCGTAAGAGACCTCCATTCTTTTCCATTAGCTGCATATATTGAACAATATGACCAGCAGTTTTCTTGAACGACAGACAGGGCCGGCCCAAGGACATTTTGGCGCCCGTGCGAGCACTCATCGACCCCCCCCCCCCCACACACACACACACAAGAAAAATTGCTTGACTTATGGTCTTAATTTTTTTAAATATTCGTAATTTTCATACATTCTATTACTAATTATTTAAGATATTAATTTAAAGTGTTTCAAAACCAGAGAAAAGATTTTAAATTTAATCCCGTCTTCGAGTTTGTATTTGGTAAATTGTAAAATCAGGGATTTTTCAATTTTACAGTAATTATCAGTCTTAATGTGTAACATTACGATACAAAAGTAAAAGACAAAGGTCACAGCACATGGTACTGGACGAAAATAAAAATAATAAGTTAGTTAATTAAAATAAAATAAAAAACTTTTCTAGAAGAATACTGTTTGGAATACTACAAAATAAAGAAGCAGAACTACTAGTAAATAGCAACTATGAAAGATGAAAACTGTAATCTTGTCTCGATACTTAGTACATAAAAAGCACCAATAAATTTCATATTTAAATATCTATTTTCGTAAAGGGCTCACTTTTCTTGGAAATTAGATAAAGTTAGGATAAAGTTGGTGTCATTACAAAATCATAGGCGTAGGACATCATAAAAAAAATCAACATATCGGGCACTAAAGGGAAAAAAGTTATTTGACGATAAATGTATTCAATGAAAGATTTTTTCGAGACGATTACAAAATAAAATTTATATGCAGATAAATTATTAAAAAAAAAAAAAAAAATAGGCTCCAGTTTCACAATTCTGAATTGTCAAGCTTATGTTGATTTATTCATCGAGCTCTTTGCTACTGTTAATGAGAAATCAAGGTAAAGTAATCTTACTATCAACTTCTCTTTAGTAGATTTACAAATAATAAAGTGCATGTCATGGGCACTGGTGGGAGGGAGGGGGGGAGGGGGAGGGAGGGGGGCAAGGAAGGGCCTTTGCTCCACCCTTTTGAAAAAAATTCGTCATCGTAGATGATTTAAAAGAAGAGGGGGAGTAAAACTTACTTTTTTCGCTTAATTTTAAATAATAAATCACTAAGAGAAAAATTGCGCTTGGGCATAAATCTGTAAGTATAATAAAAAGGCTTAGAACAATATTATTCCAAAGAAACCTTAACCCTCAGAAGATTTTATTCTTACAGTACTTACGGTGCAAATTATTTCACAAAATAGTGAAAAATCTCCGTAATATTGAATAGAATTTCCTTTCGGTTTAGACTAACTTTGACTCAGTACCAAATACATAATCTGATTCCAAAAAGGCTTTTTTTTTTTTTGAATTTAGTTAAATTTCCAGCAATTTTTATTTTTAAATTAACAATATTTGCTAAAAATTTCAGTTATTTTACTTTTAGTATTGCGAAATATTTATCGAGTAATCGGTCAAAGACTATATTCCACTAATAAATAATCCGTAATGATGAATGAAATAGTGCATCATTATAACGCAATTATATATTTTTATGACCTTTTTTTTAATTGCTTTCCGTTCAGTGTTCCTTTCAGACCACGCTTCGGAAAACTGGGGCAATACATAAATTCAAAGAATATGGCATAGGCACCGGCTGAACGAAATCCCTGAAGTGGGAAGATTTTGGAACAAATGTGTACATGTAGCAAAAATAGAAATAGTTTAATCTCTTTCCGTTAATTGAGCTCCAACCACCCCCTCCTCTCCATTTAAGATGATAAATAATTGAATAATTAAACACTAAAATATTATACTGTTGCTCGAAAATTTTCCCAAGCAGGGAGGGGGGGGGGGGGCGCCTTGCACCGGAGAGGCACTATATTCCACGATATGAGCCTGAAAAATAACACTGGTTTCGATCAGAGCCTAATTATTGCAAGGGCAAAAGAGGCAGCTGCCTAGGCTCTCAACTCTAAAATACAACCCCAAAATCGTTATTTTAATAAGTAGAAATTGTGGCTAAAAGCATGTTACACAGGGTCCCATCTGAATCTTTGTCTCATGCACCAGTGCGACATATAGGTCCTTGTTCCGCCGCTCTGAGTTTAGGGCGCAACGTACTTCGTAATTTCAAGAACTGACAACTTTGAAATACTACGAGTATATGCTTTGTAAATTTAAATATTCTCGTATGTTTCACATTCCATGAAAATTACTCATTTAAGTGAAATAAATAAATGAATCAAGCTACTTGATAAATGTTTTGTTTGATTCATTTTTACCAATTAAATATTCAATTTACAGCAGTTTAATAAAATAATTAGTGAATGACCGAATTGTATTGTGTCGATACTGCGGTTATTTTAATAAGAATTATTTACCTATACATTTTTGGTTACATGCCCTTTTTACATTTTTCATTTTCGGCAAAATTTCTGAATTGTAAATTTAAATATTCTCGTATGTTTCACATTCGCATGAAAATTACTCATTTAAGCGAAATAAATAAATGAATCAAGCTACTTGATAAATGTTTTGTTTGATTCATTTTTACCAATTAAATATTCAATTTACAGCAGTTTAATAAAATAATTAGTGAATGACCGAATTGTATTGCATCGATATTGCGGTTATTTTAATAAGAATTATTTACCTATACATTTTTGGTTACATGCCCTTTTTACATTTTTCATTTTCGGCAAAATTTCTGACACTAACGCTATTTATTGACTATTTGCAGAAGAAGATGAGCTCACATCCAGAAGACACTGCTAAAAGAAAAACTTTTTCAAAGAAGTCTGTTTTTAATTTTAAAATTTCTGCCCCTTTAAGATCCTAACGTTTTCTTTTTTCCGGTCATCTGGAGTGCAGTTTCAGATTACCTGTGGCATAAGAGGGCTGTGGAATAATGCGCTTAAATAATAGAATTCATCATGAATCTGTCAAAGTCGACATTAATTAGCATCCCGAAAGGGAAGTATATTTTAATCAGGTGGTTCTTGGGGTTCGTGATTCTGTTTCTTTTCTCAGTAGCTTAAAGGTAATTCCATTAAGATAAAGAACAGAAACCGATGTCTGCATCCGAAAATCCGGCGCCCTTGAATTCCTTTTTAAACAGAACGAAGAATCCTTTCTCGAGCTGGCCCCAGCCTAGCTATAGGAAATGTAAAATTTAAAAAAAAAAAAAAAAACCGCAGAATATAAAATAATTTTTATCGGTACTTTTATAAGCACCCTTTCATCTGTTTGGCGCCCCTCCGACTCGACTTGGCGCCCCGTGCGGTGGCATACTTCGCACACGCCTTGGGCCGGCCCTGACGACATATCTAGCGTGCTAGATATAGGAAGTATACAAGTTCACTGCATCTCAGCGCGACCGAAAGTATATTTTCTTGGCAATGTTTGGGACCTATAGTACTTGTAAACAGCCTCCTCACTGCCTCTAAGTGCAGAATGGAGTCTATGCGGTCACTACCATCTTTTCCTTTTCTTAAAATGATTTTTAACCACCCAGATTGAAATGGAATTTCATGCAAAATAACTGCTCCTTTCAAATGTTCCGCTGGTACTCACGTGGCTCTAGGAGAGATCCACTCAACTCTCTTTGCTAAAATGATCCGGCAGAATCCCGAGTTTCAAAACAACTGGGATACTGCTATTACATATCAGTAATTTTAAGATTTATGGGAATTTCTGGCATATGTCTGGCATGTCATTCTATGCATTTGAAATACCATTGTAGTTTATTGAAAACATCCCTCGTTATATGACGTAGTATAAAAGCCAGAGTACCAATATAATTCAATACTAGTCATATGTCTCTAATTCATTGGAACTTTAGTATAGTAATGAAGACGAAAATGTTAAGAACACCAGTTTACCAGAATTACTGCAAATGTACTTTTTTCCTGAAGTTATATTTTTCTAAAACAATAATAATCAAACAAAAAATTCTTGAGATGGAAAAAGAAACGCTTAAGAAATACCTGAATAAAAAATAAATGTTTTACAATAAAATTCGCATAATACAAATGCTAACCGAATTTTTTCACAACCTATTTAAATAAAAACACAATTCCTTATTCTATGATTATTTCCTTATTATATGCTTTTTAAATATATATATATATATATATATATATAAATGGTAAAAATATATCATAGAATGAAAGTCACAATTCATAATTGTTTACCATGAAAGAATTAAAATTCAAAATTATTTAAAATTATTAAAAAATATTTGGATAGTTTAGATTTAGATGAATGAATTTTTAATATTTCTAAAACATCTCGAATTTTATTATATCTGCAGCAATCTTGCTGAATTTTAGCACATAATTTTCTATCTTTTAAAAGCATTATGATTTTTTTGTCTGAAATATGATAATACTTTCTTTTAACTAAAATATCATTTATTTTTAATTTAATTAATTAATCGGTTCAGCTTGAAAATCATTTAAGCTAAGTTAATTTCGTAGAATAATAATTAGAGCAACTTCATCTTTAAAGTATATTTTAATATAGAAAAAATAAATGATTTTTATCGTGTTTAATGAACGTAATATGATTCTACTTATGATACTATATGATAATTCTTTCGAATAAAACAAATGTGTATTGAATTGTAATCTAATATTTTGAGATTTAAATGAGTTTTATTGAGTTTGAAAACAATAATTTTAAAAACTTTAAGCACTACCAAGCTTTTTAATGTGTTTAAAAATATTTTGTATCCCTATATAGTGCTTTTCTACTTATAGTCGTTTTCCTTAAAACAAATACATCAAAGTTACGGTAGGTTTAAAACAACGTTCTTTCTTCTTATACGATTGTATTACATTTGTATCATCCTCTAACTCAATGATAAAACAACCCCTTTTGAAATTTCCATAACTAAGAATTTACTTAATTTTTACTCATAATTTCTAAAGATGTGTGCTTCCTCAATGTGAAAGCGCATCTTTAAATACCACACACACACGCATACATGCATCTCTGCTTGCATTACAATCAAAAGAGTAAAGCATGTAAAAATCGTTCACGGACTCACTGCTCCCCTTTTAAAAATAACATGGAACTTCCAGAGCGTTACCATGGGAACTAACGCCAACAAACAATCAGTTAGATATCTTTTTAAGCCGCGCTTTACACAAACGCCATAAAACCATTATTTTGGGGTTAGAGCATTTCGAGAGTCAAAACAATTTTACGTTTCTAACCAAACTCTTAAAAACCGATACACAATGAATAGGATTTTCCTTTTATATGATGATACAATGTGTTATTTGCTAAGAGAACGATATTTTGATAGTTCAAGGGATAGTACATTCGGAAACAGGAGAATTTCATTCTAATCGAAAAGGTTGGCAGCAGAAAATTTCATTTTCATACCTTTTAAACCAATTCTTAAGCTTGGAAGACAAACTAACATTCGGTACCAAAATGGGGAAATTTCTATAAAGATTCTTATATTTTCAAAATACTGCCAATTTTTCTATTTGTTTTTGAATTTATCAGCTTCCATTCTCCAACTTATAGAAGATATCTGAAAACTAAAACTTATGGGAGCATGTATTTATCTTTAGCACATTTTACAAAATAAGGCCTAATAAAACAACAACAACAACAAAAAAAAAAAAAAAAGCGTTTCATGACCGAAAGATAAATAGATAATACAGTTTGAAAAGAAAAAAATAAACTAAGAAATTACATACACATACGCACATATCAATAAAAGTCGAAAATATATCCATCGATGAATGATGATTACAGAATTTTAAAAGAAAAAAACATTAAATGTTAGTTACACACGCATTGGCAGACATCAAATAAAATTTGAAAAACAATTTCTTTAGCATTTCACTAAATTTCAAGTTAACAAGAACCTTTACATCATACGCTAGGATCAACTAAACACTACTTTTATCGTTTTTTTTTTTTTTTTTTTTTTTTTTTTTTATAAATGGATATTTGTTATTAGATTTGTGTTCACCTAAATTAACGTTATTCTAGGACAGGGTTGGCGAACCTATGGCACGCGTGCCGTAACTGGCACACGGGAAGATATTTTTGGCACGCCGTTGATTGAAGTTCTAAATCAAAATTCAGTCAAATTTCCTATTCTTTTTTTATTAATACACGGAACTTAATTGAAAATAGCTATTGTTTTCTATACACTTGTGTACTTGTTATATCACTGAACTTTTCCGCTTAGAAATATTTGACCCTTCCCAACTTTCCATTTCCTCGATTTCGTTATGATTGCACCTACGATTCGCACAGAAATCTAGCAAATCAAATTATTCTTTGTTGAAACATTTCTGCATAATTTAACGCGTTGTGACCAGCACATGAGGCTTTATATAATTTTTGCTAGAATTTATTAATTGATCTTTAATTATTTTAAATGATAAAAGTATTAATAAAAATAATAAAACATGACTTTTTTCACAAGTTATGAAAAAATAATAATTTGATTGCTGAAACATTTGTAAAATGAAATGAAAACTGTTATTATATTTTTTTCTATAATTGTTTCTATGATTAATTAATTTTTTCATGTGAAAAATGTTTTGTTTCGAGTTTTCTATATTAAATATTGTTTAATTTAATGCGTATGTTGGTATTACCTGCAGGTATGTTAGCTATATTTATAATAATATAATAATAATAATAAATAATTTTGACACTGTTATTTATTATTTTAAGAATTAAACTAATTTATAATTCACAATTAAATTAATTCGCTATTTTTTGAGGGAATGGGACGTTGGGGGGGGGGGGGGGGGGCGTTGTTGGCACGCCATGTTCAGTTGTATTTTTAGCCTCCGGTACGGTATGCTATTTCTTTCTCCCAGCTTATTTTGTGTCCAAAAAATAACGTTAGCTTACATAAGCTAGCCGTAAAACAAAGCATTACGATTAAATACTCTTTAGCAGTTTTTTAAACTTCTAAGCATTGCACATTTTCAATTTTTATACTGTCGTATTGGAAAAAAAAAGTTCTTTTAAATGCATTTTGTTTGAAAACTGTATCTCCATTTATTTTTGAAATATTAATTTTTTTGTAGTTTTTGGAGCCATTTGGTTAATATTGGCAACAGAAGTACTCAATTTCTGTAGAAAGTAAAAGAAAAATAGTTTTAAAATAGTAATTATATATTTTTGTTGCCTTTTCTCGTAACAACCGAAAGAAAATATAACTTAAATATGTGCTACAGTGGTGGTCAGAATTATAAGAACAATTGAAAATTGCACAGAAAATTTTTATTTCTGAACTAAATAAAGTGAAATTTATACGTAAAATGCTTTTTTATGCCAGAAATCATTGTAGAATGCAAAGCATCGGAAAATGCAAAATATGAATGTTTTGCCATAATTAACAAAATATGTCATTGTAAAAATTGGACAAAATTATAAGGACAATGAATGTTTTTGCCTGAAACACACTAATAATTAATAATCTCTCATTTCTTCTCAATCTCTTTTATCAGTCCTTGACGTCTTGGAGTTTGACAGTTCCTTAAGAACGTTCTTGGAAATTTTTGACCAGGCTTTTTCGATGGAGGACATGAGCTCTTGCTTGTTTTCATCTTCTATACCATTTTTGTATACTTCGTGTGCCAAAATACTCCACAGATTTTACATTGGATTCAGCTCAGGGCTTCTGGCCGGACAATCAAGTAGTTTCACGAAATTAGCATCAAACCACGATTTTGAAGTTTGGGAAACATGTACTGAGGCATTGTCCTGACGGAAAAAATAGGCTCCACTCGTTATTAACGATGCTTCCGGTAAAAGATTATCGCCCAATACATCAACATAACTCTCAGAATTCATTCTACCCTGCACAAAAACTATTGGAGTAGTTCCACCAGTTGTGAAACCTCACCAGACTGTAACTGAGTAACCTCCAAATGCACGCTTTGTGAAAATTTCTTTTTCTCTACGGATATCATACCTAAAGTAGCGAAAACTATCTGGTTCATCCAAATTAAACGTTTCTCATCGGAAAAGATAACGTCATCCCACTTTGTTTCAATAGTAATGCATTCTTTGGCAAACTCCATCCTCAGTCTTTTATGAACTTTTGTAAGAGGCGGTCGTAACATATGTTTACCATAGCGAATCTTTTTTTTTCTTTTTGTAGAACACGTCGAACAATTCGAGCACTGCATTCTAAGTTCAATTCACGTTTTATTTCTGTTGACATTTGTTTTTTGGAGCAAGCTCGCCTTATTATCATTCTTTTCTCAAGTACAGAAATAGAAGATGGCCTACCTGTATGTCTTTGCTGTCCATATTTACCGGGATTTTTAAGATAATCGTAAATAACCGTTCTTGATCTATTAAGATTTGTCGCAATTTGGCGTACAGAAAGTCCTGAACTTTTAAATGTATCCACTTTACCTTTCTCAAACTCCGAAAGCTTTGTACCTAAGCGGCATGACTGAAAACCAGAATATGACGATCCCAAACGCTTACTACGGATTTATATCGTCCGGAAGTTCCGTGCGCAGAGCAAAAAACATGCAAACTTTACTTTTGAGAACACACAAATACAGTTGTTCTTATAACTTTGCCCATATCAGATGGCTATATAAATCCATAATACATTTTATGAATATGAATTTTTCACATATTTTCATAAAAACTTATAAAAATAATCTTCGTTTTTCATTGGTTTCCAGCCATTCAATTTGCATAAGTTTCCGGCCAAATGTAGCCAAGATTTGGCTATTTTTGCCTTGTCCTTATAATTTTGACCACCACTGTATTTTGAAAAAAAAAAAAATAAACGAATGATTTCTGTTAAAACAATGGAGCTATTATATACTATATTGAATTGTAAGTATCTATGAATCATTAGATAGCCGGGGTTTTTTTTTTCTGTTTTCTTGAATGGCGGAATCTTTTTGCTGCATTTGTGCATTATTTCGCGATAGTGATGAGCTATGCATGCTTTACTGTAGATGAAGTAGATCGTAAATGAGTAACTCTTAAGCGGATGCGAATGACGTCATTTTACATAAAATAAAACGTGTGCTTTGAGTCTTAAAATTGAAATATGTTTTGTACTGCAGTAGAGTCCCGCTTAACCGAGTTATTTTCTTCTGATGGACTGGTGGCTTCTGTTATTATGAAACAGCCATTATAAATGAAGTGTTAGGCGAAGATGAAAGAGCAGCCGTAAAAAAAAAATATGGCTATCCCCCCCCCCCCCATCCTGACCAGAAAATCAGAGTTCTAACTTTTTACGGCTGCTCTTTAATCTTCACCAAACACTTCATTTATAATGGCTGTTTCATAATAATAGAAGCCATCAGACCATCAGAAGAAAATGAAGTAATGGAAATGCCGGGGGCGACACTAAATTCTGAAAAGGCAGAATTCCTGTTCTCTAGTTTTATTATTATTATTGACATAATGGGAAAACTTTCTGGGTGAAATTCTCTGACAAATCGTCCTCTCCCATCAAAACTAAGACGAGAACAAATTACATAGTTTAAATAAATCGTTATTTTTTAAATAAAGTTTTAATGCTTCTGTTTTTCACAAAATTTATCAGTGTGTTGTCATTTATTACATTTTACCGAAATAATTAGGCAAAATTAATAAACAATAGATAATTAAAGTATATTATATGAATGCAGTGGACTTTTGATATGCGTCTCCACTTAAGACGTATGTCATTAATTTGCATTTTAACTAAAAATACTAAATTTAAAGAATTTTTTTTCCTGTTAGAACAACGTTCTATTCTATTTAATTTCTTTTAAAAATTGAATTCGATTGAATCGGTGATTGCCGAAAGATACAGTGTTCCACAAAAGTGATGGTACAGGTTCTTTAAAAATATGCAAATTAAACCATGGTGAATAGAAATAAAATTCGTTTATAAATTGGAATAATTAATTAGCAGGCTTTGTTGCATTATACAATGGATTTTTGACAGAAATGTCCCTTGGACCTACCAAAAAATTATTATAAAATTATTAAAGTTTAAAAATACTTTCACAAAAGATTTATAAAAATTTTAATTTTCACTCATTTGCATACTTTAGTGAACATAGTCATACTCACGTAGTATCGACAGCACATGCAAATGTATTCGTTGTTATCTCAGCAGAAGAAATCCCATATGAATTTTTAAAAATGACACAAAAATAACTTACAGTAAAGGAAACAAAATTTATTGTTAATCTTCATGAAAAAAGGATAAATTTTATAGTGAGAAAGCTGAAATAATGTTCCACAATGTGCAAAGAAAATAAAAAGAGGATTGCAAATAAAGCTCGAAACTGCCTTCCTACCTAAAAAATTAACAATGAGATATGTTAGAATAATAATGCTCTGCATTTCTGAATATTCCTCAATTAAGAAGAAGTGCTATAAAAATAACAGTAAATTTAAAAAAATATGGCAATTAAATAGTACATAAATTATCAATAGAGCCATTAATGATGTTGAGTTTAGATCAATATCTGCAAGGAGGAAACCGTACATCACTCCGATCAACAGGAAGAAAAGAATAGAGTTTGCCGCTGCTCATATTGTCCAATTATGGCTGCTCTACAACGCCCCACACAAACTTTCCACCCCTTCACAAACTTCAGATTTAAATCCCATTAAACATTTATAGAGCATCTTGCAGCAGCAAGTAAACAGCTATGATACTAGAAATAAAAAATAGTTGAAAAGTGTTTTACTTGCAGAATGGAATGAAATTCAGAAAAATGTTACAGAAAATCAAGTAAAATCAATGCTAAACAGACTTAAAGCAACACTGAAAATGAAATAATATGCAACTAATTATTAGAAAAAATTTTACTTCAATAATTTTTTTAAAATTTCCACCTGTACCATGACTTTTATGGAAGCATTTTTGAACTCATATTTTATGTATTTTTATTTCGAAAGTTTCTAAAGGAAATTATTTCTAATTTTTTCTTGTATAATATAAAAAAAACTGTTATTAAATAATTTTGATTTGTTCATTAAATTTTATTTGCATTCATCATGGTTAAATTTGCATATTTTCCGAAAACTACTTCCTGTACCATCACTTTTGTGGGATACTGTACAAAGTCCATATTTTGACATTTCTCATTTTAAGATGGTTTTAATATTTTTTCATGTTTATGGATCGTTTCGTGAAAAAAAGAACTCAATCCGGGAGGCTCTTTAAGAAGATAAGATTTTACTAAAGAAATATTTTAAGTATTTTATTTTAAGGTATTTTTATAAAATCACTCAACTTTTAAATTCCTCCATCCCAAACATGCATGTTACAGTCTCTGTGGTTTCTCTTATAATGGATTCTTAAAATTCAATATGTAACGATGCAGCATCATTTAAATTACCAAAAGTATGGCTCGAGTTACACAATGGTAACGAAAATAAAAATAAACATCCAACAAAATAAAAATAAAAAAATAACTTGCATAATAAGAAAGAGTACGTGAAAAATTGAAAAATGGCGTTTCATAGCCCGTGCAATTTTAGAATATTTTTATTTATTTGTTTTGAAAATGACTCGGGTTGAGTCGAAACATGTAAACAGTTGAATAAACCTATTTTTACCGTTTTTAAAATTTTAAATTACTACGTTTAGAAATTAAAATTACTATATTATTACAAAGTGTTAATCTGTTATACGGGGTGTCCACTCTCAACGATGTCTAATGGCTAATTCCTAAACCGTTAGTCATAGACATATAGTTCCAGTTACAAAAATGTTTTAAATGAGGTAAAAAATTATTTAAAAATCGATCAATAAAAACATTTCTTAAAAAATTACGAAAGTTAATTTGTTTTTCATGCGGTCCCCCGGTACTATAAGTTATAGTTAGTAAAATTTTCCTATTACATTGACAAGTAAGACCAAAAAAGTCCCATTTTTTACGATTAAAATTGACAGAGCAATAGCAGTTTAAAGTTGGAGCATCTTTTTCGCTGCGAAATAGGGATCATTCACAAATTTAGTAGAAATAGAAATTCGTCAGATATATTTAAAAAATGGTTCAGAGTAAAATTAACAATGCAATATAAATTTGAAATCTTTAATCATTCTGACATGCTAATGCAAAATATATAATTTGCGCTAAACATATAAAATGAAAAAAAATAGAATTTTTGTTAAATAAAATTATGAAAATTAACATCCTCAATTCTTTACAAAATGATTCATATTTTTAAATGTTATTAGATTATATTAGCCTGCAAAATTTGGGCTTTGTCACATTTTTTAGCTTTTGAAAATTGATTCTTATGTATTTTGTAGCGCTGAATCCGAAATTTACCTTCATTTTTTACCATCATGTAAAGATGTTTTTCAAATCGTAAATTTTAAAGTTCATAAAACAAAAAATAGCGAAAATTTGATACTATAAAATAGATGTAATTGTTGTGTTTTTAACTTTTGGTAATTGGTTTTTATGTATTTTTTACCACTGAAACTGAAAATGAACTTCATTTTTAACCATCACATCAGGATTTTTCGCAAATCGTAAATTTCAAAGTTAAAAAGGAATCCCCTCCCCCACCCTGAGCTGTTTTATTGTAAGACTTCCAGTATAAGTCAAAAAATGTAATAAATTATTGAATAAAATAAAATAAAACAAAATAAAAAAAATTACACCTGTTTTATTGTATCAGATTTTCGCTATATTTTAACATTGACATTTACGATTTGCAAAAAAATTGTAATGTGACGGTTAAAAATGAAGGTCATTTTCAGATTCAGTGGTAAAAAGTACATAAAAATCAATTATCAAAAGTTAAAAAACACAACCATCTCCTCTATTTTATAGTATCAGATTTTTGTTTTTGTTTTTATTTTGAAATTTACGATTTGCGAAAATTCCTGACATATGGTTAAAAATTAAGGTAATTTTCGGATTCAGTGCTAAAAAATACATAAAAGTTCAAAAACACAGCCATCGCAGGCTTGACTTATCTAATCTAAAATTTTTTCTTAAACTTCTTCGCGGTAATCTATCCGAAATTTTTTGTGTTATCCCGTAAAATAACTATAAATGGTAATGACCGAAAATCATAATAATATTAGTCAGTATGTTAAATTTAAATTTCGATCGGATATCTCAAAGTGAGTTAAAGTTCGAGTACAAATTTTGAACTGGAAAAACATACATACGATCGTTGCAAGTGCAAGCTAAACAACTTATAAAAATTACGTAATTTTTGTTAAAAGAAATCATGAAAAGAAACATCATCCAATCCTTACAATATAAAACATATGTTAAAATACAATTATTTTAGCCAATCTGAAACTTAATAAAAGTGAACTTAGTAGTAATCTTCGTACGATTTTTTTCAAAGCACAGATACGCGTGAAAATAGTTCTTCGAATACTTTAAGCACTTGGTATAAGACCCCTCAAATTATGGCCGAACTCATCTGTGTTCAGATGCAGAAAAGTGGCATAAGTCAAACAGTTGAAAGTTTCATAACTCGGTCAATTTTAGTGTTAGATGAACGGTATTTTTTTGTCTTACTTGTCCGTGTAATAGAAAAATTTTACTAAATATAACTTATGGGATCGGAGGACCATATGAAAAATGGAATTTCGTAATATTTTAAGAAATGTTTTTATTGACCCAAATCTCTTTTAAAACACTTCTTTACCTCATTTAAAACATTTTTGTAATTTAAACTATATGTCGATGACTAACGGTTTAGGAATTAGCCACTGGACATCGTTGAGAACGGACACCCTGTATATTAAGATCACTATCGATGCTGAAAAGGATATTTATTATACCACTCAATTGCTTACATCGTTTTATGAGGATGTCGGTTAATGTGGACGAAAATGGCTTCCCTTTGAAGTACGCACTAACGGGAGTTAGCTGTATATATTATTCTTATTAAAATTCTATTAAAATTATTATTAAATACAAAATTCTTGTGCATGAACGAGAGTTTCTTCAGATGTTCTTCATGTTAATTATATGCTTCTTCGTGTTATTATACGCTTCAAGAATTTTTTAGAAACTAAGCCAAAAAAGCAGTAAATTGGAATTTAAATCAATAGAAAAAAAATAATAAGACTTTTCTAAAGCACCATAAAATAGGAATTTGAAAATGTTGATTGTTCTACACAGAAAAATAATAGTAATTTCTGTTTTCGAAACCTGTTGTCACCTGTTTGCTTTAATTTGTTGAAGGACTAAACTATCTTCTAATTCAAAATGATAATCTTTAAAAATAAATAAATAAATAAATACAGATATTTACTTTGCATAAGCAAAAAAAAAGAACTTGCGGTACTGCTCTAACTTCCTTTTTTAAATGTGTAATATTATTTAATCTTTTTCTAGGTGCTAATTATGTTTCATAATATGGTACAATTGTACTATCTTGCTTTTATGTAAGAGGGGGTATCAATAAGTTTTTGCCCTCACCTAGAAGTAATTGAGTGAAATTTATGAAATTCGTACATTTTATGAGTCACTTTCTATATAGCCAGTGTGCATAGAAACACATATGTGGAACCTGTATTTCAAAGACAGGGGGAGGATATATTCCATGAGGAGCGATAGTAGACCCAAAGGGGGGCATTTTTCTAACTTTTATTCATGCTATGCACCTCCCGAGCCCTCCCCCCAAATTTACTTTCCGGAGCGCACTTTTCTAAATTTTGCGGACATCATTCATGCCTCCTGGGGGGGGGCTAATTTGGGGGGAAGGGCTCGGGAGTGCATAACATGAATAAGTGGTCACAGGCCTTTCCAACAATATGTCACATGTGGGGGTCGGCAAAAGTTAGAAAAATGCCCCCCTTTGGATCTGCTATCGCGCCTCCTGGAATACATCCTCCCCTCTCTCTTTGAAATACCGTTTTGCAGAAATGTGTTACTGTGCACGGTGACCATATAGAAAAGGACTAATACAATTAGCAATTTCATAAATTTCACTCAATTATTTCTATATGAGGGCAAAAACTTATTGAGACACCCTCGTATCTTTGATCTAAACCAGTGGTTCCCAGCTTAGTGCGTACACCCCATCGGAGGGGCAATTTTACTTTTTAGGCCGGGGGGGGGGGGAGAGAATTCCAAATTTGTAACTCATCATTCGCTGTAGTTTTTTTAACGTAATATTGTAGAATAAAAATAAAAGTAATACATGCAAAATTTAAAAATAAAATAAAAAAAATAAGTTTTTGGCTGAATTCTTAAAAAGTTCTCAATCAAAACTTTAAAACAGTTAAAATCAGAATCATTATATGACTAATTTTTAAATGATATTTTGACATTTTATTTTACTTTCTCATATCTAAACATTTCTATAATTTTTCTGTTTACTAATGTATTTTACAGTTTTTCTCAATTTTTTCCATTATTTAATGAACGAGCCTGTATTTCTATTCGCTCTGCCATGCGCCACATGAAGAATATTTTACGCGTAAAACAACGTAACAGTTTTTTTTTTTTTTTTTACACAATAAATTAAAAATAAGGACCCGGCACCACTTTTTTTTACTAAAATATTTGGCTTTATACAATCGAAAAAGGTATGTCATTTAACAAACCAAAGATTACAGTTAAAATTAAGTTGTATTCAAAAGCTTTTAGTATGGAAGATAGCAAACTCTTTTTGCCCGAGCGACACTCTGGCAAAACAGTTAAGGGGTTAAGGTTCTATGTAAATCTGACTGTCTTGAACATACTCAACATTAAACAAATTGAAATATCTAAACGTGGTACTACCAGCAATATAAAATTTATAAATCTTAAAAAGAATGTGTAAATATGTATGGCTGTAGTATAGGCCTCCCACACAGTAAATAAATATATCACATATACATTTTAAATTTAAAAATCAGATAATGCATGGCAGTCAATTAACGATAATGGGAAAGGGAAAACAGAAAAGCGTGTTTTGATGGGTAATAATGGCTATTTAAAATTGATAAAGATGAGAGTTAAGTATCCAAAGCTTTTTCATCAACTATTAAGAAGAAACTACAATGAATTATAAAATGCGTCAATGTTATCAATTTTAATTCTACATGTGATTGCCTTTAAGAATTTTGTCAATATAAAAATGCGGACTATATAAAACTTTTGTTTAACGCTGAGGTCAGTTGCAAAGAAGCAACAAAATTCTATTTGACATAAAGGCGAAGGTGTATAGCCTTATTTCATTTATAGAATTACGTTAAAAATACATTTGTGACAGAAAATGCCACCTCTTTGATAAGTTAAAAAATGTGACATGAATAGTCACATGAATAGTTTGTTAAAGCTCTGTTAGGCATCATCCACGTAAATAGAGTTAACTTTTAAATAATAAGAGATATATGTTATAAAGTGTGTGTGTAAGAGGGGAGGGCATCGGCATTTTACAGATGCTTCGGTGGGCGTGGCCAAAAAAGGTTGGGAATCACTGATCTAAACATTTTGACATAAATACCGTGAATAATGAATTACTAATGTTAAAATTGTGTAAGTAGTTTAACTAAAAACATTCTCCT
Source organism: Maratus speciosus (assembly GCA_963932465.1). Lineage (NCBI taxonomy): Eukaryota > Metazoa > Arthropoda > Arachnida > Araneae > Salticidae > Maratus > Maratus speciosus. Next base: position 307,105,955 of record OZ010788.1, on the reverse strand, counting down.
CTACTTAAAAAATTTAAAAATATATTAAATTTCTAATATTGAACTCAGGCTTATATAATTACAAATGATGTATAAACCATTTTCAAAATAAATTAATTGATTAAAGATGAATTTTCTTCTGTCAGAAATATTTAAGAGTTTATTTGCCTCTACAATTTACCGCTAAATAATAACTTTTACTCACATTCGCCCATTAGTATTATATATTTAGTACAGTTAAGCTTCTTTCTGCAAAAAAATTGTTTTAATTATTTTCCTATCTGTCTAGGGTTACTGACTTAAAAATCCATGTCATTTTCGAGAAAAAATTATCTTTTATTATAATCACTCAGTCGTTCGATCGGAAGAACATGGAAAATTTATTACATTCTGCGCCTGGATACGCAGTCCGACTTTTAAAAATAACATTCCCATCGATTGAAAAAACCCGAAGTGTATGAATGTCACTATGTTTTCTGAGAATTTATCATATTTCTTGTTGAAACCAAAGCACGTTAAATAATTACGATGCTCCTCTTGACACGTTCCGGCTAAACATAATTTTTAACTTTTTATTGCAGTCACAAAGAAAAAAAAAGAAAAGTACCTTTTGATTCATAGAAAATTATTTATAAATATATCTATATGGTTTATTTTGTTATAATGTATCATTTGTATATCTAATGTATAAAAAAAGAAAATTTGTCTGCCTGTAATTCTATACAAATCCACAGTTTGGAAGCCAGAATTGCGAATATGTTACGTACATGTGTATTAAAACGCGGCCGAAGTAACTAAAGTAATCCGGAATAAAAATAATTTATAGTTAATTTTTAATTAATAAAAAAACCACCAATTTAAGAGCAATTTCCTCTCAAATTTAAACATTTTTCATTATAGCAGTTACCAACAATTAAAAATCCACAATAAAATCCTTACCACAACAATTACTTTTCTATTGCAAGATTTCCACGTGAAAAATGAAAATGAAATAAATATTTTGACGAATTTAAGAAAAAGTGAATATTACGTCATATTGGAAATATAATGGGTGTCAGCAGGTGAATATATAACGTGATATGCATTTGAAAAATCGTATTGAAACATGATAAAAACCCGATTATGTAAATATTGGCATATTTATCATTTTGAAGTTTTCTGAATTTGTTTTCGCCATTTTTAAATATATTTCATATATATATGTGTGTGTGTAAGCGTATTAAAATTTCCACAAATGTTAGGTCCATAGAGCTCATTCTTAGTGAAGAACTAAAATAAAGATTTCAGATTTTTTTTTTAAATAAAATTCATAGAATTTTTGTACTTGCCATTTTTCTTTAATCATGAAAAAATTATTTAAATAACAAAATATTCGGAAACAACTTTTCATCAAAAGATTTTAATCTCGGTTTCAACCCAGATCACAGATTGTATTTACTACGCAAGTATGTAATCTGTCGTCCGGATTAAATGAAAAAAAAAAAGTGAAAATAACGTAAAAAAAAATAAACACCCTTAAAATTCCAGACAACGCCGGGTACTTTAGCTAGTTAAAAATAAATTTTACTTTAAAAATCCAATTGCAACTTTTTTTTATTACTATTAGATATGTTTAACAATCATTTTGATTCATAAAAGATTCTTTACAAATGTAAACAGTTGATTTTGTCATAATGCATCATCTCTACATTAAGATTGAGTTTAAATTTTAAAATTTCAATTTCAACAAAATAGTTTAATTTGTTTAAGTGTAAAATTTCAAAAAAAGCTGAAATACAATTTTGCATACATTTTTCAACAGTGGTTGGGGATATAAATTATTGAAAATCGGACCAATAATTATAAAAGAAAAGCATCTTTTATTAAGAAAGACATAGAGACGCTAGAATACTACATATCGTTTACATACTATATTTTGTTTTTTGTTTTTATCATATTCTGTAGAAATCTAAATTTGAAGGCTAAACTGGCAATTAGATTAAGCACACAGCTTATTGTAAGTTCTTATAGTTTTTATAAATATTCCAAAACTTTATGAATAATTTTAGTTTGATTGAATAAATTTATCTTAGACATTCTTCAATTTAAAATTTTGCTAATTCAATATAAAGTTGCATCACATAACTTTCAGTGTTACTATATTTTTTTTCATTTTTTAGAAACCCTTCTTGTTGAGGATCAATTTTATCAATATTCATATTGGTAAAAAAATATTTAAAAAAAAGACTAGAACAGTCATTAATGTTTAATTGTGTTTGAGATTAATAAAAAATGCTCAAAAACAAACTTTTTACGCAATCTGAAAACTTTTTAAAACCTAATACAAATTAATATAATTTCATAATTATTAGTAAAAAGAGAGTATAACAGAAATATTCAATTGATAGCAGAAAAAAATTATGTTAGGGTAAATGCAATAAAAAAATCTTGCAAATTTTTTTAACACTAAGCACTAAGTTTTAAATTTAAAAAAGAGGGGAGGGGGGTCTAAAAAAATGTTTAGCGGTACTTTCAGTTGATTCAAGAAAATTACCCTTTTGGCGATCTGTTTGTTCGATTTCTATCCAACGTAAATCTAATCATCTTTGTTGTCGGTAATCCATTCAAAAAACTTCGCAAATCGCGTAAATATCTTTTACACTTTTGAATTTTGTTTAGAGGAAATTTCGAAAGATTTATTTTGGTTAAATTTTTCATATTAGATTCGCGAAATGTTTAAGGGTACAGGTACCCCGAGCACTTCGTAAAGAGCTCTATTTTAATTTGTATTTAAAATTTGCATAATATATTTATCCAAAAAATAAATCTCTTTTCCTTAACTTAACTCAAGACATATTTACACTTTCTTTTTCCTTCTTTCTTTTTTATTAGAAAGATAAATAAACCTTTAATAAATCTTAGCACTTTTTTTTCAAAACGCATGTTAAATAAAAATTCATTTGTAAAACAATTTTTAGAAGAACATAAATAGCCCAATAGGGGAGGAAAAAAAGGCTGAATTCGGAATTAATTAGGGGAAAGCTGGAAATTGTTTTAATCCATTTAGTTTAGGTCTAGAATCAATGTGCTAAGTTTGCCCATTCGTAGTAGGTGAGCGTTAGAAAATATGTACAGATTTATAGTAAAAAAAACACATTTTTTTTAATACCATAGCAATATCTCAAAACAACTAACTCTGTCGAAAACATTGTCAATACAAATGTTGTAGGACTTAAAATTCTGAGTAAAATGTGAGTACCTACATTTAATATTTTTGTTGAACATTAAGGTCACAATTTTACTTTAAAGTTTTAGACCATTGATCAGGGGGTTGAGCTCAGAATTAATTAGGAGAAAACTGAAAATTGTTTTAATCTCTTTAGTTTAGGTCTAAAATGAACGTATTATGTTTTCTTCCACGTACTTGGGTGAATGTTAGAAAATGTGTACACATTTATTTTCGAAAAACACGTTACATTAACAATATCTCAAAACAGCTAACTCTATAAAAAACATTGTCAATACAAATGTTGTATAGCTTAAAATTCTGAATAAAATGAGTACCATCATTAATATTTTTGTTCAACATTAAGGTCGCAATTCTATTTCAAAAATTTTCAAGTCAAGAGCTTGAAGCCAGGCGAGACTAAGTTAACTTAAAAATATCTCAAAATTTCGGCCTTAATATAGAACAAAAATATTAATGTGGGTACTCATTTTATTTAAAATTTTAGGCTCTACAACTTTTGTATTGACAATGTTTTTGATAGAGTTAGCTGTTTTGAGATATTGTTAAGTTAACTTGGTCACTCCTGGCTTCAAGCTCTTGATTAGCGATTAAGGCAAAATTTTGAAATAGAATTGTGACTTTAATGTTGAACAAAAATATTAATGATGGTACGCATTTTATTCAGAATTTTAAGCTCTACAACATTTGTATTGATAATGTTTTTGACAGAGTTAGCTGTTTTGAGATATTGTTATGGTATGTAAAGAAAAAAAAAAAAAAAACGTGTTTTTTGACTATAAATCTATACATACTTCCTAACGCTCACCTAGTACGAAGGGGAAAACATAGCATATCCATTTTAGACCTAAACTGAAGGGATTAAAACAATTTCCAGCTTTCCCCTAATTAATTCCGAATTCAACCCCCTAACCACTGTGTTAAAACTTAAAATATAAATTCTAAAGAACTGATTCAAGAAAATTCATATAAATATTAACTGCTAAAGTAAATAATATTTAACATATATTCTTTTTTTTTTCCCTTCTTATTTTTGCAAAAGTGCATGCTAAGGAGTGACATAAACCCTATTTATTATAAATATGCACAATCACTCTTTACATAGATTTTTTTTTTTTTTTTTATGGTTAATATAATTAGTGGGGATAAAAATAACACTAAACTTCAGTAAACGTTGCTGAAATAAATATGCGTCAGAGTACACTACTGATCATGTTTCCCTCGCTGCTTTCCAAGTCGGCAGTTTTGCAACTCGATAATAAAAATTGATAAGCTGCCAAACAGGCGGTCCAAATGTGATCTTTTTGCACAAGGGTACCGTCCTTTGTCCAGTTACACAGATTAAGCATTACATGCACGTTATAAAATTGCGGTCTCGGTATGGCAATATTTCATTTTAAAAAGAAGTAAAAAGTGGCTATAAAAAGATCTTAAGTGATGGGGTTGAATATACTACGAAAATTGTCACTCATAGAGCATTTTTATTTATGTACATATACTTTGAAGCCTTTTTTACGACTATTCACGAATACTTTTAAAGGGGTTAAAATAAAATAATATTCTCGACAGCCAAATCATATTTATATTTGTCATCATAGAAATTTGCGTATTAATAATTTCTAAACTATCAGAAATAACGTAAACACATATTTTTATTATATTTTTCGGGATCTGATTTTTTTTAAAAAGCAAAAATCTTTTCAGTAAAATAATCACATATAAGTCATGATCAGTGATTTATATGATCGGCGAAAATGTACCAAAATTTCCGGAATTGTTTTCTTCCGGTCGACTGCAATAAGTAGCTTTTTACTTTTTGTGAAGAAAGATACCTAAAAGAACACAATATTTATTCAAATCTATTTAACATCTAAATTTAAAATTTTCAAAATTAATAGTTCTAAAAATGTTTATTCAGTTTTCATGTTAACATATTTTACATCTGGTATAAGTAAATGTCATGTGTAAATATTTAATACATATTCATATATCGAATCATATTAGTTATAGTTCACTTTATAAATGAGGACCTCAGCAGTGGCGTAGCTAGAGCATTTTGTTTGGGGGGGTGTGGAGATCGAGTAAATTTTGTATTTTTTTTTGTATTTATTTGTATTTTGTATTTTTTCACATTATTTTCTTTCGGGCAAGGGGGGGGGGGAGATTAGACATTTATTTATTATTTCAGCAATGTATAAATAAACAGACCAAAAAATTTTAACAAAAAACTAAATAATTTCAACCATTTAAAATTTTACAAACTGGGGGGAGCGAGGGTAGTAGAAATCATGAATGGAGGGAGTGAAGTAGATAACTGCTGATTTATTTATCGTATTGCACAATTACGAATAAAGCAGAGGAAAAAAGTAATTTTAAAGACTTTAAAACAGAAAATATTAAAAAAATAATTCTTTTTTCCTTTTATTTATAACTCAAAGTTTGAAATTTGCAATAATTTTTAAATTTTAAGTTAGAAGTCTGTAGGGGTCGAAATTTTCAGGCCCGGGCCAGGCCGACCCATTGAAAAAAATTCGACCCGGCCAATTATAAAAGGTAGGCATGAACTCGGCCAGGCCTGTCGAAAAAAATTACTGGCCTGGCCCGGCGTTATAGCAGCTAAACGTTCAGCCTGAGACCATCCTGGCCCGGAAAAAAATGAAAATCTCGACCCGAAGTTTTCATTTTTTTAAAAATAAATATAATAATTTCAATAAATTTTGGACCGTGAATTCTTGGAAGAATGAAAGCAGTCCCGGCTCGGTACAGAAAACATTAATTAGGCCTGGTCAGGCCTAATTTATATTTTGCCAAAATTGTGCCAAAGCTGACGTTTGTAACAGATTTTTTTAAAACGTGACAATTGGCAAAAGAGCATTATTAGGTAACAATTGATTATAACTTTATATGTAATACATTTATCAGAAAATTTAAAAAGGCTATTTGATTTCAAAGTGCTTCATGCCTCATGCCTGCTTATTTCATGCTTCTGGAATAAAAAAATGTCTACTTAAATGTGTCAGAAAATTTAACCTGAGTAGAGTAAAAATATTTTTTAAAAACAAGTTTTTCTTTTCTTTTTTTTTTTTCATAAATGTGGCATTTAGTTCGAAGTTAGAAAATTGTCTAGTTATTTCAAATCTTAATACGTGTATGATATATTTGATAATTTTAATCATATGTGACAGAAAAATGCACAATATCAGAATAAGAGGATTTGGATTTTATTTTTTATTTTCTTTTATTTATTTCTCTTTTTCCATAAATATTTATCCAAGTAAAAACGTAAGATAAAATAAGAAAATTAATAAAAATTAAATAAGAAAATATGAGAGAATTGGTTAATTAGTAGTTTTTATTTTCTCTGGTAATTAGAATAAGGATAATTGTTGCAGATTACTTCAATGAGAAAATTTTAACTGTCTGTTTCCCAAAGCAGATCAAAGGACCAAAACAAACGACAGAGGACGACGGAAACATTTAGTAGACAATGTTGCATAAAGCTCGACAGAAGAATTTTTTTACTTGGAACTTTTTTACAGAACGTTTTTACTTGGATAAATATTTATTGAAAAAGAGAAAGAAATAAAAGATAATAAAAAATAAAATCCAAACCCTCCTATTCCTATGTTGTGCGTTTTTATGTCACATATGATCAAAATTATTAAATACACCATACACGGATTCAGATTTGAAATAACTAAACAGTTTTCTAACTTCGTATTAAATGCCACGTTTATATATATATATATAAATAAAAACATTTTCTGATAAATGCACTACATATTAACCCCTTGGGGACGAGCGACCCGTATACGTGCCGCATGAAGCGCTCAGAATCCTTGTTTTACCTCATCAGTAAAATTTTACTGTAAAATTTGCCTTATTTAATCAGCGCATTTTCTCGATTCAAGAAGACAAAAATTTCTGTTTTTAAAAAACGGTGACAAAAGATTAAAAATTTCGTAAAAGGCTCCCGTCTCGAAGGGGTTAAGTATAGAAGGGGTAAGTATCAATTGCTACCTCATAATGATCTTTTGCCGATTGTCACATTTTAAAAAGATCTGTTCCAAACGTTAACTTTGGCACCATTTTCTGAAAGACCAGTTACCTCTATGGGGAAAAAGAGAAACGCTATTCGTTTACGAATAAGAAAGAATATCTCAAAATTTCGTGTATTTAAAAATGAAAATTTCTCCACGAAAGTGTAAAAGAGATGCAAGTTACGATTTCAGAACAGCTTTAAATAGTTTTTAAAAACCACATAATGTGGCTAATCAAAGCTGCACTTTATATGTAGGATATTTTTGCTGTTGGATTTTTAAGTTGGAACTCGTAGCATAGAAAATTATCAGAATTGAAATAGTCAAATATCATGTTGAGCAATTGAGCATAAGTATAAAAAAAAATTAAATATTGTTATTTTAATTTGCAAAAATAAAAAAAATGTGTTGAACACAAAAAGATTTTTTTTTTTTCGATGGAGAAGGGGGAGAGGAAAGAGGGTAGACAGTGTGGAAAATTATTTTATTTTCTGCAAAATTACTTTGCTTTATTTTTTTATGAGTTGTAGCGTTGATTCTGTTACATGAATTAGCCTGATTCAAGTCAAAGGATTTTTTTAAATTAATTTCAATTAACTTTGAGATCCCTTCATTTCAGAAAACAAAGAAAACTAGTATGTTGTGGCCATCACAAAACTTTCTTCTATCTCATACATGTCAATACTTCAAAATTCACTATCTCAGTGCCAAATTAAATGGCAATCTGTGTTCATTATGAGAATTCTAAAAATATGAAATTCCGTGCATTAGTTCTCGAGGTATGACCGTCACTGAAATCGTGTAAATCCAGCAAAATGCAGCATAGCAGCGCCACCTATTGGGTTATTTACACCAGAACCTAATTATCACCAATTTATGTGAACGTCTAACTGAATATGAAGTTTGGAGAAAATTCGTGCATTAGTTCTTGAGATAGCAGTATTGCGCAAATCATGACAAATGCAACATAGAAGCGCCACCTGTTGAGTGATTTGCAAAAACACATAATCAGCAGCAATATTAATCAAGTTATACTTAAATCTGAAGTTTGATGAAAATTTGTGCATTAGTTCTTGAGATAGAGCTATTGAGGAAATAGTTCAAAATGCAGCACAGCAGCGCCACCTATTGGGCGATTTACACCAACACGTAGTCAGCATCATTTCATATGAAGGACTAACTAAATCCGAAGTTTGATGAAAATGTGTGCATTAGTTCTTGAGATAGAGCTACTGCGAAAATAGTGTAAATCCTGCAAAATGCAGCATAGCAGCGCCACCTGTTGGGCGATTTACACCAAAACGTAAACATCATCCATTCATGTCAAGGACTAACGGAATCTGAAGTTTTATAAAAATCCGTGCAATAGTTCTTGAGATAGAGCTTTTGCAAAAATTCTGCAAAATGCTACATAGCAGCGCCACCTGCCGGGAGATTTACACCAAAAACTAATAAGCACCAATCTATATCAGGGACTACCTGAATTTAAATTTTTATTAAATTCCGTGCATTAGTTCTTGAGATAAGAGCGCCCACAAAAACTGTGTCACATACAGACAGACGGACTCACAGACAGACATTTTGTAAAAACATGTTTTTTGGAATCTCTGACCCCTAAAACGTGTAAATCCGTCGAAAACACGAATTCGAAAATTTTCATGAAACCAATACTTTCTTGTACAGATAGAAGAAAGTAAAAATTGCTTTCAGTTTTTGCAGCAGAAAGTAAATGTATGTCTCAAAACGCCAATTAGAAGAAAGATTAATGCTTATCATCAATGCACTTGTCTTCATATATCAATACAACCGATGATTTTAAAACAAGTTCAAAAACATAAATAAAAAATATCTTTTCGAACTGAATGACAAGGACCAGTGTTGCAGTCGTAAAAAAACAAAGAGTATACGCTAAAGTCATGAACATTCATGGATACAGTATACGCTAATGCTTTATTTGAGAAGCAGGGGGTATGCGGAGCTGCTTTAAAAAATCCAGATAGAGGGTATACGGCGTATATCTCCGTATACTCTCCACCACCCCGTGACAAGAACAGATCCAGATCTTAAAACATGTCGTCGGTTTATATTAAGTTACAAAGAAAAAAATCCAATATTTTGTAGTTCTCTATCTTATTACTTTCTTCTATCTTTACAAGAAGAAAGTATTGGTTTCATGAAAATTTTCGAATTCGTGTTTTCGACGGATTTACACCTTTCATGGGTCCGAGATTAAAAAAAAAACATGTTTTTACAAAATGTCTGTCTGTCTGTGACACAAATATTGTGGGCGCTCTATCTCAAGAACTAATGCACGGAATTTAATAAAAATTTATATTCAGGTAGTCGCTGATATAGCTTGGTGCTGATTAGTTTTTGGTGTAAATCGCCCTGCAGGTGGCGCTGCTATGTAGCATTTTGCAGGATTTCCGCAAAAGCTCTATCTCAAGAACTAATGCACGGATTTTTATAAAACTTCAGATTCCGTTAGTCCTTGACATGAATAGATGTTGTTTACGTTTTGGTGTAAATCGCTCAACAGGTGGCGCTGCTATGCTGCATTTTGCAGGATTTACACTATTTCCGCAGTAGCTCTATCTCAAGAACTAATGCACACACATTTTCATCAAACTTCGGATTTAATTAGTCCTTCATATGAAATGATGCTGACTACGTGTTGGTGTTAATCACCCAATAGGTGGCGCTGCTGTGCTGCATTTTGAACTATTTCCTCAATATCTCAATTTCAATAACTAATGCACGAATTTTCATCAAACTTCAGATTTAAGTATAACTTGATTAATATTGCTGCTGATTATGTGTTGTTGCAAATCGCTCAACAGGTGGCGCTTCTATGCTGCATTTGTCATGATTTGCGCAATACCTCTATCTCAAGAACTAATGCACGAATTTTCCTCAAACTTCATATTCAGTTAGACGTTGACATATGCTGGTGATAATTAGGTTTTGGTGTAAATAACCCAATAGGTGGCGCTGCTATGCTGAATTTTGCTGGATTTATACGATTTCAGTGACAGTCATACCTTGAGAACTGATGCACGGAATTTCATATTTTTAGAATTCCCATGGATGAACACAGATTGCCATTTAATTTGGCACTGAGATAGAGAATTTTGAAGTGTTGACATGTATGAGATAGAAGAAAGTTTTGTGATGGCCACAACATACTAGTTTTTCTTTAAAGCGGTTCTCGAGCTTCCTACTGAACAACGCAAAATTTTCTGACACATTTTCTGTCTCATTTTTAAGCATATTGGCATGGCTGACTGTTGAAGCGGAATACAACGGAAACTAGTTTTACATTTTGTGATAAAATTACTTATCGCGTTATAAGCAATTGTGGTCACATGATGACAAGTTTTTTGCCTTTCTTGAGCTGCCGTGTCTGGAATTCGGTTTAAAACGCCAACTTTGACAATATTTTCTGAAAAATCTTTTGCGCTTACCAAAAAATGGAAAACGTCTTTCGACTACATAGTTTCAGAATAACAACACCTGATAATTTCCGAACAAAAATGAATTCAGAAATGTCTCAGGAAGTAGTTCTTTTGATTTGAGCTACTTTCTGAGGAAAAGGATTTTTTCCCCGCATTTTTTTTAAATAATTTTTTCAAAAACTTTCAGTTTTTCGAAGACACAATATACCATTATATATAGTGGCTAATAGGGATGAACCGAATATTCGGTATCTATTCTGTATTCGGCCTTTTCGGCCATGTTACCGAATATTCTGTTAGGCCGAATATCAAGATATTCAGCCAAACCGAATACTTAAAAAAACTTTTAAAGCACTTTTTTTAAATTTTTACACAATTTCTACTTTTAACTGTCGATATTCATAATATTTAGAAACAGAATCATATTTAAGTAAAAGTCAGTTCAGTCACTTTCAATGATATCATGACATTTAATACAAACTAAATTAATATGAAACAAATCTTGCTAAAATAGCTGCATTTACTGATAAAAATGTGAACGAAAATTCAGTTTCGGCTTGTAGTTGCACAGCCAGAATTTTTGACAGAATATGTGAATATATTGTAATTTTGATGGAATGAATGGAGTGAGGTGTTGCTTCTTGTTCAAAAATTTTTTGTCTTGACCACATTATCTCCGTCGAAAGTTTTTTACAATTTTTTTTAGGAACAATGTGTATGTTTACAATCTCTGAAAATAATCCCCCATTCGAAACACTGATCTAAGATGCATTTAAAAATTCCTTGCTAAATCAAATGCAGTAGAAAAGTTATTTTTGCTGAGTTGTTTGTTTTAGAATTAAAAATATATATATATTCACTTGGCTTAATTCACCAGAAGAAGCTATGAAATGTCAAACTTTTTTAATTAATAAAATTTTAAAATTCTCTTCTTAAATAACTCAAAGCAGATTTCATGTGTAAAGTTTACTTGTAAAAAAGGTCTTGTTTATCAATATGTAAGTTTCTGCATTAAATATTATGTAAAATTATTTTTAAATTTAACATTTTTATGCTTTTAATCTTTGAAATAAAAAAGTATTCGACCAGTCGAGTACTTGGTATTTGGCCGAATAGGTACTACTCGGCTGGCCGAATATTCGGTATTCGGCCTAACAGTTAATTCGGCTAGCCGAATATTCGGTATACGGTTCGCCTGCAGGCCGAATATTCGGTAGAAAAGTTATTTTTGCTGAGTTGTTTGTTTTAGAATTAAAAAATATATATATATTCACTTGGTCTAATTCACCAGAAGCCACGAAATATGAAATTTTTTAATTAAAAAAATATTTTATTAAAATATTCCACCAGCCGAATATTTGGTATTTGGCCGAATAGTTACTACTCGGCTAGCCGAATATTCGGTATCCGGTTCACCTGCAGGCCGAATATTCGGTATTCGGTCAAAATCACTATTCGGTACATCCTTAGTAGCTGATGTAATTTTATTACACCGTTTTAATTTTCTTTGATAAGAAAAAATTCTCGGTTCTCTCTTATTTTTTTGCTTTGAAAAACAGACAATACAACAGTAAACATCTGGCGACATCCTGTCCCCCGAAAAAAACGAAATATCCACCCCCCCCCCCCCATAGCTTTCAGAGTCCAGCAAAACGAATTTTAACGAACAAGAAGTCTCTGGCCTTCTAATTTCATTTGCATTGGTCAAGGAGTGTACGCATTTACCCTCAAGGCCTTTTTCTCCAGATTCCTTTCTTCAATGAAACGAAGATATTCTCTACCCTCCTAATCTTCTAGCTTACAGGGATACTGCATCGAAATAGGAAGAAGGTATATTTAATCTTCGGATACTGTATCATGGACGCCCATTCTCCCTCCCCTTCTTACACCAGTGGAATAGCTAAAAAGTGAAATTGCATACAAAATATTTAATAATTTTAAATATGTTTTGACGTTTTCTGTTTTGCAATAAATTTTTTAATATGTTTTTAAAAATTCTTAAAAAAAAAAAAAAAAAAAGAAATCAGAGTCAAATGATGCAATTTTTGAACGAAAGTGAAATTACCGAATGTATATGAGTTTACCGAAGTGGGGGGGTGTCGCACCCCCCCACACCCCCCCTGTAGCTACGTCCCTGGACCTCAGTAGCCAAGCGGTATAAGTGACAGAATTGAAAAAAATTGAACTAAGTGCACAGACGACCTGTAAATATGCTTTTTTTCTTTTCAGGTAAAGAAATATAAGTGATTTTCTGAACAAGCAGAAAAGTGAGTGAACAAGCAGTAGTTTCTTATTTCAGTTCAGTTCTTTATAGAACATGTATAAATACAAAAAAAAAAAAAAAAAAAAAAAAAAAAAAACACCCGAACCTGCAATTTTAGACAATAGAATCAGGTATTAAAAAATCTATTTAAGCTACATTTTTGGTACTTTCACAAATTACCGTAAGGGTATATTACATAGGGCTATGTTCTAAGAGTGAAAAACCCCATGGGGTGCAGAAAGAGAGAGCAGCTAGCTATAAATACCCGGATGGACACGCTGGAAAGAGGTTACGAAAACAGCTGCCTGTATAAATGCCATTAAAATTGCGCCCGGACAGCTTTATGGGCGGAGGGAAGGAAAAAAACATTTTCTTAGTGCTCGAAGAAGAAGCATTTTATGCAATCAATAAAAGTTAATAATAAACGCACTAAGGTTCAGAAACATGAAGAAGCAACTGAAGGCCTCAGATTTCAATACTATTTATTATTGCTAAAAGAATGTATCCTGGTTTATAGCGGTAAACAAGCCAAAGAAGCATACGGCTTTTATTTTTTTTTCTACGATCTAAATTCTGCATTATTCATTGAATTGCCAATAAAAGATGAGGTAGAGAGCATTAGAACGTTCCCTTGCTTACGATAAACATGAATTAAACTTGAGGTTAAAATATTTTTTGTTTTGTTTTGTTTTTGGAATTCATATGTAAGAAGCGCTATTTAGTATACTTTAAAATTTCAACAGAAATGTGGTTGAAAAGATTTATAAAATTTGATTTTGTCTAAAAAAAGATTTTAATCTAAGGAAAAATAAAGTAATTTTCTAAAAACATTCTTATGGTGATTTGAAACAACTTGTTTCCTCAAAACGTCTTACAAAGAGAGGGCCAACCTTGTTAATCACAGATTTTGATTATTTTAATATATGTTGTAGGGTAAAGACTCCTTAGTGTCAGGTTCAACGGATTTTATCCAACGCTCCTTAGTTCTTGAGAAACCGGGGGGGGGGGGGGGGTCTAATAATAGTACACAACTTAAATACTTACTTTGCAACCGCGGCGGTAGGTTGGTCGTAGCTCAGTTGGTATGGTGTTTGCCGGCTGATCAACGGGCCCCGGTTCGATACCTGAATTCGCTGCATTTGTTTTTCTCATTTTTTGTTTTATAAATATACTTGTAAGTATAATTACTAATCTCATTGTCAATTAAAATTTATAATATTGTATATATATTATAATTTTAACTTATTTAATTTTTTACTTTTAACTAAATAGTTGTATAAAACATCATAAAACTGTTAATTTTTTTAAAAATCACTTTTAAAAAGTATTTCATATATTCTTTATCGATACAATGACATTGAGCAATTGTGTCAATTCGTGATTTTAAAGAAATATCATTTACACATAGCTTTAACAAAGGAAGTCGCGATAATACTATTATTCTGTTTTTAAAGTAACAAGCATAATTATATTAAAAAATAGCATCAGAATTAAATTACAACCGATTTTTTGCATATTAAAGATTTTTAAATTTGTAATACGTATGCTTGCGCTTTCAATTATTTTGCTTTCACCTTTATCTTCTTTCTGCTTTTATTTTTATTTTATTTGAATATTCTTTTATTTTATCATAACTAGATGGCACCACAGCAGATTTTGTCACGATTTTGGAATTTTTTATAATATATGGATAGTACATACAATAATAGATCCAATTTCTTTTTAAACCTCTTTAAAGGATCAGAAATAATAGTTTAAAAATAAAAAATGCTAAATTTAAGTTTTTTAACATTATAATTAATGTATGATATTAAAGTTTGTAATTGAAATTATTAAATTATAATTACAAGTATATTTATAAAACAAAAAATGAGAAAAACAAATGTAGCGCGTTCGGGTATCGAACCCGGGCCCGCTGATCAGCCTGCGAGCGCCGTAACAACTGAGCGACGACCAACCTGTCATTGCGGTTGCAGTGTAAGTATTTAAGTTGTGTACTATTATTAGACCCCCCCCCCCCCGTTTCTCAAGAACTAAGGAGCGTTGGATAAAATCCGTTGAACCTGACACTAAGGGGTCTCTACCCTACAACATATATTAAAATAATCAAAATCTGTGATTAACAAGGTTGGCCCG
Source organism: Maratus speciosus (assembly GCA_963932465.1). NCBI lineage: Eukaryota > Metazoa > Arthropoda > Arachnida > Araneae > Salticidae > Maratus > Maratus speciosus. Next base: position 307,090,856 of record OZ010788.1, on the reverse strand, counting down.
CTTCTTGTTAGTAAAAATGTGCGTACTGCTCCTCTAATGAGCATTAATTAGACAGTTTAAAACAAAGCCAAGCGTCTTTTTCTAATTTTTAAGCCTCATTACCAGACAGTCTTCTAATCCCCCTCTCTAATGTTAAACCTATGGGCTTAGAATGCATCCTTGTTTTTCAAATTCCTCAGCAGAAAATTAAAATTTTTATCTTCTTTTTCCTGTATACTCTTCTTGGAAGATGTTTCTTTCTATCTTATTTGACAAAGTACATCTAAAATACATAGTTATCTTTAGTTTAAATGCTACATTTTTATTTGCAGCTCGACAGTTTCACTTGTATTGTAACACTTGTAATATAAAATAAAGTGTATATTATATATACATATACATATATATATATATATATATATATATATATATATTGTCAAATAAAAAAGAAAGAAACGTCCTTTAAGAAGAGTATGCAGAAGAAAGAAATTAAACATTTTAATTTTCTGATGAGGAATTCGAAAAATACGGATGCATTCCATGCCCACAGGTTTAACATTAGAAAGGAAGATTTCAGAACTGACTGATAAGGAGCCTTCCCTTAAGACCCCAAGTTCCATTGCAAATGATGAAAACAAAGTATGCATACATTCATGTTTTATTATTATTTTTTTTAATATGCGAAACTTATTAAAATAAGCATAACAGTACATAATTAGTGAATGTATATTAACGGAGAGAAAATATCATCATCTAATAAGCTATTTCATGCAACGTACAAGATAAATAAGTCTCTTTAATATATTTGCCTTAAAGTTTAAACATACCATAAAAATTTACCAGTGTTATGGATAGCGTAAAAAATTAATTATTTTGATAATATTTTAATACTTAAAAAGCTTAATACTATAACCTTGCCAAAAATCTTTTGTTTTCAGGGCATTCTAATGTTTAAACAGCACAAGAAAGCTTTACGTTTAAACAAACAGGTTTCGATTCTACAAAAAGTTAATTTAATTTTTTGAATTACACAGAAAAATGTTAAGCGATAGAAACATAAAACATTTTGATATTAAAAAAAATAATTTAAAAAAAAAATGAAAAAAGAAATCCAAAGCCTCGTTTTATATTTGCTTGGGGTAAAAATGCAAATATATTCAATGGTAAAATAATTAAAAAACTAAAGCAGCTTTCCATTACCTTCTTCCAGATTACAAAGAAATTTTTTTAAAGTATATTTAAAAAAAAAGGGAGTATCTTAACACATTACAAAATTTATTTCTAAAAATAGAATTTAGAGCATTATAAGTACAAAGCGAGTGCGTGTAGCGATAGCGTGTGCACCAAAAATGAATGCATTGCGTTAGTGTTTTATTTGTATTTAAAAATGATACATTTATTTTCCATTTAATATTCTTAGACCTTATTTTATTATTTCAACTTTTGTGTGTGTGTATGTGTGCATGTTACAGAGTAATTTTTTGTAATATTTACTTTTTGAGACCCAAACAAAAATAAATCATATACTGATCCTGGGAAAGTAATGTTCATAGACAACTTTATTTTCTTATTTTCTTTCTATATTTTTAAAGCAATACTATACTTCTTTAATTTCTTATCAACGATTACGCTTTCTAGTTATCACAAAAGCGTAAAAAACTAGTTGGATGTGGAAATCCCAAAAGTTTCTTCTATCTCATACATGTTAATCTTCCTGAAAAAATGCAGCATATCAGTGCCACCGGTTAGGTGATTTACATCAAAATCTAATCATCAACAACTTATGTCAACTTCTAACTGAATCTGAAGTTTGATGAAAATCCGTGCGTTAGTTTCTTAGATAGAACTATTGTGGAAAACGTAAAAAATTCTACATATCAGCGCCACCGGTTAGGTGATTTGCACCAAAATCTGATCATCAACAACTTATATCAACTTCTAACTGGTTTGATGAAAATCCGTTCATTAATTTTTGAGATAGAGCTATTACGGAAATCGCAAAAAATTCTACATAGCAGTTCCACATGTTGGGAGATTTACACCAAAAACTAAACAGCACTAATTTATATCAGGGACTAACTGAATCTGAAGTATGATGAAAATTCTTGAATTAGTTCTTGAAATAGAGCTATTGCACAATGAATAATGCATCATAGCAGCGCCACATGTTGGGGGATTCCTCCCCCCCCCCAAAAAAAAGGAATCAGCACCAGTTTATATCAAGGTCTAAGTGAATCTAAAGTTTTGTGAAATTCTGTGCTTTAGTTCATGAGATAGAGCGCTCACAAAATTTTTCTCACATACAGACAGACTCACAGACAGAGTGACAGACAAACATTTTCTAAAAACTATCAAATCGTGTTCAGGACATTCTAAAACGTATAAATCCATCGAAAACCGGAAATCGAAATTTTTCACGAATCCAATACTTTTTTGTTGTAAAAATAGAAGAAAGTAATAATATACAGTGAACTCCCGTTAGCATGGACTTTCCACGGAAGGCAATTTTTTGTTCACACTAATCGAAATCCGTATTAAAAGATTAAATACTCGAATGATGTAAAATAATCCCTTTCGTTGAATAGATTGAATCCAATTTTTTAGAGAAATTTAATAAGTTACTGAAAATAAGTTACCTAAAAAAATGCTTGTTTCTTTAATTAAGTAATCACAAATTAAGTAATACAATTAAGTAATACTAAAAAATAAATAGCAAAATATGCAAAATAATGTGACGTACTCGCATAATTTAACTTTTATTAAAGCAATGTTGGGCTTTTCTCCTTTTACGTCAATAAATAAAGAGCTCAGACCATAAAGATGGCATGTGACAAAATTTAAAAAAAAAATGAGTTCATCATATGATTGAAGATAATGAATGGTCCTCTCTGTTAAATTACTATTTGGAAAAACCTAATACAAACAGACATTTTAATTGATACAGGAGGCACTTGACAATAAACGCAAATACATATGGAACTTTACAGCTCATTTTCTCAAAATGATGATTGTGTCACTTGCCACCTTTATCATCTGAACTCTTCAAATGATCTTTATATCACATCAATTTCCAGTTTTGCAACACACTCGACATTTTAGTCTTATTTTGATTGGTAATTTTGGTGAACAGTCGTTAGCAATTTTTGAACCTCTGGCGTTTCTAGAGTTAAAAACGTTTTCCCTCTATTCATTATTGTCACTGCCAATTTCTTGATCTCGCCATAGCCAAAAGTTACAGTCGTGGAAAAAAAAAAAATAAACACCCCATACTAACTCTGTAACAAATTATTGTAAAAGATAATTACTGGTACCAAACGATTGGAAATAAAGCCTACTTTTAAATGATATCTATAAAATTTGCTTAGGGGGGCATCTACATATCAAAACAAACCCAAATTTTATTTTTTAGTAACAATACCCAAGTTTGAAGCCATAAATAAATTCTACACCCTCCATCTAGCCTAAATACAAATTTTCATGAAATTCGTACGATTAGTTTCCGAGAAATTAATTATTTTAAAATGAACGTATTTTAGGGGCTGTATCTAAATTAAAGTTCGGTACTAGATTGTTAAAATGCTACAGAATGACTAAGTCACTTTTATTAATGTATTATTTCTTGCTAATAGGACCATTTCACTCGCTTACCGCTATTGCCAGCACAAATGTTTCAATAAAACGAAGAAAATATATTTTTTTCAAAATATGCTTTTCGGCACATCATAGATGGCCCCTTAAACCATTTTTTAAGCGTAATTTGAAATCTGCTAGTAAGAAAAAAATTGAAATTTTGAATTCGCATAAAGCAGGATATAATAAATATAAATCTCTCAAAAAAATTGTATGTTGTAATTCATATTTTTTTAAAATATAAATTTCATAATTCATGCTAAACAATTTTTTAACTTAGAAATTCAACGTATTTATGTTTGAGTTGTTTAGTATTATAACCACATAAAAAATTATCCCATTAGGATTATAATTTCAGGCGATATTAATAAAAATATCAAAATGTAATTTAACATTAGAAGCTCTAAAATTTGAATGTTTATATATCTTGAATATTAAATGTTAATACGAAAGGATAGGAAAATTTTTCCTCATTAACCGGAGATACGTCTTAAGCGCAGACACATTAGCGAGAGTCTACTGTAAGTATAAATTAGTCTTTGATCACGATTTTTACTTTTTTCTAGATGTAAAATTATAATCTGTGATGAAAACATTTCGTAACTTAAGGTATTTGACTGAAATAAGTTTTAAAATATTTTTAATGTTGAACCAAAGTTTTATAACAGATGTAACTACTTATTGCTATGGTTTTCGCTTTTGTTCAGTTTGCTTCAATATTAGATGAAAACAGCAAGTTAATCCATAAAACTTGTTTCATTAATAAAATTAAAAATATATCATTAATAATTTTATTTTAAATTATTCTGATTAATAAAGCATACCAGAGGAATTCGATCCAAGAAATTAAATCATTCCCTTACAATTAATTCTTTACAACAATTTTCCCTCATTTTAAAAAATATAGTTTTAACTGATTATGATTCAACTTTATGCAAGAGCATTCTTTGATCTAGAACCCAATCAAGAAATCCAGATTTTTGATGGAAAATAAAGTGCTGAAAATAAGAAAGTTTGCTTAGTAGCTATTGGACAGTAAATGACAATTGTTTTGTTGTCAGTGCTGGCTGGTAGTTACTTTTACTTGGTAGCCATCTACCGCTCATGATGAGTATTTTCCTGAATATGCAAAATGAACATAAATAGTATTTGAAGATTGAAAAAAGATAATCTATATAAGTTTCTTATAAAATTGTTTCATTTAAATATTAACTGATTGTAAAATTATTAATAAATTTTTAAATAACCAAAAAAGCTTTTTTTTTATTAATGAACTTTGTCCTTAAAGAAATATTAAGACAGAATAAAGAAATATTAAGGATTTACTAACTGTACAAAGATTTGGGATATATTTTGATAAATTCGATTTGGATGGATTCAGATTTCTTTTGTTCTCCCCTTTTTAGAAACAACTTTATATAAATAAAAAATTGTTTAAGGTAATTTCTCTTTTTCACACTTATCTAATGATAGGAGCGATATATAGCAATCTTTCTATTATTTAAAAACATGATAATTCTCCCCTTTCAAAAAGTTAACTTAGTTGAAATGGAACCAATTAAAAAGAAGAAGAAACTATTTAGCCGAGTGAGTAATTTTTTTTAATTGCCATATTTCATAATTTTGTCGCGCACTCGCAACTGGTGAATAGTTGTTTTAAACTTTAAAGGAAAACAAATCGAACTGCACACTTTCTCTTCCTATTTTCAGTTTCTGAAATGAACCGTAAAAAGATTTTATTTTTAAAAATTCTATTTAAAAATTTTCAGTTGTTTAGAAGATAAATAAAGGTCTTTGACATCATTTAACTTTAACTGTTTCATATAAAGCATGTCAAACATTAAATCACAAATTATGTGTACTGAAAATAATTAAATTGCCAAGAAGGAAAATATATAATAATAATATATTAGCTAATATGTAGGAATAAATCTTAACATACATGTGACCAAAGTGCTAAGATGGATAACAAACCCAACATTGACAAAATTATTTTATTTGTCCACAAATTCTATGCCTTGCTTTGTAAAACAGAAGGCAAATTTAACATTAGGATTAAAAAGAAGGTTAATTGAACGTGAATATTTAATCATATATATTAATCGCAAATTATGTGTATTGAAAATTATTAAACTGTCAGAAAGGACAATATATAATAATAATATATTAACTGATGTGTAGGAATAAATCTTAACATACTTTTGATCAAAGTGCTAATATGGAGAACGAACCCAGCATCGACAAAATTCTTTTCTTTTCCACAAATTCTAAGACTACTTTCTAAGACAGAATGCAAGATTAACATTAGGATTAAGAAAGTTAATTGGTTGTGAATATTTAATCATCTATATTAATCGCAAATTATGTGTATTGAAAATTATTAAACTGTCAGAAAGGAAAATATGTAATAATAATATATTAACTAATATGTAGGAATAAATCTTAACATACTTTTGATCAAAGTGCTAAGATGGAGAACGAACCCAACATCGACAAAATTCTTTTCTTTTCCACAAATTCTAAGACTACTTTCTAAGACAAAATGCAAGATTAACATTAGGATTAAGAAAGTTAATCGGATGTGAATATTTAATCATCTATATTAATCGCAAATTATGTGTATTGAAAATTATTAAACTGCCAGAAAGGACAATATATAATAATAATATATTAACTAATATGTAGGAATAAATCTTAACATACTTTTGATCAAAGTGCTAAGATGGAGAACGAACCCAACATCGAAAAATTATTTTCTTTTCCACAAATTTTAAGACTACTTTCTAAGACAGAATGCAAGATTAACATTAGGATTAAGAAAGTCAATTGGATGTGAATATTTAATCATCTATATTAATCGCAAATTATGTGTATTGAAAATTATTAAACTGTCAGAAAGGACAATATATAATAATAATATATTAACTGATGTGTAGGAATAAATCTTAACATACTTTTGATCAAAGTGCTAAGATGGAGAACGAACCCAGCATCGACAAAATTCTTTTCTTTTCCACAAATTCTAAGACTACTTTCTAAGACAGAATGCAAGATTAACATTAGGATTAAGAAAGTTAATTGGATGTGAATATTTAATCATCTATATTAATCGCAAATTATGTGTATTGAAAATTATTAAACTGTCAGAAAGGACAATATGTAATAATAATATATTAACTAATATGTAGGAATAAATCTTAACATACTTTTGATCAAAGTGCTAAGATGGAGAACGAACCCAACATCGAAAAATTATTTTCTTTTCCACAAATTTTAAGACTACTTTCTAAGACAGAATGCAAGATTAACATTAGGATTAAGAAAGTCAATTGGATGTGAATATTTAATCATCTATATTAATCGCAAATTATGTGTATTGAAAATTATTAAACTGTCAGAAAGGACAATATATAATAATAATATATTAACTGATGTGTAGGAATAAATCTTAACATACTTTTGATCAAAGTGCTAAGATGGAGAACGAACCCAGCATCGACAAAATTCTTTTCTTTTCCACAAATTCTAAGACTACTTTCTAAGACAGAATGCAAGATTAACATTAGGATTAAGAAAGTTAATTGGATGTGAATATTTAATCATCTATATTAATCGCAAATTATGTGTATTGAAAATTATTAAACTGTCAGAAAGGAAAATATGTAATAATAATATATTAACTAATATGTAGGAATAAATCTTAACATACTTTTGATCAAAGTGCTAAGATGGAGAACGAACCCTACATCGACAAAATTCTTTTCTTTTCCACAAATTTTAAGACTACTTTCTAAGACAGAATGCAAGATTAACATTAGGATTAAGAAAGTTAATTGGATGTGAATATTTAATCATCTATATTAATCGCAAATTATGTGTATTGAAAATTATTAAACTGCCAAAAAGGACAATATGTAATAATAATATATTAACTAATATGTAGGAATAAATCTTAACATACTTTTGATCAAAGTGCTAAGATGGAGAACGAACCCTACATCGACAAAATTCTTTTCTTTTCCACAAATTTTAAGACTACTTTCTAAGACAGAATGCAAGATTAACATTAGGATTAAGAAAGTTAATTGGATGTGAATATTTAATCATCTATATTAATCGCAAATTATGTGTATTGAAAATTATTAAACTGTCAGAAAGGAAAATATATAATAATAATGTAATTAATATGTAGGAATAAATCTTAATACGCATGGTGCTCAAAGTGCCAAGATGAAGAAATGATCCAAGCTCGACAATATTTTACTTTTTCCTTAAATTCTAAGACTTACTTTCTAAAACAGAATGTAAGATTGCCATTATGATTAACCCCTTGCCTGTGTAATATATTTAAGAAATACGTGACAAAAATGAAAAAAAAATTCTTTTTAATTTTGTTCTTTATTATCATCAAAATGTTAGAAATAGATTACTTTAAAAAAAAAATTAAACGAAATAACTACTATATTCAATATTTTCACATATATGGGAAATGTTAATCGATTACAGTAATTTTTGCTCAAATTACAGCAAAATAAATCAAATGACATAATTTTCAAAATAAGTATAATAAACAATATTATTATTTATATCAACTGTCATGAATTCCATGTCCCTCAGATTTATATTCCTGCCTGTCAAACATAATGTGGATTGAATGGAATTTGAAAAGAACTGCAAAATTACAAAAATCCGGCAAATGGCAAAGAAACTGATGAACTTTTCGCGGGAAAGTATCATCATCTATTGAGAAAATGGTAAATTACATATTATACGTTGGACGAACTGAGTTCGAGCTTCACGGAATTAAAACACCGATTTTTCTCTTGCCCGAACTCAGGTCGAGCATTTCAAAATTGACGCATTTGCGTTGCCCGAACTGAGTTCGAGCATTACAGGCAAGGAGTTAAGAAGAAAGTTAATTGAACGTGAATATTTAATCATCTATATTAATCGCAAGTTATGTGTATTGAAAATAATTAAACTTCCAGAAAGGAAGAAATATACTAATAATAAACTAATATGTAGGAATAAATCTTAATACGCATGGGGCTCAAGGTGCCAAGACGAAGAAATGACCCAAGATCGACATTTTGTTTTCTTTTTTCTTAAATTCTAAGACTTACTTTGTAAAACAGAATGTAAGATTGTCATTAGGATTAAGAAGAAAATTAATTGAACGTGAATATTTAACCTTCTATGTTAAATTCAGCATTTTCTGAAGATATCGAAATCCTAGGTTGAAAAGAAAATAAGGGTTTGATAATTTGGTATGAGTTTACTTTGTATTACACAATTAATTAAGCATATATCATTCACCGATTTATTGAAATTAGGTCTAGGAACTCAAACTGAACAAAAATCTCTTATTGTTGATTAATTTACTGCCTCAATATGTTTTTATTAAAATATTTGCCTTGTGTTAATATTTTATGACATATACGTCATACTATTGACAAAAAGTAGCTCTAATATAAGAATTAAAAAACGAAGAAAAATGCGCCATCATCAGCAGAAATTATCAAAAAATTAGGTGTATTCGAATATTTATAAAACAACAAAATAAAATTGTTACTCACATTAATTATTTTTAAAATCAATAAAAATTCATGTAAATTCCAATTTTAATCATTTACGAAATATTTCAAAGTGCTTGGCATATCAGGTATGTTACTTTTTTTGTTTTTGTGTTTTCAAAAAATCAGAAACTATAATTTCATAATTTTTATAATTAACAAAATGCGACTAATAACCAAAAAAATCAATTAGTTAAAACAAACTTTATAGTTTTCAACAAAATTATTTTGTTTATCCAATCATTTCTTTTCTTAAGAAAAAATTATTTAAGATATAAATGCGTTTTTGCACCATCATCAAGGAATAGGTTAAGGAAACAAAAACCAAAACTGAATCAAAATGCTTTCTTTTAAATCAACTGGAACAAAGAATATTACGGTTTTGCTTTATATTTTAAGTTAGAAGGCATATTAAAACAAATATCTTCCGTTATTTAATAATTTAAACTTTTCTTTTAACTTTCACACATTAATGTAAGTAATTCTTATGTATTTATTTATAAATGCATACCCAAAGACTCACTGAAGAAGTTATGATTTTTGCTCAATTCGTCGATACATTTGTTGGAATTTTAAGGGGGATTTAAAATTTTTCTTTTACATTTTTCAGATGCACACTGTCAGACTGTCAGATATTGTTATTGAAATACAAATTTATTCATTTACTTAGGAACTAGCCTCTCTTTTTACTTTTTATGAAATTAAATCATACAAAACAACGTGTAAAATTTAATATGAAATGTACTATATTAATCACTTGATAAAGAAAAACCTGAATTGAAGTCAAAAGACATAGATGATCATGTTAAATGTTTAAAAAACGATTATAAATCTTCTGTAAAAGAAAAAAAAAGAAATTTTAACATAAATAAACCCACTTTCTTAAGACTGGTATTGTTCAATTTTATCAGGTGATTTTAATGGTAAAGTATCCCGAAATACTTTTACGGTATTAACAAAAGTCAATATTTTAAATGGTAAAATATCATAAAATCTTTTTACTATTAAACAAATCCAATATTGTTCATTTATTTGAAAATAAACTAAAACTTTTCCAGCATTGTACGAATTTCAATGGAATCCCAACACATTCTAATATGGGAGTGCTGATGTCAACAAATGAAGTCTATTTTCACCAGTTTCAGAATTATTTTCATATCATCTTCCATAATTTCGAGAAAAGTCTCTTAATTAAAACAGTATTAGCACAAACCACACTCATCTACTATTAAATAGGACTTAGAAAAATAAACTGATAAATGCTTTGAATTTTACATAAAAATGAAAACGTTTAAAATGTGTTTAATTAAAATGGAATGTCTTTCCTGAAAATTTTTTTGTGCACGAGAATTTCTTCATAGCTAAGATTAAATCTGATTAAGTAACATGTTTTGCTCAGAAAAAAATATCCCCCTGAAGTTTTGTGTATATGTGCGCATTCAAGTGTGTGTGCGTGTGTTTGTCCGTATGCATCGGCGTATGCGTGTGTGTGTGCGTATGTCTCAAAAGTGGTTTTGATGTTGTTTCTGACTGTTTAAATGAAATAAAGTAAATCTTCGTTTTAACTATTTTTAAGTCTGGTCTACCGGTTAAAAATGTAATACATCAATGAAGACTGGTAGCTTGCTGTGTTATATACTTTGCACTGGTTTTATGTAGATTTTTATAATATTAAAAACGCAAGAATACATTAAAACTAGAAAAAAAAAAAACAATTCTTCTTTCCCTTACATATGTTGTCATCGTCACTGACAATGTTTTGGTTTTTTTCTCTTTATCCTCAAAGAATATCGATTAACTTTAATTTCTTTTAAGCGAAGCATAGTCGTCATTAAGTTTCCTTTACAGTGAGAATTTTTTATTTCTTACAGTTTAGTTTCATAACTATAATTTATACATTAATAAATTTACTTAAAAACTTTCAAATAAAAAAAATCGGAGGTAATTTTTGTTATTAATAAACACAAAAGTTCAAAATAGTATTTTTAGTGGTAAGAAATCGGAAATTAACATGTTTTTATAATGAAATTTTATTCTGAAAAATTGAAAAATAGACTAAAAGAATTTATTTCAATGCACGAAATTTTCCAAAATAGTAAAAATAACACGCAACGTTTATCACTAAGTACGAAACAAAAATATTATCAGTTACCATTTACTTCACGGATTCACATTAGTTCGAATCTTTATACTGCAAATAATTGAATAGCTGAGTGGATGAACATGCTATGCTACATTTTCTAAAAATTTTTTTTATCTTTTAGATGAAAGCGTTATGAGATATACTATTACATGGGGAAGATAAAATACTAAAATTCCATTATTCATTAATATTTAATATTTTGATATTTAATAATGTCAATAATGTCAATAATATTAATAATTTTTAATATTTGAAAATTAAGTATGAATAAGTTTTTCTGAGAGAGTTTAGCACCATACCTGTTAATATTTTAAACACATGGTATCAAACAGAAAATAAATCATTAAAATTTACAGCAAAAACTTTCACTTCAAATTTCTTCAAATGTAATTTTTGTTACTTAACATGTTCTTCCACTTAGCTCTTCAATTATAATATTATATTACAAAATATATACAAAAGAATATACGTTAATATATTTTTTTTTCTTTTCTTTTTTTTTTTTTTTTTTTTTTTTTTTTTATTTGTTCTAAACTAAAGCATTCCTGAGTAGTCTGTAATTTCATTTGTACGACAAAAATAATTTTTTATTAATCTTGTTTTTACATTTCCTCATAAATTTCAATTTATAAATATTATTCTCGAACAAACTTTTGTTCTCGTTTGTATGCCTTAATTTATTAATTCTTTATTTATTTTCAAAAAATTTGTCATAAGAAAAAAGGATATGAATAATTTACGTGTACGACTGAATGTTATAAAACTAAGCGTCACTATATTTTTGTTTATTTAAATGTATTTAAAGAGCATAAAAAATAATTCGCTCAATATGTATCAATAATTCCTAACATTTTTTTGTTTCTCGACACAGTTAAACACATTCTTAAACTTCTGTGGCACACTAGGATTATGATGATGTAAAAATATATTAAAGGAATACCCCTTAATTTTTAATATTTGTACTGACAGTGACAAGAATAAGCCTCAGTTTAAATGTATATTCACTAAATTTAGTTGAATATAAATTTCCCCTTAAATATAAACTAATCACGAAGAATAAGTGGAAGTTTTTAATTTCTCATTTCAGATTGTGACACTTTTCATGTAATAAAGTTATAATGTTTTTTTTTGTTTGTTTGTTTTTTTTTTTGTTTTTGTTTTTTCTTTTAAGGATATGTTTTGCTTGCTATTCCATAAAGCTGAAAAGCATCCAAATTATGGAAAAAGACGAGGACGGATGTTAAAAAATGTTCACAGATTTTGTCAACTGAAAACATTTTGAAAACAAACTTATCCGCAAGATTTTATTGGTACACTAGCTCTTAAATTTTAAAATAATAGAATTATATCAATAACTTAAAAAGAAACAAAAATTAAAAACAATTTAATAATATCGTGAGTTAGAAACGTAAATAAAATGTGCGCCTTCTTTTTTTATTTTATTTTTCACCCTTTAGTGAAAATTTGTTTCACGAGTTGCATGAAATTTACCTAAATCCTTTAAGGGGTCTCAGGACTTTTAAAATTGGAAAAAAGGAAAAAAAAAGGATCATTTTCAACATTTAATATCTTAAAATGTATTTGATATTAAGACACAATTTTAAATGTGAATGAAAGATACAAGTATGTTCTTTCATTTCAAATATTTGAAAAATTGCAAGATGCAGAATTAGCCTTTACAGGGGACTTCAAACTGTCAGACATTTGACGAGCAGAAAATCGGCATAACAGATTATGCGCACGATTACAAAATAAAGTTTGCAACTAGAATGAAAATTTTGGTGCCTACTTATACCTCAGATTATAATAACGACACTGAACCTAAATAAATTTGTATTTAAAGTATTTTTATACTTTTAATTCAAAGTTGTATTTAGCCAATGCAAAATTTAGAAAATTTCAACAATATAAACCCCTAAAAAATATTTTACTTTTACAATAAAAAGGAAATTTTAGGTTCAGTTTATACAGACTAACATGAAACATATGTTTTGAAAATTTGATGAAAAAATATTCAGATGTTTTTGAGATATCGTGCGCGTTATGCCCAAAAACATCATTTGGAGAAAAATGACTTCAAAGTTTTGGAAACACCGCTTCAGCTATTGAGCGAGTATAATTCTAAATGCCATAACTTCTGTTCTAATGGGAATTTCAAGATAACAATTATATCAAAATGTTCAGAAAACATAAAAGTTTAACTTCTAAAAAAATTAAAATTTCGAAAATTTTAGAGCTTTAAGAGTCCTGAGACCCCTTAAGTTACAAATAAAATATACTCATATGTAAGTATATTGATAATAGCTTTCACTTCTAAGTTTTTTAGACACATGTGTGATATTCTTTTTTTGTATTATACGTACGTTTTGGGCACGCAATACATTTTAAGCTGGAGTTCTGTTTTGTGATTGTCGCAGGTTAAAATTTCAAAGCCTTTTTTCCATTGCTATAAAATTTTACCTGTTGAAATTCCTGCATATTGTAGAATCTGATATATTCTTATTTTGGTTGGTTGGTTGGTTGGTTGTGTTTATGACGGCCAATTATCAACACGAGGTATCCCTCGTGTTGATGGCCCTAAGGGGGGGATGCCCTTCGTGGGGGTCTTTCTAAGGGAACCTAACCCGTATTAACGCTTGGAAATCCAAGGTTCGAAGAAAATCACGAAAACTCCGAACGATTAGGCCGACCGGCGCGATTGGGTTCGAACCCAGCACTTCCCGTCTACGAGCTTCGAGAGCAGAACCTCTCGGCCACTGGTGGGGGCTTAATCTTATTTTGAATTAAATGTGAAGAACAGGCCATCGCACACTGTGACATAGTGGCTTTTTCTCGCAGACATAGACGGTATGTAATGCGCGACAGCCGTAACTTCTGTTTCAATATGCCTTGTTATATATTTTTAATAAGTGTTAATTTTATACAATTTTAATTCAAAAATATCACATTTTAATTAACTTTTAAACAAAAAAAATGTATTTTTTAAATAGAAGTTGGTGCCAGAAGCATTTTTTTTAATGCGAACTTTTATTATGCTATTAAATCTTATTGGTAAAATAAGCGTACTATTTTGATAAGTAAGTTTACGTCTCTTTCTTTGGGGAGTAATTCAACTTTTACAATGAAGTTGCTTTTTAAACTGTAAAAGTATTTTGAATTCTCTATAAAAATTTCAATAAATTTTGAGCTTTACTACTGTTTTAGGGTTTTATTCCAGAATTTAGTAATACTACATATTATTAGAAAATTCAAAGATAATTTAAAATCAAAAATACAATTTTGTTTTTCTAGTCGAGCATTATTTTTTATGATCGATGCGGTCATATTCCTTACATTTAAAAAAATAATAATTCGCCATACATATATCTCTTAACAGAGGTGTAGGAAAGGTGTCTCAAGCCCTTCCCATTCGAAGCAAAGATAACCTTTTAACTAAAAACTCTAAAACTAATGTTACTTAATTTTGAAAATTTTGAAAATAATTATTAAACAAGGAAAAGAAAAAGGTTTAAATTATTAAATACATAAATCAATATACCAACAACTTTAAAAGGATAATTGGATAATGAAATTTAGAAGAAAAAAAAAGAGAGAGAGAAATTTAAATCGCATTTAATCTGAACGGTTTTTAGTCCTCAAGTGCCTACAGAAGAGGAACGTACCAACGATGTTGTAGGGATAAGGCAATTTTATGACTTTACAAAACACAATCGTTGAAATTTTTCAAAATTTCAAAAACTATACATGCGTATCAAAACCTATTTAATTATTATAATTATATTTAATATTAAAACATAAATAAATAAAATAAAATAAACTTAGAATATTGCACACACGACGAAAAAAATATTTACAACAATATAGAAAATTGGACTTATAATAATAAATTTTGTCTTTTGGTTTTCACCTGTTTTTCCAACTTTTCCGATACATTTCTGCCTAAAAACGGGCCTAGACGATGGTGCCTTGGGAAAATACATACAATTTTTACCTAAGTCGTGTAAATGCGTCGTTTCAACTCAACCCACTGTGAATCGCTGAGTTCATATTGGTAATAGACTGTATGTTATAAGGAATTAATCCGCAAGTCAAATTTCCTTTTTCATTTTAATATTAAAAACCTATGTTTGGAAATTCATCGGCAAAAAAGAGGTGCTCAAAAATCATGCATTTATTATTATTATTATTATTACTATTATTATTATTATTATTTTACTCATATTTTCAATTATTAACTAAAACCAGTGTCAATGACTTGAGAAAGAAAAAGGTGTAATATTGATATTTATATATATTTACGTCGT
Source organism: Maratus speciosus (assembly GCA_963932465.1). Classification (NCBI taxonomy): domain Eukaryota; kingdom Metazoa; phylum Arthropoda; class Arachnida; order Araneae; family Salticidae; genus Maratus; species Maratus speciosus. The sequence continues at coordinate 307,075,227 of OZ010788.1, read as the reverse complement.
TGTTGGTTCAAAGTATCCCCACAGTATTCTCGATGAAAGGATACATATCATATTTTTAATTGCTTTCTCTAAATATTTCTACTGCTGAATTTTACAAAAATATAAAAATTGCAAATTGTTTTCTGTTGCAATATAGTTTATAAAATTGCATTTAAACATACAATTTTCAATTTTCATTCTTTATTTAATAAAAAATGATTACCAAAAAAAAAAAAAAAAACGTATATTTAAGTTTAAAAGTTATTTTATTCGAACATTTTTTTAAAGAGGAATTAATAATTTATATGAACTAAGATATTTTTTTTTTTAGTTGGGCAAAAACGAAATTGCATTCAAAAGATTTTTTTGTTTCGTTTAATTAAGAAATTTCTTTATATTATTTCATATTTAATATAAAGAAGAGAAGAGAATAACAGAGATAAAATAAAGTAAATGCTTAGTCACAGCGAAGCGGGTTTTTTCATTTTCTTTCATGAAAAAGTTCTACTATTTGGAAATTACTTAACGTCAATCTAAATTCCACATTTTATCATTTGCGAGGAAGCCAAAAATAAAATACCGCTTTTACTTCCTGGAGGCAGTCTGCTATGCATCATTCTAATTGAGTTAGGGTATAAAGCTACCATGAGATGTTACGAGATAAAGTTCTGTTTTATTATGCAAATTAATAACTTAATTAGCCAAACCTTAACTTTCAGAAAGATTAAACGCTATAAAAAATAACTCGATGACAATCGCTAAATATACTCGTACAATTTAAGCAAATAACCTTTTAAGTAGTAGTTTCATTTCCAAAGCAACATATTATCTTCTAGAATGTTTGATTAAGTACTGTATTTGTTAAAGTTTTAAAAATTACGTTAAAAAATTAACCCTTTGTGACTCAACAACACCGATTTGAAAAATATTTACTCAGATGATAGAATACATCATTTTAAGCATGTAAACAAAATAGAACATCAAAATAAAAAAATACCTGCAGGTTCGGCCTACAAGCGGAGATAGATTTCGAAGTTAAGTACTAATTTCACCAACAAAAGCTAAATCAAGATTAGAGATAGTCCCATTTTAAAAATGTTATCTGGTCACTTTTGACGAGTTTTTAATTTCATTTTTCTCTTACAGCTGGTTATATCAGAATCGTGTTAATACGATAATTTTTTCTTCAACCCCTATTTTTGTTTAATTCGTTTTTGCTGCAAGAGGTGGTCCTATCAAAAACTTGTCAATCTAAAAGTTGTAGATAATATTAAGAAGATTTATAATAATATTTAATCGTATTTGATTTTTTGTGAATTGACGAAGTTATGAATTTTTTTCTTCTTCAACCCCTCCTTTTTTTCGTTTTAATTTTTTTCTTCTTTTTTTGCGGTAACGGGGTTCTATCAGACACTTGTCAATATGAAGGTTTCCGATAATATTAAATTTAAGTGAATTTTATATCTTGAGAATTGACGAAGTCATACATCTTTTCTCCCTAAAACCCTATTTTCTTTGCCCCTTGAGCCTATTTTTAATTTTATCAAAAATCTGTGATACATAAATTTTTGGCCCTTTTCCTAGAAGTAATAATAACTTTAGCCTGATTTGATATGTATTATAATTAAGAAGTTATAGGGTTTTTTTCGGTTTTCATAAAACCCCTCCCTATTTCCATCCCTTTGGTTCGATTTTGTCCATTAACGAACTTGACCGAGATTTTCTGCCCCTTTATTTTATATATCAGATTGGAAGAGGTTTGTTCAGCATTATGGAAGTTATCGTGTCCATAAAAAATTGATTAGATAGATAGACAGATAGATAAAGTTTTTAACTTGGGGTGTTTTGGGGTTCTAGGGATCATGATCGGCGTGGATGTGCAAAGTTTTTGAGAAATTTCAACATAGGGAAGAACGTAATAGGTACTATTTCTTACGAAATGTACACTGTTAAAAATTTTGCAGCATTCTGGCAGGTCATTCGACCGTTCTTTGAAAAAATGGTTTCATAACCATAATTTAACTATATTCTGACCATAAAATGGCCAATAATATGGTCAGAATAGTGTTAAATTACGGTTGTGTAACCGTTTTTAAAAAAAACGGTTAAATGACCTTCCAGAATGCTGAAAATTTTTAAGAGTGTACCTAATGTAATAGACTAAAGAAACTTTTTCGCAATTGCAATAAACAGAAAATTACGTATTTTTCATAAATATTGTCAATTTTCTAATACAAAATTTTGAAGTATACGAACTTACCTCTGTAAAAAAATCTATTTTTGGACGTCTACAGTCCTTTTTAATTTAAAAAAAATTACTAAAGCTCATTTTAGTAATAACGATGCAAATCGGCTCAAATGATAAATGAAACTTTAGCATGAAAAATTAACTGAGCATCGCCGTCTTTTGAGAATTTATTAACAATTTATATTAACTTATCTGATCAGATAAAGCAGCAATAAATAAACTTGTCTTTCAAAGCACACGATATAAGTAATGTTGGCTTTTGGGCATGCTATAGATATGCAAAACGGTGATACAAAGAGTTAAATTTTTCTTTGGGTTATATTTAATTCACATAATAAAACTCTCGCGTACGGTTCCCGCGATTTTTCGGGCTTGTCATGTCCGTTCACTAGTAGGATTCACATGATCGCAGACGAAAGGTGTCCATATAGACGAATATTTTCTTATTATTTCCAAACAACAATTCCCTATATAGATTTATACTAAACATTTTCCTCGAAGATTATTGTTTGGAAACAGAGGTAGACAAAATAACAATAATAAATATAGTCGCATCAGCGAATATTATAAAATATACCCGCTAAAATTGCTTGAATAAAGGCATTTTGAAATTTATTTATTTATTTTGCTTTATATTAAATTTTTTGAAATATTTAGTTACAGACAACAAAAAAAATCATATTTCTGAAGCGGAAGCTGTTTGCGAGCTGGGAAATTGCGCTGTACTCGGATGGTTAATGATGCATGCCTTTTGTGTATATCGTTTAAACGAAAGTAACAGGACAATGACATAAAATCACCTTTTTTTAAATTATCATATAATTATTTGTGATATTCAATTAAAAAAATAATATGAATTAATTAGTTTAGTTTAGATTTTATCAATGTATTAAACAAACACACTGCAAATTTTCCAGACATTCCCTTGCATCTATCTACTTCTACATGCCACTTTTTACAAAAATCGTCGCCTGTACATGTTGTTTTATGACAACGATAATCCAAAAGCAGGGAATCGAATGAACAGGTAAAACTAAGAAATAAGCTTTCTCGGAATTGTAGCTGAAAAACTTAATACACTTAATAAACTCATACAGGTTTTAAAATAAAAGGAGAAAATAGTGCATCAGGCATATATTATGAAACACTTTCCAACATTATCAGAATATTGTAAAGAAATTTCATGTTTTCATGCAATGAAATTTGGTATCTAAATAAACAATTAAAAAAAAACACGTAACACAGTAAAAATATGTTTTATGGATTTGCTGTCCATATCTGGTAATGCGAGCGGAATCTGGCGTGCAGCCCTGAATATGATCTATAGAATTTATACACGCCCCATAATACACTAGAAATTAGTTAAATTTAAAAATGTATACTAAAACTGAAAACGCATTTCCAGCAATTGTCGAGCGTAGTCAGCCGTGAATCGAACTTTTTTATGTATCTTTGTAAATAAACAATATATTATAAGCACTCCATAACCTATAGAAAAAAGTTTGTAGTGTATCTATAAATAAAAGGGGTACTATTTAATTTCATTGTGTTGGAAGTATCATAACATCATTAAAAAGCACAACAAACGATTTTTTCCAATAAACCGTGATGTAATTGAATTCTTTTGAGTGCCCCTGTAAAATATATGCTATACACACTTCATTTTCAAAACCGATCATTCCCTAGTAAATCTATATAACACATAAAAACTGCATGAGCATTCGGGTATATTTACAAGAGTTAGAGCAGTTAGATGGAGCTGCGGACAGATCGAAATCATAAACACTTTCCAACTACGTTAGAAAACGTTAAAAAAGATTAAAAATAGAATCCTATTAAATTAATTCGATTACATTTATAAATTTGCTATTCTTTGATTAAAACATTTTTTCTCTGCACGATTGATTAAATTCTCACTACGATTGTTTTGTAGCTGCAATAATGTTGTTTTGCAGTTGATATAATTATATAATTAGAGAAACATTCTATCACACTGACGTTAACAGTACATGTTATTTTCAGTTTAAAATTTTATAATTTAATAAAATGAAATGTTATTTTAATTCTGAAGGATTTATTAAAAATAAAACGTTCTTACATTGGTAATGAAAATAAGTTTTCTGAAACTTATCGGTATTGAAAATAATGTAAAGATGTTGCTCCTTGTCAGAATAATTAGCCCCTTAATCGCACTCTCGCGGAATACATCGCGATGCATTCACGTGCAAATTGCCTGTGAATGTATCGGGCTTTAATGTATCGCGTTAATGAAATTATCGGGCGAATGTATGGGTTAATAAAATTGCCATTTTGATTTTCAAATTTTGTTGTAATTTAAAAGAATGAAAAAAAATCACTGCAAAGGTATACAAACATCTTTAAATATCATTTAAAAAAAAAATAACAAAAATAATAAATTAAGAAAAAACGTTAAATTTAGGAAAACAGATGTTTATTGTACCAATGTCAGTTTTATTAAATATATATATGTATATTAAATAAATAAATAAATAAATGCATAAATAAAATACAAATGCTTTCAGTTCGTTCCCAGTCTAACGTTTTCCTTTATCTAAATAACGGTTTAGAAATATTTTTAATATCTCCCAAAATTTCTACATGTTGCCAAAGGAAAAGAAATATTTGAAAATAATTAAAGTATTATGCATATGCAATTACATACATCCAGTAAGACGTTAAATACATGCACATATATGTGTGTGCATTTTAATTAAAAAGAACCTAACGGAAATATTGTTATAAACATTGTCAAAATTATTATTAACTTTTTTTTATTATTTGAAACAGAAAAGAGTATCAGAGCTACACAAAAGTAAAAATCTGAATAAATATGATCATTATTGATTATGAAGCACAAATGTGAATAAATCCATTTATTTTCTATCTTCATATCGTGTTCCAAATTAATTTTTAAGTTGATATAACCACTTACCAAGCGTAAAACTAAAGGATGCGTTATTATTAATAAAGCTTAATCACGCTTTATAATTTTGATTATAATTAGTTTTGAAATAATTCAATACTTCAACTGTTCTGTGGGTCTCATAAATGAAATTAAACAAAATTATTTGTTTTAAAAGTAATCTTTATAAATGATTGCAAAGTGGTTTTATACAATCATCAATCTATATTTTAAATAAACTTGCAATGTTTAGCTGTACATATTATTTTTGCAGCAATATTAAAAGAAATTGCCAATTATCCGGTCGCAAAATATAATGTAGATTTTTTTAGCATAACTTTTCGTACTTGAGAACAAATGGGATACAAAATGACAGTTTTATGGGTTTTTATTATTATTATTATTTCTTTTAAACAAAAGGCAATAGTTGAAGTAAATGTTTTGGAAAGTAAATTCCAATTAATTTCATTTCAGTAACTTCAATAAAAGTTGGGAAAGCTAAATTTTAAATACTTTATTTATGCTAAATAATCCCAATAAATGTTTTCTTTAAATGCATATTTTTAAAGCTGCTACACAAGAAATAGTTCTTCAATTTTAAAATTTTCAAACATTCAGTAGCCTTACCTTTTAATCTTTTTTTTCTATTGGAAACTTTAATAAAAACAGCAATATTTTACAACAAAACAACTGTTAGATCTCTCGCATAGCTTTTTAGTTAAAATTCTCATAACTAGTGCAAAAATACAAGAAACTTTTTCATAATTGTATATTTGTATTAGTCTACACTTTTAAGTTACTGTGTGTGTTTTAGAAGGGCAACTTGATTTTTAAAGCTAATAGATGAAAGAAATCCATTTTTTCCAGAAATTTCAGTCTAGAACAATGTTGAAAATTTTCTGTAAATAATAATATAATTTTTCTAGTAGTGTTTAAATCTTTAAGCCTCTGAAAGTACTTTTTGGAACTTAAAAAGGGAATCTTAGTAAAAATATGTTCGTCTTTGCACTTTAATCTCCTGCACGAATATCTTCGACAGCTGTCACTATTAATTTTATATTATCCTCTTCAGTTCCGAAGCTAAAATAATAAAACAAATTCTTATTCATTGGGTTTTTTTTTTTCAAACAAAATGGCATCGTAATTGGCAGAAAAAATATGTTTTCTGAAATTGATCCTTTAGGCGCTTAGTAATTTAAGTTCAAAAATATATGGATCTAAAACTACAAACCCCCTTAAAAACATCAATTTAATAAACATTAACCTAAATTAACGCAATAACAATTTTAAGAGCTTTAAACAAGTAAATAATCTACAAATCTTCAAAATTTTTTATTGAAAAAGATTTAAATTAAATACTTATGAAAATTTCTCACTTTCTTGGTCGTACTGTCATTTGGGCATTTTTAGGCATTTTGCAAACTCAGATGAAAATAACATTTATTTTTTTGGGAATCAGCTTAGATGCTGCCATTTATTCGTTTGCTTTAAACGCAAAAAACATTCAGCTATTAAGAAGTGATGTGAAAATGTAAAAAAAATCGGATATTTTACTTTTTATAAGGAAAAGAACAGAGGTCCCCCGTATGGGGACCCAGGACCGATTCTAGTCATTTTAGGATACCCTGTACGTTTATTCAAAATTATATATTTGTACAATTTTAAGAAAAATGCATTTATTTAGAAAATTTGAAGTACATACATTAAATGTAAGAAGGGGATTTTCTTTGTATTGATTTATTTTTTAATCACTTACAAAAAATAATAATTAGTGAATAGAAATTTTCGGGATTACTGATAAGTTATAAATGCGTAATAATATCTTAACACTTTTTTATATAAAGCAAATAGAATTTTTAGTATAAGTAATCTGAAATTTTGGAACTATACCTTTAAGGGAATTTATTATGATATAAAAAATAATAATTAAATCAAATATTTCGAATATTTGTTCCCAAATGTCTTATAATCTCAAAGAACACACACTGTAAAAAAAAGACATTTTTACAGTACAAAGTACTGTTCATCTCGCGCACAAACTCGATCACAGTTGAATGTACTGTATCTTTCTTTGGTTTCCTGACTATGTAAACATGGAAAATACAGTAGTTGCGATAAATTAGCAGCACAATGTACTGGCAATTTGGACGCCAGTAGTTTGTGTTGTGGTCCAAATGCGTCCAAAATTGCCAGTACAATGTACTGTTAATTTTACGCAACTACTGTATTTTTCATGATTAAATAGTCAGGAAACCAAAGAAAGATACAGTACATTCAACTGCGATCGAATTGTGCTGGCAAATTTACAGTGGTTTTTTTACAGTGCACAGCAAACAAAAAAATAAAAGCCTAGTTCGAAACCTTTTATTTCAAGATAAAATAAGATTGTAGTAATGAATATTAAAATATTACCGTGATAAATTTCAACAATTATTGATTTGGTTTTCATTTACATATAAGAACTGTAGATGCATTTATACGAAATCTGCACACATTAAAATGCTCTTTTTGATCAAAACAGTTCGCAATCCCAATAAATGACCTTATATTTTCTTACATAACACTATATACCGGGTGTCCCAAAAATGACTGATGGATTTTAAAATTCAATAACTTCCAAACGGTGACAGATATTAAAAAAATTCTTGCAGGAGGGTTATGTATGATATCAGGAATTTTTGTAGTGTGATTCTTGATTTTAGTTAAAATTTCAAACAATAGATGGCGCTAAGAGCAATAGGCGCTCAGTCCAGACCCGATTTTTGGTACTTTGGGATCCATTCAATACATTTTAATCTCCTTTTTTCGCATGGAAGAAGAGACAGGCCAAAAAATAGAGCCTGTATTTCGCGGTTATTGCTTGTAGCGCCATCTATCGCTGCTATTTGTAACTAAAACTGAGAATCGCAGCATAAGAACTCCTGACATTTTACATAACACTAATGCAAGAATTTTTTTTAATATCTGTCACCGTTTGCAAGTTATGGAATTTCAAAATCCATCAGTCATTTTTGGGACACCCGGTATGTACATACACACACACGTATATATGATATATAGTATATATAAGAGTCGTATTTAGACATGTGTGCAATATGTGCTACTGCACATGGCGGCAAAAGTTTGAACGAGGTAAAATGTAGCTCGTAGTAAAAATAAAAATATGTAAATTTTTTTTTATATTGCTTATACGCCATTTACCGGCGGAATTTTTCCGAATTCAGGGAGGACCTTCTTGCAATGGCCACAAACATACACAAAAAATTTGGTTCAAAACTCTATGCATAACTTCATACACTTTTCGATGGTGCAATATTCAAAATGCACAAAAATTGCACAAAAATCGCTATTACAGCGCCCCCCTACCGGCGGATTTTTTCCAAATTAATGGAGGACCTGCTTGCCATAGCCAAAAACTAAAAAGAAAATTGGTTCAATTCTATGCATAACTTCATACAATTTTTGATGGTAAAATGGCGACACACGGACATACGGACAGACAAACATTTTCTATAAACATGTTTTTTGTGATCTCTGACTCTTAAAACGTGTAAATCCGTCGAAAACTGGAAGTCGAAAAAAATTTCGATTACAATACTTTCTTCTATTGAAGATAGAAGAAAGTAACAATAAAGTCTTATATCTTAAATACGGGCCTATGTACGCATATATATAATCATATTAGCTACACACATGAGACAATAACATATTTTTCTTAGGGAACCGTGTTACTTCAAAATTAATCCTTTTTTTCTGTTAAAAATATGATATTATGATAAATGAAATGGTATTTTCTTCTTTTTTTTAATATAATCTCAGATCATTTTTCTATTTTGTTATTTTACAAGCAATATTATAAAAACGTATACTGATATTTATTTAATCTATGTGATTTTAAAATCCTGCATGATTTATTAGCTATTCGCTCAAATGAGAACTATGCAAAGAATATTATTAGAAAAAAATTATCAATTTATATACAATAAATATATTAGAAATTGAAGAATAATGTTTAAAACATTTTTCGCTATTCTGGTAGTTTGTACATGCTTATATGAATTTCCCTATACCTATAGTTGTTCACAGTAGCTTGCTGCGTATTTTAGAATATCCAATATTTATATTGATAATGAGCTACCGCATCAATCACCACTGACTTTGAAAAAAAAAAAAAAAAAAAAAAAAAAAAAAAGATACACAGACAATTTATAAGTACAATCAAGTGAATTAGCTCCTTTGTGTTAGTTGTTCAAAGATTGCCTTAAAGTCGTTGAAACTTGCACATGCAATTTTAATAAATTCAATACTTTATTTTTTATAGAACAATTCTATATTTTAATATAATGATAAATATAGCTAAAAATATAACTAACAACATGCGATTCAAAATTTTTATTTTAAAAATATACTTTCACATATTAAAAGGTCTATCATTCGTATTTAAAGGGGAAAAAAAAAAAAAAAAAAAAAAAAAAAACTTTCTTTTTGAACTGAAGCAATCTACTTTTTTCCTTTCAATTATTGATAATTTATTTTTCTCCCCCTTCTGAGAACAAATTGTCTCATAGAACAATTAAATCATTATATCAGATATTGATATATTGGTAATCAGTGGTACATTTTTTTCGAATAATAATTTCATAACATATAATTTGTAAAAGTAATATACGAAAATAAACGCATGCAACCTATAAAAAACTTTTATCAGGAATTGATTTCTAGAAGCTTCAAATATGCGGATACAAAATATCTTTTCGTTCCGCCAAAAAAGTTTTCAGTTATGCTTTAAAAACTACCCGTATTTTAGCTTGTTTTGCAAGCGTAAAAATTAATTTAACGTTAGGAGTTTATACATACATGATTATTGAACTACATGACCACAAGATTTATCCCAAGATAAAATTTACACACAAAAAAGCAAAATATGATATCAAAAGCTGCTTGTATTGAAAAATTCTAAGTTTGATGCATTTTCTGTATGAAAACGGTCTCTTAAACTTCATTTTTTTTCTTTCTTTTTTACATCCATTTTGAAGAAATAATTTTCAATCAAACGGCTATTTTCATTTTCCTCTGCTTATAGATGAGAATGCTTGACAACAACACGGACAATTTGAGAAAAAAATAACTGAAAGGGTTTTTTTTCTACTTGTAAAAATTTAAAAATTTGAAATTTCATCTTTGAAATGTTATATTTAATTTTTTATACTATCTAAATTCTGGTGTTCCTATTTTTTTACCCGACTGAAAAGAAGGGTAATGTGTTTCACGCGTATCTGTATATGTGGATTTCTTTATACCCTCGAAACATCAAAACGGCTAGATGGATTTTAATGAATGAGGTCTCTATTGATTCGTCTTAACCGTCCGATGGTTATAGAATAGGTTTTGTTTTTATAAATTCAAAATGGCGGTCGTAAACTACAAAATGGCGGTAGAGACGAAAAATTTTTTTTTCGTGCCCTATTGAGTGGCATATCATTGGACAGGTCTTTCAAAATGAAGACGATGTTTCATTGACCATTTTGCAGTCAGAAGCTCCGTTTAAATATAACTTTCATAATAGACATCTATAGGCCTCATCAAAACATTTGTAGATAGGAACTAATAATTAAACACAACTTAAAAGTCATCAATACAAGTAAATAAAAAAAAAGTTAAGTAATATAAAAAACAGTTTCATATTGACCAGAAATAATTAATTAGTTCGCTTTTTATGCAGTCGGGTTTTTGATTTTTTAAATTTAACATATTTATTTCTTTTTGTCTTCATGAAAACATTCTATCTTCATATGAAAACATTTACTTGGAAAATATAATCTGTAACATAATTAAATACTACTTTTCTTATTAAAAATAAAAATTTATTTCCACTATTTTATCAACAATACGAATTAGTGAAAATGATATTAATTATAACTTAATGTAACTCAATATCATTTTAAAAATTCAATTTTTTATACTGTTTTGAGTGCAAATTTTCATACCCCTTAAAGCTTCAACCAGCACAATAAAGATGGTCTATAGTACAACCTATTTTAATGCTTAATACATTTAAAATGTTTCAATACCCACCAGTAATGAATGTGACAATGCCTTCTATCTTCATAGTTTAAAACATTTGCTGCATAATACCACCTCTGTGCACATTTCTGTGAAAACTTTTATTTTGGTTACATATCGATTAATGGAAACTTTTTTTTGAGTCTTAAGGCGACAGTGGACGTTCAAAATCGCAAAAAACATTAAAAAAATCATTTTTTTGTTTTATGGATAAACATGTTCTGGCAATCTTCTACTTTCAAATAAGAAAAACATTATTCAAATACGATAATTTTTTTCAGAGATACAGCTGTTTTTCTGTCGTAAACAATCATTAAACTTCACTTAAAATAAAACTTTAAATCCAGTTTTCTCAAAATGAGAATTCTCGCCGACTGAGTAAGTTCAAAATGCTCCATGCGTCTTAATTTTTTACCAATTTTCATAATACTTGGTGATATCGTTGTTGATATCCTTTATTACAAAACTTGCTATTAATATGGGTACATTATTTCAGATAAAGGTGAAAAAAATAACATTTTATCATTGAATTTTATACGAAATGATCAATATTACTTGTTTATAATTTTTTTCTGCCAAGGTACTTAGTATAATTTTAAAATGTATACCAATTTTTGATATAATATTATAAAGCTATCCTGAAAAAAATTACAAGTTTCTGAAACAAAATTTAATGCGCATGGAGCATTTTTAATTTGTATCACTAATTAGCATATTATTAATTAATTACTCATTTGCATATTAATATTTTTTAATGAAATTAAGAAATTTTCTTAATTATTGCACAAATTATAGGTGTATTCAATTTCAAAACAATTGAGCAAAAACTGTAGAAAATGTTTTTGAACATCCACTGTCGCCTTAAAGAGATAATCAGATAACAATCACCAGAAATATTTGCAAATTATAATCCAAAGTTTTTGAAACAATTCAAGTATATATATATATATATATATTTAAATATATTTAATGCTTCTGGAATTGCTTACTCTTTTCATCTGCCTTTATCTTAAATATATATCCGTACACTTATTGTTTTTTAGCTAAATACATGTAGATTAGTCAGTATCAAGAAGAAATTATCTAGCAATATATATGTACTAATTAAAAGGAAATACAGTAAAACCTTTTAATACTAGACACTTCGGGACAATGAAAATCATCTGCTTCTCAGAAGTGTTTGCTATTCAGGCGTAAAAATACACAAATATTTAGGTGTTAAATAAAGACTAAAAAAGTGTTCACTGAATAGCGGTGTCTGCTATTCAGGCGTGTTCATTATGGCGGTTTTACTGTACTGCGCAGATAAAATGTGCAATTAACATTTATACAATTAACATTTTCTTTCAAGCTGTAATAATAGCAGAACGAAAGTTATAAGTTTTTCGCCTTTTTTAATTTTAAAATTAGTTTTAATAGCAATTTAAATTAGAAAATAATTTAATCATATATATTTTTTTAAATGTTAAATTCAACAAGGAAAATTTCTGTGGGAACTCTCAGGCTGACATACTAAGTTTTTAAATCGTTTATTTTGTAACATATTCATGTAAAGTGAAAATATTTGTTTTAGTGTTAGCTTTTAGCAAGCCTAAAAATATTTATTTTATGTTTCAAAGAAAAACAAGAAAACCTTTTATTTGTAAACCATCGTTTTTTCAAAAATTTCCAATTTTTCTGCAAAAAAATGGAAAAAACCGTGTTTTTACCACCACTTTAAAATTTCCGGAAATTATATCTGCATCTATTTCCTGAAACAATAAATATAGGAAATGTGTATAGGAATAGTGTCCGTTTTTTCCTCTCGTTTCTTTTGATAGACTGTACATTACAAACTTTGAAATATTCAAAACTTTAATACCACAATTAAGCATTTTAATAATCGCTATTACATATTTCCATTGGAGCTTTTACACCTATTGCTATAAATAAAAACAGTTTTTAAAACTTGGTTTGTAAAGAAGTAAAAGGAAATTGGCGAGATATTTGCATTTAATTAAGCGAAAGAATTACTTCCGTTTAGATGACAGCTGTTTCCCGTTATCATCCCTTTTTTATGGGAAATACAATCAGTTCTAGTGACTGTAGACATGAATTTCAAATTTATTTGAAAAGAGATCTAATGCTGTTTTTATGAAGTTTTTAAAAAGTACTAATACGGAAAAGGGGATTTTGAAAATGAATTTGTTAACCTTAAAATTATTAGCCACAAATCTTTATTTTATTTTGTTCTTTTAATCAATAATTTATTATTAATGATGATAAAATTCTGATAGAATTATTTTCCTTACGGTCAACTCTAGTATTTTTAAAAAATTCATAATGTAAGTTTTTCAAATGAACTAGGAACGTACGATGAAAATGTAATGTAATGTAACGTCTTATGTAATGATAAATACATTTATATGACAGCACCTCATTGGGTTAAAAATTGAAATAAAAATTAACATTGACCGATATTATGTAATGAAAAATAAATAAATAGAACTTTTCATGTAGCCATTGATATGTGCTGAATCAACAACCATCATCATCATCAACAACAACAACCGTTTTTAATCCCCTGCTGGATGTAGGTCGCCCCCAGAATTTTCCAATGTTTCCTGTCTAGTGCTTAGCCATCAAATTAACACCGGCCACTTTTATCTATATATATATGTATAATTATATTCGATTTATAGACTTATTTCGTGTAAATCATTTCACGTATTTCCCTTTTATTTTTCATAGTTTCTTAAAGCTTCAAAAAGTACTTCTCGGATTATTATCTCCGGAGATAATTCTTCCCTGCTTCAACTGCGTCGGATTAATAAGAATTAATTAGAATGCTGTGGTATTAAAAGAGATGAAATGTCCATCTTATAAGCAACTGCGCAGAAAATATCATTTCCTATTTCGAAAAGTTTTCTGATTTAATTTTAGAGCCAGTTTCCCATCAGGGAAAGTATATCATTTATTAAACTCTTCAAATATTAAAGTCAAGGTATCGCTTAAGAAAGCAGGACATTTGTATTTTGATTAAGATAAGTATGGTAAATGATTCTGGATTCGTTTCATTTAAGAGTTTGGTTTCGGAAAATGCTAATGTTTAAGATTATTATTAAATTATCTTAAATAAGAGAAACTGGGTGTAAGTTAGATAATTTTTCTTTTACAAAATTTAAAAAATATTTTACGAAGTCCATATTTCAATATCTTACTGGGTGTCCTCTAGCGTATTTCCATATACAAATCTTGAAATTAATACTTTTTTATTTACTGTAGTATAATTGACCTATCGAAATTTATTAAAAAAAAAAAAGCAATTCGCAAAGTTAAATTTATTAGTATTTTCTAATATTGTACACATTCTAACATTTTCTCTGTTTATTAGGCTGATATGTTGATTAATAAAGAGATAGATAGCCACAAATTTTTACTGTAGGTAATATTTTTAAAACTTATTTTAAACTTTATAGGATTTATTTTTTTGAAATAAAGAGTTAAAGATATAATTTTTTTAATTAAAACGAAAATTTTTTTTTATCAGTAAATAGAGAAAAAACAATCCTGAAAAATTTATCTTTATTTTTTTATATATATTAAACGAAACCAAAGCGGATACGTACAAGCAAGCAAACAGTTTAAATCATGGTTTAAGTTTATTGTTATAATATTAATTTGAAAGAAATTCATTGATTAACTTCACGGAAGATATAAGTACGACTTTTCAAATTTGGAAATATTTCACAAAATTCGAAGACAGAATGTTGTGTATATATTTGGTGCCTAGTTACGAAAGTTCGATTTCGATAGGGCATAAAATTTTCAGATCTGTCTTTCCAAAATTGCAATTTAAACTGCATTCTTAAAAAAAAAAAAAAAAAAAAAAAAAAAAAAAGAGCATTTTTTCCATAATAATTTGGAATGTGCTTAAATAAATAAATAAAAAAAAATCATATATTTATGATAGTGGTTTACTTAGTAGCAACAACAATAGTTATAATAAAATATAAATATATAAAAGTATTGTTTTCGTACCATAAATTATAAGAACGTCATCAGAAGACATTCTTTAAATCTGGGTTATTACCCAAAGGCAAAACCAAAAAAAGTCTTATTAGTGCGATATATGTACTGTAGTATATATGTTAAATACCCCAGCCAAAATGGCTGGGTGGAATTTGAGTAATGATGTAAATATAGATTTGTGTAAATGCTGCAATTTAACCCCTTGAAGGGCGGTGGGATAAAATATATCCCACCTAATTTAAACAAGATTCTCACCAGAAAATTTTCACTAAATTTTATATTTTTAACTTTGTAGGCAAGTCGTTGACAAATTGCTTTTCCTTATTTAAAAATAAAAGTTTTCGATTATTCCGGTGAAAATTCAATATTTAGAGTCATTTTTGCTTGCCCCGCAAGGGGTTAAGACCACACGAATCTACTAAAGTCTAGGGTGTATGATGCCATAAAAAATGCTGTATGAGAGATCTCAAAAGGCTGGACTCATTTTTTTATTTTTCATTCTCAACAAATTAAGAATTTGATAATTTAACATATACGGAGTTCATCACTCTTAAATTAGCGTGAAAATCCTTTTACGCTAAAAAACTGCACTGAAATGTTCGGTGATAAATGAAAAACATTTTAAAGGAACACTTCGAACATATTTGGATGCATCCATGAACACAATATTATAAGAATAAACAAAAAAGGTGCCTCTCGATAATACTTTATTTGCATTTTTTCCACTTTTCTTTTCTTTGGTTTTCTTTTTTTTACCAAGTTGGAGATAATGCCAGCTTTACGAAATCATAAACTAATAAATTAACAATTATTTAAACAATTGTAAATTCAACATTTATTTAACTATTTTCTTTTAAATAAAATTCTGGGATATAAAAAAAAATCAATAGAAACTTGTAAAAACAATTGCCAAAATATATAATTTATATACGGTTACGTGTAAACAAATCTAGACAGGTAGAAAATGTACTGCGATTTCGTTACTTCACGTTATCTTTGCAAGATCATGAAGTGAGTAATTTAGCTTTAAAGGGTAGTAATAGGTACTAAATTAGTTACAAAGTGACAGGATGTGGTTTTCTTAGTTAAATATAATAACTATAAATTCTAATACACGCTCACTTTTGTCGGATTATTAGTTAAAAGCAGTCTAATTTGCTTTTCTCATATTTTCAACATTATATTATACCCATAATAAAACCAGATTTATGAATGTACCACATGGTGAGCTTCATTGCTTAAAAGTTTTTCTTTGAAGATTAATTTCAAGCTTAAAATTTCTTAAACTGTAATCATTATACTTTAAATAGTAATTTCTTACAAAGGATGAGAACAAATTAAAATTTTTAAATAGATGTATACTGACATTTGCTTTTTTTGTGCGCAAGCTAATCTTCTTTGCCTTGAAAATATAAATATTATCTTATTTATAAAACATTTTGTCGTAAAGATCTCATTTATATGACAAAACAACTTGATTAATTTATTTTCTACTAAAGAAATTGAAAACTACTGCAGATTTTTTTTCATAATTGACCTTGAAATGTAAATGTAAAATAAATAAAAACCCACAGCACATGAATTATTCTATAAAATTGTTGTTATATTCATGAGATATTAGAAAAATTGTTATAATGTTGCATTCAGAATAACTGGAGAATTGGGGCATTATCCAAGTTTTCGTATTTTGGCATAACTGCCAAGAATGATGCAACGTGAGATATTTTCTTTAATTGAAATATCTTTTAAGTCTTTGAGAAGGAGCCCCGCAAATCTCCATGTAAAAAATACAAGAGTTAAAAATGAATACATTTCTGATAATGCATTATGCTCTGAAAAAAAAAAAAAAAAAAAAAAAAAAATCTTAATCTACGAAAATATAATATAAACAAGAACGAAAATAACCAATAACCTCTTTTGGGTAAATATGATTCCTAAAATCGTATTTTATCTTCATAAATCCCAGATTTAGAAAGAATTTATAAAAACAACGTTTCTTTTTCTGCCACTGATTTTCAGAAAAGTTTCCGCGTAGTTTTTATAGGGTATTAATCAATAATTTCGACCTGGAATATAGATCTGTAGGATGCTATTAATTCTCAATAAAGGTTGTTCTCAAATCCAAAAGGGCAACTTTATGACATAAGTTTTAACTCATTTTTGTTCGGAAATGCATGAAACTAGCAGGTGTTGTTGTTCATAAACTATGTAATAAAATTATTTTTCTTCGGTTTTTTTTTTTTTTTTTTTTTTTTTTTTTTTACAAACGCAATACATTTTTCAGAAAATACTGTCAAAGTGGGCGTTTTGAACAGAATTTCCGCACGAAAGAAGAATAACCTCTCAAGAAAGGGTGAAAAACGTGTTTGTCACGTGATCAAAATCGCTTACTGTACAGGTAATTTATTTATCAAAAAATGGAAAAAACAGTTCGATTTCAAATCGCTTCTATAGTCAGACCTTCCAATTTTATATCCTTCCGTTAAAAAATTAATTTGTAAATGTGTCAAAACATTTTGCGCTTGTTGAGCAGAGCAGTTGAGAACAGCCTTAAGCGCTTTCAGATGCGTAAGTGAATTGATGCATGCAAAAATAACAAAATAATATTAATTTTATTGTTAATTTTAATACTTTTAACTTATCATGTTTGTCTGTAAAACATGTTTGTTTAACATGAAAATGTTAAATGCATATGAAAAACATATATTCTGCAAAAATATACTGCATGAAAAACTGACATATATACTGCATGAAAATTACTGCATTATAAGAACTAAACGTAAATATTTCCGGAAATAAAAAAAAAAAAAAAAAAAAAAAAAAACCGTTTTTATAAGTGCTTCTTTAAATCTCGAAAATATATTGCTTTCGAAGATTTCTAAAGATAAAGGAATGCTTTTGAAACCTTGGATAACTCGGAAGAGGTTATATTGTATTTTCTTTCGTGCTTATATTATATTTTTATAGTATAAGAACCATTGCTTTTTTTAACAGTGTAGTAAGCTGGTCAAGATTGCATACAAATAAATTATTTAATTATTTTACGCTTGCTTTAATGCATTAAAATTTTTCTTTGAAAATTTGAAAATTAGTAAATGCATAATTATGTCATCATAGCACGATTATAATACAATGTGAAAAAATGACTTTAGTCGGCAATACAATTTGAATGAAAAATACAACTAATAATTTGTATCGATTTTGTTTCAATTCAATAACACTGGTGGTAATTTTAAATACAAAAGCAATGGAATAGGATCATATGCATGCGAATTTTAAAGTATATCCTAAAGCAATTACTCTATCTAAATAACACGTAATAGGTATTAAAAATGACAACATAAATTGATACTACACTGTAAAAAAATCCATCGAAAAATCCATTATCAGTACAATTTCCATATTTTTACGGCGGGGCGAGGGTGGGGGGGGGGGTTACCGATTAAAGGAATATTTTTCAAAAGTTGAAAAATATTATGAAGAAGAATTAATTTTTTATTTTGTTTAAAACTGTCGGATTTTTTTTATTATTATTATTATTAAGGGGACGGTGGAAGTTAAAAATTTATTTTTTTAATTTTCATCATAGAGATATGAAATTTTGTGGAAGTATACATTTCACCATAAGTATATAGAACACCTTAAAAGAAATTTCCAATCTTATTACAATTTTAAGATTTTTTAAAAAATTAAAATTTTAAACCGAAATTTTAAAATTCTCCATGCGTCATAAATTTTTAGATATTTCCTCGATTTTGCATTTTAACCAGTTAAAACTCTATTACCAACAAATCTGTGCATCAAATTTTTAAGCTCTTGAATAGTTAATTTTTTAGAGATTTTTTTCTGAATTCGATATCAATTTTCATCAAAATTTTGCCTTTTAATAAGTTAAAAATCAAAATTATTTATCTTATTGAAATCGAATTTTAAAATGCATACACAGTTTCTTTGTAAGAAATATCAGGATTCTTCCTTATCAATTTTATGAATTTTGATCAAAAATTCTGACGCATGCACATTTCAAAAATCTAAAAATGTTGAAAAATCAGTTTTGTGAGAAACAGATTTAAAACATATTAAGGGGCCGAAAAATTGTTTGTGTACAAAATTCAAACGCTTGTAACTTTGCGAAAAATAATCGTATTTGCATAAGGTTTTCTACAAATGGTTCAGAAGAAACTGGACAATAATAATATGCACAAAAATAATTTTCGGTTTTTCGGTCGATTTCTACTCAAATAAGCGTCCACAGTCCCCTTAATCTGAAAAGGGCAAAAAAATGTAAAAATACGGAAATTGCACTGGAAAAATACGGATATTCTTCCTAAAGTACAAAAATTCCAAAGCCTTATTGAAAGCTACAAACTAACTATACTTTTAGCACTTTTATTTGCCAAGGATATTCTTAAGGGAGCACAAGACCTAAAGTTTGCCTAACAAAATTAAGTTTGCCTAACAATTCGACCTAAAAAAATTAACAGATGGTGCAATTTGTCTATCTGCGGAGCCCATTCTTTGTTTTCTCTACCTCCCACTTCATACAAAAATTATCATTTTCATTTGACAAGTATGCATCAACAATTAGGCTTCAAAAATTCCAAGCTATCCCAATTAGATCGGGCAGCGGTGGTCAAGCTGGTACAGCATTATACTCGTAGCCGTTGGTCGCAGGACCCAGGCTATCTGCCGTCTAAAATTCCGTCATGTACGCTAATGGCGCCTGGTGCATGTAAAATCCGTCGTGGGTGAAAAGCCCTCCAAGTTACCTGTGAATTATACCTCTGGAGGTGTCTTGCTAGGTGAAGGTCTCGTCATTTGATCAAGGTTCTAAATAACGAGACCAACTTGAGTACTAATGTGCAGGTGCCAAACAACAGGGTATAACGGTAAGTAACCGGCAAAACAAAGTATCCACAAACGAGCAGTAGGCACTGGAGATAGGAAGACGATCGAGGCAATGATATCAGGTTTATTGCCGCTTCGCGGCGATTAGGCGGTCACCCGCCCCGATGTCAGGTACTAAACCCGTTAAACTGGGGCAACCCGGCAGGTAGGGGACTGGTCATCGGTTAGAAAGAAAGAAAAAGGGGGCACAGGACCTTTAAGTTTATCAGAACGATGAAAAACATCGGCTTTAAAATATGTAATATGAACTTTTAAAAGTTCACTGTTTTACTTTAAAGGCAATAAAAGAAATAATAAAAGAGGCAAAATAATAATAGATGTTTCAAGTTAACAAATATATATTTTATTTAAAAACTTCTTAGTACTTTCAGGCTTTACCAAGCCCTTCATCAGAGAATATTATAATAACTAATTGCTGTTTATTTATACAAATACGTTGCTTCGTTTTGAAACTGAGAGAGCCAATAATTATTAGAGTTGAAAGTAGAATTAACAGTTTCTTGGATTGAACTTAATTAGAGAAAATATATATTATTATTAACTGCATTTCCATTTATTTCAGTACATCACTCTGTTCTCATACGTCACTTTCATTTTAAATGTGTAGCTGGACGTTTAAATAAAATGTATATTTTTAACTTGTGACATCCCTTTTATTATTTTAGTCACCTTTCAAGTAAAACAGTGAACTTTTTAAAGTTCATATTACATATTTTATGTTTCAATCAAGGTGAAATATTGCGTTTCGTCTCATGATTTTATTAACATCGCCTTTTTCAAGGTACCAAAACACAAATAATATTTATAACACACAAATAATAATAAAACACAATTAAGATTTTTTTAGCCTCCGATACGGTATGCTATTTCTATCTCCCAGCTTATTTTGTGTATTCCAAAAAATAACGTTACCTTACAGAAACCAGCCGTAAAACAAAGCAGTACGATTAAATACTCTATAGCAGTTTTTTAAACTTCTAAGCATCGCACATTTTCGATTTTTATACCGTCGTATTGGAAAAAAAAGTTCCTTTAAATGCATTTTGTTTGAAAACTGTATCTCCATTTATTTTTGAAATATTAATATTTTTGTAGTTTTTAGAGCCATTTGCTTAATATTGGCAACAGAAGAACTCCATTTCTGTAGAAAGTGAAAGAAAAATAGCAATTATATCTTTTTGTTGCCATTTTCCCATAAAAACTGAAAAAAAAATTAATTAAAATACGTGGTATTTTGAAAAAATATAAATGAAGGATTTCTGATAAAACATGGAGCTAATAGAAACTAAATTTAATGTTAAATATCTATATTAATAATACAAACAAATGAAGGCCTGTGACTCTTTAGATAGCCGATTTTTTTGTCGAGTTTTTAGAATGACGAAATGTCTTTTTTTTTTTTTTTGTGTGTGTGTGTGTGTGTGTGTATATTATTTAGCGATAGTGACGTCCTAAACGTACTTTACTGTAGATGTTGTTTAACGCTGGATCGCAAATGATGAATTCTTCAGCGGATGTGGATGACGTCACTTTATGTAAAATAAAATCGCGTGTTATAAGTCTTAAAACTGAACTACAGTAGAGTTTCCGCTTTCACCGAGTTATTTTCTTCTGATGGACTGATAGCTTCCATTATTATGAAACAGTCATTATAAATGAAGTGTTAGGGGAAGATGAAAGAGCATCAGCCGTAAAAAGTTAGAACTCTGATTTTCTGGTCAGAATGGGAGGGGGGGGGGGCATAATTTTTTTTGTATGGCCATTTTTTTCCCATTCTGAGCAGAAAATCAGAGTTCTAACTTTTTACGACTGCTCTTTCATCTTGACCTAACACTTCATTTATAATGGCTGTTTCATAATAATAGAAGCCATCAGTCCATCAAAAGAAAATGATACATTCCAAAGGTATAACTTCGATTAACTCGGATAATCGGGACTCTACTGTATCTATATTTATATACATATATTTTTTTTGTCATCGGGGGCGACAATAAATTCTGAAAAAGCAGAATCCCTGTTTTCTAGTTTTCCCCTTTCTGACTAAAGTATATATTCTTCGCTTTATTATCCAGAAAAATAAATGTTGCATATAAAAAATTAATATTTAAATTTTCAATTTAAAAATCACCTCACTAATGCGTGAATTGAAATTATAAAGTGATGCGCACATGATAAAACTCTAAATTATGCATATAGAAAACAATTTTTAAACAAAACAGAAGCATAATACACCTACTTCTAAATTAAAACCAAAATATATGCAAACATTTTTGTTTTAAATTTAATTTCAGCAAAAAAAAAAAAAAATACAAATTTTTCAAAAAAGTTTTCAAGTTTTTCAAGTTCAAAAAAATAAAAAACCAAAATATGGATTTTTTTGTTTGTTTGTTTGTTTTTTGTTTTGTTTTGTTTTGTTTTGTTTTAGCATAAAGATCATAAAGAAAGGCATATTTGATTTTTTTTTTTTTTTTTTTTTTTTTTTTTTTTTTTATCTGTTGCTTATATAGTTTGAAAATAACGGTGCTCGCAAACTCCAAATTTACTAATCTGAGAAAACGCGTTTTCAACGAACTTTCAATTGTACCCACCGTCTATAAATGATTATAACTCAAAAAATAATGTAGATTTTTGAACGGGGTTTTTTGCATATTGTTGCGAAATTTTTAAAAATTCAGAATAAAACAAAATCCAAAAACTGATTTTTTTTTTTTTTTTTTAAGGACCTTTAAGGTCCCGTGCCTTCTTTAAATCCATATTAACTTTCTGAGAAATTCGCGATTTCATTTCATCGGGGAAAATAATATCCGTTAAAATGTAGAAACTATACTAGCAGCCAACTAATTTTTTACAGTGTACTGTAAAATAATTTAGTTACCAACACTATAGAGATGTAATTTATTTAATGATTAGCAGAGCTTCGCCCGGTCGTTGAACGGATTTTCCAAACAAACATCTGTAGACGAACCTTCGGTTGGATTCCCACTGCCTTCGGAAGCGTACACCCGTGCGTACTACACGTCAAATCAAACTAATCTTGAATAATTGTGATTTTTAATTTCATTTCAGATTAAATTCAAATTTTCAAAATCGTCGTTTACCTTGTTATGGGAACCGATTTCGAAATTTTCCAACTTGGTTACTTGGCAGTACCAAAATTTACCGGAGAATTTTTCCTTTTGAAAAAATTGTCATAAAACTTTCACGTAACCCTTAAAAACGCTGAAAATCGCATAAAAAAATTCCGGAAAAATTCAAGAAAGAAAAGTACTATTACGAGAAGAAAAATTACTATAATTCGGCTAAAAATTTAAAACTATATTCCTTTCACAAATATAAAAAAATCACGGAGGAAATTAATTAAATAAATAAAAATCGCATAGAAATTTCATGAAAAATTAAAAAATCTCTTCACGAATTTCGAATGAAGTTTTTGAAAAGAGGACAAAATTTGCTATATTTGCCTACATGATGAAAACTGGATTCTTTTTGCGAATTTCGAAGAATCATCGTTGAACTTGAAAGAACGCTAAAATTTGCTTAGAAAATTTACAAAAAATACAAAAATAACTGTACGAATTCAAAAAAAAAAAAAAAAAAAAAAAAAAAAAAAAAAAAAAAAAAAAAAAAAAAGTTTTGAAAAGAGGGTAACATTTGCTATAATGAGCTAAAAAATTGAAACCGGATTCCTTTTGCGAGTGTTAAAAAATAAATTATTAATAAAAATTTAATGCAAAAAAAGGCTAAAAATCACATAAAAAAATTCGCGAAAAATTCCAGTTTGCTACACTAATTCCGAATAAATTTTACTGAAAAGAGGACAATATTTACTATATTGGGTAAAAGGTTGAAGTCGGTTTTATTTAATTAATGTGGAAAAATCGTTGTAAAATGCGATAAAACGCTAAAAATCGCTTAAAAAATAAAATTAAAAATATATATATAACAAAAAAATTAAAAAACTGGCTTTGAGGCGCATAAGTTCCGACATACAGTACCTCCCTGCCAAGTATTGTAGCTCTGTGAGCAGCACTCTCTTTAGAAAATAGCATACAGACACGCGCGCGCACACACACAGAGACACACATTCTTCATTATTTCAGATATTGTAAAAGTATAACTTTATTTAAATATATAAAAAAATTATAAAATAAATGTATAAAGTATTACATATCAAACTTTATTTAAGTTGTAAATGAAAAAAGTTATTTTCTAGTATGAGCGAATTGGGGAACCAACTTTATTTTAAATTATTATAAACTCTTATATCCTTAACATAAATTTAGATCAATATGACCATTTTTGATGCCGAAATATTTTCTTTCAATTTTGCCTATATTACAAAGTGTCTAATTGAATTTTATGAAAAAAATTTCTTGTCTTTAATTGAAATTTAAGAGCTTATCGGTTAATCCCTGAAATGCCATATTTCCAAATGCATTTGCGCGTGTTTATGTGTGCGTGTGTGAGTGGAGGTGGGAGGGGGGGACTTCTGATTCTAAAAAAGTCCTTCCGGCCAGTGCCGGGAGGAAGAGGTAGCTTTCATATACCTTATTTTAAAAAAGCCAACTTATATTATTCAAACACACGAAGCTCAATTAAGTGGAAACCGAATGTAGGAGATTCAATACTAATTTTTATCGATACTAAATCATTATGAATGAGAATTTCGCGAAATTAGTCAGCTTTATCCAAGCTGCTTTTATTTAAAGTAACTTATATTTGGCTGCCGAATTCGGCGATTTCTTAAAGTGCCTGCCATTTTAAGACAACATGGTGGATGAGGCTAACCAGTGAACTTGGTCGAGACCTTAGTAATTGCTGTGCACATGCTCACTCACATCGGAATCGGTTGATATATACGAGTGCTGTCGCAGGCAAAAAATCAGATTTTTCAAAATGTCACCCACGTTACAAATTGAAACTGCTATAACTGAGCCATTTTTTAAGATAAAGACAAACAAAAAATGCTCCTGAATCCTTATATCAAGGTCAAATACTTAAGAAAGAAACCTTTTTCAATTTCTAATTTTTTTGCAACTCACTTTAAATATATATATATTTTAATTTAATGGCCGCCATTTTGAAACAAGATGGCTGATGAAGCTGGCCAGCGAACTTGGTCGAGATATTGATGTATACTATTCACATGCCTTCTTCCATCGAAATAGGCGAATACGTGTGGTATCGCGAGACAAATACAAGATCGTTTCAAAGTGTTAGCCATGATAGAAATTCAAAGTGCTATAATTCAACCACTTTTTAAGATATAAACAAAAGAACAAATTTTCAGAAACAAAAACTGCTCCAGAATCTTTGTATCAAGGCCAAACACATAAAAAAAATCTTTTTCATTTTCCAATTTTTTAATACCTCATTTTAAATTTTAAATTACATTTTTTTTAATGGCAACCCTTTTGAAACAAGATGGCGAATGAAGCTGGCCAACGAACTCGGTCGAGAGATTGGTATGTACTATGTACAGACCAAGTTACATTCAAATTGGTTCATAAATACGCCTGTTATCGCGTGACAAAAATCAGGTCGTTTTAAAATGTCAGCCACAATAGAAATTCAAAATGTTATAACTCAGCCATTTTTTTAGATATAGACGAAACAAAACCTGTTCCGGAATCTTTGTATTAAGGTCAAACACATACTAAAAAACTCTTTTTCATTTTCCAATTTTTTGGTATCTCATTTTAAATTTAATTTTTTTTAAATCTTTTTAAATGGCCGCCATTTTGAAACAAGATGGCGGATGAAGCTGGCCAACGAACTCGGTTGAGTTATTTGTATGTACTATGTACACACCAAGGTACATCCAAATCGGTTCATAAATACGTCTGTTATCACGTGGCAAAAATCAGGGCGTTTCAAAATGTCAGCCACACTAGAAATTCAAAATGCTATAACTGAGCCAATTTTTAAGATATGGACGAAACAAAAACTGCTCCCGAATCTTTTTATCGAGGTCAAACACATAAGAAAAAAATATTTTTTCAATTTTCAATTTTTTGGTACCACATTTCAAATTTAAATTTTTCTTAAAATTTTAAATGGCCGCCATTTTTATACAAAATGGCGGATGAAGCTGGCCAACGAACTCGGTCGATACATTGGTCTGTACTATGTATAAACGAAGTTACATCCAAATCGGTTCATAAATACGCCTTTTATCGCGTGACAAAATTCAGGACGTTTCAAAATGTCAGCTTCGCTAGAAATTCAAAATGCTATAACTCAGCCATTTTTTAAGATATAGACAAAACAAAAACTGCTACGGAGTCTTTGTATAAAGGTCAAATACATAAGAAAAAAATATTTTTCCATTTTCAATTTTTTGGTACTGCATTTCAAATTTTAAATTTTTTTTTAAATTTTTAAATGGCCGCCATTTTGAAACAAAATGGCGGATGAAGCTGGCCAACGAACTCGGTCGAGACATTGGTATGTAGTATGTACACACCGAATTACATCCAAATCGGTTCATAAATACGATATTTACAGTGTGACATAGGTCAGATATATATATATATATATATATATATATATATATATATATATATATATATATATATATATCAATTTTGAACGGAGGGTGGTTTCGGGGTCTGGGGGTCATGATCGATGAAAATATACCAAAATTTTTTGAAATCGCTTTCCTCCGAACGGCTGCAATAGGTAGCTTTTTGTAAAGAAAGCTACCTAAAAACACACATTCGTACATGAAATCAATATGAAAAAAAAGTGTATGAATTTATGCCATTTTTACTAGGATTTGGCATATTAGGTACTAAATTGGGTTTATTTAAGGCTCGCAGCTGCAAGAAAAAAGAATGAAAGACATGAGCAAATAAAATGTTAATGAATCTTGGACCTATATTTACAAAAGATATTCTCTGCGCTATTCTAAAAAAAGATTTTACTTCTAAGACAGATACTGTTAATTTGCGCTCAGATGCATAAAATCGTTCTTGTGTAACAGTAATCTGATAATAAAAGTTAATTTTTTTTAAATTTGAGAAAATGATTTTTTTTCCTTTTTGACAATGAAAAGAAAATATTGAATAATGAGTTTAGTGCCTTATGATAGTTACCTACGACTTTAGAAAGACATAGATTCACAATTATTAATTGATAAGAATGAGATTAATAGAAAAGCATCGCCAAATCCCACTCCCGAGAAGTTTAAAAATATTTTTTTTCCTTCGAAAATGTGTTGATTGCTTTAAAGCTGTTCTCAAATCCAAACTGGCTACTTTCTGACACTTTTTTAAAATTCTTTTTTATTCGTTATATCAAATTGGCAAGTACTCTTAGAAAACTGTTTAATCGAACTGCTTTTTCCTTTTTTCAGCACAGACACAAAAGTTTTCAGAAAATGCCCTCAAAGTTAGCGTTTTGAACTGAATTTACTGATGTGACAGAGCAGGAAAGAGAAAAAATCTGCCGTCCTCAGACAACAATCATTTATAACCCGAGATGTAATTCAGTTACCGGAAAATGAAAAAAAAAACTGTTCGATTACAAACCATTTCAATAAAATTATACTACAAGGTTGGTTCAATAATTATTGTCTCGAATGTGTATAAAATATTTTTAATGCAATGATTGATGTAGAATATTAAAGATTAATGTCTTAGATGCCTATTTGCTTAATTTCAGAACCGTAGCTGCTATATTAGCACATTTGTTTCGTTTTAGGCGTGAGAGGTGTCACCTAGCTTCAAAGGGGGGGGGGGAAGGGAAGGCTCGTTAGGAACTTATGGGGACAGACCTGAAGCAGTTCTGTGATAGATTTGTGACAGTGGCTGAGATGTGGCTACTGTCGTTTGGACTCGGGGTCATAGTGATGTAGCCACGTCTCATCTACTGTCACAAATCTAGCCCCATAAGCTCCAAACCAGTCTTCCCTACCCCCAACCCCCTACTTTTAAGCTAGGTGCCACATCTCGAAAAAAAAATGTTACTATAGCAGCTACGGTTCTGAAATTGAACAAATAGGCATCTAAGACATTAGGCTTAAATATTCTACATCAACCATCGCAGTACAAATATTTTATACACACTGGGGACAATAATTATTTAACCACCCTCGTATTAACTATAAACCATAATTAACTATATTTACTGCTTGTCTGGTTGATTTTTGATTGAAAATTGTTTAAATGTGATATACAAGATCAGAAACATAGGTTGATTTAACAAATTTATATGTAAGTAAGAAAGCTAATCAATAATATTAATATCTGAATAATACTCGTAAAGTAAAACATACACAAAATCTAAGATGGTTTTACGAGCGCTTTATGTGGAAACAACTCAAATTCATATAGTTGAATTTCATTTAAAAGTATGCTATTAACTATAAACCATAATTAACTATATTTACTGCTTGTCTGGTTGATTTTTGATTGAAGATTGTTTAAATGTGATGTACAAGATCAGAAACATATGTTTATTTAACTAATATATATGTAAGTAAGAAAGCTAATCAATAATATTAATATCAGAATAATACTCGTAAAGTAAAACATACGTAAAATCTAAGATGGTTTTACGAGCGCTTCATGCGGAAACGACTCAAATTCATATAGTTGAATTTCATTTAAAAATTTCCAAATAAACCTATGTTTCTGACCTTTTATATCACACTTAAACAATTTCCAAACAATTTCCAAATTATATTAAAGCAATCAAAACATATTAGGAAAAAAAATTAAACTCTGTGAGAAATGGAGCGGGAGGGGCGAAAATCAGACAATATCAGACTTATCAGACAATAAATACGGGTCTTAAAATATTCAAATAGTCAAAACATCGTAACTAAAAGCAAATTTTTTACCGTATAAGTGGGGGGGGGGGGGGGCGCAAAAATTAATTCTTATCTACTCGCTGCCTTTAATCTTTTTTCATCGCTTAATTTTACCTTTCCTTTGCTAATAGAATCTATTTTTAGCTTAATTATACTGCGATATGCAAATTCCTCATTGGTAAAAATAGATTTCAACTAACCCCGAACCCGACTGACCTCTTTAAAATCGTCTAAATAGCATGCCTGAAACTATTTTTCTATTTCCGCGTGCGTCATCAAGGGCCAAGAGATCTTCTACAATATATAGTCTCCATCTCATACCGAAAACGAGTATGGATTTTTTACAGGCACCCGTTGTTGTGACCTGCGTTTCTATGGCATTGAGAAGCTTGCCATGGGGGCTGAGATCATGTGACGACTGCGGGGGTATTTTTCCCCTTTCCTTCTTTTTTTTGTTGTAGCTTCTTCGAATTAAGGTAAGAACCCATATTAGGATTTGCAGAACATACCGAAAAGTATGCATAGATATCTTCCAAATAATACTTTATGCACACCAAATCATGTTACATATTCTGTCATCATTATCATATTATTTATTCAGAATTACATATTAAATTTTAGTTTTTATGATATAGATTGTAAAATGTTTATAAAACCAATAAAAATAATAATTATTAAATGATAATAATACTAATAAGTGATTGAAATAGGTGCCTTAGAAAAAGTTTGATTATTAGAAATACTACGCCATCAACTGGGGCAGGTTGGAACAGAGTATTTTAAATGTTGTTTGCACTGTTGAAATAAATTATTCGGTAAAAAAATATTTTATCTAGTAATATATGATAATAAAATTCATCAGTCATTAAATAATAAATTAGAGTCCATAAAGATTTTTATAAGTATATACGAAATCATTGATAATTATCATAATTGAGCTATTTTTACTAATAAATTGTTACTCGTCATCATATTATTTATTCGTAATTGCATATTAATAGCTTTTTATGTGCCAAATATTCAAATTTCTTCGATTTGTGTTTTATAAGGTTATAAAATGTTTGTAAATGTTGCTATTTCTGAACTATTCTTGTATTAATCTTTCTTTAACTATGAAAGCAAACATGGATAATAAGAAGCAGCTATGCTCGATATTATAATTAGATTGCAATTATTTACATGTTATTGTATGGAAAACATCATAAAAATGTAAACATTAAAAAGGAAAATGTGATCTATTTAAGGGGGGGGGGGATATAAAACTATGATAGCACTTCATATAAATAACAATATTATGTCTAGAGATTCTAAATCATGTATGTGGTATGTAAGCAAGACAATATTTATTAATTACATTTATTATTTTTACTATAAAATTAAATTAAGTCTATCACATAGTGGAACTAATTTAGGTATCTTTTTTTCTACAAAATGTGTTCTGCATGTGTTAAGGTAGATTTAAGAATAGGCACTATGTACGGCTGCAGCAAGCGAAGAGTGATAGGACCTTGAAAATAGTAACTTGGACTCAAATCGATAGAACAATCCTAAATTCCAGGAGCCAAGGAATTGCTGCCCTTTTTCCGGGAAACAGAAAAGACAAAGGCGCAGAAGTGAATTAATTAAACTGCGACTTCTTTCATTTCATTGATGCAATCGTGCGTCACTATAACTTAGCGAGACCTTATAATAGCTCTAAAATGAGGTATTTGTCGTTGTGGAAAAAACAATAAACGTGTTCCATTCTCTTAAAGATGTTTACGTCGAATGTTTGGAGAAAAAAATTTTAATGAATTTTACTTTTGCAGTAGTTTTCTAATAAATATTAGCTTCTAATTGAAATAAACCTTAATATTTCTTTTAAATGGGATAGTGATTTCTTTTTGACACAATAGCGTATTAATTTTCAGTGTTATTAAAATTAAAACTTACATATTTTCATGAGATACCCAAATCTTACTTCCTTTTTATTGAGTTGTTGCATGCCAAACAGAATAAATTATGTTAAAATGATGATATATTATCAATTTTATTTCTGAGTGAACAAAATTCTGTATGAAAAAGAAAATAACTTTGTTGAATATTGTTAATGTACAAATAATTTTTTCATGACTTCTTTTATTTGTTTCGCGTACGTATTTCTTACATTTATTATATAATTTGCACATTTAAAATATTTACATGCAGTGTGTTTGACATCTAACAGAATCTTTACGGGGATAATAGAACTCACTATAGCATTTTTTTGAAAAAAGAAAGGGGGGACTTAAATAATATTTTCAGAGTTTGCAGAGGCTCTTTAACACTGCAACACCGTGTATATTATTGTTAATTTTCATTTTCACATCATACATTAGTACATAAAGCAAACAATTAACAAAAATATTTTTAAATAGCATATAAAAAATAAAAGAAAACGACGTCCAAACAAATACCACAAAAAAATGTCTTATTGTCCGTTTCTATTTACGCGCAAGCATTGCTAAGCTAAGTAAATACTTTTTTATTTATAAATTACCTCTATATTTCAATACTTTTTATTTGCATACATACAACACACAGCAACATAAATACCCACAATATGCTTACAACGCTTACAGAACACCATTCAAGTAACATATTCTTTATACAACTATACAACTGTGATTTTTTAGTAAATGAAAGTAATAGTTACCACTTTTTCATTAACGAAAAAGTTTCCATGATCCTAATTCAACTAAAACTTAATAAATATGCAAGGTGTGCATAAATTACTGTGGGGGTTTTCTTACCTCATAACTTTTGATTTAAGAACATGACGAAAAATACTAAATCATACTTTGAAAGTACAACACAAAAAGTTTTCTTAATAACACAAAGTTACATTTGTGTAAACTTGCAACGCAAAATGTTATTAATCAAATAGCTATTACTATAAATAATAATAATAAAATAATAATAATTTGTATTAAAATTTTATCAAATTTATCAAAAAGTTATTCACTGAATAACGACATTGTGTACTGGAGATGGATTTTGTTTCGAAGAACCACAATATGCACATTGCTTTCTCTTGTGCACTCGCGATGTTGAATTCTCTCATCTCAACATCTCAAAATTCCACAATGCAGCGCCGCTACGGTTGTCGCACAAATTGGAGAGGAAAACTTAGTGTTATTAAAAAATCTTTTTGAATTGTAATTTAAGAATTATAATTAAAAAAAAATCATTAATAAACACACAATCTTGCTCAATGGTGCACAAAATACGAACTTTAATAAACTAACATTTAAAATTTACGTTTCGAGCTGCTTCTACAGCCGTCTTCAGGAAAATATGATGGTAAAATGGCTCAAAGTTCAGAGACGAAAGCTTCCTGTGCAAGAGATAATTAGTCGAAACTTGACAATGATTTAAATACAAAAAAGTCCTTCCGGCCAGTGCCGGGAGGAAGAGGTAGCTTTCATATTCCTTATGTTAAAAAAGCCAACTTATATTATTCAAATACACGAAGCTCAATTTAGTTGAAACCGAATATAGGAGATTCAATACTAATTTTTATCAATATAATGAATGAGAATTTCGCGAAATTAGTCAGCTTTATCCAAGCTGCTTTTCTTTAAAGTAACTTATATTTGGCTGCCAAATTCGGCAATTTCTTAAAGTGCCTGCCATTTTAAGACAACATGATGGATGAGGCTAACCAGTGAACTTGGTCGAGACCTTAGTAATTGCTGTGCACATGCTCACTCACATCGGAATCGGTTGATATATACGAGTGCTGTCGCAGGCAAAAAATCAGATTTTTCAAAATGTCACCCACATTAGAAATTGAAACTGCTATATCTGAGCCATTTTTTAAGATAAAGACAAACAAAAAATGCTCTTGAATCCTTATATTAAGGTCAAATACTTAAGAAAGAAACCTTTTTTCAATTTCTAATTTTTTTGCACCTCAATTTAAATATAATTTTTTTAATTTAATGGCCGCCATTTTGAAACAAGATGGCTGATGAAGCTGGCCAGCGAACTTGGTCGAGATATTGATGTATACTATCCACATGCCTTCTTACATCAAAATAGGCGAATACGTATGTTATCGCGTGACAAATACAACATCGTTTCAAAATGTTAGCCATGCTAGAAATTCAAAGTGCTATAATTCAACCCTTTTTTAAGATATAAACAAAAGGACAAATTTTCAGAAACAAACACTGCTCCGGAATCTTTGTATCAAGGCCAAACACAGAAAAAAAATCTTTTTCATTTTCCTATTTTTTAATACTTCAATTAAAATTTTAAATTTATTTTTTTTAAATGGCAACCTTTTTGAAACAAGATGGCGAATGAAGCTGGCCAACGAACTCGGTCGAGACATTGGTATGTACTATGTACAGACCAAGTTACATCCAAATCGGTTCATAAATACGCCTGTTATCGCGTGACAATGATCAGGTCGTTTTAAAATGTCAGCCACGCTAGAAATTCAAAATGCTATAACTCAGCCATTTTTTTAGATATAGACGAAACAAAAACTGTTCCGGAATCTTTGTGTTAAGGTCAAACACATACGAAAAATATCTTTTTCATTTTCCAAATTTTGGTATCTCATTTTAAATTTTAAATTATTTAAAATTTTTTAAATGACCGCCATTTTGAAACAAGATGACGGATGAAGCTGGCCAACGAATTCGGTCGAGATATTTGTATGTACTATGTACACACCAAGGT
Source organism: Maratus speciosus (assembly GCA_963932465.1). Classification (NCBI taxonomy): domain Eukaryota; kingdom Metazoa; phylum Arthropoda; class Arachnida; order Araneae; family Salticidae; genus Maratus; species Maratus speciosus. Next base: position 307,041,570 of record OZ010788.1, on the reverse strand, counting down.
TCATCCAAATCGGTTCATAAATACGCCTGTTATCACGTGACAAAAATCAAGACGTTTCAAAATGTCAGCCACGCTAGAAATTCAAAATGCTATAACTCAGCCATTTTTTAAGATATAGACGAAACAAAAACTGCTCCCGAATCATTTTATCAATGTCAAACACATAAAAAAATATATTTTTTCAATTTTCAATTTTTTGGTACCACATTTCAAATTTAAATTTTTCTTAAAAATTTAAATGACCGGCATTTTTAAACAAGATGGCGGGTGAAGCTGGCCAACGAACTCGGTCGAGAAATTGGTATGTACTATGTATAAACGAAGTTACATCTAAATCGGTTCATAAATACGCCTTTTATCGCGTGACAAAATTCAGGACGTTTCAAAATGTCAGCCACGCTAGAAATTCAAAATGCTATAACTCAGCCATTTTTTTGCGGCGCTCCATTTTTTTTAATTTTTTTTTTCTTTTTTGCTTCCCCACCCCCCTCCAAATTCCATTTTCTTATGACAAGTCTCCACCAAAAATTCGGCTTCTAAACCCCAGGTCTTCAGCAGTAGTTCGGGCAGCGGTGGCCCAGTTGGCAGAGCATCGAATCCGCAGCTAAGGCCGTGGGATCGAAGCCTACTGCTGGCTATAATCCGCCATGTACGCTAATGGTGCCTGGTGCATGTAAAATCTGTCGTGGGTGCAAAGTCCTCCAAGTTGCCTGTGAATTATACCTCTGGAGGTGCCTTGCCATGTGAAGGCCTTGTCATCTGATCAAGGTTCTAAATTACGAGACCAAAATGAGTAGCAATGTGCAGGTGCCAAACAACAGGATATAAAGTTAAGTAATCGGCAAAACAAAGTATACACAAACGAGCAGTTAGGCACTGCAGATAGGATGACGATCAAGGCAATGATGTCAGGTTTATTGCCGCTTCGCGCCGATTAGGCAGTCTTTCGCCCCGATGCCAGGTACTAAACCCGTTAAGCTGGGGCAACCCGGCAGGTAGGGGCCTGGTCATCGGTTAGAAGGAAAGAAAGAAAGATATAGACGAAACAAAAACTGCTGCGGAATATCTGTATAAAGGTCAAATACATAAGAAAAAAATACTTTTCCATTTTCAATTTTTTGGAACCACATTTCAAAATTTAAATTTTTTTTTAAATTTTAAATGGCCGCCATTTTGAAACAAAACGGCGGATGAAGCTGGCCAACGAACTCGGTCGAGACATTGGTATGTACTATGTACACACCGAATTACATCGAAATCGGCTCATAAATACGAGAGTTACAGTGTGAAAAATGTCATATATATATATATGGATATATATATATAATTTAAATTCTTAGTTTAGTATAAATAAGTTAGCTAATAGAATATATTGTATGCTTTTAAATTTTATTAACAATAGTTTTTAAATACATTGTGTGGTTTATATTAGGTTTATAATTCTCTATATATAAGGATATGTTTGCTTTTGCTGTTTAAATAGTTATTTACATTCAAATGCTTACAAATATTTATCTTGCGATAGATGTTTAATATAAGTAATAATAGATGGCAGCACCAAATTTGTCTCTTTAAGATAGCTCTAATTTTTAATTATTCTAGCTCCATTTCAGTTATAATTTATACACCAGGGGGTATTTTTAGCTAAATTTTGACGATATTGTTAAACTGTTATTAATTAATTTAATAGTGCATTTTAAATAATGTAATTAATATCTATTTATTTTATATTAGATTAAATGTGTTTTACAAGGTATTTCAAATTTTATTTCAAAATGTATTAACTGCATCCTTTGGTATCATTTACTGTGATTTCTTAACTGTTTTATTCACCTTAATCTTTTTGATATACTGGTAGACATGTGCGCATGGATTTTTGTAAAATACTGAAATATTAATCGGTATGGTGTTTATTATTTATATTTTATATCCTATAAATATTTAAATACGTTTTATTGATTCTTCCATTTCATATTATTTGTTTCTATTCTGCTTTCATTTTTAATCAATTCACTTGATTTTAGTGGTTGTTCGGGCACAGGGGAAAATAATTTTTAGCTTTAGCTTATTTTTCCCACAGAAAACAACCATTTTGCTTATATCATTGAATTCTGTGCCCTTGATAACGTAATTCAATGTATAAGCTTTTCAATTTTTGTCAGTGTCCACTTTTTTCTTTTTTCTTCCATAATAATTCTTATAATATATATATATATATATATATTTTTAATACTTACAGCTTTAATTCATAATAATTGACGGTGGTAGGTTATGTTTAATTAATGGTTATATATATGGATATATATATATATATATATGGCCATATATATATATATATATGGATATATATATATATATATATATATGATATAATTTACTGTCACTTTTTGTGACATTCCGACGACTCTCGATATATCGAAGATAATGCAGTTTAGTAATTAATACCAGTAGCTTTGCCAACCCTCCGTTATCATATGACAACCGGAGTGTAGTCGTGGTGGCCTAATTGAAGACAGGTTCAAGAAAACATTGGAGAAATTTCCCCTCCAAGAATAATAGAGGCATCATGAGTTGAACGTGGTTTATTTGATAGGAATATATCGTAAACAATTCCAGTAACATATTCATCAGCTCTCGACGACATCGTTGATCCACTTCATAATAAATTTAAGATGTTAAAATAGTAGTTTCTCCACATTTCAAGTCTAACCACCAAGTGACGAGGATTATTTAGACAAACGAAAAAGCGTACAAATTATGAGCTCCTAGTCTTTGAAACGCTATAAATACCCAGAAAAACAGGACGCGAATGAATACATTAACAGTGGAGAACCACTCCAGAAGATAGGTGGGAAAGAATGGGACAGGAGACAAGCCACGATTCGATGGAAAGGGGTGACGAACGCGTGACGTCGAATGATCTCTTTCGAACCGGCGTCAGAAAAACTGCGTAAACAAACTGCTGGCGGGAAACTGATGGAACAAATAGAATAATAGTGCAAACGATATTTAAAACATTCGAAGAAAAAGAATTTAGTATCAGAAATAAACTGAAAAAGTATTTTAAGGGATTTTGACGAATAGATTTAAGGTTTTTAGAATAATAAAAGAATACGCATTTAAAGCATGGGGGAAAAAAAAGAGAGATTTAAGATAGTATTAAAGCAAGTAAAAAATGTAGCTATTAAGAATTTGGAATAATTTTACTAAGAATAAAGAGGTGAAAATTTTTATTATTACATATATATATATATATATATCAATTTTGAACGGAGGGTGGTTTCGGGGTCTGGGGGTCATGATCGATGAAAATATACCAAAATTTTTTGAAATCGCTTTCCTCCGAACGCCTGCAATAGGTAGCTTTTTGTAATGATAGCTACCTAAATGTAGTGCTGCTATCCAGTGAAAATAAATAATTATTAATGAACTGAGATCAAATTAATCAAAAGGTTGGTTTAAGAAACCACGAGTGCCGCTATCTACACATAAGGGACAGAACTACGTTCAACTGAGTTTTCATTAACGTTTTTGGCAACATAATACAAGTTTAAGCTGAAATATTGTAATTAGATATAGAATTATGACTTTATGATATTATGCCAGATTTTTGGGATATTATAGGATAAATTATCGTTACAAGGTTTATCCTCAACGTGCAATGATTTCAACAGATTTTCTCATTTTACTTTCAAATGGGTTATTGCATGGAACTATAATTTTTACCTTATCAAAGTTAATATAGCAAACTTCATTAGCCAAGTAGAACCTAGAAAGGGCTGTATTCTGTTTAAGCTGTTTAATGTCCTTGTGATGCTCCATAATCCTCACTGAAAACTTACGTTTTGTCATGCCAATGTATTCTCTTTCAATATTGTTAGATAAAGTAATAGGGATTTCATATATATCAGCTTTTTGATCCATTGGGATCCTGCCGATCTTATCACTGACTATGTCAATGGGGTAAAGGGGTTAAATTAGCGACCAACTTTATATTATATTCCTGTATGATGTTTTTTAGCTTTTCGAATATAGTGGGAATGTAGTGAAATTTTCTGTAGACCACAAGTTGATTATTATCCTGCTGTTGGCCCGAAGGAGGGGAAGCGTTGTACTTCTGAATTATCTTATCTGATCAAATCATTGTCAAGTTTCGACTAATTATCTCTTGCACAGGAAGCTTTCGTCTCTGAACTTTGAGTCATTTTACCATCATATTTTCCTGAAGACGGCTGTAGAAACAGCTCGAAGCGTAGATTTTAAATGTTAGTTAATTAAAGTTCGTATTTTGTGCACCATTGAGTAAGACTGTGTGTTTATTTATTATATTTTATGGTGCAATTGCCCAATATGTGTTATTAATTTTTTTTTCGTTATGCTCTTAAATCAAAAGTTATGAGGTACGAAAACCCTGAAAATAATTTATGACCACCTTGTATATTCAAGTTGGGGAATTTTCCACGGCTATATTGTTTTACAGTTTTTTGAAATTGTTTTACAAAAAGCTAATCTTCCGTTAAAAATAAATTTTACCAGGAATAATTACAGTAGAGAGTAAATTCCAAAGCATATCGGGGAAGCGATTTACATAATCAGAGTTGCATCCACACATGCATTTCACAGAAGGCAAAGAATTCATTACTCCGAAACTTTCTTTCTTATACTATAACTTTATCGTGTATTTAAGGTATTGTATCGTAACCTATAAGAAATTTAACAGAAATCGTTTTCTAGAAGCTTTAAATATACGAATCCAAAATTGAATTTCATTCTGCCTAGTAGTTTCTGACTATTTTAACATTAGAAGTTCAAAACTTTACATTTGTATAATTTCTAAACTGCTCCAAAAAATGATTTCTTGTTTGATAGCCGAAGATTCTAGAATTCGGTTTTTATAGGCATTTTTCTTTATTTTACAAAAGAATACGTCTTTTTCCTAATATTAATTTTATATTACATAAATTATGAAATTAATATTAGAAAACAAATATGTATTGTAACTTACAAAATTTTAATAGAAATAGATTTCCAGAATCTTCAAATATACAAATTCTAATTGAAATATGGTACTAAAATGAGATGTTCTTATTAAAAAATTGTTACAATTTCAATATGAAGACGGTTCCCTAAGCTTATTTTTTCCCTTATAAAACTGGGGACTCTGCCCCATACGAGCTACGCTCGCCAACTTCCGTTCAGACACCGGAGATTCTAAAAACACGCTAATTTGATCGGTTTTAAAAAGATCACGAAAGACTGAATTATAATTAAAAAACCAGTGGCAATCTCCAAATAAACGAGTTTCCGTTCATGTTCTTTTTATTGAGGAATTTTAAGAACAAATCAGCTGCTGTTTAAGACATCTAGTGGCTGCTTTCGTGTTCGATTATTTAAGATCAGCTAAACATTTGGAAATAAGCTAATATAAAACGAAGTAACTAAACAGAGTCTTTGCTTTCCGGTATTTTTAACAACGCTATAAGAAAATTATTTTAACTAAGACATTTTAAATTAATGAATTCGTTTTAAACCTCACGTAATTTTCACCAAAGTTTTCTTTCTCTTTTTAATATTCACGTGAAAATACTTTTGTTGTTAGGAAGGAAATATTATTTACGCAGTCTTAGAATTGGCAAAAAAAAGTTAAAAAGATAGTCTCGAAATATGAAATAAATGTCTCATGTAAATATGCTTTTAAATTTAAACTGTTTGGCAATATTATTATTTGGCCATTTTAGATAGGGCGTAATTACTCTCATTTACTGATTTTAACGCATATTACTAAATTTATTATTTTAATGGGTTTGTTTTTCACTTTTTAGTTGTCATGTGAAAGTACCTTTGTTGTTAGAAAGTAAATATTATTTTTTGCGCTGCCTTAGAATTGGGAAAAATAGTTAAAAAGACCATCTCGAAATATGAAATAAATGTCTTTTAAATTTAAACTGGTTGGCAATATTATTATTTGGCCATTTTAAACGTGGCGTAATTTCCCCCATTTACTGCTTTTAACGTATATTTATAAATTTATTATTTTAAAGTTGTCCTTCTCTTTTAATATTCACATATAAATAAAAATTTTATGACTAATTTTCAATATTTTCCTACTTTTAACATGTTATTATTTCATTCTAATTTTAAAGTTTTATTTCTGTTTTTAATAATCACGTCTAAATAAAATTTTAATTGAAAGAAGCGTTATTATTTGCACTGATTTTACAATTTGCAACAATTTAAAATAATATAATCTTTTCTAAAATATGGGGGGGGGGATATCTCTTGACATGCTGAAAATTTTAATAAAAAAATTTAAAAAAAAAACTCATAAAATGAGTCAAGTTAAAAAATAAATGCCGTCTGCACACCGCAAGTTTGTAATGTATATCCCTAGAAAAAACGATTAAATTCTTATGTATAGTTTTTGCTCCTATAAACTTTTTTAATGGAAAGAGTTTGACCAACTTTAACAATTAATAACTCTTAAAATAATTCTTCGATTTAAGAACTGTCTGCTTCAATCTGTTTATCAAACATTTCTTTATAATACTAACAATTTTTATATTTTTGCATGTAGTAGTTTTCTGAATATTAGCGAAGAAAGACCATCTGTCACTAAAAATTCATTTACGGCAGCGGTATCAACGTTAGTTACTTTTTGGAACAGAGATACATTTAAAGAAGATATAATTCCCAATCGAAAAACTATTTTCGTTTTCTCTGCATCTATTTGGCCATAAAAGATAGGGGGGGGGGGGGCTAGAGGTTTTATTATTATTTATTTATTTATTTAACCGATTGTACTTCATTTTAATATTGTCCTATTCCAATTTTTTAAAAAAGACATTATTTATGAATCACAGTTCATGAAAATTATCCATGAATTTTTGTGACAAAAATTAAAAAATAAAAATCTATCCAAAAATAATCTAATAAGATTAGATTGTAATATAAAAAATTTCTTAACCTCTAGAAGCAATAGCTATTGTTTTACTACTTTGTATTTAGTCTTTCATTGGAACATTGCCACTGATTTTGTAAAACATACATCTTTGCTATTTGTTTTTATATCTTTAAAGCATTGGTTGAGAATTCGAAATTATCACGATCCTATTTAAGGATTTTACTGTAAAAGAAGATTAAGAGAAAAATCGATGAAAATTTTTGTTTTAATCTCTTCAGTTCACCATCTTAGTTCAGCGAACTTTAACGAAAATATTTTTAGACTAACAGTTGTATCAAATAAAAACTGGTACTTTTGTAAAAACTCATGTTTCTAAATTAAACCTTTGCGCTGAAGTTAAAGTTTTATTTGCCCTGCGTAGATGGTACCAGTAAATAATACTTTCCTCTCATCAGATAATTTTAAATAACCCGGAATATTTTTATAATTATTTTTTTTCCCTTTAAGCTTTCAAAAGTAATCGGAGATCTATGCTTTATGATTTTTTAATAAAATTTGAAGAATTGAAAGATAAAAGAAAAACTCTTTACAAATTCTTCGTTTTCAAATTCTTCTATTTTTTAAATGTTTTTAACACTTTTCAACAAAGTTGAAAAGTGTTTATGACTTCGGCTTTTCTGTCCGTCTGTACGCGCTCTAACTCTCGTAAATATACTCGGATTGCCCTGAAATTTTTGGATGTTATTGACGTTTACCATAGCACGATCTCTATTGCAAATGAAGTTCGTAGCATGTTTAATTCATCTACAGGGACAGTCAAAAGTATTACGGCCAATGGGGAAAAATCGTTTCAAATGATTTTTAATGATGTTACACGCATCCAAAAATAGCAAAATTTATATGCATTTATGAAGTGCACTAAAATATGTATTCTGTAGAACATGCGGTGCAAAGTATTGTTATTATTCATTTACAGGGCCACACAAAAGGATTCCGTTACGTAATGATTTAGGTGGGGGAGGGGAATTGTTTGCGGCGTATTTTAATTATGTTAAAATATTTCATATATAATGAAATTGATCTACGTCGCTGAGGTTTACTTTAAGTTATTTCATGTATAATACGAAGTGCATAGCATTTACAGGGACTCACCAAAGATTTCAGATACTATATTGTATCAGACGTATTGTACATTAGCGGTGGTTGCTGGGAATGCATTTTCAACTATGATATGCGCTTTTATGTTTCACTATATTTATGAATACTATATATGGTGCGTATAAATGGTATAATTTATATACCTGGTAATACAAAAGAATTCGTAAGGGTTACTGGGTATGAGCGCAAATTGCTTAAAGCTGGCTTTTAAATGAGTAGTGCCTTTTTACGCTGAACTGTATTTAGTTTATTAAGAATTGTTTGTAGAATATATATAAAATGATACACAGGGTCACGCAAGGAATTGGATGCATGCCGTCTAAGGATGATAATTTCTGGAAATGTAATTTCAGTAGTTTTAAGAGTGTCTTAGTTTAAATTAAATTTTAGCTAAATAGTGACGAGTAATAAAGGTACTATTGGCTATGAATAATTTCAACCTCTTATGCGTTTTCTTGCTAAACTAAAGTTTCCTATTATATAGTATATATATCAACATACAGATCAAATACATGGCTGTTCAAAAGAATTGGAATACATGTTTGGCTACGGACGGTAACTGCTGAAATCAGTTTTCTAAATGTTTACTTAGTTATCTTATTCACCTTATTTCCCTAAATAACGAAGTTTTGTTAAAGCTTTCATGGAGTGTTGGAAAGTGTTTCATAATTTATGCCGTACGCATGATTTTCTTTTCTTGTTTATTTTTATTTTTGAATAATGTTTATAGTTACTAGTTCTAAAAATCTTATTAGCCTTGATAAATTTGTACAAAATATTGAACAATAATAGAACAATTGGATATTTCAATTCATAACAATACATTTTCGAGTATTATATATCATATAAGCACTGAATAAAATTGCTACGTTAAATGTATGTAATATGTTTTTAGTATACAGGGTGTCCCAAAAATATTGACCTTGGCTTTTATTCCTTAAATATTGATCATAGACATACATTATAAATTACAAAGTTACGTAAAAAATGGGTTCATAATTTTATGAAATCGATTAAAATTTCCAGGGGATTAAATTTGAAGAAAACAAAATTTAAATGTTTATCCTCTCTCCGCGCAAAAACTTTCCCAATGAGTAGAATGTGCCCCATACACTAATAAGGTCATGTACAAAATTTCAGCATTTTATCATAAAAAGTCGCAGAGATATGAAAATACATAAATGCTGACTTAAATCACTTTTCGATGCCTGGATATGAGTTCGGGAAGGAGGGAAATCTTGTTGTATGACCGTATTTCAGGGTTCGTACACAAATTAAGAAAGAAAACAATGATTGTATTGTTTTCTTGAGTGCAAATTTATTATAAACTCCTCACCAACTTTGTTTAAGCATATCTCTGCGACTTTGTATGATAGCATGTTGAAATTTTATACATGACCTTATTAGCGTATGGAGCAAAGATACGGACATTTGGACATACATAATGACAGGGACGGCGTACTCTATATACCAACGGCTTTTAAAGCGTAGATAACAACTTTTAATGATACATTTGTGTAATGTAATGCCCAGTAGTTGTATAAAAGCCATAAACGTCAAATTGTTAAAAAAAGATTTATTTAATTAGAATTAATCACATAAATACTATGGGATTCGCGACTAGATTGCATTGGTTGGATCTCTCAATACGCCTCTCGTGTCCTTAAAAGTTAATTAAAAACCTATCTGGAAAAATACGGCACGGACCAAGGCGGCGTTGCAACTTTGCGACCTCCTTTCGAAGCGGGCTTAGCACAATGCCAAGTTTAAACTTTGAAAAAGTCCTCCCGGCCATTGCCGGGAGGAAGAGGTAGCTTTCATATTCCTTATTTTTAAAAAGCAAGTTTATATTATTCAAACACAAGAAGCTCAATTTAGTGGAAACCGATTATAGGAGTTTCAATAATAATTTTTATCAATACCAAATCATTATGAATGAGAATTTCCCGAAATTAGTCAGCTTTATCCAAGCTGCTTTTATTTAAAGTAACTTATATTTGGTTTGCAAATCGGCGATATCTTAAAGTTATTGCCATTTTAAGACAACATGGTGGATGAGGCTAACGAGTGAACTTAGTCCAGACCTTAGTAATTCCTGTGCACATGCTCTCTCACATCGGAATCGGTTGATATATACAAGTGCGTTCGCAGGCAAAAAATCAGATTTTTCAAAATGTCACACACATTAGAAATTGAAACTGCTATATCTGAGTCATTTTTTAAGATAAAGACAAAACGAAAAATGCTCCGGAATCCTTATATCATGGTCAAATATTTAAGAAAGAAACCTTTTTCAATTTCTAATTTTTTTGCACCTCACTTTAAATATAATTTTTTATTTAATTTAATGGCCTCCATTTTGAAACAAGGTGGCTGATGAAGCTGGCTAGCGAATTTGGTTGAGACATTACGATATAGTATATATATATATATATATATACTATTCACATGCCTTCTTACATCAAAATAGGTTGATAAATATGCGTCTTATCACGTGACAAATATAAGATCGTTTCAAAATGTCAGCCATGCTAGAAATTCAAAGTGCTATAATTCAGGCATTTTTAAAGATATATACGAAACAAAAACTGCTCCGGAATCTTTATATCAAGGTCAAACACATAAAAAAAATCTTTTTCATTTTTCAATTTTTTGATAACTTATTTTAAATTTTAAATTTAAAATTTCATTTTTTTTTTAAATGGCAACCCTTTTGAAACAAGATGGCGAATGAAGCTGGCCAACAAACTCGATCGAGACATTGGTATGTACTATGTGCACACCAAGTTACATCCAAATCGGTTCATAAATACGCCTGTTATCGCGTGACAAAAATCAGGTCGTTTCAAAATGTCACTTACAATAGAAATTCAAAATGCTATAACTCAGCCATTTTTTTTAGATACAGACAAAACAAAAACTGTTCCGGAATCTTTGTATTAAGTTCAAACACTTACAAAAAAAATCTTTTTCATTTTCCAATTTTTTGGTACATCATTTTAAATTTAAAATTTAAAAAAAAAATTTAAATGGCCGCCATTTTGAAACAAAATGGCGGATGAAGCTGGCTAACGAACTTGGTCGAGGCATTGGTACGTATTATGTATACACTAAGGTACATCCAAATCGGTTCATAAATACGCCTGTTATCGCGTGACAAATATCAGGTCGTTTCAAAATGTCAGCCAAGCTAGAAATTCAAAGTGCTATAACTCAGCCATTTTTTAAGCTATAGACGAAACAAAAAATGCTTCGAAATCTTTGTATCAAGGTCAAACACATAAGAAAAAAATATTTCTCAATTTTTAAGTTTTTGGTACCACATTTCAAATTTTTAAATTTTTAAAAAATTTTAAATGGCCGCCATTTTGAAACAAGATGGCGGATGAAGCTGGCCAACGAACTCGGTCGAGACATTGGTATGCACTATGTATAAACGAAGTTACATCCAAATCGGTTCATAAATATGAGAGTTACAGTGTGACAAAGATCAGATATATATATATTAAGTATTATTTAACCTTCTATATACTTCCACATGTTTGATATTTCCTGTTCATTTTATAAATATCTTATATATAATTCATTAAAAAATAATTTTTAGATAATTTTTAATAATTATTTATATTAATTATTACTGAATTTATTTTGTTTTATAGCATATAGATATATGCTATATATTATCAATGTTCTAACATTATTTAAACTCTTAGTTTAGTTTAAATAATTTAGCTAATAGAACATATTGTATGCTTTTAAATTTTATTAACAATAGTTTTAAATACTTTGTGTGATTTATATTAGGTTTATAATTCTCTATATATAAGGATTTGTTTGGTTTTGCTGTTTAAACAGTTATTTACATTCAAAAGCTTGCAAATTTTTATCTTGCGATAGATGTTTAATATAATTATTAATAGATGGCAGCACTAAAATTGTATCTTTCATATTGCTCTTATTTTTAATTTTTCTAGCTCCATTTTAGTTATATTTTATACACCAGGGTGTATTTTTAGCTAAATTTTGACGATATTGTTAAACTGTTATCTATTAATTTAATAGTGCATTTTAAATAATGTAATTAATTTCTATATATTTTATATTAGATTAAATTTGTTTTACAAGGTATTTCAAATATTATTTCAAAATGTATTAACTGCATCCTTTGGTATCATTTACTGTGATTTCTTAACTGTTTTATTCACCTTAATCTTTTTGATATACTGGTAGACATGTGCGCATGGATTTTTGTAAAATACTGAAATATTAATCGGTATGGTGTTTATTATTTATATTTTATATCCTATAAATATTTAAATACGTTTTATTGATTCTTCCATTTCATATTATTTGTTTCTATTCTGCTTTCATTTTTAATCAATTCACTTGATTTTAGTGGTTGTTCGGGCACAGGGGAAAATTAATTTTAGCTTTAGCTTATTTCTCCCACAGAAAACAACCATTTTGCTTATATCATTGAATTCTGTGCCCTCGATAACGTAATTCAATGTATAAGCTTTTCAATTTTTGTCGGTGTCCACTTTTTTCTTTTTTCTTCCATAATAATTCTTATAATATTTTTTTTTTTAATACTTACAGCTTTAATTCATAATAATTGACGGTGGCAGGTTATGTTTAATTAATGGTAATATACTATATATATATATATATATATGGATATATATATATATATTTATATATATATACATATATATATATATATATATCAACTTTTGAACGGAGGGTGGTTTCGGGGTCTGGGGGTCATGATCGATGAAAATATACGAAAATTTTTTGAAATCGCTTTCCTCCGAACGGCTGCAATAGGTAGCTTTTTGTAATGAAAGCTACCTAAAAGGGTTTTGTTTTAGCTACACTGTAAAAAGAAAAGATTATTACTACGTTGAATTTACTTTTAGGAACTGCCAAATGAAGTTTAAATATGGACTAATTTTATTGTCAGTACTGAATTAAGTTCATCATAAACAAATTAGGATAAGATTAAAAAAAGAGTTATACAGAATAGCAATATTTTATATTATTTAGGTTTCATATCTCTTTGAACTTTTATGGTATACACATTCATACTTTTCTTGTATATACAGCTATACCCTATCCAACCCTACGTTGTATAGTTTTTTACAAAGTCTCATTATTCTTTCAGCAACGATTTTTTTTAATAATATCGTTATTAATTCATATATTTATTGTACGGAACCCTCTGGGTACGAGTAATACTCGCACTTGACCGTTTATATTCTGCTTCTCCGTTTATAAAACAGCTTACTAACAAAGCTAGTTTGTCTAGGTAATACTTTGTTCGGACTACACGGATTTAAGTGACTTAACCCTGAGTGACTTAAATGAACATTCTCAAACACCGTAGTAATGCATGGGGATATTAAACCTCGTTCCGAGTCGCCCGCTTCAGATACGTAAGTTAAGTCACTTATATACCCTAGTGCGAACGAGGTATAAGTCTAATTTATCATAGATAACATTCGCGCAGTAACTTATTCTTCGCACCAAATTGATTTAATCGAATTCGGATGCAATCGAATAAAATGTATACCGAACTGTCAGTTCTTTTACAGTCTCCCTCATTTGCATATTTTCGGATGATGCATTTACTTTAATCAAATCTCATAACGGTGACTTTTTTCACTACAGCTTTTTTGCTATTAAAATATCTCGCATCCTGACAATGCTTTTAGTACAAATTGTACTCTCATAGTATGGGCTTTTTTGTAAACTTTTGAATTTTATACGAACTTTCTGCTCACCCTATATGTTTTTTTTTGTTGTTGTTTGTTTTTTTGTTTTTGTTTTTTACTAATTTTTCACCAGCTAGAATCAATGTTTGAAAATTCGAATACTTCGATAAGATATAAATTCTATTTTCGCTCACAACGTTAGTATACAAAGACAACACGTCCACATTTATGCAGAGTGTTCGAATTCAAAAAACGCTTTCTTTATACAAAGATCAGTCTACAGCACTGTTAATGTTAAGTAAAGGTCGATTTACAGTATGGCGTTATCGTCCTAATCGTTCTAGGCGTTAACGTTCCCGGCGTTAAATCATACGAGCCAACCAATCAGCGGCACGTAAACAACCAATGAAGCACCCTGATTGGTTGGAAAACCTTTTGCTCGCAGACCTCGTAGACCCGAGGAGAAGGTTACGCCATAATGTAAACACAGCATAAGACATCATACTCCAAGCAAACTCTTTAAATTGGTAGTTGTTTATCATTGACTATCCAAATGAGAAAGGAAAACTTGCACCATAGAAATCATGCGACAGACTGACCTAAACACAGTATTGAATTCTCGGAGTAACCCGTGCAATGAGACCCCCCCCCCTCCCCCCTCCCTTTAGAAGATTTCAGATTTTGTGTTTTTAGTGGTCAAAAAGTGCAATCCCCCCGCCCCCACACCCGGAACTTTATAATGACCCCCCGGAGCCACAAAAATCCCTCCGGTAGAAAAGTGTCTTAATTCAACACTGCCGAAACATCGAATGAAATGATTGTTATAAGTGTTTTGTCTATACTTGATTAATTTCAAAATGCTTTCTTTTACATGCATGTATGTTTATAATAAATATTAAAGCCTATGAAAAGAAACAAGAATATAATTTTACAATTTTCATCGAGGCTAAAAGAATACCTCCGTTGCATTTTGAATGTTTAATAATATAAACACATCATACTTTAAACGTTCTAAAAAACAAGATAAAAAAGTTCTCAGAGATATTTTTGTTATTTTACAGCCATAAGATTAGAATTAGTTCTTAAAATGCGACAGCGCAAATTAGAATGCCCTCATTGATTTAAAAAAAAAAATATTGAAAGAAGTTCATCAGAACGATAAACATAATCTCGAAGAAAAAAAAATTTCGCATATTAATATTCAAACACCTGCTTGTCGTACTTTTATAATAAATCATTGAAAATAATATATTATTAGAGGTGATGAAGTTATATGGAAATTTTATTTCTCCTCAAAAATACGTCAAATACACTTTCTTAAAATAAAAATTTGGTTCCATCAGAAATTATTTCAGAAACTTATTTTAAATACATATATATATAAAATCATTGATTGATTTATGATGTTCTTAAATTACAGAGATTAGTATTCGACTTCCGAAAAATGCTCCCGCGTTTCAAATCTATGATGACACACATTTCTGGTTCGGTGAGAAACTTTGAACAAGTAAAGACACAGTAATTACAAAATGTCGTGGCTGTCAAGGAAGCCTTGAAAATCAGAAAAAAAAACTCTAGAAAATTAATAACTAGTAATGAAGAAAAATGTTCTGTTTATCTAGCGGTAATTATGAATTTCTTTTATAAAAATTCAGTACAGTTGACATTTTGAACTAATTTCAGTGACTTTTGAAGTTTTTGCTTTTAAAAGTTTAATTGATGCATAGCCATGAACACTTATTCCATTTTTATCGCATTTTGAAATGTGTAAAATTAGTTTATTTAGATAAATCTTCATAGGTTAATAACATAGGTTGTCAAATTTTTGTTGAAACTTATCAAATCAATTACAAGGATTTAAAAAAAATCTAATTCCTTGTATAAGCATTCGTTGCCGATATGCTGATAATTATCACACTAGTTTTAATCCACCACACGGGAAGATATAAACATTTATTTATCTTAATAGATATGCTGCCACCACCGATGTAGGCACGTGATACCGGGCATGATGAAGCTTGGGAAATAGGATATCTCAAATAATATAAAATGGAAGATTTATTTACAAAATTAAAACTCACTATTTTCATTTATAGGCACGGATATAACAAATCCTTCTCAACATTAAGTTACATTTTAAGATTTTATTTACGTACTAGGTTATCTCTCGTTTCTATTGACTGTACTCAGCTAAGCTTATCCGACGACATAACCACACAGGTCTCTGGAACATACATGTACACATCTCAAGAAAAATACTCTGTGCGCACAGTAAGACCACATCTTTCCAACCTACACATTCCACTAACAACTTAAAACTGTCCCTCTTCTACTTTCTTACTCTTCCTTCTCCCCGGCTCGGGGATTCCACCTGCAAAATCAAGGACAACTCCCACGTGTACCTTTCGACCTACTCGCTCACTGAAAAGGCATCACAGGAGATCATCTTTTGTTCATCACCGTTGTTACTCAGCTGCCTAGCTACCTATTGTATTATTGTATTGTACCACATTCCTGTAGCTAATAGCCCTTCTTATGGTATTTCCTTTTATACAATAGAGCGTTTCATACAATACAAATATGAATACAACAGTACTCATTTTAATTCCATAGATAATAAAAATGTGTCCATAACTCAAGTATGTAGATAATGATATACAGGTAAATACAATACATAAAGAAAATATAATTAATTAAGGGGGCACAAAACCTTTAAACTTTCAAAAAATCAGCTTTCTGTTTTTGCTTTATCCTGAATGTTTTAAAATTTCTCAGCAATATACAAAAAACAGCATCAAAATCTCTGCATTATTTCTTGAGTTATAATCATTTATAGACGGTGAGTATAATGGAAGGTCCGTAGATATTGAAAATTTCAAAAGTGTTTTCTCAGATTAGTAAATTTGGAGTTTGCGCGCACTCTTACTTTAAACTACTTTTAATGTAAGCTACAGCTTAAAAATAATTAACCAAATATGCG
This sequence comes from Maratus speciosus, assembly GCA_963932465.1. Taxonomy (NCBI): domain Eukaryota; kingdom Metazoa; phylum Arthropoda; class Arachnida; order Araneae; family Salticidae; genus Maratus; species Maratus speciosus. Next base: position 307,024,817 of record OZ010788.1, on the reverse strand, counting down.
TTTCTTTATAGTCTACAGGCTAAAACTAAACAAATTCACATATTTTGGTTATTTATCTTTCTGCATTTGAAAAACTTGAAAAAATGTTGGGGTTTTGGACTTTTTTTTTTATTTTGTGCTAAAATTAAATTTTAAACAAAAATTTTTGCGTTTATTTTGGTTTTAAATTAGAAGTAGGTGTGTTGTAATTCTATTTTGCTCAAAAAAATTTTCCATATTCATAATTTAGAGTTTTACCATGCGCGCAGCACTTAATCTCGCATTTGTGAGATGAATTTTTAAATTTAAAATTTCAATATTAATTTTGTATATACAACATTTATTTTTCTGGAAAATGTAGTTAAGGACTGTACTTTAGGCAGGAAGGGGGAAAAATATCTTAATTGCATATTGTTCGTGTTTTGGTACTTTGAAGAAAGCGATGTTTTTTATTGTTACGACAAACTCAAAGGTCCTGTGCCTCTTTAACAGTAATTTCCGTTAAGAACGCCTCTGATTAACGTCAGAGAGCTGACACCATAAATAGATAATTTATTAACAAAAATTACTATTATTATTATTAAATTTGACAATGTTTACTTTGTTAGTATTCATTTTTAATTAAGTTTCTGAATAATAACTGCGAACAAAATCTCAGCAACAATGTGAATCAAAATGATACTGCCATTCATCGTAGTGTGGCGACGCCATCTTGCGCTGTCAGTAAAACGAGTTTCTCGCAGGAAGCGATTGAGCTAGCCTTTTGCTCAGCACGTAAGATCTCGCTTTCTGAGGGTGGGTTCTCCGGTTCGATCCCTATCGCCGCACCTCTCCTGCAGTAGCAACAGAATATGCTACGAATTATTAGATATCATGCAGCGTGTGATACATATGATTTCTCCAAAATAAAAAAAGTATATGAACCATTTCTTTTTCTGGGTGTATAATATTAAACATAACTTCTATGACACTTAAATCAAACTATCATGCATGTATTTTAAATTAAGTACTCATTTATACCATTATGCATTTAAACAAATATCTTCAAATATTTTAATTTAAATAATACAAATAAGTATCTTATATATCTTTGATTTCACCAGATATGTTAATTAATTTTTTAGGTTAAACTTTTCGAATAATTTTTTTATGATAAAATAATGATATGATATTAAAGAAAGCAATCAAATCGCACAATTTTATTTGGTTATATATATAACCATTATAAACCAATACAAATGATCATTTACAATTGCGAACATGGAAATAAAAAATGAAGCTTTATTTTTATCCTTTATAAAAAAATCCCAAAATGTATTACTATTTATCAAGCAAGAGAAGAAATTGAAAATACAGTAAGACACTGTATATCATAAAAATATTAGAAATATAGGGAAAACGGAAATAATTGTGGAAACAAGACAGAATCGTCAGGCCCAAATTACCTTAAGTTTCATAAATAGCATGTACGATTTCACCCTTGCATTAGTCATAAAAAGCTAAAAAATGCAAAATCCGGGCTATCGTACACAATAAATGCAGGAAAAAGTAGCTAAAAATAAGAAGAGATAAAATCAATTAAAGAAAACATTTACTTCTGAAGAATTAACGAAGTCAACAATGACGCAACAAATTTTAAATAGTGATAGAAATGATTATATATATTTATATAAAATACCTTGAATATAATATATATATATATATGTAATAATAAAAATTTTCACCCTTTATTCTTAGTAAAATTATTCCAAATTCTTAATACTACATTTTTTACTTGCTTTAATACTATCTTAAATATCTCTTTTTTTTCCCCATGCTTTAAATGCGTATTCTTTTATTATTCTAAAAACCTTAAATCTATTCGTCAAAATCCATTAAAATACTTCTTCAGTTTATTTCTGATACTAAATTCTTTTTCTTCGAATATTTTAAAATATCGTTTGCACTATTATTCTATTTGTTCCATCAGTTTCCCGCCAGCAGTTTGTTTACGCAGTTTTTCTGACGCCGGTTCGAAAAAGATCATTCGACGCCACGCGTTCGTCAACACTTTCCATCGAATCGTGGCTTGTCTCCTGTCCCATTCCTCCCCACCTCTCTACTGGAGTGGTTCTTCACTGTTAATGTATTCATTCGCGTCCTGTTTTTCTGGGTATTTATAGCGTTTCAAAGACTAGGAGCTCATAATTTGTACGCTTTTTCGTTTGTCTAAATAATCCTCGTCACTTGGTGGTTAGACTTGTAATGTGGAGAAACTACTATTTTAACATCTTAAATTTATTATGAAGTGGATCAACGATGTCGTCGAGAGCTGATGAATATGTTACTGGAATTGTTTAAGATATATTCCTATCAAATAAACCACGTTCAACTCATGATGCCTCTATTATTCTTGAAGGGGAAATTTCTCCAATGTTTTCTTGAACCTGTCTTCAATTAGGCCACCACGACTGCACTCCGGTTGTCATATGATAACGGAGGGTTGGCAAAGCTACTGGTATTAATTACTAAACTGCATAATCTTCGATATATCGAGAGTCGTCGGAATGTCACAAAAAGTGACAGTAAATTATATCATATAGGGGAGATGGGGGCACATGTGAACATTGCAATTTTTCGATAGTTATTATAAGTTTTTTTATTTGAAAAAAATTACTAAAGATGATAGCACCTGTAGACATATGGTAAAATTTTTTTTGAAGCTCTATGACATTTTGTTTGTCCTCTGCAGCCTAAACACTGTTTTTAGATCTCAAAAGTAAAATCTTTGTTCCAAGTTAATAAGCGAATAACTTTATTTATTTATTAATTCATTTGAATTTGAGTGTTTTAACATATATTATGAATACTAATAAACATTTTTGATACAGTTCTTTTTCTTCTAAAATTGAGAAATGTTAAGGATTTATCAATTTAACAAAAGCAGCAATGTGGGGCACTTGTGAACAGACTAGTTGGGGCAGATATGGACAGTTCATAAGGGCCTCGATAATCATTCTGTGATTCTGTTTCTTTCAGTTAACTTAATGAGAAATAATGCAAGTTGCATTATCTACAATCTTCCAGAAATAGAAGATATCTTCCTCACACAAAGTTTATTTTGTATTGAAACTTCCACAAACACATCTTTCAGCAAATACATTAAGAGCAACAAGCTCGTTTACGTTCAATTGTACTTTAAATAAATTTAATGTTTTCTAAAATGCAATAAGTGTTATATATTATTTTACTAAACGGTTTACAACAATATTTTTTATGCATTGTTAATACAAAAGTATTACCTTGAACAGCTTTTTAAATTTTTCTGTTTCATTTGTTCTAACCTTGCAATGATGGCTTACTTTCATCTCTAAAACAGTTATGTATATGATGCTTTGAATGGATCTATCCATTCAAAATACCATATCCATAAATACCAGTAATATTTTAAGAAAGTAAAATTTTTAAACTGATAACTACCGTAAAATCCCGATTGTACACCCCCCCCCCCTCTTTCAAAAGCAAGAGAAGTGGTGGTGGGGGGTATAGTCGAGATTTTTTTTAATCATTAAAAAACCCTTCTTTATCTATAATTTACAAGTAAATAAGGCAAATACAGGAGTGAGAATCTTTCGTATTTCGGCAGATTTCCGAGAAATAGTATGTAAATGCCTCCTCCCTAAAATTTCCCCCCAACAAAAACCCTTAAGCAAAATTTAAAAGTTTTAATTTTTTTTTAATTGCTTCTTTATTTTTTTATTTTATTGCAACAATATTTAATGAATCATCTAAGCCTCTCCCCTCCAAATCTACTTATTTTCATTTTATAATTTTTTGCTTAAACATATCACCCAGAAACTAGATATATATATATATATATATTCTTTATGGTGAATTTAAAAGGCAATATAACTAATGATTACGATGACAAATGAATAACAGAATAAAAAGCATGTTAAAGGATATTTTTTCCTTGTGTTCACATGTGCCCCACGTGTGTTCACAACTACGCCGCTGATGGGGCACATGTGAACAACTTTTTAAATTTATAAAACTATTAAAAAATGTAAGAAAAACTATACAGGTGATTTTTTAAAAATTACCATGTGTAAAAGAAAGTTCTGTTTACTATATTAAGTAGATTTTTTTTATAGAAATTTATCCAGATATGAGGAAAAGCTATATTTATGCGAACTGTTCACATGTGCCCCCATCTCCCATATATATATATATATATATATATATATATATATATATATATATATATATGTACACCCATACACATACATACCAGGTGAGCAAAAAGTCCGTATAAACTTTAAAAATTCATAAAAACCGAAAAAATAACCGACATGAAAAACTGTTTGCAGGATTAGCATCTATAGGTCACGGGATTTTTAAGACAGAAATAAAAAATAACTCAAAAAAAAGCCAACAGATGGCGCTGGTTCGTGCGATTTTGGTGGAAATATGCAAATGAAACGGTTATAAGAACTTGCGCTCCTAATCCAGAAATTTTCCACGTAAAATAACTTCACCAACAAATAGTCCAAGAGCTGTTAAACATTTTAGGGAAGGTATTTGAGGCACCCTGAAAATTTGTGCACCACTTCTTTTGTAATGGCTGAATACAAAATCGAATGTCTGGCTGAAGGATCGTGGCCCAAAAACTGTGCCAAACACGTGTCAAGTGCCATTTTTTGACTGCCCAAAAAAGGTATTTGAGGCACGCTGAGATTGAGGCAGAATAATATTTATGCTTAGAAAAAAGTGCCGACTCAAGTGCCAAATGGCACTTGACACGTGTCTGGCACAGTTTTTGGGCCACGATCCTTCAGCCAGACATTCGATTTTGTATTCAGGCATTACAAAAGAAGTGTTGCACAAATTTTCAGGGTGCCTCAAATACCTACTCAACATACTCAGCATCCTTGATCAAGTACACGGCTCACAACGGTGAACTAGTTCTGGATTAGTAGCGCAAATTCTTAAAACAGTTTCATTTGCATATTTCCACCAAAATCGCACAAACCAGCGCCATCTGTCGGCTGTTTTTGAGTTATTTTTTATTTCTGTCTTTAAAAAAATCCCGTGACCTATAGATGCTAATTCTGCAAACAGTTTTTTCATTTCGGTTATTTTTTCGGTTTTTATGATTTTTTAAAGTTTATACGGACTTTTTGCTCACCCGGTATATACTATGTTTTAGCAATCTTTTAAATATATATATATATCCATTATAAAATATTACAAATTATTATCTATATTAAATATATAAATTATAAATTAAGTTTTAGGACAAGATTCAGACATTATGAATTTTAAATTAGGACCAACAAATTATTAAATGACATGAACAAAAAAGATGAACAAATTATGAACAGTGTAAACCAGAAATGTATATGCATATATATATATTTTTTTCTTTGTTATGCATCATGTGACATCTATCAATAAATTCCGTTGAAAAGGTTCTATTGGATGTATTACTTTTAAGGATAAAAATTGCAATGGTTAGGTTTTGCAAATTGAAAGATTTCGGTAATAGTTTAGTAACCTTAAAATACTTCCATTGCCTAAAATTTTGTAAAAGCTTGCTTCATTCAACAAAAAAACACGGTGAAAAAAAATAAATAAACATGATTACTGCATATCTGTTGAAAGCCTAAGTGAGTGTTTTATTACAGTCGGGCCTCTATTTAACGAACCTCTATTTTGCGAATTCCTCTATTTTGCGAACTTTTCCCAGGAACCTACAACATTTTGCGAATTTCTTCATAAAATAACATCCAAATAGCGAAGTGTAGTCTCTATTTAACGAACTTTTTCTTCTGATATAACCTTTTTTTTCTCCCAATTTCTCAAAATATTTCCGGACACTTCAAACTTATTCTTTCTTTTACACATTTTATAATACTCAGTAACCTTGAATTGGTTTTTCCAGATGCCTAACTCAACGAGAGCAGTAAAATCCCTGTCATTCTTTGCATTTCATCCAGGAAATGCAAATTTTCAATATCCCCCTTTCACTCTCAAAAGGGCTGTTCCGTAGTAAATAAGTTTCAGTAATTAAATTTAAGGACGCATGTAAGAATACAATGCTTAAAATTACTTGTTATAATAAATACGATAATGTCATTAAAATTCATTAATTTTAATAGAAATATTTTCTTAAAACTGAAAATACAGTGTATTTCCGAACAATATATTTTTAAAATTCGTGTTGTCCTTACAGATTTCTTTTTGATGGATAAAATGAATAATAATAAAAAATAAATAAATACGATTTACAAAAAAAAGTGTGATTCGTTAAGTTTTTAATAATGTTTAGTGTTTATGAATTAGAAATCTGTTTTGCGTAGTTTAAAGTATTTAAAAAGGTTCATTTCTATTTAACGAAATCCCCCAGGGGAATATCTTCTTTAGGTATTTACGGGTTTCGCGACCCCGGGTTCCCGAGCGATCTTTCTCCTTTCCTGCCTTCTTCTCTTTTTGGCTGTCTATCCTTTTTTCTTTGTTTCACACTTTTTAATCTTCTTTTTTCAGTTTGTTATCCCTCTTTGTTCTTGTTCATGTTTTTTACTAACCATTTTGTTCAAATTGTTATATGTTCTACTAACATTGTTCTTGTTCTTTTGTTTAAAAAAAAAATTAAAATATTGAAAAAAAGACAAAAAATACACCTTGTTTCTAAGTTCTCACCCACATTACTTTTTCTTTTTTACAATAATGGATTTTTTTATTTTCACGTGAGACACTCTGGGTGTTGAGGTTTTTTAATTTCATCGCCTCGTTTCTACCTTTTTAGGCTGATCTCGAGTCCCAGAGTGCAGGGCATTTCCGAATTCCGGTTCCGTGATCGGTGGACGCCATACTTGTATGGCGGCGGTTAGGAATCCACTGGGCGACTGGTGCCTTTCGGCGTAAGGGGGTTGTAGGTTGAACAGAGCTGTAAAGGCTTACCTACGACTACCAAGTTCCACTGTGAAAGAACTAGTGTTTCGAGATGCTATCGAGTTTAATCCAACGTTCGAAAAACGTGGAAGTTTGTTGATAGTTTTCACCCTTTTGAGACCTGCGCCTAAAGTAACGGTAAGAAGAAGGGTCGGTGACCAGGCCCGATGCCTGGCGTTTTTCTATTTTTCTCTTAAACCATGGTTACAACTGAAGGAAATAAGACAAGTGATGTGGAAGCCCCACCCCAAAACTCAGTCAACAATCAGTCTGAGACTGTAAAGTCTCAAGTCATATCGAAGGATAAACTCACTGCATCGGGCTCAAGCCTGCAAGCAGATATCAATGAGAATCAAAATAAATTGTGGGCTGATAGAGATGATGATATTGCCTCCAATACCGATTCATGTGCTGAAAGATTCTTTGTTATCAAAAGACAAGAAGGCAGTTTCGACAAGACCTCTCCCTTTCTGATTCACAAATGTATCCAAGGATTGATTGGTGAACCAAAGACAATAAAAAAAGTACGATCTGGTGAACTTCTTATTGAAGTAAACAATAGCAAACAAGCCATAAGTTTAAAGAAACGTACATATTTTGCAAATATCCCGATATCCATAAGTCCACATAGAACCCTCAACACTTCTCGTGGGGCGATCTCTGAATCTGACCTCTTGCATGTTTCAGAAAGTGAAATAGTTGATAATCTAATAGAACAAAATGTCATTGAAGCTAGACGAATCAAAATCTACCGTAAAGACGAACAAATACCAACGAATCAAATTCAGATACCTATCAAGCACATGATACTTACATTTAACTCACCCAACCTACCCAAATATATAAAAGCCGGATATCTTTCATGTTCTGTCAGACCTTATATCCCAAACCCACTGCGTTGTTTTAATTGTCAACGCTTTGGGCACTCAAAAACCTCATGCCGAGGTAAAACCACATGTGGTCGGTGTAGTGCATTTGGCCACGAAAGTGTACAATGCAATGTCCCACCTTCTTGTGTAAATTGTAAAAAAGACCACCCATCTTATGCTAAATCGTGCGATCAGTGGAAAAAGGAAAAAGAGATACAGACCATACGCACAAAAGAAAATATATCATACCCCGAAGCAAGAAAAATCGTTGAATCCAGGATACCCAAAGTTGGTGTTTCATATGCTACGGCGTTATCTAAAACTGCCAATAAAACCTATCAAACTATTGCAACTCAAACTGAACTCCCCACTAAACCTAATTGCCAACCAAATCCAAAAGAAAACAACCTGTCAAATAATTCTGGTAAGACAAGTAGATCAACGCAATCTGCTCCTCCTAAGTCACCTAAATCTGCTCCTCCTAATTTACCAAAATCTGGTCCTTCTAAACTAGCACAAAATGATTCTTCAAAATCATCACAATCTGTTATTTCTAAACTTCCACTCCATAAAAGAGGCTCTCAAAATACCACTAAAACAACACCTCTAAAACCGGGCCATAGATCTGATGCAGAAAAACATAAGCTACCAATAGTTAAATCCAGTGTCTCATCTGATAATCCAACAAAAAAGAAAAAAAAGCAAAACTTCCCAAAATAAAACCCATCCAAAACAGAATGATAAATGGAGGAGGGTGATGCCGTAGCTCTTCACCCAGAACCGGATGAAGAATTCAACGATGGAGATAGTATGTCTACTATCTCCGGATAATCGGACGCAGATAAATTTATCCAAAAAAAAAATAATAATGACTAATATTATCTCGTGGAACTGCCGTGGATATCACAATAAACATGACGAAATCCGCAATATTCTCTCTGACCATCAACCATTACGTTTAGCTCTACAGGAAACTCATTTAAAACCCAATGACAAAGCAAAATTACGAAATTATGCTAGCTACCGAAAAGATTTTACTGGTAATGAAAGGGTCACTGGTGGAGTGGCTCTTTTCATCTCTCGCAATTTACCCCATACGCATATTAATTTAAACACAAACTTACAAGCTGTTGCAGTCCGTGTACATATAAAACAACTCATAAGAATATGTAATATTTATTTACCTCCGAACAAAAATATTCTATCTGCAGATCTGGATAATCTCCTTCTCCAACTCCCCACTCCAATTATCATTCTTGGAGATTTTAATGCACATAGCCAACTCTGGGGGAAACAGTGATTCTAATCACCACGGTGATATTATCGAAAAAATTATTTCTGACAACGGCTTATGCCTGCTCAATAACGGTGATCATACCTATTTTCATGAGCCCAACACGTACTACATTCCATGCAATAGATCTTAGATTGTGCAAATCATCACTCTATCCCTTTTGGAACTTCTGGGTTTCAAATGACTTACACGGCAGTGACCACTTTCCAACTTTTATTTCTATGACTTCTCCTGATAGAGATTGTAATAACTTTCCCAAAAGGTATATATATGACAGAGTCAATTGGCCAACTTTTACTGCACATGCAAACATTACAGTTAGCATGATAGAGGGAAATATTGACAAATAGTTGATAATGTAACTCAGCGTATTATCACTGCTGCTGATGCTAACATTTCTAAAACTTCATCTACTCATAAACATAAAAAACCATGGTGGAATAGTGACTGCCAAGTAGCAAAAAAAAAAAACAGAAGGCTTGACGTCTTTTTCGCAGGTACCCAAATAATAATAACTATATTGCATATAAAAAGGCAAAGGAAGTAGCTAGAAGAGTGCGACGTAAAAACCAACGTGAATCCTGGGTTAAATATGTCTCGAGCATAAATTCTAACACATCAAGTAAAGAGCTCTGGCAAAAAGTAAAAAAAATGTATGGGCCTGTACTCTGAAAATCATATTTCCATTTTAAAACATAATGGCCATACGATCACTTCTCCTAAAAACATAGCTGAGACTATAGGTACACTCTAAAAAATAAATGTGTAAAGTAGGTAATCTTACACATATATATGTGTAATTTTCTAAGATTACACACTTGTCACAAAATTTACACATTTGTTTCAAAAATTTACCTGTTTTTATGTGTATTTAGCCTTTGAAACTAAGTGTCTAATTTGTTATCACTTGAAAAACACAAATAAATGTGTAAATGAAAAAAATCCCTAAATTTACACGAATGGATGTGTTATTGTAATTTACACATAATTAGATATACACAGATAAGTGTGTAAATTTCTAAAATCACACACTGTTCATAAAAATTACACATTTTGTACAAAAATTTACCTGTTTTAATGTGTATTAATTAAGTCTGTCAGTTGTTATCGGTGGATAAACTCACATAAGTGTGTAAATGTAGAAAAATCGTCTGCTTTGACTCTGACCACAAATAAACTGGCGAACAATGAAAAAAAAAGAAAAAAACATCTGCTTCTCAAAAAGCTGCCATTTTTAAGGAGATGCCTGAACACAAGTTTGCTTTATCAGTCGAAATTCTAAAAATATATATATATTAAGGTGATAATAATAAAAGTGTACTGGATTATGATGAAATGTTTTTATAACAGTGTAGTGCTAATAATCACATTCTCATTGTGTATTTTTAATTGTATTTTTACATTCTTTGCCGTTTATCGCCGGGAAAAAAATTGATAACCATTACAAAGGTATGTTAATATTTGGATGTAATGGGAAAAAAATGGTGTTAAGTATTAAAGTTTTTATTGTTAAAAAGTATATTACTTTTTAGATATGATTCATAGTTTTATAAAACTGAGTGCTTTTTCTATGTGAATATGTAGGGTAGATGTATCAGTAATGTACGTCCTTCAAAGTTTTTTCTTTATAAAAAAAATAAACAATAAAAATTTAGCAGGTGTCGTACTTGTCCTCAGATTTCAAGACCAGGAAATTCTTCGGTACCAATGTTTTCTTATGGAAAATCTCTTTTTAAATAAGGCGAAATGTTGCGTGTTTAACTTAGATTAATTTTTCTATTTTGATCTTAGTTGTTAAATTTATTTGGAAATAATCTTTGAAAATAACTATTTTGTTTTCTTAATATGCTTTCATTAATTTCTTGTTCAGAATACAATAAAAATAACCAATATAGCTATTCTTTTGCAAGGTGTCATTTCTGGAACAGAGACTGGCCATTATTGGAACAATGAGTGTCCAAGTTATTTCAATTATTTACAATTAAATTTAGGTTCACATTGGGAAATGCGACTTACAGATGAATGATTAAATATTGTTGATAGATTAATATAATATTGAAAGAGCTAGAATATAATAATTATAACTATTAATAAAAAAAAATAATTCTTAAACAAATTCCTTAAGGGTGTCCATTACTGGAACACCTACTCTGTATGGTGTATCAATAATCTTGGTCTTAATTACTTTCTGATTCCTTTTTTTATGATAGCAATTCTGCATTATTTCTGGTTTTGTATTATTTTTAAACGGTACATTATGTCCAATGGTAAAAAGTAGTATGCTATAAGTGACAAAACTTCTCTAGTTGCAATTCCCCTTAGTTTGTAGTGTAGCATCCTGTTTTTTTCAAAAAATGTAATGCAGCGAGTAGTGCGATACAAAAAAATAGTAATAGGCTTTACTTTTGGGTCGATAAAGGTTTTTTTTTTTTTTTCTAGGGACCTATTTTGTGTAAAGTATTATAGGGACCTATTTTGTGTAAAGTGTTATTTTTGTGAATTTTTTTTTTATATTTTTGTAAAAAATAACGAAAGATGAAATCCAGTTACTCAAATTCGAACCAAATATTAATTAATAACGACCTTTTCAAGCCCTTCTCCTAAAGTTTTGCTTTCTGATAAACTTGTTTTATTAACAAAATATACGTTTTTAAATCTAACAAAATAAAAAATAATTAATGAAGAGTATGTTTTTATGAAATTAAATTTTGTTATGGGGCCTATTTTATGAGGAGGAATTTTGTGAAAGGGCCGATTTTTATTAAGAGAAATTTTGTGAAGGGACCTGTTTTGTTAAAAGTAATTTTGTGATAGAGCCTATTTTATTAAAATTAATTTTTACTTTCTTTTATCTTTACATGAAGAAAGTATTGGATTCGTGAAAATTTTCGACTTTCGCTTTTCGTGCTTTACGGATTTACAGGCTTTAGGAGTCAGAGATTCCGAAAAACATGTGTTTACGAAATGTCTGTCTGTGATTCTTGACTGTGTCCGTCTGTCTGTATGTATGTGACATAAATTTTGTGGGCGCTCTATCTCAAGAACTAATGCACGGAATTTAATAAAAATTTATATTCAGTTAGTCTCTGATATAAATTGGTGCTGATTAGTTTTTGGAGTAAATCGTTCCACAGGTGGCGCTGCTATGCAGCCTCTTTCACAATTTCCACAATATCTCAATCTCCAGAACTCCATGCTGGAATCTCCATGCACGGATTTTCATCAAACTTCAGATTCAATCAGTCCTTGACATGAATTGACGTTTACATCTTGGTGCAAATCGCGCAACAGGTGGCGCTGCTATGCTGCATTTTTTACGATTTCTGCAATTGCTCTATCTCAAGAACTAATGCTTGGATTTTTAACAAACTTCAGATGCAGATGATACCTTGATATGAATTAGGACTGTTTAGTTTCAGGTGTAAATCGCTCAATAGGTGGCGCTGCTATGCAGCCTTTTTCACGATATCCACAATAGCTCAATTTCCAGAGCTAACGCATGGATTTTCATCAAACTTCAGATCAAGTTACTCTTTGACATCAATTGACGTTTCATAAATTTTGGTGTAAATCGCTCAACAGGTGGCGCTGCTATGCTACATTTTTTGCGATTTCCGCAATTGCTCTATCTCAAGAACTAGTGCACGGATTTTCAACAAACTTGAAATTCAGGTATATCTGAATATGAATTAGTGCTGTTTATGTTTTGATGTAAATCGCTCAATAGGTGGCACTGCTATGCTACATTTTTTGAAATTTCTGCTATAGCTCTATCTCAAGAACTAATGCACGAATTTTCATCAAACTTCAAATTCAGATATACTTTAATATGATATGGGGCTATATTGATGTACTTTCTTGTACTATTTAAATGATTTAATTGACGTGATTTATATAGAAGAAAGTTTTGTGATGGCCACAACATACTAGTTTTAAGGGGCTTTAGAAATAATTTAATTTCAAGCTGTAATATCTAAGCAGAGCCGCAGCAACACTATTTGAGTACTGGAGCAAAAACTTCATTAACTTTTACGTTGGTGATTGACGCATCATTAAAGATAACAGATGGTACCGATGAAGCCTGCTATTTTAATTGGGGATGCCTAATGCAGGGGCACCGTCCGCCCCATCCTTGTTGCGGTTCTGTATCCAAATATAATAAATACCGTAAGACAGGTAAATACTTTGGACAGGTGGAGTAACTTTGTGACGCCTGGTCTAGTTCGCGTATTTCGTGTTATAGCTTCGGGAAACGGTCGTTAGGTGATGTGGCACACCGTACTAGGAGACTGCGACGCTGTTTGCTTTTCTACCATACCGGACGGAGCGGGAGATTCACATAGCCGACAGTAACAGTAACGTCAGCTATGGAGATTCGAAATACGAAAACTAGACCAGGTGTCACAAAGTTACCCCACCTGTCACAAAATATTTCATTATATAAGCAGCATACGATATCTTATATAAGCAGCTTGCATATTTCTTTTCGTTCTCTGAAAAACCTTAAATTAGGTATGTTGCAGGCAAAAAATTTTTAATAAATTTGTTTTGCTAGAAATATTTCAGATTAAGTAATATTTATTTTAGTATTAAACAAAAATAATAAATTAAAATAATTTAGTCTGAGTTTCTGAAGCATTTCTATAAAATGCAGAAAAATTTCTGAATACATTTAAAAAAAATTCTACTTCAAAATAATATTTTGTGTCATTTATAAATGCAGTTAAAACTAGGTAATTTTCAGTATGAGGGGGGGGGGGGGAGAGAGAATGTATAAATATTTTTGAAAGAAAATGTTTTTTAAAATAACAAAAACAACAAGAGAGGTTATAGTTGTAAGGCTGCATGAAGGAAACTGCCTTTTTAACTTTAATAAGACAGTCTCCACACTTTAAGTGGATATTTATTCAGATTATACAGGTTCTATGCATAAATTGTGACTTAAGACTAAACCAAATCAAACAGAAAGATGACTTGTAGTAATTGTGATTTTAAATGATCCTGTTTTATGTAAAAATCAGGTATATCGATGATAGGAAAACCGTTTGTCTATATGTGGTGTGTTAATTAGCTAAATACAGTGGAGTACACTGTTTGTGATCTTAAACATACTATAAAGAAAAAAAAACACATCAAGCGTATGAGCTTGTTCTTCATATTTTTTTCCGATCATAAAAAACATTTAGTTCACAATTCACACATACTAAAGTATAAAGATAAAGCTATGTAGCCAAAAACATGTCTATTTTGATTATTACACGAAATTTTATGTATTTTGAATATTATATAAATCTGTGTTTTGCGTATTATGCAGAAATATGTGTAAGAACAGAATATTACACGAAAATCTTTACTTTTCATATTACTCAAAAATATGTGTGTTACATATTACACGAAAAGATGTGTATTTTTCATATTACACAAAAATGTGCGTATTTTGCATAATACACAAAAATTTGTGTATTTTGCATAATACACAAATATATGTGTAATTACAGAATATTACACAGATATATGTGTTACACTATTACACAGAAATATGTGTATACTTGTGCAATATACACATTAAAGTGCGTATTTCAAGAGCGAAAAGATAACTTTTACACACTTAGTGTTATCATCAAATTACACATTTTAATGTGTATTTTTAAATTTACACATTAGACGTGTATTTTGGCAATTTACACACCACTTTACACATATAGACAAATCGTTTTTGTATCATCGATATACCTGTTTTTATGTGTAAATTTACATATTTTTTTTTTTTAGAATGTAGTACCCTAGCATCAATTTCAAACTCAGACTCATATCCAGAACCGTTTTTAACTTACAAAAGACAAACTGAATTGACCAGGATTAATTTTAATACTCATAATTCATTTTCATATAATCTACCATTCACTATATCAGAGCTGATAGAGTGTTTGCGAGACAGTCACTTATCTGCCCCAGGTCACGATGGCATCACATACATCATGCTCAAGCACCTCTCTCCACTCTCTCTTAACCATCTCCTTTCCCTTATCAACAGGATTTGGGTGGAACATATTTTCCCCCGTGCTTGGAGCAGAGCTATTTTTATTCCTTTCCCTAAACCAGGTAAAGATGCCAGCAATCCGAATAATTACAGGCCGATCGCACTTTCTAGCTGCCTTTGCAAACTTCTAGAAAAAATGGTCAATCGCCGATTCGTGCATATTTTAGAGACTAACAAGTGCCTTGCCGCATTTCAAAGTGGATTCCAACGTGGTAGGTCAACTATCAATAACCTGATGCACCTTGAACATTACATTCACACAGCATTTCTTAAACGCAACCACTTGGTGTCAGTATTTTTTGACATGGCGAAAGCTTATGACAGAACATGGCGTTATGGGATTCTGCGTGATCTTTTTAACCTGGACTTTCGTGGGAACCTCCCAATTTTTATTAAAAACTTCCTTGCCATTCGAACATTTCAAGTTCGAATTGGGATTATTTTATCCAGTTTCTATGTACAAGAAGAGGGTGTACCTCAGGTTAGTGTCCTGAGTGTCACCCTCTTTGCTATTTAAATAAATGACATTCTTAATCAATTACCGCCTTCTGTCAAGGGAGATTTATATGTTGACGACTTCAGGATTATGTGTATGGGACTGGATATGCGTTTTATTGAGAGACAACTGCAAATAGCAATAAATAGTATTCTTAGCTGGACTAACAAAAATGGTTTTTTAATTTCTATTGACAAAACTTCTTGTGTGCATTTCTGTAGACGAAGGGATCTACATCCAGATCCTGAAATTTTTATCGGTTCATCTCAAATTCCTGTTGTGACAACGTTCGTTATCTAGGCCTATACTTTGACAAAAAACTTACTTTTTTACCACATGTTTTACAATTACGGACAAAATGTGAAAAATCGCTTAACTTACTTAAAGTACTTTTAAATACATCTTGGGGAGCAGACCGCACTTCTCTCCTTAAAATCTATAGAGCTGTGATTCGTACTAAAATCGACTATGCCTGCCAGGTCTATGGTTCTGCCCGTAATTCTGTTCTTAAAAAATTTGTACACAGTGCACCATAGCGCACTCCGTGTTTGCTCTGGTGCATTTCGTACATCTCCAATTTTAAGTCTTTATGTTGGCTGTATTGTACCAGCATTACACCATACTCGTGAAAAGCTTTCATTAGAATTGTATTATCGTGTCCTTTCTCATCCTGGTCATCCTCTTCACACTTATATTTTAAACACCAACAATGATATTCTTTATCAGCATCGACCATCTTGCATCCCATGTTTTGGAGCTAGAATGAGAAACATTATTAATAATGTCCCTCTGAATAATATCGAGGTGAGTCCATGTCCCTCACATGTGCTACCTCCTTGGAATCCTCCTAATGTTACCTCTCTCCACCCTTTTAAAGGATATGATCAAAACAACTTGGCTCCTGTTATTTTCCAACAGTTATTTTCTTCACATCGAGCAAATTTTAATAACTAGACTGAGATTTATACAGATGGCTCTAAAAGAGGTGATATTGTTGGTTGTGGGATTTTTTGTGAGAACACTTCTTTAAGCTATCGCCTTCATTCTTGTACTTCAGTCTTTACAGTTGAACTACTTGCAATAGAGAGAGCCATGTTCCACATATTTCATCATAATAGCGCATCGTTCATCATTTATACTGACTCAAATAGTTCTATTGACGCAAGTAAATCATTTAAAAAGCATCCTTATGTCTCATCCATCCTTGATTTTTATAATAAATTGACAAGACGTGGCTATAATATTTTATTTTGCTGGGTACCTGGACACATGGGTATTCCCGGAAATGAGAAAGCAGATGAGGCGTCAAAACGTGCTCTTAACACCTTATACCATAAAATTCCATTCTCAGACGTTAAACTACTTATAAAACACTTTATTCATAATAAATGGCAAGAAAGTTAGGATTTAGAATATGATAATAAATTGCACCATGTTAAACCAAGAATCATGACCTGGCTTCCGAACTATCCAAGGAAAACAGATGTTCTCCTAACTCGTCTGAGAATTGGACATTCTAGGATAACTCATAAACATCTTTTGCTTCGGGAGGTAGCACCCATGTGTCCACATTGCCATTTTGATTACCTGACTGTTCATCATGTTTTAACTGACTGCCCGGGTCTCCGGCACTTATACAGAATTTATTTTAACTCATCATCACCAATCTTGACAAACCTCATTGGGGATACACCTCATGGGGCACGCACTCTTCACTTTTTTAAAACATGCTGGATTTTATTTTGAAATATAATTTTTATATCTTTCTTTGGTTTAACTACAACTTGAAATGTTTTCTACACTTTTCTAACATCTGGATGGGAGCCATCTAGACTGCACTTTTGCATTTTTTATTTAAAATCTTTTATAATCTGATAGTTTAGCTTTTAAATTTCCTTATTCATCTATACTTGTCTGACTGCATCTGGATGGGATCCCCCATCCAGAATGCTTTTCTCATTGCTCTTCAATTTTTTATGTGTTTAATCTATTCTTTTTTTGGCGCAGCATGTCCCTTAAAGGATTTTGTGCCATTAAACATCATTCAACCAGCCAACGAACCAACTATTTAACGAATTTTCCACATAACGAACTTTTTTTCGGGATTTAGCGACTTCGTTAAATAGAGGTCCGGCTGTATTATTATTTTCTATAACAAGTATACATGTACTAGACTGAAACAATAATTCAGCATAGAAATGACTGTTTATTTCTACGCATACAGTTGCAAAGAAATTTTAGATTAAGAAACATACGGTTTTCAAATATCACAGAAAATTTCTTAAAACTTACGGAATTTTTCTCCCGTTAGAATGCAAAATTAGTGCTGATGTCCCGATTGCATGTACTACAACTTGTTTTTACAGTGTAACATTTTTGAGTATATTATCTATCTTTGATCCGTTTATTTTAATTAATTTTCATTTTTAAATTTTAGTATAAGAATATAGAGTTGCCTTGCAACTAGATATCCCCTGAATGCATCAAATGTTTAACTGTTTTTCTGACGAAGTTTGCTCTGAGAATTTGAAATTAAAGATCTGACATTGAAGAAAGCAATCACATAACTGTTATTCTGTAAAAAAAATCTACAAGATAATAGAAAAATAGTTAAAAACTCTTTATAAATATATACATATATATAAACCATTCACTATAGTGTATGTATACATATATATATATAGGGTGTCCAGTGTCCACTCTCAAGTGTGCCCAATGGCTAATTCCTAAACCGTTCGTCATAGACATATAGTTAGTTCCAATTACAAAACTGTTTTAAACAAGGTAAAAAATTATTTTAAAAGTCGTTTGGATCAACAACAAAATTTCTTAAAAAGTTATGAAATTTAATTTTTTATACGGTCTTCCGGTCCTATACGTGATGTTTAGTAAAGATTTCCTATTACGCTGTTAACAAGACAAAAAAAAAGTCTCATTCACCTAACTATAAAATTGACCGAGTTATGAAACTTTGAATTGCATGACTTACACAAATTTTCTGCATGTGAACACAGATGAGTTGGGCCATTCTTCGAGGGATCCGCACACAAAGTCTATGTATTAGAAGAATTTATTTCGCGAGTATCTGCACTTTAACTGAAAGCAGTCACATAGTACAAGTATTACGATAGTGTTAAGTTTTATTAAGTTTCAGATTGGTTAAAATAATTCTTTTTTAACATTTGTTTTATTTTGTAAAGAATTGAGGCTGTTGCTTTACATTATTTCATTTAACAAAAATTCTGTTTTTTTTTCACTTATATTTTCAGTACAAGTTGTATATTTTGCTTTAACCCTTTAACCTTCTGCGCTCCACACCAAAATTTCATCACCTACCAGCAACTCCACGCCACTCTTACATATTTGAAATAATATGTGGGGAAGTCCCTAAAAATATGTTCATTTGTTGTTTACCGTATGGATGCCAATGGATTTGTCGTTAAACTTAGTATGTCACCGTATAGGCGTCAGTAGATTTGTGGTTAAACTTAGTATGTCACCTATAGGTGTCAGTGGAGTGCAGAAGGTAGTGTGTCAGAATGAAAATAGATTGCAAATTTATATTGCTATGCTAATTTCACTCTCAACTATTATTTTTCTATAGCAATTATTTTTTTATATTTCTAGTAAATTTCTGAATAACCTCTATTTCGCAGCAAAAAAGGACACAATAACAGCTGTTACTCGATCAGTTTTACTCGCAGAAAAAAGAGACTTTTTTTTGTCTTACTTCTTGAGTAATAAGATATTTTTGCTAAATACAACTTGCTAAATACAACCGGGGGACCGTATAAAAAATTAAATTACGTAATTTTTTAAGTAATGTTTTTATTGACCCATATCGCTTTTAAAATACTTCTTTACCTCATTTAAAACATTTATATAATTGGAACTATATGTCTATGACTAACAGATTAGGAATTAGCCATTGGACACCATTGAGAGTGCACACCCTGTATACAGAGTGGTTCAGAACTATATGTCAAAAATGTAAAGGCAGGTAGAGGGGTTCTAAATAAGCAGATTTCGTACAGTAATGTTGGTGCGGAAATGCAACGTTGAGGCAATAGAGAGCGCTATTGAGTTAGGCGGCTGAAAGCTCCTCGCTGACTTAAATCGTCATTCTCCACTCGTATTTTGAGCAACATGCATCGTTATACCAATGCGGAGCTTGCCGACACGTATTTCATGCATGGGGCTGCACAAGAAAATGTAGCGGTTGCTCAAAGGATGTACATGGAACGATTCCAGGGTAGGAATCTTCTGGATCTCCAAACATTTGAGCGTCTTCATCGGGGGTTGTGAGCGAGTGAATCATTTTATGTTTCGAGGCCTGATACGAGCCCTGAAAGATATCGCAGAACTCATGCAGTAGAAGAAGCAGTATTACGCACAGTAGAGGATAGTCCTTCGACAAGCTCGAGAGCTGTTGGGTGTGAGCCATCTCCTTGTGCAGCTCCATACATGAAATGCATATCAGCAAGCTCCGCTTTAGTGTAATGATGCACGTTGCTCATAATCTGAGCGGGAAATGACGATTCAAGTCAGCGAAGCGCTTTCATACGCTTAATTCAACAGCGCCCTCTACTGCCTCAACGCTAGATTTCCGCACCCACATTCCTGTACGAAATCTGCTTATTTAGGTCTCCTCTACCTGCCTTTACATTTTTGGCATATAGTTCTGAACCATCCTGTATACATATATGTATACTCTTTTTCTTTTTTTAACTTTATTTATTTCTTTTGCTATGCATCATATATATATAAATTGTATTGACCTCGTTTATTGTTTTTCTCTTCTTCATGTACGATATTTTAAGGTTCTTGGTAGTGTCATACAAATTGCGTTGCGGCAGAAAATAATATTATGAATAGCAACCGCCCTCCATAACAAGCTATCAAAATAGCTTAAAACATTATTTTCAATAAAAGTTTTCACAAATGCAAATTTAGAAAATTTGTGCCAAAAAAAAAAAAAAAAAAAAAAGAAAGAAAGAGAAACATTACGAAAACACACCCGAAATAACACTGAAATCATAAATTTTCTCTTCTTCTAATATGCAAACTTTTGAATGTTACAACTACCATTCATTTAATCACTTTAAATAGCGAACGTGCCATATAAATAACAGCACAACTATTTAAAAATATCCTCTAAAGCAAATCATTCGCTTTGCTTCTTTTACGTTACTATCTCTGGTCTTTTTTTATAGGGAAATATGCATCGATTTACTGGTGATGTTTGCTTGTCTTTCTTTTTTGAGCTAGATATGAGGATATGACAGAAGCCCGTCTCTAGTTGAAATCTTTAGTGTTCAGATCGATACAGTTGGCTCCAGTGTGAGAATAAATTAGGTTAACTGAATAAAATAGAGAAAAATAACAGAGTATAACACTTGTCAATGATGCATAACAGTTTGTTTAAAAAACTACTTAATAGTCATTAGAAAAAACTGTCATAATATGAGATTCTAATTATATTTTATCTTAAACCAAAAGTGTATCTATATTAATATTATAAAGAAGAAACGTTTCTTCTTTTGTTTGTTTCTTTGTAGGAAGCAACCTCTGAAATTATTAAACCGATTTTAAAAAACTTTTGATATAATAATGTTGATAGTCTCTGTTTAGACATAGGCTACTTTGTATCTAAATATCAGTGCACCTAATCCAAAAGATATAAACGAGCAAAAAATGCTCTAAAATACGATTACTTTAATCCTGCTGGAGCTAGAAATTTGAAATTTGACATGCTGGTTACTTTTATCCCGTTAAGACGTTGCTATGAACATTTTTTTAAATCGAAATTTAAAAGAGTAGATGTATCAAAAAATGATTTAAAATCGCGATTATTCTAAAACTATCGAATCTAATTCTAAAATTAATTTAATTTTATATTGTTTATACTTTCTTTTTAAACACAGGCAAAATTTTACTTCGGTACATTTGTCAGGGAAAGTCAGGGTGCCTCCCATACGCAAAACAATAGAAGAACTCAAAGTACGCACTTGTAATGCGCTTGCGACGGTGATTGAAGAAACGCTTCAGAATGTATGGCGTGAAATGGACTACCGCCTAGGTGTTGTCCGTGTAACCAAGGGAAGTCACGTAGAACATCTGTGACGTATATATACAAAATTTTGAAGTTCCGTCTACATTCTATGTTAATCTTATCGGTAAAGTCTTTTCCATTAAATAGCTATAGCCGTTTGTAATCGCTGTATTCATTTTGACTTACCCGGTATTTAAAATTTAAACGGTGCAATAAGCGGAAAACGTTCTAAACTCATGCTTAATCTGAAACTATCAGACGTATTTCCAAAATTCTGACATTGTAGGATATGTTGTAGGTGGAGTTCACAGTCTACATTTATATTTTGAAAGAAAGTGACAGGAAATGGCTCGAAATGAAGTCTTCTTTCGTTTAATTAATAGTAATATTTTTATTTTCAATAACAGTTTATTTTTCCTTCATATTAATGGGCACCCAAACACTACCTATAACCCTATAAATACATTTTAACAATGTTTTCAATAAATGTATTCTATTTCAATGCACTCAGAGCTACGTATTTAGCTACTTAACAAAAGATAATATATATATATATATATATATATATATTAATTCGTCATTAACAACTTCCTTAAACTTTTTATAAGAAAAAGAAGAATGAAGTCGAAATGAAATCTTTTTATTAATAGTAATATTTTTATTTTCAATAACAGTTTATTTTTCCTTCATATTAATGGGCACCGAAATACTACCTATAACCCTATAAGTACATTTTAACAATGTTTTCAATAAATGTATTCTATTTTACTGCACTCAAAGTTACGTATTTAGCTACAAACAAGATAATATATATATATATATTAAACTTTCTGTACAATAATACCATTGAAAGATAATGAAATATATATATATATATATATATATATATATTAATTCGTCATTAACAACTTCCTTAAACTTTTTATAAGAAAAAGAAGAATGAAGCCGAAATGAAGTCTTTTTATTAATAATAATATTTTTATTTTCAATAACAGTTTATTTTTCCTTCATATTAATGGGCACCCAAACACTACCTATAAAACCCTATAAGTACATTTTAACAATGTTTTCAATAAATGTATTCAATTTTACTGCACTCAAAGCTACGTATTTAGCTACAAACGAGATAATATATATATATATATATATATTAAACTTTCTGTACAATAATACCATTGAAAGAAAATGAAAATATATATATATATATATATATATATATTAATTCGTCATTAACAAGTTCCTTAAACTTTTTATAAGAAAAAGAAGAATGAAGTCGAAAGGAAGTCTTTTTATTAATAGTAATATTTTTATTTTCAATAACAGTTTACTTTTCCTTCATATTAATGGGCACCCAAATAGTACCTATAACCCTATAAGTACATTTTAACAATGTTTTCAATAAATGTATTCTATTTTACTGCACTCAAAGCTACGTATTTAGCTACAAACAAGATAATATATATATATATATATATATATATTAAACTTTCTGTACAATAATGCCATTGAAAGATAATGAAATATATATATATATATATATATATATTAAACTTTCTGTACAATAATACCATTGAAAGATAATGAAAAAATATATATATTAATTCGTCATTAACAACTTCCTTAAACTTTTTATAAGAAAATGAAGAATGAAGTCGAAATGAAGTCTTTTTATTAATAGTAATATTTTTATTTTCAATAACAGTTTATTTTTCCTTCATATTAATGGGCACCCAAATACTACCTATAACCCTATAAGTACATTTTAACAATGTTTTCAATAAATGTATTCTATTTTACTGCACTCAAAGCTACGTATTTAGCTACAAACGAGATAATATATATATATATATATATATATATATATATATATATTAAACTTTCTGTACAATAATACCATTGAAAGAAAATGAAAATATATATATATATATATATTAATTCGTCATTAACAAGTTCCTTAAACTTTTTATAAGAAAAAGAAGAATGAAGTCGAAAGGAAGTCTTTTTATTAATAGTAATATTTTTATTTTCAATAACAGTTTACTTTTCCTTCATATTAATGGGCACCCAAATAGTACCTATAACCCTATAAGTACATTTTAACAATGTTTTCAATAAATGTATTCTATTTTACTGCACTCAAAGCTACGTATTTAGCTACAAACAAGATAATATATATATATATATATATATATATATATTAAACTTTCTGTACAATAATGCCATTGAAAGATAATGAAATATATATATATATATATATATTAAACTTTCTGTACAATAATACCATTGAAAGATAATGAAATATATATATATATATATATATATTTCATATATATTAATTCGTCATTAACAACTTCCTTAAACTTTTTATAAGAAAAAGAAGAATGAAGTCGAAATGAAGTCTTTTTATTAATAGTAATATTTTTATTTTCAATCAAGATAATTTCTATCAAGAGTTATCGCGTTACGTACGTACGTACATAGCTTTGATAGCCTCTGAGCTAAAGGTCTATTTCTGACCATTTTATTCGCACTTTTGTGCGCTTCTAAAAATGTTTATTTTGTATTTTTTTAAAAAGAGGCTGAAAGAGGTTCAAGATCCAATAAATTATATTAACTTTAATTTAGCAAAAACTTAGCAAGATCGGTTTAATAGTTTTTGCGTTCTGATCCTGCATAGTTTGAAAAAAGTCATTTTGCGTAAAATGCGTTTGTAGTGCTCCAAAATGGTTTAAACCTGCTGAGGCGTTGCGCTAAAGCACGAAACAGGGCCGAAACTAGCCTTTTTTGCACCCGGGGCAAACATGGATTTTGGCGCCCTTCCCACACACACACACACACCTCTTCCGCAAAGTATATTTACAAAGAGAATTTTACTGATTTTCCAATAGCCGATTTATTTTAAAATTTAAAATATGTAATCATAAATTATGTAATACTGAGCTACCTAATCTACAATGGTGGATCCAAGGGGGAGGTCACAGGGGTCATGACACCCCCTCTGAACACCAACAAAAATATTCTAAAGATCATTTTTAAAATGAAATACGCAGTAGAGTCCCGATTAACCGAGTCCCGCTTAACAGAGTTATTTTCTTCTGATGGACTGATGGCTTCCATTATTATTAAGAATCAGCCGTTATAAATGAAGTGTTAGGTGAAGATGAAAGGACAGCCGTAAAAAGTTAGAACTCTGATTTTCCAGTCAGAATAGGGAAAAAAATGACCGTAATTAAAAAAAAAAAAAAATATGGCCATTTTCTTTTTCCATAATAAAATAAAAATAGCGCCCTCGCAGGTCAATGCCACCGTCGTTTTGATGTCACCGTTAGTGACAGACATGTTTTTGCTTTATAATACAGATGTACTCGTATTTAACTAAATAACTTTTTGTAGTATTCACACACTGGTCTTTCTTATGTTTTATGTATCTATTCTATAATAGAACAATTTGTTAAAAATATAAAGCATTTAATACTAAAAACTTTTTTTTTTTTTTTTAATTGAATTTAGTACTACACGTATATAGAGAAACGGATAAAAATGTACATATACGAGTTATTAATAACAGAAATATTGTATCTATCCTTAATCCTATGCACCAACCAAATAGCCTTGTTATGTTGTATTCCCTAACAGAAAATGAGATAGTAGTATTTTATTTTTGCCATAAACAGAAAGAGAAATGTCGGCAATAAGCTAAATTCAATTCATGTAATTACAGAAATTCTGGAGAATTTTGTAGAAATATTTTTTCCATCTAAAGAATTAATGGAAGGCAGTTTATAATTTCCGAAAACATTCTGTGAAGTGGCCTGATAGTAAAATAACTTTGAGGGTTTTTAACATCACTGAAAGGCACTCGTGAGATCATGTCTCTCTTTTTATCTGCAAGTATGTCAGACGTATACTTTTTTTTATGAAAATCGTTATATTTTGATTATTTTAATATAATTTAAAACCTATATTTACTGCCGGTTTCATTGATTTTAGTTTGACGATTTTTTAAATGAATAATAGAAGAGCAGAAACATAAATTTATTTAGCCAGTGTTAACGTACTACAACTATATCAATGTGATTTTTCTTTATATATATATATATATGAATTTCTCATTATACCATTGTAGATTTTACATATGTTCTACTTCATTTGTGTCGGACCTTTCAGACCCGTTAACTAGTAAAGTAGCCATAGGCAGAAATTAACAAAACAAAAAATAATTTATTTAAAATCACTCTAAAAAAACTAAAATAGGGAAATATTACTAGTAAAATTATATTATCAGCATGAAAAAAACTACGAAGGTGTAAAGAGCATTTCATATTGAAAAAATATGAAATACATAAAAATTTGCTTTAAAAAAAAAGTATGTTTCTGATCTTTAATGTCACATTTAAACAATTTCCATACTAAAATCAATCATAAAAGCAGTAAATATAGATTCTAAATTAAATTGAAACCATCAAAACATGTTGAGAAAAGAAAACAAATTTGAACCGAACATTGGACCAAACGTAAATGCCTATCTATTCACTTTCTTAGAAATATATAGATACCTATATTAATATAACGTATAGTAATAAAGCAAAAAGTTAGTGAGTCTGTTTCTTTGTCTGTTTTTGTGTAGACTCTCACGCTATGATAGATAAATGATGGATTCAAACTTTAAAGGCGTAAAATAGATGAAGAATTTATGGTGAAAATACTTCTAAAAGAAAGAATTTATCGTTATTTTTCGAAAAATACACAGATTTGAAACTTTAACTGGCAATCTCCTCTGTGCATGTCCCGAGAATCTCGATTTTTAGGCATGCTAAAGGGAAAAGATCCCGTTTTTAATTTCAAATCACAATCCTCTGGCCTCTTATAGAGTTACCAAAAAAAAGACCATGGGGGAGGGGGGGAGAAATAAAAAATAATAATAACGTTTTTATGGTTCCTGTCAGCTGTAACGGTATTTTTTTTTTCTTTAAAGAAATATTAATATTTACTATTTCAAAATATATTTCCAGTAGGTCGATTTCATATTCGTTTTGATGTTTTCAGTTTTATCTGCAGTTTTAAATTGCGATCCCCGGTTCACGGAAAGAAATACAAAGAAACAAATATGGATATAGATATAGATACAGATATATGGATATATGGATATATGTGACCCAATTATTCATGGTATTTTCCCAGCTATAACAGTATCTTTAATATTTAAAAAAATATTTTTTTTCCCTAGAGGCCTTTTATTGCAATCATGACGAACTTTTTTTCCCCTTGGTGCCTTCGAGGTTATCATGTTGCGTTGTAAGAGATTTGCGCCAGGGTTTTTCAATCATTTTCGCTTTTCCATTTTCAACACTCTGCAATATCATTTCGCGTTTTAAAAGATGAGAAGAAAACACTAAAACCCTCCCTATTTTTTTTTTTTGTATTATTATTATTCAACACTAATTTGAGATATATTTAAGGTTATTATCCTGGACCAGGGCTACGGCATGCGGGTCAGTTAAGCGATAATAAAAATACGCCCGAAAAACTTATTGCTGTTTGGAAAGAAAATTGAAAACATAGAAAACGAAAAAGTTTGGATACCGTGCATTATTTATTCAGATAGTGAGGTTTTGTATAAACAAACTTATAATTAATATCTGAGCTTGCTTTGTTCATAGAGACAGATGGAGATATTTAACACAAAAAAAAAAAAAAAAATAGCTATGTTTCATTTTGTAAAAAATATTCTGCGGTTCATGTTTTTTCTCGAGCCAGTGTATTTACTGAAATATTCAAGGGGAATATTTAATAACAAACAAAAAATATTTCAGCTGTATTTCATTTTGCAAAAAATGTTGTACTCCTCATGCTTTTTCTTTGTATTAGTACATTTACGTGGAATATTTAATAACAACTAAAATATTTTTGGACTATATATCATTTTTTTTAATGTTCTACTGTTAATGATTTTTCTTTGTGCTAGAACGTTTACTGTAATATCAAAATGGAATATTGACTATCAAACAAAAAAGTTTTTAGCGATGCTTTATTTCGGAAAAAAAAGTTCTACTGCTGATATTGTTTTTTATAACAGTGTTCTTATTGAAATACGGAGATATCCAAAAAGTCCTGTTAAACTCAGAGCCGCGAAATGTTCTTCCCAAACCAAATTAACAAAGCAAGAAAACGATATAAATTCAAGATATTAATATATTTTCCCAAAACTAAAAATAAACTGGGATTCCATTAATTGGCCCTTCCATGATTTGGTAACTTTCCAAATAAAACGCAGATATACGACGTAAGTATACGATGCACAAGTTAGATCTTTGACCTATCTATTGCGGGTTAGTTATGACTTGAATTTTCAACCAATTTATCATAACCTTAGTACTACCATTATTTAAGTTAATGCTTTAATCCTTTTATGTGTTTTGTTCTTTTATGTAATTTAAAAAAATACGTAAAGTACATTGCTTAAGTATTTAATCGAAAAATTAGTTCAATGTGTCTACCCAATGTGAAAGAATTGCGACATTTGAACTGAGGGGAACAAATAACAAGAAAAATTAAATTTAAAAAATCAAAAAAACCGACTGCGTAAAAAGTGAACTAATTAATTATTTCTCATCAATGTGAAACTATTTTTATATTACTTACCTATTTTTTTTTATTTACTTGTATTGGTGACTTTTAAGTTGTGTTTAATTCTTAGTTCCTATCTATAAACACTGTTTTGATGAGGCCTATAGATGTCTATGAAGGTTAGAGTTGCAGTAAAGCTAGAGATCCTACCTATACAACTTTCAGGTTGTGTAATATTTAAACGGAGCTTCTGACTGTAAAATAGTCAATAAAACATCGTCTTCTGTTTCAAAGACCTATCCAATGATATGCCATTCGACATGGTGCGTAAAAAAAAAGTTTTCGTCTCTACCGCCATTTTGTATTTTACGGCCGCCATTTTGAATTTATAAAAACAAAATCTAACCTATAACCATCGGACGGTTAAGACGAATCGATAGAGACCTCATTCATTAAAATCCATCGAGCCGTTCGGATGTTTCGAGGGTATAAAGAAATCCACATACCCAGATACGCGTGAAACACATAACCCTTCTTGGCAGTTGGGTAATAATAAGTATACAAATAAGAATAGTACCAAAAAAAAAAAAAAAACACTCTTTTATAAGCATTTAATGTTTATCTTGAAAATCACGTTTAATTTCATGACTGCATATCATTTTTAATGAATTAAAAAAAATAATAAAGATTTCTGCTTTATTTCTTTTTTTTAAATATGAAAGCTGAAAAGAGTAAAAAGCATTACTTAAACTATCTTTTTAGGATTTCTAAATTTATTTCTCTGCGTATAATTATATCTGTATCAATTCTGTATCAATGACAATGCCCAATTTTAACAAGATATTTCAAATCTTCCGTTCAAACTATGCCTAGACACCAAATTTCAAGTCATTTGAATGATAAGTTTTTTAATTATAAACGTTCAAAATTTAGTGCTCCTAATGTTAAATTACATTTCCATATTTTTATTAATATCTCCTGAAATTATACTGTTAATGTGCTAATTTTTTGTGTCGCAAGAATACTAAAATACCCAAACATAAATACGTTGAATTTGCAATTTTTATAATTTTATAATATGAGTTATGGAATTAATATTCGAAAAAATTATGAATTGCAACCTACAATTTTTTTGATGGATTTAGATTTATTAAGTCCTGCTTTATGGAAATCCAAAATTTCACATTTTTCTTCCAAGTAGGTTTCAAATTATGCTTAAAAATCGGCAAAATGATGGTTTAAGGGGCCGTCTATGATAAAAATGACTGGATATTTTGAAATTTCTTATGCCATCCTGTAATCTAGCAGTCTTCAATGACTGCTTGACTGGCACTTAAGATGCCTTGATCAAGAAGGAGGCTCTCTCGGTCAACAATCGAGTACGGAACTTCAATTTGGATACATCCCCTAAAATACGCTCGTTTTAAAATAATTAATTTCTCGGAAACTTATGGTACGAATTGCATAAAAATTTGCTTTCAGGCTAATTGGAGGGTGTAGAGTTCATTTATGCTGTCAGAATTGTGTACTGCTATTGAAAAAAACAAAGTTATAGTTCGTTTTAATATGTAGATGACCCCTTAAGCAAATTTTATATGCATCATTTAAAAGTGGACTTTATTTCCAATCGTTCGGTACCAGTAACTTTCTTCTATGATATTTTTTTGCAGAGTTAGTAAGGGGTGTTTACTTTATTTTTTTCCACGACTGTAACTCGAATACAATTGTAACCATAAAGAATAGATTTATCACTTTTGGTGGTCTAAGAAAAAGGATTTAAAATTAAGTTCTAAAAATGTTAAAATGTTGTATTGTCGTCAGAAACATACCTTTGTACATAAATTTTATACTTCTATCGTATCAGGAAGTAAACTAAAAATCTATTACAAAATTCAATCTTTACATACAAAAACCAAATTGAGATAAAATATATTAGAGATATATTGAGATTATAGTACAGATATTAGTCTAAAAGAAAAGAAAAAAAAAAGATGTGGACAACAGACCACTTTCACCAAAAAATGTAGAACGAAATGCCGCTTGCAAATTTTTGGAAAAAAATTAAGTATATTTTTTTTTTATCCTTGTTAAAATTGAGAAAAATTTCAGCATTTTCTGCATTGCGTTTGTTTATATACTTAAAGAATATTGTTTTACACTGTGGCACAGTGGTCACATAACACTTCTCCACTAATCATTTGTGCAAAGTGTTGCCAAATCTGGTGGATTTTCTATTCAGAAATTCCAAATTTACACCAGAAAGTTTTTTTTATTTATTTTATTTTATTCATGGAATATCTATCATTATATATAGCAAAAATAACTAAATAAAACCACAAGACGAAATGCAATATTTCTCAACGATTCAATCATAAATTACCCAATATGAACTTTAAAAAACTCACTGTTTTACTTAAAAGTTGACTAAAATAATAAAATATATGTTACAAGTTAAAAATATACATTTTATTTAAAACTTCTTACTACTTTCGGCCTGCATTTCCCGAGCCCATCATCAGAGAATGGTTTAATAACTAATTGGTGTTCATTTATACAAATGCGTCACTGAGTTTTGAAATGGGAGAGCCAATAATTATTAGAGTGAAAGTAGAAGTAGCAGTCCCTTGGATTGAACTTAAGTAGAGAAAAAAATATCTATAACTGCAGTTCCATTTATTGTATTACAGTACTTTGTTCTCATATGTCATTTTCATTTTTAAATGCGTAGCTGGACAATCGAAGTAGCAGTATATGAGATTAAATTTGCGTAGAGGAAAATATTTAACTGCCTTGCCACTCATTTTAATACATCACTTTGCTCAAGTTTTCAGGATTTATTTCAGAATATTTAACCATATATTGGGGATATTGTATGATAAGGTGTCGTTACATACTTGATTATTTTTACAGAAGATTTCTATGGATTCTCTGACAGTGGCTGCGTAGTAATTGGATATTGGGTATATAATATTTGCATGGTCAAAATCTATTCTGATATTCTGATTAAAACATAAAAGTGAGAGAGCAGTGGATTGACGACAGAATTTTATATCTGCGTTATGCTCTTTGATTCTTTCTTTGAGTTTTCTTTTTGTCTTTCCTATGTATTTCATTATTCTATTGTTCTAAAAGGAAGAGCATATACACCAGTAAATTCATATTTCGGTATTGGATCTATTTTCGGACAAATTAACTCTTTTAATTTTCTTGGTGGATATGACAGGCTATTAAATTTATATTGTGTTTCAGTAGAGCATAAATTAACTTCCCGTACCGACCAGGAAAATAGTTAAACTTTTTGTATATCATTTCTTTATGGTTTACTTTCTTGATTTTTTCATGAAAACTGAATTCATAGATAAGTTTATTAATGGGGATTGTTGAAAAACTGTTTTCTTCAGTAATATCTCTAATGGTATAAGGCTGTTTTTCTAAATATTTATCTGAACAAACTTTAAAAGCTCGTCTAATGTAAAATTTGTAAGCTGCAATGTTATATAAGAAGTTGGAAATTGCACGTCAAACGTGGCAAATGAGGTGCGTTCGTACTATAACTAGTTTTATAAATATTTTTTGCACCGCATATTGTACTGAATGTATATTTTAGTGCACTTCATAAGTGCATATCAATTTCATTCTGTTCAAAAGGCTGTAATATTAAAATGCACTTGAAATATTTTTTTTTCCAATAGCCGTAATGTAACGAAGAACTTTTGACTGTCCCTGTAATTAAACTATACATCCGATTTTCATAAAATTTGAAATGACTCGACAAAATTTTGCAGTAATTATATATTTAAAATTTCAGACCATTTGGTTGGGTAGTTTTTGCTCTGTTATATGCGGACGGACGGACAGACGGACTGAACGACCACTATATGTACTACGCATTTATATAATTATGAACGCACCTAAAAATGGTGATGAACTATTATATGGGATCGTGTTATTTATCTGATCGGTTTCCTATAAACATTTCTGTCAATGTTGAGGTTTTCGTTGTCTTTAAATAAATTAACGTCGAGAAAAGGTAAACTTGCATTTTTCTGAATTTCAAGAGACAAAAATATGACAAAAATAACTATTCAAACTTTCTACTGAAAATTCGAAATTTCTTCATAAAACGCTTGTCAGATTTCAACACTGTTTGTGTATCTGGGAGGTGCGGTCTTAATTACTACAAAGTGTGTGCCTTAACTGGGTGTACATTCCACTTGCTAATAAAAATCTATCTTGAACCTGGTGTACGTTATTTGACAAGAAGTTATAAACGAATCTTAGAAATTAAATTCACAAGTCAGAATATAACGTTCAAGGCCCTATTATTTAATAAACTAGCTTCATAAATCAGCATTGACGAATCTGTTGACTGATGCATAGTAAAATTATTTGTTACTTTGATATCGTACAACATCATGTTAAATGTTGCATCAACTTTAAAAGTACAAACTTTAATTTTAACGTGTACTCTAAATTTGTTTAATGTAACAATATTCGATGTAGAAAATTTGATCATACTTTTTTAATCATGTGCGTTTCTCATGAAGGTACTTTCTCTGAAAATTTATGCTTAGGGTTACTAAAAAAATTTTCTTTTTAAAACTGTGCATAAATATTTGACGATTGGGAATAGTATTGTGCAAATGTCTATGTATGAAAATCTACATAACTATCAATATAATCTAAAACTTCACAGGTCGGCATAATAATAATAATAATAATAATAATAATAATAATAATAATAATAATAATAATAAATAAATAAATAAATAAAACTTTTGCCTTTCTACGAAACAATTTTATGAACTATATAGATCTTTCATACGTAAGTCTAAATTTGACATCCAAGTTGCTCCAACGCATACCATTTTTCCGAAAACCTGCTTTCTAATAAAATGAAACAACGAGAGATTGTCTTATTAATTTACAATGCTATATAAAATTAAAAACATAAAAAAGGTATTTTCACTGCTTTAGTAACAAATCAATAAAATATATTTTCTTGACAATTGCCTCGTACATTGTTCTTTTGGTGTCTTCCGCTCTTTTGTGTCCAGTAGTATCAACTAACATATTTTAATTAATGTTTCCACTGCATTTTTTCTAATGTTTCTATACATTTATTTATGGATTGTTAATATATTATCATATACATGGGGTTTGTTTCGCAATTTCCACTTCTGTTTTAATAAGACATAAAATGCCTTACTTTCAAGAAAAAACCCATCCCATCTATCAAAATGGTACGTGATACAATAATTTCATCCTCATACTTTGATTTAATGAGGTGAAATCTATAAGGATCAACCATTATTTTTACATGGACGATATTGGTGCCGAGCCCATTTGTGTTATTTTACAAATTTTGCCTAGATGTTCGTACAAAATTATTGCTGGCAAGGTAAGCTAAGTTTTATGTTATGTAAACAATAAAGTTTTAGTTTTAAAAATATCATATACCATATGATAGGAAACTTCACTTATAATGCAAAGTATTTTGTTTTAAACCTCTTTTGAAAGCTTTGTTAATTTTTAAATAGCACACTAGCGGCCCGGCTTCGCGCAGGTGGACAATGTGTTTACTATAATGTAAGGTAGGGATAGGTAGCAACTTTTAACTAGTTGGATGTGCCAATCCCAAAACTTTCTTCTACCTAATACATCTTAATATTTCAAAATGTAGTTAGAAATGTCAATACGTTAATATTATTAGTTCAATACTATACAAACTTTAACTTTCATCTTACATTTTTGATTCAGTAAATTAAGCTGAGTAAAATCGAGTTCATCTCGATGATGATATTTATTAAAATTAATAGTTCCCGTCGCTTTACGAGCCGCCGGTGTTCAATAGAACTACAAAAAATCAAGAAAATTGTACAAAACTTAGTATTATATTTCTCCCTTTCGGCGGAATATTTCCAACTTCAAGGAGGACCTGCTTGGCATATCCGAAAACATACACAAAAACTTTGGTTCAATTCTATGCATAGCTTCATACACTTTTCGATGGTACAATAGTGAAAATGGCACAAAAATTGCTAATACATCGCCGCTTCCGTCGGAATTTTTCCAAATTAAGGGGCGTCCTCCTTGCCATGGCTAAAAGCATACACAAAAAATTTGGTTCAATTCTATACATAACTTCATACGCTTTTCGATGGTACAGTAATGAAAATGGCACAAAAATCGCTATTACAGCGCCCCCTTCCGTCGGAATTTTTCCAAATTAAAGGTTGGCCTGCTTGCCATAGCCAAAAACTAAAAACATAATTTTGGTTCAATTCTATGCATAACTTCATACATTTTTTGGTGGTACAATGGCGACATACGGACATACGGACACATGGACAGACAGACATATTCTATAAACATGTTTTTTTGGTATCTCTGACCACTAAAACCTGTAATTCCGTCGAAAAACGGAAGTCGAAAAAAATTTCGACTACAATACTTTCTTCTATTGAAAATAGAAAAAAGTAAAAAATTGTTCTAAATCGGATAAAGGTGGGAGTGAGGCAAAAATGGAATGTCTACAAATTTTCAACTTTATATAAAAGGATGCAAAAATTTGATGAATACATTTTTCTGTTTATGTACATATTGAAACTAATAACTTCATTATGATATTTCTGAGTACACTACATTTCTTGTGTTATTTCTTGAGTTATTGAAAATGTACTGACTGTCTGCATTCCCTGATCTCGATAGGCCAACATACAGTTGCCCATGAGAAAAGCATTGTTGCCGCAGAGCAATCCCAAAACATCCCATATACAAAAAAATTTTCTATACAAACTTTGATCCCTTATTTTACACTCTTAAGAGATGGATTTCGAGAAAGGCTGAATACATATGTAATTATTTGTGTTGTAAAGTATTAATGCTAAGTTTCAAGTAAATAGAATTTTTAAAATAAATTTCCACATACAAATTTTTATCCCTTAATTGTCACTCTCCCATTATCCGGTTCAAAGCCGATGTTGTCGACAAAATAGCTCTAAAATCGCTGAAGTACGTATATTTAACTATTTTTTAGTAGATTTGTTGTCCTTAATTTCACGCTCCTTCTTAATACTGCTGCTGAGATATAGCGAAATGACCTAAAATTTTCTATATCAATTTAACCCCTTTAGTGGTTGAATTTTTAAAATCGCTGAAATACGTTCTTAACTACATTTTTTGTAGATTTGTTATGCTGTATTTTACACTCCTACTTTAAACTGCGCTGAGATACGGCGAAATTACCTAAATTTCGACTTCCCCATTTAAACCCCTTGGTGGTTGAAAAAGTCATTGAAATATATGTTTACCTATTTTTTTTAGTACATTTGTTATTCTGAATTTCACTCTTCTACCTAAAACTGCTGCTGAGATATAGCGAAATGACGTAAATCTACCAACCCCCCCATTTAATCCCCTTCGTGGTTGAATTTCTAAATTGCTGAAATACATGTTTAACTGTTTTTTTAGTAGATTTCATACCCTAAATTTTACGCTCTTACCTAAAACTGCTGCTGAGATATGTCGAAATGACCTAAAACATTCGACCCCCCCCCTCCCTCCATCTAACACCTTTGGTGGTTGACTTTCTAAAATCGCTGAAATGCGTGTTTAACTATTTTTTTAGAACATTTTTACCCTGAATTTCTCGTTCCTACCTAAAACTGCTACTGGGGTATGGCGAAATGACCTAAACTTTCGACCTCCATTTAACCTCCTCATAGGACGTAAATTTTCAAAAACCCTTTCTTATTGCTTTAATCTGTCATAATAGCAATGTTTTGTCCACATTTCTTGATCCTGACTTTAGTCATTTCAGCTCTGCGTTGATGAGACACTCAGTCAGTCAGTCAGGAAGTAGTTCTCTCTTTATTATATTCGTATACATAATTAGTTAAAAACGTTATAGTGCAAATCTTAGAACAGTATGCACAGTTCAGATATAAGGCTTGTGCTTAAAAAGTATGGTATGGCCAATTCGATAGTTGTGATACATCGCTGTGTCATCATATTAATGTGTGTATGGAATTTTATTTTAGATGTTTTTTTTTCACTACTTATATTATGTTGTATTCCGAGAACGGAAAGGCCACCAGTGGCTGAGAGGTTCTGCTCTCGAAACTGGTAGACGGGAAGTGCTGGGTTCGATCCCAATCGCGCCCGTAGGCCTAATCGTTCGGAGTTTTCGTGGTTTTCTTCGAACCATGGATTTCCATGCGTTAATACGGGTTAGGTTCCCTTAGAAAGACCCCCACGAAGGGCACTCCCCCTCGGGCCTATATCCCTAGTGTAGATAATCGGCCGTCACAAAATCAACCAACCAACCGAGAACGGAAAAAAATAAAAGAAAGAAAATTGACCTGTTTTAATGTTACTGCCAGATCCCTACAGGGTGTTCTAAGTTGAACTGGCCGTTTTTAAAATTCAATATCTAGTAAACCAGGACAGGTATTGAAGCTGTTCTTGTGGGAGAGTAATATGTGAAGTCAGGAAATATTTTTTAGTACTTTATCTTGTTCTAATTCCAAATATCATTGACATTTTGAGGAATACTGTCTTAAACTCTAATGCTACTGAAAGTAACCTTACAATTTCAAACCACTTTTGGTGATTTTTAACAGCTAAACAAGATAAAAATTAAAATCTAAGTGAACTTTGGTCCAGTTTTATACGTTAATTTGAGCATTTTAATAGTTTGAAACATCGCAACACAGATCTATTGATGATATTTAGAAGTAAAAAAAAAAAAAAAAAAAAAAAAGAGAGAGTAAAGAAATTCCCGACTTAGCAGATTACGCTCCCACAATAATAGTCTCAATATTTGTCACCGTTTACCACCCTAGTAAATGAATTTTAAAAAAATACAGTACAGTCCACCCTGTATATAGGTTATTTAAAATCGGTAAAAGAGATTGTCTATTGAAAACAAGAAAAATCTGCACAGTTTATCGACGCACCTGTGGAGACAAAACATATCTTTTAAAAAAATCTCAAAACGTATTTAACAATCTTATATTTCTATTTACTTTTTTTATAATACCAAACTCTTTTTAGGAAATATATAAATTAAAACTAGTATGCAAGGGCAACCACAAATCTTTCTTCAATATCATTCTAATACATTAATTTAAATAACGCAATTACACACCAAAAATTGCGCAACATAGCACATTTCTTGAATTAATTCGAATTTATAGTGTTCAGTGAATAACAAAAGCACATTTTAACACTACCCAATATAAACTGAGATTCAGCTATATCATTCATCGTAAAAAGTAACTTAGCAAAAAAGTCAATATTGCATCAACATAATTTTTAATAAACATCTTACAAATTAAATTTGGTAACATTCCATACCATAGATACCGAGATATAGCTATCACGGAAATCATGAAGAACACAACACAGTAATACTACCTGTTGAGCAATATACACCTAAACCTAATCAGTACGACTTTATGTCAAGATCTAACTGAATATGAAGTCAGATGATATTCCATACATCGCATTGAAGCTGAGATTTAAAATTACTTAAACCGTGAAAATCACAGAATAGCAGCGTCCCATGTTGGGCTATATACATCAAAATCTAATAAGCTGCTATATGTGCCAAGGATTAACTGAATATAACGTTCGATAAAATTCCATTCGACAGATGCCAAGATATAGCTATCACAGAAATCTTGAAAAACATAGCACAGTAGCGCCAGCTCTAAGACGATATACTAAAAAAACTAAACTAAACCTGCGGCTATACGATCGAAGAAGGATCATTGTCTACAGTGTCCATCCCTATTTTCTTGACCCTGGGCCCCGAGGTGCTATACGGCATCTGGCCCGGTCAGGTAGTCAGCCTAACACGGGACACTCGGTGTTTAGTTCCCAAGCTAACTTAGTGCTCATTTTATAGACCCCGAAGGGATGAATGGCTGTGTGAACATTGCCCAGCCGGGAGCCGAACTCTCGACCTGCAGCATGGCAGTCAGACGTGCTGATCACTACGCTACTGGACTTTAAGACGATATACACCACAACCTAATAATCAGCCCCAATTTCTGCCAAAGTGTAATTGAATCTGAAGTTTCCTGAAATTTCAAGCCGTAAGTTAGAGTGGCCAATATTTTGTGTTACATGCAGATAGACATTTTCTTTAAATCGTATTCAGTGCATTCATTCGCAATTTGTATTCAGAACATCCCAAAACATGTGAATTCGTTAAAAAAAAAATGAAGTAGAAAATTTTCACGATTCCAATGCTTACTTCTTAAATATATAGAAGAAAGTAATAAGCATTTCGTAAAGAATACAATTTAATGGCATATCAGCAGTTTTTTGTTTTGTTCTTTTATTCTAAAACGAAACAATCTCGCAATAAATAATGGATGAAATAGCAGACTTTGAAAGGGACACTAGGACACAAAATCTTACGATAGTTCATTAAAAACTGACACATCGCCTATGGGCATCGAAAACACTTGGTAGCTTGCCAGATATGTTGGGCAGTATATGTACGGTTTTAACTTTCACTGCGATCTTCAGTAAAATCTGAAAAAGAGAACCGCTTTTTTGATTTGGGGCACTGCATTCCAAGGTGAAAAATTAGTAAGTGTAAAAACAGATCGATAGTTCAAACATTATATATGTATTCCACGTCAGACATATATCTGAGTTTATACGGTTTTATAGAATTTTATCGATTAAAGTTATATCTTTACTGGAGAAATGTTTTTATATTGTTATGTTGCATTTGTTACAGAAAATTTCTGCTAGACACTGTCAATATATAAGATTTTGAATGTAATGTTGAGTCAGTATAATATTCATACCAGCAGAATTTAAGTTTTAGTTGTATCGCGATTATGGATGATTGTATGACACATTATTTAAAAAAAAAATACAAATGTTTCTTAGTCTATAAAAATATAATATAACCACGTAGAAAAACATACAATAACTTCTTTCGTGCTTCCCGCGATTCTGAAAAGCATTCTTTATCTTTAGAAACCCCCAAGAACAATACATCGCTCACCCGCAAGAAAAGTGACACATCTCGACAAAAGTAAATTTCACAGGTGAGGCAAAAGAAAATTTACATGATTTTACTGTAACATGAAATTATGACACTCAGCTCTGCATGCAGGAATAAAAACGTGCATAAAAGCATAAAACCCTTAAGAATGAAGACGTAAGATGAGGGTTAGAGGGTTGGGTAATTTTAACTCCCCACACAATCCACCCCTCTTCTGTGGTCGCAAATGGACATATAGCGTAATAAAGTGATTTTCCCTGTAACTTACACTTATGAAACTGCTTGTGTAGCAAGACACGCCTATGACAGACCTATTAGTTGAATGAAACGCAAAATGATTTTTTTTTTTTCGAGATGTGTCACTTTTCTTGCAGGTGAGCGATATATTCAAGATTTAAAGAAGCATTTGTAAAAACAAATTTATTTTGCTGCCACTGGTTTTCGAAAACGTTTCCGAGTAGTTTTTTTAGTGTATTAATCGGTTTTCTCAAACCGGAATATAGGATTTTTGGATGCTTTTAATTCTCAATTAAAGATTTTCAACTGCTTAATTGACTTTATACATGCAACAGCAGAAAATTAATACACTGGCTATCAAAAATTAAGGAAAAGTTACAAAATGCTAATTTTCAAATACGCGAACACTCAAAACGAAATAATGTAATTCGAGTAATTACTATCTCTACAACACAGCTAGCCCATATAACATCTCATTCATGTCACACATGGTCACAAGTGTCACAGTCACTACGGTGAAGCAAAAAAATAGGAAATTCCATACATCTCATTATGAGTCTCAAATGATCACTATATGTGACTCCACTGAGACGTCACTGTGACTACTGATCTGTGACGAGTCACCATGTGACTTTACAAATGTAGTTACATTGTGACTCTCATGTGACTGTCATTTGTAGACTCAATTTCAAAGTCATCGTGAACGCTGCATTGTGATAAGTTACCAAATAATGTCACATTAAAGTCACATGAGGACTTTCAGGTGACAGAGAGACTACTGTGAAGTCACCATTGTGCTCTTTTGGGAAAAGTCTCCATGTGACTATAAAATGATATTAATTGGTGACTTATCATAATGCAACGTTCATGATGACTGTGAAACTGAGTCTCAAAATGACAGTCATATGAGAGTCACAATTTAACTACATTGTAAAGCCTCCTGGTGACTCGTCACAAAGCAGCAGTCACATTGACTTCTCAGTGGAGTCACATATAGTGATCATTTGAGACTCATAATGAGATGTATGGAATTTCCTATTTTTTTGCTTCACCGTAGAGACTGTGACACTTGTGACCATGTGTGACATGAATGAGTTGTTATATGGGCTAGCTGTGTTGTAGAGATAGTAATTACTCGAATTATATTATTTCCATTTGAGTGTTCGGTTATTTGAAAATTAGCATTTTGTGACTTTTCCTTAATTTTTGATAACCAGTGTATTAATCGTAATGATGTTAATTTATCATGTTTGTCTTTAAAGTATGTTTGCTGAACATGAACATGTTTACTTGAGAAGGGATAGCATTCGAAACGCCATATTCATGTTAATACTGATTAATGCACTAGAAAAACTACTCAGAAACGTACAAAAATGGAAAAGGCAGCAAAATAAGCTTTGTTTTCATAGATTTATCCTATTAAAATCCGTGCGTGTATCTATGTAACCTCAAAAATTCGGAAACCACAGGGTGCAGGGATATGAAATTTGGCACACGGGTTGCTGGTAGGGGGCCCATAAACGACTGGGGCAAAAAATTCGAAAATTTTAAATAGATTTTTTTTATTTTAGATTTTTGACGAATTTTTGCCATTTTTTATGTTCAACCCGTAATCGCGCGAGTTCTAACCAGTTCTAAATGTTTACTGCAATGTGCGATAAACATATTACGTACGCCCGCTGCAATACTAAGAAGCTGTAGCCGGTATTACGATAACTCTTTTACCTCAAATGCAAATAATTAGAGATTATTTAATTGATATTAATTATTACCTTTTTTAAAAATAAAGAAGAACATTTCATCACAAATATCAACAAAACTTTTTATTCTATTTATTCCCTTATTCCAAAGATGTCGTTATATCGTCTGCTGCCATAGCAACATGATAAATTAAATTTCATTATGAAAATGCACAGTAGTAGAAAATTATTTTTCTAAATCAAATAGTTATTTTTAATTTTGGTTTTAGAATTAAATTCATGAACTCCCGTGTGTAGAACGGGTTAAATAGCTAGCTTTTCTTTAGATTTTGAAAATATATTGGTTTCTAATGTTTTTAAAGATAAAGAATCGTGGGTAACTCATAAGAGGTTATTATAAATTTTCGCTTATAGTTAAATTATAATTTTTCTAGATTAAGAAGCATTTGTCTTTCTTACAGTGTAAATAATGTTAAGCCTAATGTTTGAGGTCAGAAAAATCTTTAGAAATTGTGCTAACTTTAATAGACTCGATAAAAATATTTTTCTTTAATGGAAATTGAATTAATCATTTTAAGTATGACAACACTTTCACCAATGGACGGTTTCTAAGGATTAACTTTGTCCACTTGAAAAAATGTTCTTTCACTTCCTGAATCCCAGGCAAATATACATTTTATTTTATGTCAAACACAAGATAGTTTACAAATTTTGAGTATAAAATTTATGTTTTATAAAAGATAACACGCG
Source organism: Maratus speciosus (assembly GCA_963932465.1). NCBI lineage: Eukaryota > Metazoa > Arthropoda > Arachnida > Araneae > Salticidae > Maratus > Maratus speciosus. The sequence goes on along the minus strand of OZ010788.1, from coordinate 306,982,868 downwards.
TATGCCGCCATTTTTACATGTAAAAACCATGTATGAATGTTGAACATGAAAGAATTGTTATCGCAATTTCAGTTTAATTTTAAAATGTGGCAACGGAAAAGAAAATACAGCCACTTTATATTGAAGATATCAATTAATAATGTTAAAAGTAAAAATAAACGATTCAAATAATCATTAAAATAAAAATAAATTATCGAAATATGATTAAAATAAATATTTTCTGCATGTTGACAGTCAAAACTTTTATCTATACTTAGTGATATTCATGTTCCTTGTAATATTAAAAATATTTGAAAATGCAACGTTTCATTTCAAATTTGAAAACAATTTCAATGGATGAATCTTTTTTTTGCGTAATAATTTAATTCTTGTTTCTTTTCTTTCACTTCCATGATTCATATGTAACTGTTTCAATTCAAAATTTATTTAAGTATTGCGCGGCAGAGCAATACTTATTTATTTCCAGTGTCACTTCTCAATGTTAATTTAACATAGAAAAGCCTATGGAGATCATAACTTTTTCACTTTTTCTTCCCACCTTTTTGTCCCTGATGCCACTCATTTTTAATTCTTTGCTAATTCTAATAATATTATAAATTCAAAGTGTAAAAACATTTGCCTGACGTCAGGGTCAAAACGGATCATAAGATGCCTTTGCATATAGGTGGATTATAATCTAGAGAGTAACATGGGCTAATATTTATTTACATTATTCAAATATTTTTCTTAATAATTCCAAATTTCGCTTTTTTTATTGAGAATCAACGGACATTTTTTAATAAAAATTAACATGTTTCCTTCATTGTTGTAAATAATTCAAAAGTTGTAATAATAATTTGCCTATTTTTAGTTGAATGATTTTCACGTGAAACATGAAACTGAAGAAGGTTTTTTTTTTTTTTTTTTTTTTTTTTTTTAGAATTAAAAAGAAGATGAATATGGCGTCATAGTGAAAATAAAAATTACATTTTAAAGCAGATTTTTTAAGTTCATATTGTAATTTTTTGACCAAACTACAGCAACCTGCATCACTGCACTGGTGAAACATTTTGAATTATACATAGGTAAATTGCATCACAAATTGTGATGCGATATCACCCAAATCAAAGCCTGATGATGATACCCTCCATTAGTTTTGAAATGTGTTCGTCTGAATGCAGTAGTTATTAAAAAACTTGACATATTAAACAAAAAAATAATTTGCAGAACAAATTAAAAAACAAAATTTATTTCCTAAATTGTTTAAGCCCGAGAAGGGGCAGATATTAAGATATTTCATTCAATTCATTCTTCATTTAATGTTAAATTTTTGCAACAAATAAGTTAAACCAATTGAACATTAAAAAATAAAAATGAAATTCATACAATATAATACTTTAAACACCCATATACTTAGATTCCGTTCAAATTAAATCGAAATAAATCTTAGACTTTATTTAAAGTTTTGTATTTTGCATGTATCTTATCATATTATGTACAATCGTCATAAACATAATGCAAAATCTGCAGTACAAATATTTACAACTTAAAAATGAAAAAAGTCTAAGATTTATTTCGATTTCATTTGAACGGAATCTAAGTATAGAGGTGTTTAAAGTATTATATTGTATGAATTTTAGTTTTATTTTTTAATGTTCAATTGGTTTAACTTATTTGTTACAAAAATTTAACATTAAATGTAGAACGAATTGAATGAAATATCTTAATATCTTCCCCTTCTCGGGCTTAAACAATTTAGGAAATAAATTTTGTTTTTTTAATTTGTTCTGCAAATTAGTTTTTTGTTTAATACAGTATTGAGGAAATATTATTATTCAGAATTTTGGGGGGCCAACACCCCAATTGTAAAAAAATAAAAGTGTATTTTTTTTTAATTACATTCTTTCTTTTCCTTTTTCTTTTTTATTTGCTACTTTTTAGCGTTTAAAAATCTTGTTGTTGCAGTTTCACAGTCAGTTGGTCTATTTTAGAGAGCTTGGCTTAGCGCATAATTAAATCCATTGTTATAAGTTGTATACTATTGTGAAACATATTGTTTATTTGAAAGAGTATTTAGAGATTTATCACCTGAGCCCGTCAGATGGAAAAATATCTTTAAAATAATTTATTAATTTATAATTAAGTTCTATAAATATTAAACTTTTTCTTTGTCATCGGAAACAAATCCGCGTGCTTTTTATATAATTCTAGCACATCAGGAACTAAGTGAAAAATCAATTACAAAATACCATCTTTACATAATTAACCAATTTAAATTAAATAAAAGCGTGTAAAAATGCAACATTTTTACTTAAATAATCCTTTAAATATGTATTCAGAAATGGAATTTTAAGTTTAAAAAAAGATTTGATTAAATTAAATTAAAAAATAGACTAAAACCTTTTCTGGGTTATAATCATTCTAGTATATGCAAAGTTTCAAAGGTATATTTACTCACTAGTTTTGGCGTGATTGTCATGTAAATATTCAAACACACTTTCTCATTCATAATATTGTTAAAATTTATTAACATTTTAGAATAATATCTATTCTATTCTTTTTAAGAAATATCCTTGCTTATGTAATTTTTTTTTAATATTATTATTATTATTATTATGCAAGACGATGATTCCAGTAATAAGAAAGTATGAGACAAAGCCCGAACTAGCTTATCTGATAATAGCCGATGTGGATGTTTATCAATCGAAAACTCCGGCACGGAGGGTAGTATGGGCAGAAGAGAGAACTTATCGATCGGATCAGTGCCTTCAACCCTGGGGTCATATTCGATGCGACCTGAAACCTTCTGGCAACGTGACGGCCAAACATCAGTAGACCGAAGAATTGCAGAAATTTCTGAATGCTGACTTTTCAAAAGCGGACATCTTTGGTAACTTCTAGGTGCCACACAAATAAAGCATTATCTTCAAATCAATAGAAGGTACTGATTAAGGGAGTATTGTTATTCAAATCAGGGAAGGTGCAAGAACTATTTATTCCAAATTATCTCATAATGAGCAGGAAAAACTAGGTTATTTTAAACAATCTGTAATTAAATAAAATATGCTTGTTGTTTACAATAATAATATTTAATTTCAGTTTATTTTCACAATACAAAGATGAAAAAGAGTAAAACACCTTCGGTGTGTTGATCTCGGTTGAATGTCGTTTTCTCTTAGTTTTAAAGCATTCCTATATATGAAAAAATTACAATGCTTTTTTTTACATTGTCTTTTGTTGTTGTTGTTGTTATACTTCGCTTTTAAAACGCCTACTGTGCCTGAAAACAATATAGCTTGGTTCATTACCAAATATCAAATATAAAAGAAATTGTGAAATTTTACGTTCTAAAACAATGCCACTGCCATTCATATCAGAAAATCTTATGTTTTGCAGGTACTGAATCCAAATTCAGCTACATAATATAGTTTCAAGCAATTAATTCTACTACGTAGTTTTTCTAAATTTGATCTTCTAACCTCAAAAAAATTACTGCCAAACATAATTTGACATGTTTCTCACTGCATGGGGCAATTTGGTTACAATTTCATTCGTCGTTAATACCAGATTGGGAAAATTTGTAATTGCAATTATCTGCAATGTACTTACAATTTAATTGTATGTAGTTGATTATAGTTACACGCATTCTAGCACTGAAATTTCGTCAAATAATGATAGAGGGAACGGTTCCGGCTACAGTACTGCAAGAATTTTTTACGGCATGTAATTGTAACTATAATTAATTTAATTATGTACAATTAAATTGCAATTATAAATTTCCCAAACTTTGGGGAATACTTGCATTTTGATTTATATTTACCTGTACTGAAAGTTACTTCTCTATATGAAATAATTGGGTCTGGAGAATAAGATAGTGAAGAGTAAAGCGAAAACATTTTTTCCTCCAAATTTTAGCGAAATTGTTAGGTATTCTCCGATACTACACGGCTAAAAATAAATTAGGGGAGCACATGGTTTTAACGGAATTACGCAAATATTTACACCGATAAGTGACGTACAATAAAACATCCATAATTTAAAGCGTAGTAGAAACCAGATAAATAAAACTTCACATGTAAATTAAAGTTTATGACGTCAAAAACTGGAAAAAGGAGATAAGTGCAAAAATCGGGATTTTGCAGAAATGTCTGCTTCACTGTCTCACTTGTAAAATTCAATTGCTCAGCTTGTGTTTTGAGAAAAGGTGGCTTGGAAATGTCACAACAATGTGATTTACCGGAATCCATGGCTTGGCGTGTTATCGGGACAGTTAAATCTGAGGAAACACAACAAAGTGTAGTGGACGCTGTTGAAAACGCAAGAAGTGTCAGTGCAAGGCTGTGGAATCGATTCCAAGACACTTAGAATGGTAGACGTTGACAAAGGCAAGGTCGGCCATGTGCTAGTATAGAAACTGATGACTAATAATAAATCCTGTTAACAGCTTATCGAGACGGAACGGGCAATGCTACTCTGTTGCAAGCACAGTTGTTCTTGGCCACAGGACGAAGGGTGTCCAGTCAAACAGTCCGAAATAGGCTTCATCAGGGTGGTCTCAATGCACGTAAGCCAATGGTCTGTAATCCGTTGATCTCAAGCAACTGTACAGCTCAAAGAAGGTGGGCAACTGAACATCGAGTTTGGGGGTAACATTGTTGGAGTCAAATTAAGTTTACAGACGAGTCCCGATTCAGTCTGTATGGGACATCTGATGTTTTTTGGCATGGAGAGAAAGAGACACTCAAAATAATCCCACATTCGTTCGTGAAAGATCACATTACAGACGAAGTGGGTTGATACTATGGGCTGGAATCAGCATAGGTAGACGCACGGGCCTGCATATCATTCGGAATGGCACTTTGACAGTCCGAAGTTATACAGACCAGATACTGAGACCTCATGTCGTATTTTATGTTGCAGCAATTAGTGATTTCATTTTTTCCATGCATGATAATGCCAGACCTCATACAGTTCGTCTTGTGGAAAACATGCTTGAAGTTAAAGCAATACAGCGTATGGAATGACCAGCAGGATATTCTGGCTAAACCCAATCGAGCATGTTTGGGACATACTCAGACGACGCATTGCAGCGAGACCAAGACCTCTTTTTACTGTCTGGGACTTGGAAATTGCAATTCTTGAGCAGTGGAACAGTATTCTCCAAATTCTTATCGATAACCTCATCACATCCATGGAAAACAGGTAAGCAGCAGTCTTAGCTGTTCGAGGAGACCACACACCATATTAAAAATCTTGCATCCTTTCTAAACAATACTTTTTCTTTATCATTTACATGAAACCAAATTGTTGCCCTAAACCATCTTTTTATGTTTTTTCCATCTTTTCAAAGAATAAAAGCTCCCTTACAATTTTTTTCCACCTTATTTTCTGTATTGCGCATTCATACACGTGTACTATCCATTTTATGCCCATACATGGCTGTCTTGCACTGTTCTTTTCACTTTTTTGCTTGCTCCCATAATTTTTTTGAGCAGTGTATTTTATCAGAAAAATTATGGAACAAAAATGATTGAACATTTAGATACTCTACAAAACACATTTTCAACGTTCAGCATGTTCCATGCTTTCGTTTACGTGCATGATCAACGGCATTGAAATGGGCGGCTTTGCCTGAATTTTCATTTAAATTAAGTAAATTTTCTTTAGATGTGATGATTTATAAAAAATAAAAAATAAAACAAACTTCTCCTTCGCAAGAGATTTAAAATAACTAAACACAATAAGAAAAAGTAAAAAAACAGATTATTAAAAAAAAAATAGAAACTTACTTTTGAATTTATAATTTTTCTTACTTTTTAAGTTTCCGTATTGCTTTTTATGTCACATGTTTAAAATATTCACCTCTATACTAATATTATAAAGAATTTATGTTTGTTTGTTTGTAAGGGGTAATCTCTGGAAATACCGAACCGATTTCAAAAGTAATTGCGAAAAATTGATGGTGAAAATCCCTGTTCCAACATAGGCAGTATTTTATGTCGGTATCTCTACACCCAGGAAGGTGCACGAGCAAAAAACGTTCTAAAATACGATTTTTGAGGTACTAAAAGGCTTAGAAACTCGAAATTTGGAGTGACAGTTATTTATAAGATGTAAGTTCGCTCTAACAACAGTTTCTAAAAGATCCGAAATTTAAAAGGAGTGAAATGAGCGAAAAGCATTTTACAATGTTCTAAATTACGATTTCCATGGAATCTCAGGAAATTCAAAACCGATTTCAAATGTAATGGTTGCAAATTGGTGGTTATAGTCCCTGTTCTAACATAGGTTATATTTTATTCGGTACAGCATCAAAAGACGGTTGCAGGAGCAAAAAAGTTCTAAAATTGTGATTCTTGTGATACTGAAGCGGCTAGAAACTTTAAATTTTGTATGGCAGTCACTTATAAAATGCAAATGCTCTCTAAGGACAGTTGAAAAACATCGAATTTTAAAAGGGTGAAATGAGCTAAAGGCGTTCTAAAAATTTTCTAAATTACGATTTCTCTGTAATTTCAGAAAATACCAAATCGATTTCAAGAGTAATGGTTGCAAATTGATGGTGACAGTCCCTGCTCCAACTTAGGGTATATTTTATGACGGGGCCACTAATACCTAAATTTGTGGATTTTGTGATACCGAAAGGGCTAGAAACTTGAAATTTGGCATGATAGTTACTTATAAGATGTAAGCAAAGCCTTCTAAAAACGTTCTAAATCACTATTTCTATGGGAATGTTAAAGATAGAAACTTAAATTTGGCATAATAGTTACTTATACGGTGTTAAATGTTCTCTAAGATCATTTAAAGAAGTCGCTGTTTAAAAGGATTAAATAAGCGAAAAGCGTTCTAAAAATGTTCTAAATTGCGGTTTCTATTTATTGAATTGTTAAAGATCGAAACTTAAAATTTCGCATGGTAGATACCTATAAGATGTACATGTTCTCTAAAAACAGTTTCTAAAATATTCGAAATTTAAAGCAGTAAAATAAGCAAAAAGCATTCTAAAATCTTTCTAAATAACGATTTCTATGCAATCTCAAGAAATACAAACGTCTTGATTCAAAAGTAATGTTGGTAAATTAATGGTGACGGTCCCTACTCCAACATAGCTTATATTTGAACTACCATCAAGGGTGTGGTACACCGTTAGACTAGAAGCTTGGAATATTTCATGATGATTACATTTAAGATGCAAATGTTTGCTAAGAACGGTTTCTAAAAAATTCAAAATTTCAAATGAAAATATAAATGAGCGTAAAAGCTTGAAAATACATTCTAAATTATAATTTATTTAGAATTAGTTTTAGTTCTTCTCATTAATTTAAGTGTCATTTTCACCAAATGCAGTTTAATATGAAGTTTAGTCAAACTGTGGCTTAATTAGTAATTTCTGAGTTATCCGTAGCAGTATAATTTCATCTAATAAAAATAGGCACACAAATACCACTTTGCGTAATTCAATACTTACGCCAGCAAAGCCGTGGGTTTTGCTAGTATTCAAGAACACGGCTTTTGAGTGGTATTGAGATAGATTACTTAGTAGGGTGACCGCGCCAGTAGTTGATACCCCTCCAGTAGTTGATCAATTTTTTAGGTAGATTTTGTATGAAATACTACCTATTACATTTTCCCCTATGTTGGAACTTCTGAAAAATTTTTGCAGATGTACACCGATCATGATCCCTAGAACGCAAAACCACCATCAATAAAAAACTTTATATATATATATATATATATATATATATATGTAGGATTTGAATTTAAACATACTTTACTTTCTTTATGACGTGCATGAGCAACAAATTAACTGATGCTCTGGTATTTTTATTATCCATAATTTTAAAGCACGAGTAATGAAAATTCACGATCACGAGATCAAGGTTTGGACATATTCAAAAATTAGAAAAGAATCAGTCTATAAAATTATGTTGGTCATCGAGCATCGACTTTTGCAGTGCCAAGAAAGGCATTATTAGGCCTAAGTGGCTTATTCGAAGGAAAATAATTCATAGGTTTTGTGTTAGAAATGTAATATATTTAAATAAGCTATCGACTAAGTTAAGTAAATTTATCTGTATAGAATTGTATTAAAGTTTGTGTTGTTATTCAAACGTCTACTTATTCAAATCTTCTATATATTAACATTTTACCAACAATAACTTCTACAAATTTATATATATATATATATATATATATATATTTATCTATCTATATATATATATATCACTTTCTTCTGGACACGATAACTTCCACAATTCTGCACAAATCTCTTCCAAACTGATACATAAAATCAAGGGGCATAAAATCTCGGTCAAGTTCGTGAATGGGCAAAATCGGACCAAGGGGGTGGAAATAGGGAGAGGTTTTGTGAAAACAGAAAAAAAAAACCATAACTTCTTAATTTTTGTACATATCAAATCAGTTTAAAGTTTTTATTACTTCTAAAAATAGGACCAAAAATTTATGTATCACAGATTTTGGATAAAATTAAAAATGGGCTCAAGGGGCGCAAAAAAAAGGGTTTTGGGGAGAAAAAAATTCATAACTTCGTCAATTCTCAAGATATCAAATCCAATTAATTTTATTATACATCTCCTTAATATTACCAAAAACTTTTGTATTCACAAGTTTTTGATAGGACCCATTCGTACCACAAAAAAAATTAAAAACGAAAACAAAAAAAGGGGGGTGAAGAAGAAAAATTTCTATAACTCCGTCAATTCACAAGATATAAAATCCCCATGAATTTATCGTAGATCTTCTTAATATTGTCTTCAACATTTATATAGACAAGTTTTTGATAGGACCAATTCTTACAGCAAAAACAAATTAAAAATACATAGCGGTTGAAGAAAAAAACCATCTTATTAAGAATGTATTCAAATCCAAACTGCTTATTTTCTTACTAATTTTTAAATTAATTTTTGCTCTCAAACGCGTCCAGTTGATAGATTCTCTTCTTCAGAAACTATATAATGTGCCGTAATGATCGATTTTTTGATAGAGGCAGAATATATTTAAAAAAAATGATGTCAAAGTGATCATTTCGAACAGAATTTCCCGAAGCGATTGTGTTAGAAACGAAAAATATTGCCCTATTGAGAAAATAATTGTTTATTAATCAAGTTTCAATTAATTGAAAGAAAAATAAAAACACAGGTCGCTTATAAATCTTTTCAAAAATCACGTCAGCAAGTTCCGTATTTTTTCTATTAAAAATTAATCTGAAAATGTGCCAGAAAATTTCGAGTTGTTGAGCATGGAAAAGTATATTTTTTAATACCGCCTTAACATGATTCTGATAATACCAGCTATTACATAAAAATGAAATAAAAATTCGTCAAAAGCGGCCGGATGAAACTGTTAAAGTGGATTTATATGTAATCATGATTTAGTTTTTGTTGGTGCAATTAATATACTTAACTTCGAAATCTACCTCCGCCTGTAGGCCGGGCCGGCAGGGATTTTTTTAAATATTGCGCCATTTCAGGCAGAAATGGGGTTTACACCTGGCACTAGACATAATATTTTTGTTTGAATGTTGGAGCCCCCGTTGTCGCATTGTTGTCAGCTGCCTGCTCTAATAAAACCCTTTTTATATATTTTTTTTTTTTATTAAAAAATGTAAAAATTTAGTTTTTGATTAGTTGGAGACAATTACAGTAAGTTAAAATAATCCACTTCCATCTTGCTTATTTCAAATAATAGTTTTATATGAATTATTGTTAATAACAGTCCAAACATGATATTTTAAAGATTAATTTTTGAATTTTCGACGGATTGATCAACAACTGGGAAAATGGCAATTAAAGAAACTATTTACTTATAATTTTGTTGCTATTTAATTTCAGCAGATTTCATATTTGCCCGTTATAGGACATTCATTAAGTATTGTAGCAATTATGTTAGTATACTACTTCTAAAACTTAAATGGAAGGAATTATAATAAAATACCCATAGCACCGACCTTATTTGACCAACTACTGTCTCGATCACCCTATATAAGATAATACAATTACTACACTGTAAAAAAAAATCTGTAGTTCTACAGATGTAAAGTTACATGCTTACTAAACTTTCACCTGTAACCGTACGAAAAAAGCTGCAAATCTACAAAACTAGTTTTTGTAAAGCTACAAAAATCTGTAACTTTACAAATGAATCTGCTAAAATTTCAGTAATCTTACTAAACTTTTATTTGTAACCCTGGCTGCAGTTACATGAAAAGTTCTCGGAATCCCAGTTTCCAAAAAAATTCTTAGTAACCTTACATATTTTTTGATTTTCGGCGCAAAAGTGTGTCTGTTACATGAAATTTTGTTGTTGCCGTTACATGAAAAGTTCTAGGAATCCAAGTTTCCTAGAAAAACTTTAGTAACTTCACAGATTTTTTTTTACAGTGTAAATATAAGATAATTATTATTGAAATATAAAATTTATAAATGCATTAATAATAAAATACATTTAAATATCATATACATTATTACTGATGTCAACATCTCCTTTTCTAAGCATATACAAAACGCACAACGACAAAAGAGGTATCATACGAAAGGTTTTAGAACAGAATTTTGACGTTAGATACACTCACATTTCGTTAAAAGACTTTATTTGATTAAAAATTGCAGTTAATCGGAAATTAATGAAAAAACACAACGTCAAATAATCTTAAAGATTGCACTGCAAAAGCCTCGCGCGGGTCTACTGATAATTATTAAATATATAATTGCCATAGAAAGTAGTAATTTTTACAAGTTAAAAAAGTAATGATTTAAAATCCTGAAAATTTTTCTAAAGAAAGAACTTAAAAATGCTAACTAATATCGCACACATATTTTATTCGCCGTTTGAATTGTAAAATTTGTAAAGAAATAAATTATTAGAAATAAAATAACGCCTCTAAAAGTAAAATTTCAAGGAAATATGGACAGTGTATACTTAATAACAAAAAGGAGAACGAAATTTATCCGTAAACTGTAAAAAAAAAAAAAAAAAAAAAAAAAAATCTGTATTTCTACAGATGTAAAGTTACTTGCTTACTAAACTTTCATCTGTAACTGTTCAAAAAAAGCTACAAATCTACAAAACTAGTTTTGGTAAAGCTACAGAAATTTGTAATTTTACAAATGAATCTACTAAAATTACAGTAATCTTACTAAAATTTTATCTGTAACCCTGGTTGTAGTTACATTAAAAGTTCTAGGCCTCCCAGTTTCCTAAAAAATTCTTAAGTAACCTTACAGATTTTTTGATTTTCGGCGCAAAAGTGTGTCTGTTACATGACTTTTTGTTGTTGCCGTTACATAAAAAGTTCTAGGAATCCCAGTTTCCTAGAAAAACTTTAGTAACTTAAGAGATTTTTTTTTTTTACAATGTAGATAGATGAAACCAAGAATTTACATTAAGATTTAAATAATTCTTGTTTTAATCAAAAATGTTCATATATTTAATAAAAGTTTAGACTAAGTGATTTTGTTATTATAGTTTAAATTATACTTATTTCAAACAACACTGTACTTTAAAAATAGCAATGTGATCGCTGTTCATTTGAAAGGGGAGAAAACTACACAAAGGCTAAGAATTTTGTAAAAAATAGTCAAGGGAGTTAGCACAAAAACTCCTTTGTGTGTGTGTATGTGTGTGCATGTGTTTATTTTGTTATTTTAAGTCAAATTCGAAGAATACTTTTTACTATTTTGTTACAAAATCGGAGGAAAAAATTAATTAATCAAATTTAAAAACCTCTTAATATGCAATGGCTCTCCCCTGCCTTTCCTTGCCAGCGGCAATGGCGAAATTACGCTAACTTTTCCTAAATTTAGTGAGAAAATTGATTTTTCTAATGTGACCACACATGGCGTCGGAATCTGTCTGTCTATTAAGAACTATTTCTTTCCATGTTCTTCCTATCCGTCTGAAGACACTCCTAAGCTTGATGAGATGGCCAACAGCACAATCAAAAGAATGCTGAACTTCTTTTCTGAGATCACTTATTCATTGGCACTCTCCGAAAACCAGAAAAAAAGATAGCGGCTTCGTACGTTCAAAATGGCTGAAATGAAAGTTTTTGGAGAAATTGCTGCTCGATAAATTACGAAGAAAGTGCAATGCGAGAGGAAACTCGTTTTAATTTACACCAAGCAAACGAAAGAGGGCAGTTTTGGTAAATCATTCAAGAAGAGAACAAGTAAGGATACCACTTCTTAAATTCCCCTACTTCGGGGTAATTCAAACGTTTCTAATTGATTTTAGTGAATGGCAATGCATCTTGAATAACGGAGTAATTTGAAGAAAAATCTTACAATTTCATTGGCTAAAATTTTCTGCATTAGCAAATTTACATGAAAAGTTTCAATAAAAAAGAGGGTTTCGCAAATATGTTTCTTTGAAACGTATCAAAGTTTAACGTATTAATATCACAACAGAATATATGTGCATTTTTTAATATTGTAAACATACTGTTATTTGAAAACAAGAAACTTAGCTTTTCTTTTTTGTCTTAGACATGCTCAGAGACGGATTACCCATTAGGCTGAGTAGGCTAAAGCCTAGGGGCATAGAAGGAAAGGGGCCCCTGTGCTAAAAACATTTTCAAGGTTTATTGTTTTTTTGTTGTTGTTTGTTTGTTTGTTTGTTTTTTCTTTTTCACATTGAGCTAACATTTAATGCAAAAGAGACATTATGTGCAGTATTCTTTGTTTCACTCATTTATTGAATCTTGAAACTTATTAATTGTAATCCAAACGCTACTCCACTTTTAATTTTTTCTCTATTCATAAAAAGAAAGTATTGAATTCTTGAAATTTTTCGGCTTTTAGTTTGGGAAAAATTTACACAGAGGAGACTAGTAGCCACGGCGGCCTAGGCAAGATTTTGACAACACCTCTACGAATGATACCTTTTTAAGAAGCTTTAAAATTTTTAACAAGCATTTGTCTAATCGTAACTCCTTACATTTTAGCACCATGGTCAGTCACCCGACCTCATCCTCAATCCTCCCACCTTTGAAGCTAGACCGAAATTTACATGTTTTGGGATATTCTAAATATGATTTGATTGTATTTAAAAAATTTTATGTGTGTTAAAATTGCGTGAGTGCTGCGATAATTAATGCATAAAATATCAAGAAGTTAGACCGCTGACGATAGAAACATACTTCCAACTGCAAAAAAGTATAATAAGCGACTTTAAATGTGACATTTGTTTTAAATGGGCCAGTATGCATATTAAAATACGAAATTTTATATTTTATGTGGTCCCTGCTGGGGTAGTACTGGTCTTAGGTGATATTTCAGGACATACTTTTTTCGATATTTCAGGACACATTTACCCAGCATACTACCATTTTTTGCGACCGTTTGCGGAAATTCGTGATTTTTCCGCGATCTTTTGCCAAAATTCACGAATTTTTTCTGTGATCGTTTGCGAAATTCTCTATTTTTTTCCGCGATCGTTTGTTAAAATTCGCGATTTTTCTACAAGATCTTTGCCGAAATTCGCGATTTTTATTCCGCGATCGTTTGCCAAAATTCGCGTTTTCCTTCTTCGATCGTTTGCCGAAATTCGCGATTTTTCTCTGTAATCGTTTGCCGAAATTCGCGACTTTTTTGCGATCGTTTGTCGAAATTCGGGTTTTTATTCTTCGATCGTTTGCCGAAATTCGCGATTTTCCTCCATGATCGTTTGCTGAAATTCGCGATTTTTTTCCGCGATTGTGTGCCGAAATTCTTGTTTCTTTTCCTCGATCGTTTGTCGAAATTCGCGACTTTTCTCCGCGATCGACTGCCAAACTTCGCGATGTTTTCTGCGATCGTTTGCCGAAATTATCTTTTCTTTTCCGCGATCGTTTGCCGAGATTCGCGTTTTTATTCTTCGATCGTTTGCTGAAATTTACGATTTTTCTCCGTGATCGTTTGCTGAAATTCGCGATTTTTTTCCGCGATTGTGCGCCGAAATTCTTGTTTCTTTTCCGCGATCGTTTGTCGAAATTCGCGACTTTTCTCCGCGATCGACTGCCGAAATTCGCGATGTTTTCTGCGATCGTTTGCCGAAATTATCTTTTCTTTTCTTCGATTGTTTACCGAAATTCGCGTTTTTATTCTTCGATCGTTTGCCGAAATTCGTGATTGCATTCTGCGATCGATTGCTGAAATTCGCGATTGCATTCTGCGATCGATTGCTGAAATTCGCGATTTTTCCCTGCGATCATGTGCTGAAATTCGCGATTATTTTTGCGATCGTTTGCCGAAATTCGTGATTTTTTCCGCGATCGATTGCTGAAATTCGCGATTTTTTTTCGCAATCGTTTTCCGAAATTCGCGATTTTTCTCTGTGATCGTTTGCTGGAATTCGCTATTTTTAAGAGCTTGTGTGCCGAAATTAGCGTTTCTTTTCCGTGATCGTTTGCCGAAATTCGCGATTTTTTCGGGATCGTTTGCCGAAATTCGCGTTTTTATTCTTCGATAGTTTGCCGAAATCCACAATTTTTTTCCGTGATCGTTTGCTGAAATTCGCGATCGTTTGCCGAAATTAGCTTTTCTTTTTCGCGATCGTTTGCCGAAATTCGTGATTGCATTCCGCGATCGATTGCTGAAATTCTGTTTTTTTTTTCAACTCAGCGGAAATCGCAGAACAACCGATTAACGAAATTCGCGATGATTTTCCTTCTTGTCTGGCTGACAAATTCCCATTTTTTTTCCTGTGACCACTTGACGTAATTTATCAGTTTTTTATCATCAGATGACAAAATGTTTCACTATTTTCTGGACCATATTTTTTTTTCTCTGCCATGCACTTATTAATTCCAAAATACTGATTTTGTAGAATTTTGCAAAAATAAATGATTCGCGGGAATATATATATACAGTCGACTCTCTGTTTAACGTCGCTCTACTTAACGACGATCTCTATTTAAGGACTATATTTTGTGATCCCGGTTCCTTTAAGTAAAAAAATCTCTATTTAAAGACGAAATTGTTTCTATTTAACGACGATTTTCACGTAGTTTTTTTTCCCTGATCCCTTTAAACATGTTAAATGAGGGAACTTCCTCTGATAGAAAAACAAGTTTTCTTGCAATTTAGCTGAGAACAAATAAAGGAGAAGGGTGTAATGAACTTTACCCATGTGACGAATACGTTTTAACAACTGACTTCAGAAATTTAGATCAAATTTATGAAGACATGCAAATGAAAATGCAATTTCAGATGCAGAAGATGGTGATGAAGCTGATGATACAGAAAGCGAGACACCACCTCCTTCTTACTCAGATGCGAATTCTGCCTTGTAGTCCAAGAGCTGTTAAACATTTTTGGGAAGGTATTTGAGGCACCCTGAAAATTTGTGCAACACTTCTTTTGTAATGGCTGAATACAAAATCGAATGTCTGGCTGAAGGATCGTGGCCCAAAAACTGTGCCAGACACGTGTCAAGTGCCATTTTTTTTTGACTACCCAAAAAAGGTATTTGAGGCACGCTGAGATTGAGACAGAATAATATTTATACTTAGGAAAAAAATATTTTGAAAACGACAGACACTTTAGTCGGCCCAAAAACTGTGCCAGACACGTGTCAAGTGCCATTTTTTGACTACCCAAAAAAGGTATTTGAGGCACGCTGAGATTGAGACAGAATAATATTTATGCTTAGAAAAAAATATTTTGAAAATGACAGACACTTTAGTCGGCACAAGAACTGTGCCAGACACGTGTCAAGTGCCATTTTTTGTCTGGCACAGTTTTTGGGCCACGATCCTTCAGCCAGACATTCGATTTTGTATTCAGGCATTACAAAAGAAGTGTTGCACAGATTTTCAGGGTGCCTCAAATACCTACTCAAAAATGTTCAACAGCTCTCCTACTATTGGATATTCTTCGCCAGTACATTGTTTCATTAAATATGGAAGATGAATCATTCAACCTTCTTGAAAAGCTTGAAGCAAGGGTACTTAAAACTAGACTACCATTGAAACAATCTACACTTTTTGGTTTTTTAAAAACTTAATTTCTTTAATTAAATGTATTATAAATATTTTTATTGTACTGTAAGTAACATTGTTTAATTAAATGTATTATAAATATTTTTATTGTAGTATAAGTAACATTGTATGCTGTAATGTTGTTCTTGTATGCAGTATAATTAATGCAATTTGTATTTGTGCAATAAAAATATGTAGTATATCTGTATCAATAAAAACAAAAGAAAGAAAGCATAAAATAAATTTAAATAAATAAATAAAACATTTCTAAACACGCCAATATATTGAAAAATGTATTGATAGTCCTAAGCCTGTAAACTGCAAAGGGAAATCTTTTTCAAATATTATTTTTCCACAAATTCTGTTTGAGGACGATCTCTATTTAAGGACGATTTTTCAAGGTTTCTTCGCGAAAAAATCATCACTGTTATTGCTACAGTTCAAACTCGTGAAATTTCGGGACAGGTTACCATATTTTAGAATATTTTAGGAATTTTTTTCATTTTTCAGGAATTTTAGGCATTTTAAGATAAGTACGGCCCCTGGGTCCCTGTGTCCTAAAATAATGTTGTCCTCCATCTAAAAAGAGCATTTTAAAAAAATCGCATTCTTTTACGACTAAAACTTACCACATTATAATACTTTAAATTTTATGAAATTTCAATGTTTGCCGTTTACCTATACTAAATAATACTTCTTTCCTTTTCTATTACGAGAAAACACTGAAATTCTATAAAATTCATAATTTGGTAAGTTTTGGTTGTAAAAGAATAATTTTTTTTTTTGGTTCCTCTTACACAATATATATATATTCGCGAAAAAATCATCACTGTTATTGCTACAGTTCAAACTCGTGAAACTTCGGTACAAGTTACCATATTTTAGAATATTTTAGGAAGTTTTTTCATTTTTCAGGAATTTTAGGCATTTCAAGATAAGTACGGCCCCTGGGTCCCTGTGTCCTAAAATAATGTTGTCCTCCATCTACAAAGAGCATTTTGAAAAAATCGCATTCTTTTACGACTAAAACTTACCACATTATAATACTTTGAATTTTATGAAATTTCAATGTTTGCCTTTTACCTATACTAAATAATACTTCTTTCCTTTTCTATTACGAGAAAACACTGAAATTCTATAAAATTCATAATTTGGTAAGTTTTGGTTGTAAAAGAATAATTGTTTTTTTTTTTATTCCTCTTACACAAAATTTTTTTTTTCTTAATATAACCTATAAGACGCAGGGACTGTATCAAAATTAAATTTAAAATTTTATTAGGTACAACAAATACTATATCTAAAAACTTTACTTAATTTCTATACTTTTTGTAAATGGAAGTACGTTTCCTTCATCAGTGGTTTATGAGATAATTGAGCAGACATGTATTTTGAATCATTTGATCTATATGGCTTTGAAGAAGAGAAAGAGGTCCGACATGCTGCTATTGTAAATGATAATGTTCTGAATAATTTTTTGTATCTAAACTTAAAGAATATTAACTTAAATGGATTATAAAGTCAGTATAATCGTTCTCAAATTTCCCACGGGAAGAAAAAATGATAGTTTTTAAAGTTTACTTAAATGATTATATCTTCTTAATTTGTAACAGAAAACTTTTTTTTTAGCTCATAGGAAAAGCTTTTCTCATAGACAAATTCTGAATAAAAAAAAATGACTTTGTATGTTAAATTTGTATAACTTATGAATAAACACAAAAGTTTCAAATGACATTTTCCTGTCGCTTTTCGACGAAAATAAATATTTATCATAAATATGGATGGCGGATACAGCTATACTTTATATTAGACATTTTGTCTTAAAATATTTAGTAGTAAATTTTGTACAATGAAAGTAAGAAAAAGGAAATATAGAAAATAGTGAATAAATAAATAATAAATAAAAGCATTTGTTTAACTAAGAAAATAAAGCGGTTTAATTAGATTTATAATATGCGTAACATAACTTACGTTACGCCTAATTTACGAATTTTATACCTTATTTACTTCTTTTTTATTAGACATTTTAGCGCTTGATAATAAATTAAACTTATTTTCTCTTTATACAAAGTAAAATGAGAATATAGAGGAAAAAATAAGACTTAACATAAACAGTTAAAACATATTCTATGCTAAATGCATTAATTCACAGAGTTAAAAAAGTCACGAGCTAAAATCTATATTATTAAATGCGTATGTTTATGTATGTATGTAAGTATGTATGCATATATGTATGTGAAGGACAAAGATGAGTAATCAAAGCGAGTTTGAAAATGTCACATGTTTTAAAATTTTGCTTATGCTTTAGGGACTCAAATTCTGGCATCCATTTTTTAAAATTTGATTTTTTTATTATTATTTAATTAATGTTTTGTGGAAGATGTGGTTAAATTTTATGCAAAATGGGGTTCTTTCAACAATTCTTTTTTTTTTTTCTCGTTACCACATTTTTAGAAAAAAAACTGAGCAATATATTTTTAAAAATGCTAAAGCATGGGCAATATTCAAGCAAACGATTTTTTTATTTTATTTTTTATTTTTTTATGTAATTTTCCACTATATTACGGTAAATGCATTAAAACAAAACTTTGTGAACTTTGTGTTTAAAAACCAATTAAAAAAATATATTTATATCCATTGTGACGTTACGAGAATATTGTCACGTCTATAAATTTTTATAATTCACCGAAAAACAAATAAAAAGAAAAGTGTCCAGTTAAACTGATGGCATTGAACTCACAGGTTATTCACACCAATTGTATTTTATACTTTTATTTCAAAGAATAATGCCCCTCGAAAAATAAATGAAGGAGGATTACACACGCACCCCCTTTCCCTTCTTTATACTTAACCAATGAGCCTCCAAATCTCATCAGAGAAGCGCCTTGTCAGAATAAACCAGTATACCAAATTTGAAGCAAATCGGATAGAAAAACCCATTTACCTAAATTAAGGGGGGGGGGTGTCCCCCCCCCCCTTTATACTTCACCAATAAACCTCCAAATCTAATCAGGGAAGCGCCTTACCAGAATAAACCGGTATACCAAATTTGAAGCAAATCTGATAATTCTGCATGAAAAACCCATTTATCTAAGTTAAGGGCGCATTGCCCCCCCCGTTAACCCCCCCCCCTTTATACTTAACCAATGAACCCCAAAATTAATCAGGGAAGAATCTTATCAGAATGAACCTAGAAAAAAAATTGAAGCAAATCGGATATTTCTATCAAGAGTTATCGCGTTACGTACATACATACATACATACAGAACCTGCGGGCACATTAGCTCTCAGACTTTGATAGCCTGTGATCTAAAAGTTACAAATAACATTTTTCTTATACTTTCTGACGAAAGTAAATGTTTATGATAAATATGGAGACCAGGAAGGGGAGGGGGGGGGGGATCAACAAGTACACCAAGATTCAAGAAATTTAAAATTTGTATTATTTATGATAAAATTTGATTTTGTAGACAATTGGAAAACAGATTAAAGGAAAGTTTCACTCAAGGTGCAAAATTTTCTGAAATAGGAAACATCTCTTGCTTGTGAGAGCATAGGTAGCTAAAAGTCACCAGTTATTTGCTGCCCGATAAATTACAAAGGAAATGCAATACAAGCAGAAACTCGTTTTAATTTACACCAAGCTAACGAAAGGTGGCAATTTTCGTAATTCATTATTGAAGAGAACAAGTAAAGATAATACTCCTTAAATATTCTTCACTTTGGGGTCGTTCAAACCCTATTAAATGATTTTAGTAAACGAGAATCCATTTTGAATAAGCACGTGAAATTACTTACAGTTGTAACAGACGAAAAAGATGAGAAAACCCCTTTGTATAATACGGGGTATTGAGCAATGTTAAATTTTAATAAGTTCGAAAAAACCGAATTCCTATCGAATAAAAGTTCAAAAATATCAAATCAGTTTTAATGATTTAGACTAAAATGATGTTAAAAAGAAATATTTTACGTTACATATTATATATACAAAGCAATTTTTTTCGTTGAATATAATTTATGCTCAACGCATAAATTTACTTTAAGTTGAATAAAGTATTTCCCTTTTTCTCTAGATTTCATTTTTTCTTTCTTTTTTCCAAGTAGAAAATCACAAATTTTAATTAGTTTTGTCGAATTCGGAACAACTTTTAAAGCTTTAAAAGTTTGAATATATTTTAAAATGAATTAAAACTAACTATATATTATAATGTAATTGAATTCTTTTGAGCATCCTTGTAAGCGAACTATAAATGCTACATATTTTATAATCCTGAATGATAATTTTTTTTCCCATCTCCGTAACTTATATAAATTTCATTACGTTTGAAGTATTGTAACGTTATTAAAATACATAATGAACGATTTTTCCTCATAGATAATATGTAACGGAATTCCCTTGTCTGCCTCTGTAAACAAGATATAAATGTACACTTCATTTTCAATACCGAGCATTCTAAAGGAAACATCAATAACATATGAAAATTTCACGACAATCCGAGTATATTTACACGAGTTGTAATTTTCCAACTAGGCAAAAAATATCCCAGTCAGGATTCGAACCAGGGATCCCTTGGCGAAAGCTGCCAATGCTCTGCCAACAGAACTATCCCGGACGTAATTTATCTACACTGTAAAAAAAAATCTGTCAAACTGACAGGAAAAAACTGTCAATTTTGGAGCCAGTGGAAAACCGTTTAATTTACAGAGAAAAACTCTAATTTTTCATTAAAAAAGTTTTTTTCTGTAAAAAATACAGATTTGTTCTGCAGAAATTACGAAACTCAGTTTCTTTTACAGAAAAAAACTGTTTTTCTTCAAAACAGTTTTTTCTGTAAAAATAAAAAAAAATTCTGTAAAAATTACAGATTTTTTTACAGTATAGCTAACCAACTAACCTAACACAACTAAACCCCAGCTTTTTCACCCACTTGGAAAATTACAACTCATGTAATTTATTTATCAATTAGAATAATTGTATGAAAATTAATATAGCATGTTTACGCGTGTTACAACACAGACTGACCAGCAGACAGACCAAATCGAATTCATAAACACTTTTTACCTATATTGGAAAGTGTTAATAACGCATCGTAATTTGTTTATTGAAAGTATTCCAAACTGAAATTATTATTCGATACATTATATTTCAACTAATGAAAAGTCGCGCTAATAATTTTGTATCAGAGGTAACCATGTCACGTCTCTCTCAGGGAAGCATCAACATTCAATAAAAAACTCACGTTGCGCCTAAATTGTGTCAATCAATTTATCTCTGAAAAATGCGACATATTTCCTTTTGCTGACTGCTACAAATTGCATCAAAGAATCTTCAATAAAACTCTTTTTAAATAAAATGAAATGATATTTGTAACAATTTAAAAAATAAA
The DNA here is from genome assembly GCA_963932465.1 of Maratus speciosus. Classification (NCBI taxonomy): domain Eukaryota; kingdom Metazoa; phylum Arthropoda; class Arachnida; order Araneae; family Salticidae; genus Maratus; species Maratus speciosus. The sequence continues at coordinate 306,961,526 of OZ010788.1, read as the reverse complement.
ATATACTTTAATAGATAAAAAAAATAATATAGTAACACTTTAAATAGGATTTTAAAACTTCAAAAAAAAAACTAAAATACTCCAAAATACCCTCATGTTGACACTTCTTTCAAGGGAAACCTATATTAAAAATTACATTGAGGGGCCCGCTTTACTGAAACTCTTTGATCATGAAATACCACGTTAACCTATGGAAAATTTTTAAATACGCGATTGCTTATTTCCTAACATAATTATCGGAATACAGTTTTCACCATCAGAAAATATACGTCAGATGCCGACGGAGTGCGTTTTTAAAAATTGTCTCCTTAAATTTTGAGTATTTTTAAGGGGATAGTAAAATTTCATCAAAAGGAAATTTCAAAATTTAAAAGGTTTTTGTAAATACTTAAAATTTAAAGGTACATTTTTTTTAATTCACCCCATCAGTATCTGGCGTCTACTTCTAGATAGTGAAAACCAGGGCTGTGGTGGAGGGTAAACAGAGGTATATGCCATATACCTTCTGGATTTTGTATAGTAGGTATACCCTCTGTTTCTCAAATAAAGCTATAGCGTATACTCTAGGCATGACATTCATGGCTTCAGCGTGTACCCTCTTCTTATAGCGTATACCCTCTGTTTTTTTACAACTACGACAGAAACAGAAACAGAAACAGAAATCACCCACTCGTGGACAGAAAACCTTGCGGTATAGGAGGTAAATGTCCACGAGGGGGAAAAGTCATATCCACCTTCCCACGAAACCCCCAGACACCAGACGGGCCCGGAGGCCTCAGCAGGTAGGAAGACCCCCCCCCCCCCATTGAAATGTCAATTAAAATTGTACAATCATATCACAAGAGGTACCCAATGTTGCTTAAGCTGGGCGAGGCCAAATAAAACAATATTTTGGATTTTTAAGATATTACAGATCATCAATCAGTTATTAAAATAGGAATACTTGAAAGTAGCCAACTTAAAATTTTAATGAAAAATTAAAATAGTATTGTTAATGTTAATTGAATTTAATTAAATTAGCTAAAATATTTCTTAAAAATGTATACTAATCCATATTAGGGCCTAATAGGACTTAATAAAACAAAGTTAGTTGAGACAAAATTGATTGAAATCTGAAAAATAAGTACATCTGAGCGAAACTTTGACTGATATTTAAATGAAATAATAATCTTGTTAAATTTAATTATGATTCTGAGTGATGACCTGTTAAGCAAGTTTGAGATATTAATTATAATTAATTTTAAAGTTCTAGATAGCTTAATATGTTGAATAATCTATGTATTTCACAGTTCAGTAAAGTATATGTCACATTTTTGAGTCATCATATTTTGCAGTTCAAAGTGATTATATTTCATAGTTCAGGTATGATTTTTACAATTCTAAACACTGTAGATTTTAGTTTGAAGATAAAATTCACAGTTTGGAGATTTAGTCCAAAGTTCAGGAATATAAACTTTTACAAATCAAGGTGTTATTTAATTAGGCGATGTTTAATACTTTTATGAATGATCTTGATAGTTAATGGGTGACACTGTTTATAGAATCTTTCTTATGAAGAAGTAGTGTTTATTAAGAATATTGTAATTTTAATTTAGCGCTGAAAAGTTTGCTGGATCCAGTAGAATCTTCTGGAAGTTTTTCCTTAAGGTTTCGTTTTTATTAAATTTGAAATGATTAGGTAGGAGAAAGCAGTTCCCAAAAATATAGTGTTGTACTGTTCCTCGGCCTTTAGTGCAGGAGCATACGTCCGAATTTAATTTGCCTATTTTGTAGAGAAATGCAGGAAAACTGTCATGGCCACTAATGTAATAAACTGATGATCTTGAAGTTATTTTTATCAAGAATGATCTTGAAAATGTCGCCGTTTGTACAATGAAACGTATGTTAATCTAAATAGAGGTATTTTTTATCACTATTAACAATTTTTAGCTTAGTTTGATTCACATTATATCGCTTAAAATAAAAGAATAATGTAAATAAAAGTTCGAATCTCCTTACTTCATTATAGTAGGAGAGCTGTTGAACATTTTTGAGTAGGTATTTGAGGCACCCTGAAAATTTGTGCAACACTTCTTTTGTGATGCCTGAATACAAAATCGAATGTCTGGCTGAAGGATCGTGGCCCAAAAACTGTGCCAGACAAAAAATGGCACTTGACACGTGTCTGGCACAGTTTTTGTGCCGACTAAAGTGTCTGTCGTTTTCAAAATATTTTTTTTTCTAAGTATAAATATTATTCTGTCTCAATCTCAGCGTGCCTCAAATACCTTTTTTGGGTAGTCAAAAAAAAAGGGCACTTGACACGTGTCTGGCACAGTTTTTGGGCCACGATCCTTCAGCCAGGCATTCGATTTTGTATTCAGCCATTACAAAAGAAGTGTTGCACAAATTTTCAGTGTGCCTCAAATACCTTCCCTAAAATGTTTAACAGCTCTTGGACTATTAAAGTAAATTTTTTAGATTCTTTATGCAGGGCTGAATTCGACCGACAAATTCAGAAGGTATGATATTAGTCATCAAGAGGATGAAAAATTACCATAGAATGTGGGGTCGTAAACCACCCATTTAATCAAAAATACAGGTTGTTCTATCCTAACTTAACTTTGATCGCCGGTAATAACTTTCAGAAAGCTGAAGTATATTATAAGGAAACTTTTAACAGACATGCTCACCTTTGTTGTAAATTTGATAATACGAGAAAAAAAAGGTCACAGAAGTTTCCATTATACGCGCCAGCAGTATGAACTTGTTGCTCCACATTTTGGACTGTGATTATCAGTTCATACGGTATCATCGATTGTATAAGGACCCTGTTTTTCCAGAACATTCTGTGATGTTATCATATTTCATACAAAACAAGGTATATATCGTTATATTTCATTGCAATAATATTATTTTTTGCAAAATTATTACCGTCAAGCCGACTTCAGTTAGGGTAAAACACCCTGAATTTATAGCTACACTGGTGTCCAAAATTAAGGACCAATCACAAAATGCTAATTTTCAAGTACACGAATACTCAAAAGGAAATAATATAATTCGAATAATCACTATCTCTACAGCACAGCTAGTCCATATAACATCTCATTCATGTCACACATGGTCACAAGTGTCAGAGTCACTACGGTGAAGCAAAAAAATAGGAAATTCCATACATCTCATTATGAGTCTCAAATGATCATTATATGTGACCCCACTGTGTCGTCAGTGTGGCTGCTGCTTCGTGACGAGTCACCATGTGACTTTACAATGTAGTTAAATTGTGACTCTCATGTGACTGTCATCTGTAGACTCAATTTCAAAGTCGTCGTGAACGCTACATTGTGATAAGTTATCAAATAATGTCACATTAAAGTCACATGATGATTTTCAGGTGACAGAGAGGCTACTCTGTAGTCACCATTGTGCCCTTTTGTGAAAAATCACCAGGTGACCATAATGTGGTATTATTTGGTGACTTATCCTAATGCAAAGTTCATGATGACTTTGAAATTGGGTCTAAAAATGACAGTCACATGAGAGTCACAATGTAACTACATTGTAAAATCACCTGGTGGCTCGTGACACAGCAGCAGTCACATTGGCGTCTCAGTGGAGTCAGATATAGTGATCATTTGATACTCATAATGAGATGTATGGAATTTCCTATTTTTTGTTTCACCGTAGTGACTGTCACACTTGTGAACATGTGTGACATGAATGAGATGGTATATGGACTAGCTATGGTGTAGGGATATTAATTATTTGAATTATATTATTTCCTTTTGAGTATTCGCTTACTTAAAAATTAGCATTTTGTGACTGTCCTTAATTTTGGACATGAGTGTAAATAAGTGATTTGCAACACCATGTTCAATGGCAATTTCTCATCCTCTTGTTGCCTGCTATCATACCTTCTGAATTTGGCGGTCGAATTCGGCAACACCCTCTATGGGCTTTGCATTTTGACTACAAAGACTAAAAGTAGTAGTGCGATTTAGGCTAAAGAAAATGACACTCAACTTTGTGATATTAAGTTAATTTTAGCAAGGCGATAATTGAAGAGCTAAGTGGAAGAACATGTTAAGTAACAAAAATTATATTTCAAGAAATTTGAGGTGAAAGTTTTTGCTGTAAATTTTAATGATTTATTTTCTGTTTGATACCATGTGTTTAAGATATTAACAGGTAGGGTACTAAACTCTCTCAGAAAAACTTATTCATATTTAATTTTCAAATATTAAAAAATATTAATATTATTGGCATTATTAAATATTAAAATATTAAATATTAATGAATAATCTCTTAAATCTTCAAGACTAAATAGAATCTTAGTATTTTAGCTTCACCATGTGATAGGATACCTCATAACGCTTTCATCGAAAAGATTTAAAAAAAATTAGAAAATATAGCATAACATGTTCATCCACTCAGCTCTTCAATTAGAGCAATTAATAGTAGTAATTAGTTTATTTAAGTGTGAGTTTTTTAAAAAAAAATTATCTTTCCGGGTAGTACGAGGAACGGTTAATACGAAGACTTTTACAGTTCATTTGCTTCTCTTATTAACCGAGTATTTCGCTATATTAATATCATTAGTTATTTTTAAAGAGAATGAAGCACACTTTCTGCCAACTATGTGACAATATATCTCTGTCTTTTAAATTTTGACAAGTGGATGACACAAAATCAGAAAATTGTAAACTTTTGGTCGATTTTCGTTTATTACAAAGTCCACAACCCCTAAAATCCAAAAGTTTATTATTGTGTATAAATTTGAATAAATTGAATGTTTAGAAATATTAAATATTCATTCATTGGAGTAAAATATCTTTTGTCCACTGTAAAAAAAAAAATATATATATATATATGTAACGTTACTCCATAAAATTGGAAGCAACAGGCTGCCTCCAATTTTATGGAGTAAGTTAACTTATATAATGGTGTAATTTAAATTGATATAAATGGTGTAATATTACATACTAGTGTAACGTAACACTGGTTACATCGATTAAATTACTCAATAAAATGGAGGCAGCAAGGCTGCCACCAATTTTATGGGGTAACGTTAGATAATTTTTTTTAATTTTTAAAGAATTTGGGAACATTTCCGTTTATGGACAAAAATTGCTAAAGCGGAATTTTCAGCTGCGGTATGAGTTCCCTAACTGAACTAAATTTCAGTTTACTGCGTTATATATATACAAATCTAGATCTTACATAGGGCTTCACAAACGAACTTTAATACTTTTCAGAAAATATATTGTAAATGCTGAAATTTGATTTTCCAAATTGTTTACTTAGTCATCATTTAATTTACTTGGACATCACGTTATTAATTACTAGATTACTATAGTTTATTAGTTTACTAATTTACTTAGATATCACCATATTAAATGGTGAAGTTTTGCTAATACATGTTGGAAAGTGGTTCATAATCTGCCCTTAACGTGGAATTTTACTTTCTTGTTTATAATGACACTCTTTTATAAAAACTTTTTACAGTTTTTAAATATAAAATGTAGTTTATCACGCGTTTTCGGTTCCTTCGGCATTGTTTTCCTATTTGTAATTTTTTGTTATCACACAATTTACCACAAATACATTACATAATAATGGGTAATAAAATCTAAAGTCTAGACATATCCATAAATAATGCATAGTTTATTTCATTTGCTTTGCATATAGTTAACTGAAATAATAATAACATTTAAACGATTACGGGGCAATATTGTTTCTAATCTTAGCTCTTGTGCCTCACAGTTTACGATTTAAACAAAGAAGACAACTAAAGATTTAAACAAAGAAAATTGTTTGCCATTAATCGTTCTCCAGAGTATTAAGCGCATAAAATCTTTTCTTGCATATATTATAAAACTATGATGAAAACCGATGCGTCATAATTTAAATTTGAACACCTTTTCAGATAAGATTTTTTTATTATTATTGAACCAGCTTTTCCAAAAACATTGTCTTCCTTTAATTTTTTCGTGCAAAAGTAAAATATTCGTAGTATTCAAAGAAATGAGTGATGCGTACAGCCACTGGGCGAGACAACAAAGAACGTAGAAACTGAACTCGTTTCCAAAATATAAAATTGTGCAACAAACAAAATGAATGAAGAAACAGAAACTAGAAAACAGGAATTCTGCCTTTTCAGAATTTAGTGTCGCCCCCGATGACAAAAAAATAGATGTATATAAATATAGATACAGTAGAGTCCCGATTATCCGAGTTAATCGAACCTTTGGAATGGATCATTTTCTTCTGATGGAATGATGGCTTCGATTATTATGAAACAGTCATTATAAATGAAGTGTTAGGTGAAGATGAAAGCGCAGTCGTAAAAAGTTAGAACTCTGATTTTCTGGTCAGAATGAGAAAAAAAAAATGACCATAATTTTTTTTTTGAAAAACAATTATGGCCAAAAAAAATCTTGCATGTTTTTTGCTTATAACATACAAGGTTTTTAACCAAATTTAACACCAGTTGCAGAAAAATTGACAAAATGTAATAGAAACAATATAGTGCAACTAGAATATAAATATATTAAATATTTAAGGAAATATGGGCAGTTGTATAAAATAATTTTTATCTACGCATGCGCGAACGATAACAAGGAACTTTTTGCATAATTTAATACTCAACTCTATGGAGCAACTTATAAAAAAAAATCAATGAAATATCGTAAAAATTCAAAAAGATATCGGCGTTAGAATGAGCTGTTTTTTAGTTTCTCACTAAAACTCGCTGAATGATAAGGGATTGTCCACAAATTGTTATTTTTAAGTTATCTGACAGCGTTCGGAGCAAGTTTTTTGAAAAAGCTATTTAATTATCGTTGACGGTTATGTTTAGGAAGATTTTGACTCTAAACGACGATGAAAGGGAAAATATAGTCCATACATTGATTACATTTAGGTAAATTGGGGAGTTTATGGTAAAATTTTGAGAAATTTAGCCCAATACGCAAAACAACCTACAGTAAATTCTATCACATATGTATGTATTTTCTGTATACACGTAATTTGTATGACAGTGATGAAGACAATAAACTAAAATTTAAGATATATTGGACATTTTTATGAGTTATGAGTCAATAAATAACTTGCAATTTGATTTTTCGAAATCAATTTATCCTATATCCAAACAATTATTCTCTAGTTTTAAGTACCAAGATTAAAGACATTATTCTTTTTAAAATTTCTGACAACATTTGACATAATTAAGGATGTCACCATGGATGGCTGTACCAGAACATAACAACAACACCGGGGAGTGCGTCTACTAGTGACACCTAAGTTTATTTTGTCATTACAAAAATCAATTTCTTTTCTTTAAATTGTCATGAATAAAATAGTACGACAAAAATTTCAAATATTTTGTTTCATTTTCCTGAGAAAAATTCTCAAAAATACAGGGGGGGGGGGGGCTTTTTCGACTTTGTAGTTAGGTATAACCCCTTAATATCACAAAGTACTAAGCTAATTAAAATGAGTTTCAAATTCCTTGTACTTTGGCTTAAGAAAAAAACATTCACGCTGTATAATACGTTATGAAAGATTAATTTCTTGCTTAAAAGCCTTGACATCCTTCTAAATCTAAAAACAGTATGTGTAACGTTGGTATGTCTCAAAAAATTCAACTGTGTCACAGCACAAAATTGAAATATTTCGATCATTAAATATGTTACAACGCCGCAAGTTACATATATATTATTTTAAATAAAAAGATTTATTACTTATTTAAATCCTTTAAAAGATGCTTCATTAATAATAAGTGTTCTTTTCAATAAAATCAATAATCAATGTTTTTCAATAAAATCATTCTGATGGAAACATCTATAATATGCTGCCTAAACACATGAGAATTCGTAATATAATTAAAGTATGCTTACTTTTAATTAAAAAGATCAGTTCATATTTAAAGTGTGTTAATCAAAGAAGATTTACATCATTTAAACCATCTAACATACTTCACAGTATATGAAAATTATTTATTTAATCTAACAATTATTATTTCTGAATATATAGGCATTCGTTGTAAGAACTGATAGTAAAACTATAAAATTTTTAAAAGTACTTTATTCATATTTTCTTCACCAAGAGAGGAAATATACGTTAACGTTTATTCAAAAGCATCTTAAACTTGCATATGATTCACTACATGAAAGACGAGTAGAAGGACGTTCGATTTTTAAATGAAACTCTTATATTTTATCTCGATAAATTTAATCTTTAAAAGATTTATTTCTGAGGATAAATTATTTGATACATACTTTAAATTAAATATCTACTACTATTTATACAGAATATACTTATAAAAAGTAATTTTAGCAGTGTAAGAAAAAAAAAGGGGGGACATTATTGATAATTAGATCCTGCGATAAGTATTTAAGTATATGTTTATTTATTTTACTTATTATACAGTTGGAGTGTTCTTTTGTCACTTAAAAATATTTCTTCCTTTTTTAGGAATTGTTATTTGTGGAAGCTATATGGGAATACCCTTAACCCTCTCGCTGCGGAACCCGAGATTTCCTCGGGGATGCATTTTTCCGTCTTAATTAACCCTCCTTGATTATTCCCACCAGTTGTTTTTTTTATTGTAAATTTTGCCTTATTTTAATCGGAGCATTTTGCCGATTAAATTAGACAAAAAATTTTGTTTTGAAAAACCGGTGACAAAAGAATAAAAATTCTTAAATACACTATTTTTGAAGCCATTTTGATAAAAAAAATTATGCAGCAAGAGGGTTAAATGATTTTTAAAAAAGCCAGGTCCTGGCTAATAGAAACGAAGATGAAGAAGTGAAAGAGAAGCCTTATCCAGAATATTTGACAAAACGCTATTTTTAACTTCTATATAGATCTCGAGGATCATGGATTTTTTTAAGGGATGGGGGATAGAAAGACATCCGAATAACTTTCATTCCGAGGGGAAAGAAGTTTTCCTTGTTAAGAAACATGCAACCGTTATTAAGGTCCGAAAACAAGCAAAGCTCATTCATGTGATGAAATAAATACCATATAAACTTTATAAGAAAATCATAAGTCTTCGGTTTTTAAAGAATAGAAAACTCTTCCAAAAGTACCATCGAAAACTGTCAAAAACACACTTTGTCAATCAATTGCCATGTGCTAAAAAACGCATGTTATGAAGTGAACAACTGTTACTTCTTCTAATGAAAAAAAGTTTAGTTTATATGGTCTTAATGAGTATCAATATTATTAATCTATCTCAAGGAGGAACTATAATTTTAAGCATTCCGATAGAATAGAGGAAGAAGTTTGATGGTGTGGCTTGAAGTTGAATATGATGAGGAAAATCTGGTCTTTGTATATATCCAGGGCCTGATTAATGCACGGGCCTCCAGGGCTTCGGCTCTGGGCCCAAAAATTTGTGTGTATTTTCTCACAATTTAAGTTTTTCCACTGTTTGCATTTTATATTTTGGTCCTTGACGTAAAAACAAAGTTTTACTGTAATAAAAAACCTCCATATTTAATTTTTCTGTAAAAGTCCTTTTCAAGTTGAGAGTAAGTATAATTTTCAAAACTTGCCGTATCCAGAAAATCAAATTTGGGGAAAATACCAAAAACTGCATACTGTGTCTATTGGTTTCAATATAAACGAGGATTTTACAGTGTCAGAATTATAGTTTAAAATGATTACTAGACTGTTAGACTGACTAGAGGGAAAACACAATTTTTATGATTTCGGATAAGGCGGATTTTGAAAAAGACGTACTCATTTATTCTGCAACATAAACTGTGAATCATAGATGTTTGTGAATTATACAAATGCTTATTTGAGAAAGTGGACGGTAATTCATTTTCTTGATTATTCTTGTAAGTTAAATTTTTTTTGTAAACTTGAAACTTTCACCCAAACAACTTTGTCAACTCGTCAAATAAACCTACTTTTTTTTCTGAAAGTGTCGCCGGGAATGGGGAGGTAGGGGGAGGGGGGGGGCAACTTTTTAACAGGCCCTGGGCCCAACTTCAGCTTGATCGGGCTCTGTATATATCACATAAATTACATTCAATTTCTTGATGCAACTCAGTTGGAGAAAATTGATGGCTTGTCCGAAAAACGAAACATTCATTTACACATACCAAGATATTAAAAATAGTTCCAAAAGAATAATAATCATATTTTATCATAACCAGTTAGAAGTCCTAAAGATTATTTTATTTTTATGGAATTTATTGTTTAAAGTTTGCCTAAACTAATGATGATTTCCGTTTGAATACAACATCCATTTCCCTCCGCCACCCCTCCCCTCCCCCCCCCCCCCCAAAAAAAAATCACATATAATTATTTCAACAGCCGTTTTTTAATTATTTTAAAAGTATACCTTAAAGTTTGGTATGTGTTTTGCCTGCTGATAAATGCGGGTAAAATGCTTTATATTTTAGTGTCTAAGTTTTCCTTAAAAGAACATTTTAATACGATGAGATAAGCCTATGCAATAAAAAATGAAAAAATTAACATTTTCTTTTATGTGTCTATTCTTTTCAAATGCCTAGCAGCTATTTGTATGTTGTTCTCAGAAGTGCACTTGACACTTTATCTTAAAGTACTTGATGTTCAATAACTCCAAAATACTAATTTTATTCATCCTTTTCAACCAAAATATTTATCAATAACTTATTTTTCAACTTTTCTTGTATTTATTTTTCTTAGTTCAAACAAACTTAGTTATAATTAAAATCAGTAGTTTTTTAGAATTCGGTGAATATGTTAATTATTTATTTTTTAAATCATTTATTCTTATTAGAATGATTTTTTTAAATGTAAAGTTGTTAAAGAAATATAAATATCCTATTTTTTCGAAGTTTATATTGTTTGTTATTTAATTATCAACAAATTACTGACATGAGGATTTCTTGTCAGTATAGTTTTTAAAGACTTTTCTCAGTTGCACATGGGTATATCCGTAAAAATAAACACCTGTACTGTTATGAGAAAAGAAAAATGAAAGATAAATATATTAATTTTACATATAAATGTTTTCAGAGATGATATTATGCAGTTAAAACAAATATAATCATTTAAGACCGGGGCATTTTTGGTGGAAATGAAAAGTTTTGATAGTTTCCCGTAATTAATAGGATCATATGTGATTGAAAAAAATATTTAAAAAATATCTGATGTCAGTCTAGGTCAAGGGAGGATCCACCCAATTCTGTGAGTGCAGGCTCGACTTTAAATCGCACAAAAAGAGAAAAATGTTTTTTCTTTTTCTTTAGGATCACTTACACAATTGCGTAGGTTATAGATCTTAAAAGGATAATAATATGAAAATTATAAGCAAACTAAGAGATAAAACTTATATTTAAAACATTTATATTTACAAAATTTTTATATTAACAATTAAAATGAATATTTTAGTATGAAGTTTTTATTCATTAACTTTTTTGCTACTTTTCAATGAGTCATAAAGTCTCTCCATTTCTGTTTGGTAGAAAGTGCCCCAAACTTTATTAAGTGCTTTCTGAACATCTCTCGCCGATTCAAACTTTTTTTCATCATACAAGGGTATAACTAACAATGGTCAAACGTTTGGGGCCAAAATGCTGCTGAACAAACGTGAAATTTTCTGACACATTCTCTAACTCATTTTTAAACGTAAAAGTATAAAATTAGCAAGCCTGACAATTAAAGCGATTTCGAATCGAATGGCGTTTTTGCATTTTCTGATAAATAAATTACTTATCGAGATTAACGATTTTTGTCACTCGACGATTTTTCTCCTTTCCCGCGCTGTCACGTCAGAAAATTCGGTTCAGACGCCAATTTCGACAGTATTATTTCCCATTTATCAAAAAAATTGAAAACGCCATTCGAATACGCAATTTCCGAATAAGAACACCTGTAAATTTCATGCGATTCCGAACAAAAATGTATTCGGAAATGTCTCAGAAAGTAGCTTCTTTGGATTTGAGAACAGCCTTAATATTTCGGTTTGTCCCTCTGTCCATCCTCTAACTGTATGGTATTATACAATTTAATGGACATTATTGTTTTGTTATCGTTCGTAATTACCCATTGAATTTAGATCGGTAAGCGTCCTATCTTAAATGGGAGAGATAACCGCAAGATTAAACCCGAGGTCACATCAATCAAGGCCACACGCCACGTAGCGGACGGGGTTGGACTACTGGAATATACTTAACTGTTTTCTTCTTTATGGATAATCTATTAATTGTACATCTATGAAATAACTGCGCAAGCTCAAACGTCGTGTTTTCATTTGTTTGTAGTATTTACATTGTGACAGCATAGAACATTCTATTAAATTTTATACGTGATTATTTAATTTATTTATTGTAGCTAAGTATTTAAATAAAAACAGTTATTTTTAGAACTAATATTATTTGTTAAAATGATAAAATGTTGGCTATCGAATAGCTGTAGTTTTCGAAATTGTTAGAAAATTCTTTTCCTGGTAGAATTCATCTCTGTCCTTTTCCAAAGAGTAAAACAAGTTAGTTATGTGCTTTTATTTCAATTTATATTAAAAAAAGATAAAATCTTATTTAATTATTTGATTTTAATTATGTTTTATTAATGTAATGAAAAACAACGCATAAAAATTAGTAAGTAGTTAATATATAAAGATAGAATTTTGTAGTCTCATTTTTTAAGGAATTCTTGATGTGCTGAGTTATAAAAAATGATAACGGTTGTATTCCCGATGAGAATAAAACGTTTATGAATGTTTAGAGTATGTATAGAATTTAATAATAAATGAAATATTCAATTTTAAGTCATTTTCTTCATTTATCAAGCGCAGACGATAACTTTCCAATATTCTTTGGATCATATTGCATTCATGTTATACATAACTTACAAATATTTCATTCATTTAATTTAAAACTTATTACATATTCGGAATCACTTTAATTTAAAATGCATGCATTAAATGTTGTACTATTAAATGAGCAAGTATTGTTCATTTATTTATTTAAATATTTTGCGAGTCTAGACAATAACTTCAATAATTTTCCTAAAATCGCCAGATTAGATTTTTTTTTTTTTTTTAACAGACAAAGCCATTTAGAGAATCCCTGTTAAAAATTCAATCACGAATTTCAAATTGTTGCTTACTCACAGAAGATGAATCTCGTTTATCAGATTTATTGCAAAATATTTTTGTTACAGCTTGTTTTGATAAAAATATGTGTATTTAAAAAAAAAGTCGCAATATCATTTTAGTTTAAGGGCAAAAGGCAATAATGCTTTCGTAGCATTAGTGCTTTTTCCTGGAATTAAAGAGAATTAAAGAAATTAAAATGATATTGTAACTATTTTTTTAAATGTACATAATTTTATCAAAACAAACTGTAATAAAAATATTTTGCAATAAATCTGGTAAACAAGATTCATCTTCCATAAGTCAGTAAAGTTTCAGAAAATATGCCCAAGAGATGTGCAGATAGTAGATATTCTGTCGTACATGACGCCATACTGAAATCCCGTGTATTTGCATTATCAACCCCGTCCACTCGATTGCGTAGTTGTGTCAATATACTCCAGATTCCAGTATTAACATTGTACGCTTAATATGTATGCAGTTTTGATCGGTATCTAAATCTCTTGCCGTAGAGGTAGACCTATGAAAGTAATCGGCAGTATAATCAAAGCGTAGCATTTATCACTTACAACGTTTTTCGACGCACATTCAGTTATGTTTTTAATAAATTACAAGGCCACGGTGTCAAAATTGTTTTTAACATTTTCTAACATGGTTGAAAAGTGTTTATGACTCCTGTTTGTCTGTCTGCCGTCTGTCTGTCCGTGCTCTAACTCGCATGAATATAGACGGATCGCCATGAAATTGATATATGTTATTGATATTCCCTATGGTATTTTCAGTATTGGAAATGAAGCATGTAGCAGTTACAATTGCTTTACAGGGACATTCAAAAGAATTCCGCTACATTACGGCCTATGTGGGAAATTCGTTTACGATGGTTTTTAATAACGTTTCACAATTACAAACTCATTGAAATTTATAAATATATATCTCTAGAAGGACACTACAAGATGCTTTCTGTAGAATATGGCATGGATAGCATTCACCGTTCATTTACAAGGACACTGAAAAGAATGCCATTACATTATGGTCTACGGAGAAAAATCGTTTGCGGTGTATTTTATTCATGTTACATATTGGAATAAATATGTATCTCTGAGCTTCACTGCAAGATATTTAATATAGAACATGATCTGCGTAGCATTTATCATTGATATACAGGGGCATGCAAAATAATTCGGTTACAGTACTCTCGATGAACAATAATTGCTGAAAGTAGTACGTTTTCTGTTCTGGTACGTGTTTTTAAATTAAACCCCTTTTTTGCATATTTCTTAGCGTGTATAAATTCTACATATCACACACAGGCCTGCACAAAACATCTGAAGTACATTTCCGTTCTTTGATGGAAATCGCTGAAGGGGAATTTTCAACTGTAATATGCGTTTTCTAATTGAAGTAAATTTTAGCATACTATGTATTATGTGATAAATCTATAGTACATATACAAGGTTGCAAAAAAAGTTCAGATTTATTTTCGTCTTTAGATGGAAATTGATGAAATTAAGTTTTCAAATATGTTATGTGTTTTACAAATTGTTTATTTAGGCAATCTTTTTCACTTTATTAACTGTGAAGTTTTATTATAGTATTTTAAATGTGTTGGAAAGTGTTTCGTAATCTATGCTCAACACATGATTTTACGTTCTTGTTATAACATGTAGAAAGTTCTTGGAACAAACGATAACTGCAATAAAATCGCTTAATACCTAACCAATTATTTCAGATTATCAAAACATGTGATATGTCGTTATCGGTCAATAATGTATAGATATAAAAAAAAAAAATCCCATGATATGCGAATAATGTTCTACTAAATGCGGGTTCTTTTTCATTCACTGCTAGGGAAAAACGCAGGTTCGCTCCACTCTAGAAAATTTCCCGGCCAAAAATGCCTTAGTTTGAAATCTCTTATTCATGCAAACGTTTACAAAAATAGAGTGATAAAAACAAAAGACCTATATTACTTGAATATCCAGACATTGACAAAAATTACTTAATAAATATAAATTGGTGAACATTTTAATTATCTTTCTTTGATGCGTGTCAATAATGTATAGGTATCAAAAGACGTCATGTGACGTCTTCAGTCAATAACGTGCTAATGGAACACGGATTCTTTTTCATTCATTTTTAGAAGGGGGAAAAAACCTTCACATCATCCTTTATAAAATTCCTTGGTAAACAATGTGTTAATTGGAAATCTCTTTTTCTCATGAACGTTTGCAGAAATAAAGTAATAAAAGAAAATTATCTATCTACATTACTTCGATACGCACACATGGGCAAAAATTACTTAATGAACATACATTTTTAAACATATTTAATGAACTTTCTTTGATGCGTTTCAACAATATAGGTGTACAAAAGACGTCATATGATGTTTCTGGTGAATAATACGAATCAAACACGGATTCTTTTTCGTTCAGTTTTAGGGGAAAATGCTATTTCAATTTTAGCCTCCACAATATTTCCCTGTCAGTAATGTATTAATTGGAAGCCTCTTGTATTGAAACAGATTTACAGAAACGAAGTAATAAAATAATAAAAGTAAATGAGCTACATTACTCTTATTTCAATATGCAAACATTGGCAAAAAATGCTCAATGAACATAAATTATTAAACATTTTTAACAAAAGAATTATTTGTGTCAATAATGTGTGGGTATCAAAAGATGTCATATGATGTCTCCGATGAAGAATGTTCTAATCGAACTCTGATTCTTTTTCATTCATTTTTAGAAGAGGGAAAAAAACCTTCACTTCATCCTTTATAAAATTTCCCGGTAAACAATGTGTTAATTGGAAATTTCTGATGAACGGTTGCAGAAATAAAGTAATAAAAACAAATTTTCTATCTACATTACTTGGATACGCACACATTGGCAAAAAGTACTTAATGAACATAAATGTTTAAACATATTTAATGAACTTTCTTTGATGCGTTGATGCGAAACAATGTAGGTGTACAAAAGACGTCATGTTATCTTTCTGGTGTATAATATACGAATCAAACACGGATTCCTTTTCATTCAGTTTTAGGGATATTTTCCTGTCAATAATGTATTAATTGGAAGCCTCTTATACTGAAACAGATTTTCATAAACAAAGTAATAAAGTAATAAAAGCAAATGGGCTACATTACTCTTATTTCGATATGCAAACATTGGCAAAAAATGCTCAATGAACATAAATTACTAAACATTTTTAACAAAAAAAATTTTATTTGTGTCAACAATGTATGTGTATCAAAAGACGTCACATGATGTCTCCGATGAAAAATGTTCTAATCGAACTCTAATTCTTTTTCATTCATGTTTAGGGAAAATGCTACTTAAATTTCAGCCTCTACAATATTTCCCGATCAACAATGTATTAATTAGAAGTTTTGTATTCTCACAAAGGTTTTGAGAAATAAATTAATAAAAGCAAATGCCCTACATTAGTTCGATATGCAGACATTGACAAAAAACAATCAATGAACATAAATTATTAAACATTTTCATTACTCTTCTTTTTTTTATTCGTGTCAACAATGTATGGATATCAAAAGACGTCATATGATGTCTACGGTGAATAATTGTGCGAATCAAACACGGATTCTTTTTCCTTCATTTTTAAGAAAAAACGCTGGTTCTCTTCAGCTTTAAAAAATTTCCCGTATCAAGAATGCGTTAATTTGAAATCACTTATTCCCAGAAACGTTTACAAAAATAGAATAAGTAAAACAAAAGATCTATATTACTTGAATATCCAGAGATTGACAAAAATTACTTAAATGGATAAATATTTTAACCATCTTTCCTTTATACGTGTCAATAATGTATGGGTATCAACAGACGTCATGTGACGTCTTCTGTCAATAACGTGCTAATCGAACACAAATTCTTTTCATTCATTAAAAAAATAAAAAAATCCTCACTTCAGCATTCCTAAAATTTCCCGGTAAATAATGTATTAATTAGAAATCTCTTTTTCTCATGAACGTTTAAAGAAATAAAGTAATAAAAGCACATTATCTATCTACATTACTTAGAAATGTACACATTGGCAAAATTTACTTAATGAAAATTAATTTTTAAGCATATTTAATTAACTTTCTTTGATGGGTGGCAACAATATATGCGTTACAAAAGACGTCATATGTTTCTGGTGAATAATTTGGGAATCAAACACGGATTCTTTTTCAATTATTTTTTGGAAAAAATGCTATTTCACGTTCAGCCTCTAGAATATTTTCTGGTTAATATTGTATTAATCGGAAGTCTCCTATTCTCACAAAGATTTACAGAAATGAAGTAATAAAAGCAAATGATCTACGTTACTTCGATATGCAGACACGGAAAAAGAAAATTCAATAAACATAAATTACTAAACTTTTTCAATAAAATTTTTAGGTGCGTTCATAATTATATAAATACGTAGCACCTATAGTTGTCGTTCGATCGGTTTGTCTGTCTGTCTGTCCGTCCGCATATAACAGAACAAAAACTATACCCAACCGAATGGTCTGAAATTTTAAATATGTAATTGTTGCAAATTTTTATCGAGTCATTTCACATTTTATGAAAATCGGATGTATAGTTTAATTACAGGGACAGTCAAAAGTTTTTCGTTACATTACGGCCAAGGGAAAAGATTAGTTCAAGTGCATTGTAATGATGTTACAGCCTTTCGAAAAGAACGAAACTGATATGCACTTATGAAGTGCACTAAAATATACATTCAGTACAATATGCGGTACAAAAAATATTTATAAAACTAGTTATAGTACGAACGCACCTCATTTACCACGTTTGACGTGCAATTTCCAACTTGTTTTTATTCTTGTCAACAATGTATGTGTATCAAAAGACGTCATATGATGTCTCCGATCAATAATGTGCGAATCAAACACGGATTCGTTTTCATTCACTTTTAGAAAAAATGCTGGTCACACAATACAACCTCAAAAAAAAAAAAAAAAAAAAAAAAAAAAATTATCGGTAAACAATGCGTCATAGAAATCTCTAGATTTCCCAAAAGTTTACTGAAATAGAGTAATATAAACTAAAAATCTACATTACATTAATATGCTTACATTGACAAAAAAAGAGTCACCGAAAAATTCTTGAACTCTGATCCAGATTGCAAAAAAATGTCTAGTTCTTCTCATTAATTGGGCCATACATGTATAAAGTTGTCAACATTTTGCTAATTTTGGAACCCCCCCCCCCCCCCCGATGATATCGTTATCAATTTCTAAAATATTTATTTATTTTTACATTATTTTTCTTTCTTTTTATACGTTTGCAGTGATATACACATATGATTATTCATTTGTTAGTCGTATACTTTACGCATTTAAGGGGATAGGATACCTTTAATCATTGAAAATTTTCGAATTTTTTTAAATACATATTTTGATTCCGTAATCACTTTTGAACAATATCAAAAAACCGCATTAAAAAATTCCCATTAGTTTACTAATTATGGCAATTTTATTACGACTACATATTAAGACTACATAGGATAATTAAACTTTGCGTTGCGTTTATTCAAAACGATGAATTTTGATACTGCGCGCAGTGTTACTAAAAAACTATGCACGGCAATCAAAAGAAATTTTTACCACATATTCGTTTCTGTATTCTCTACAATTTAAAACTAGAAAAAGGTACGATTTTGTTTTATTTTTCTGTATTTGCACGTTGAAAATATTTTTAAAAAAGTGTATTAATTTATTAGTTTTTTAATTTTTTGTCAATTTTTTAATTTAGTCAATATTTTTTTACAAATATTCTCGTTTTAGTATAAAGATAACACTATTATATATTTATTCTCACCAAAATTTCCTCTTTATATGAATATTTTCAGATTTTATCATGCGCGCAAGAATTTTTTCTCTTATTATCATACATTTTTAAACTTATCATTTCAATATTTATTTATGAATTTACAAGTATATGTATTCTTTTAAATGTAAATTTAAATATGAGCTTTATAAATAAATGAGGTCTGATTTTTATATGTGACTTATTACACAAGTTTTGAAGCTTGGAACATAGTGATATTTTTTACTTTTTCGACGTGTTCAAAGGTATCCTACCCGTTTTAGAAGTCAATAAAATATCAATACCTAAATCAAACTGAAATCAAATAACTATTTAAAATTATTACTATTACTATTACTGTTAACTATTACTATTTAAAAGTATTTAACAATAGCTCATTGTTACATAATGTATTCAAAAGTAATATTGTCTTCTTGCTCTTGATCCCTGCCCGGATAGGGCAACAGCATAACTTATCAACAAAACAGTGGATATTATTATTTCTCATTCTTTACTGGTAAACACAAGTATCATATCCAACATATTATGCCCCTGGTTTCTCTAACACGGAATTATATGCGCATATGGTAGAAAAACAAGATTACTAAACATTGGGTTATTACAAATTTTGGAATGAAAGGATTTTATAAGCATTTAATGGCTTTAATAATAGCTTTGTATTTTATAAAAACATATAAAAATATTAATAAAGGTAACATACTATTTGTATGTAAAGTTACTCAAAAAGAAAAGTTTCGTTGAATGAATAAGGATAACGATATCAAAAAGCAAACTCCCCTCCCCGCTAGAAATATCTTACGATATTAAGTGCCAGACCACCCTCCCCCCCCCCCCCGCCTAAAGTGATGACATTATATACAGGGTGTGTTCACAAAGTTTCAAGACTGGTCTGATAAAACTGTATTAAACATTTTTGTACTGCGAACTAAAATTCTTTAAATTATGACCCTTGGGCATCAACACACCGCTGCCAGCGTTTTTTCCATTGTTCATAGGCCCCATAGAAGTCTTCGCACGAAAGTCTGTTAAGGGACCTCGTCGAAGCTGCCTGGATCGCTGGAATCGTGTCGAATTGCTTCCCTTTCAGGTCTTTCTTGACCAGGGAGAACAAAAAAAATTGCTGGGGAAAAGTTCGGGCCTGTAAGGGGATTGCAGCAGTATTGCCACGTTAAATATAGCCAAAACTGATGGAGCACTCCAGAGAAAAACTGACCTCACACGTCGCGTCCGCCCAGACATTAGAAACGATCGGATTGTTCCCCACGACACTGCACCCTCTCACATGTCGCTCGCCGCCGCCAAAGTTTTGGCTATCTTTAACGTGGCAATATTGCCGCAAACCACCTACAGGCCCGACCTAGGCCCCAAGACTTTTAGGTAGCTTTCTTTACAAAAAAGCTACCTATTGCAGCCGTTCGGAGGAAAGCGATTTCAAAAAATTTTGGTATATTTTCATCGATCATGACCCCCAGACCCCGAAACCACCCTCCGTTCAAAATTTATATATATATATATATATATATATATCTGACCTATGTCACACTGTAACTCCCGTAATTATGAACCGATTTCGATGTAATTCGGTGTGTACATAGTACATACCAATGTCTCGACCGAGTTCGTTGGCCAGCTTCATCCGCCGTTTTGTTTCAAAATGGCGGCCATTTAAAATTTTTAAAAAATTTTAAAACATGAAATGTGGTACCAAAAAATTAAAAATGGAAAAATATTTTTTTCTTATGTATTTGACCTTTATACAAAGATTCCGGAGCAGTTTTTGTTTCGTCTATATCTTAAAAAATGGCTGAGTTATAGCATTTTGAATTTCTAGCGTGGCTGCCATTTTGAAACGTCCTGAATTTTGTCACGCGATAAAAGGCGTATTTATGAACCGATTTGGATGTAATTCAGTGTGTACATAGTACATACCAATCTCTCGACCGAGTTCGTTGGCCAGCTTCATCCGCCGTTTTGTTTCAAAATGGCGGCCATTTAAAATTTTAAAAAAATTTTAAAGCTTGAAATGTGGTACCAAAAAATTAAAAATGGAAAAATATTTTTTTCTTATGTATTTGACCTTTATACAAAAATTCCGGAGCAGTTTTTGTTTCGTCTATATCTTAAAAAATGGCTGAGTTATAGCATTTTGAATTTCTAGCGTGGCTGACATTTTGAAACGTCCTGAATTTTGTCACGCGATAAAAGGCGTATTTATGAACCGATTTGGATGTAATTCAGTGTGTACATAGTACATACTAATCTCTCGACCGAGTTCGTTGGCCAGCTTCATCCGCAATTTTGTTTCAAAATGGCGGCCATTTAAATTTTTTTTTTAAGTTTAAAATTTGAAATGTGGTACCAAAAAATTGAAAATGGAAAAATATTTTTTCTTATGTATTCGACCTTTATACAAAGATTTCAGAGCAGTTTTTGTTTCGTCTATATCTTAAAAAATGGCTGAATTATAGCATTTTGAATTTCTAGCGTGGCTGACATTTTGAAACGTCCTGAATTTTGTCACGCGATAAAAGGCGTATTTATGAACCGATTTGGATGTAACTTCGTTTATACATAGTACATACCAATGTCTCGACCGGGTTCGTTGGTCAGCTTCATCCGCCATCTTGTTTAAAAATGGTGGCCATTTAAATTTTTAAGAAAAATTTTAATTTGAAATGTGGTACCAAAAAATTAAAAATTGAAAAAATATTTTCTTCTTATGTGTTTGACCTTGATAAAAAGATTCGGGAGCAGTTTTTGTTTCGTCTATATCTTAAGAAATGGCTGAGTTATAGCATTTTGAATTTCTAGCGTGGCTGACATTTTGAAACGTCCTGATTTTTCTCACGTAATAACAGGCGTATTTATGAACCGACTTGGATGTACCTTGGTGTGTACATAGTACATACAAATATCTCGACCGAGTTCGTTGGCCGGCTTCATCCGCCATCTTGTTTCAAAATGGCGGCCATTTAAAAAAATTAAAAAATAAAAAAATTTAAATGAGATACCAAAAAATTGGAAAGTGAAAAAGATTTTTTTTGTATGTGTTTGACCTTAATACAAAGATTCCGGAACAGTTTTTCTTTCGTCTATATCTAAAAAAAAATGGCTGAGTATTAGCATTTTGAATTTCTCTTGTGGCTGACATTTTAAAACGACCTGATTTTTGTCACACGATAACAGGCGTAATTATGAACCTATTTGGATGTAACTTGGTCTGTACATAGTACATACCAATGTCTCGACCGAGTTCGTTGGCCAGCTTCATTCGCCATCTTGTTTCAAAAGGGTTGCCATTAAAAAAATTAAATTTAAAATTCAAAATGAGGTATTAAACAATTGGAAAATGAAAAAGATTTTTTTATGTGTTTGGCCTTGATACAAAGATTCCGGAGCAGTTTTTGTTTCTGAAAATTTGTTCTTTTGTTTATATCTTAAAAAATGGTTGATTTATAGCACTTTGAATTTCTAGCATGGCTAACATTTTGAAACGATCTTGTATTTGTCACGCGATAACACACGTATTCGCCTATTTCGATGTAAGAAGGCATGTGGGTAGTATACATCAACACCTCGACCAAGTTCGCTGGCCAGATTCATCAGCCATCATCTTGTTTCAAAATGGCGACCATTAGATTAAAAAATATATATATATTTAAAGTGAGGTGCAAAAAAATTAGAAATTGGAAAAGGTTTCTTTCTTAAGTATTTGACCTTGATATAAGGATTCAGGAGCATTTTTTGTTTGCCTTTATCTTAAAAAATGGATCAGATAAAGCAATTTCAATATCTAATGTGGGTGACATTTTGAAAACTCTGATTTTATGCCTGCGACAACACTTGTATATATCAATCGTTTCCGATGTGAGTGAGCATGTGGACAGCAATTACTAAGGTCTCGACCAAGTTCACTGGTTAGCCTCATCCAATATGCTGTCTTAAAATGACAGGCACTTTAAGAAATTGCCGAATTTGGCAGCCAAATATATGTTACTTTAAAGAAAAGCAGCTTGGATAAAGCTGACTAATTTCGCGAAATTCTCATTCATTATATTGATAAAAATTAGTATTGAATCTCCTATATTCGGTTTCCACTAAATTGAGCTTCGTGTGTTTGAATGATATAATTTGGCTTTTTTTAAATAAGGATTATGAAAGCTACCTGTTCCTCCCGGCACTGGCCGGAAGGACTTTTTTTTCTGTTCCCCCGGATCAAAAAAGACCTGAAAGGGAAGCGATTTGTCAGGATTCCAGCGATCCAGGCAGCTTCGACGAGGTCCCTTAACAGCCTTTCGTGCGAAGACTTCTATGTGGCCTATGAACAATGGAAAAAACGCTGGCAGCGGTGTGTTTATGCCCAAGGGTCATATTTCGAAGAATTTTAGTTCGCGGTATAAAAATGTTTAATAAATTTTGAATTATCAGACCAGTCTTGAAACTTTGTGAACACACCATATATGCACAGTCCCTATAATCATTTATTGTCACTAAAGAACAGACTTATCCAGTTATCAATAATATCTGTCATTACTACTTGAAATCTCCTCAGATTAACTTTGGATTATTCGAAAGAAAATGAATTTTTCTTTTTGTTCCCCCAAAAATATACATCAAATTTAATAGAAGACTGTGATTAACATTATATAGCATAAAATATGAAATTAAAATAGCGTTTAAATTATTATTTAAATTACATGTACTAATCAAAGTAGTTAGTGCCCTTCAATTTTACAACACGTAAGCTAGAGTTTGTTTCAAGAATATCGAAACAAAAAAGCTAACGAGAATGCTAAACCTTCTTCCTTTATTCAATTTCATTCAAACTCGTTATTTTTATTCTCTTCTCTGGAAAGCACGTTCTCTCCCGTTTTCATTCATAATGGTATAAAATCGTCACCCTTACATAACAAATGTTATACCAGCTAGCAACGAGAGAACAGTACTTGGTCACGTGATTTTTCTATCAGGGAAGCTTCGCATATGAAATTTAGTCAAATTGGAAGTCGCACCGTACGCAAGCAATCGATCATCAGCACCGACTGAACGAAATCCAGGGAATGATGAAATATTCGAACAGTGGTCCGGTGTCTTCGCTTCTCTTGAGGTTTTTTTTTTTTTTATGAAGAATTTAAACATAAAATAAGCTAAACTAAAAATATTTTGCTAGAATTACTATGCAAGAACACTTTTAAACACATCCACATCATCAGCAATAGCGAAATTTAACAATTAAACAAATATTTAAAAATGAGTATCTAACAACGTTGTTCAAAATTGATAATATGCAATATGAACTGGAAATAGCCGAAAATGCTCCCTTTTTAGTCAGATAGAACCCTTTCTATACTTGTTTAAAACAATTTTTAGATATATAAATGTAAAGAGCAATACAGAAACGTAACAAAGATATGCTAAAAATCCAAAAATAGGCTTCTATCGGGTTTATCCAAAATAAAGAATTGAAAAATTATTTTTTTTTTTCATTTTTTTCGTCAAAGGGGCCTTGTTTTCACCTTTCCTCGATCCCCATTTAATGAAATACTAAAGACTCCTATGTAATAGGGAAACAAAACGAAATATTGTCGTCTATGGGAGGTTCAGGAGAAAACACTTAGCTCTTTTTTCTCTTAGCGTTCATTTTAAGTCATTTGAGAAAAAAAAAAAAATCTTTACCATTTTTTCGAAATCATTAAGACGAAAAATTTCGAAAAAAAAAAAACCATTCTTCTGCTCTCCCTCTTTTGCCAGCGCGCTTGCAATCGATTGCAGCGCAATTCCTTTTTTCCAATTAGCTCCCTCATCTTGTATAACTCCTGCATTTCAACTTTTCCGTTACGCGGCTGTATGCAGTGAAACTCGCGACCGGTCAGCCAATCAAAGAGAGACCGATGGCCGATCCGGGTGACCCAGTGTCCGGCAATGTCCTCTGGTATCCATAGCTTGTGCAGTTCCAAATGTGTAACCATAGTGACAAGAAATACCAGGTATAATGTAATGGGAGACAGATTGTACAAATTGGGTGTTTTTGTGCATGGAGATCACAATATCCTAGATTTAGTCGAACAGATTCATTTTGTGAAATAGTTTTGCCGAAAGAGAATTTTTATTTTCTAGAAAAGTGAAGGAAATATTAATGCTTATGATGCTAAGTTCTTCAGCAATTGACCAAAAAATTTGTTCGTTCCAAATTCGTAAATCAGTTCAAAATAATTCAAATACACATTAAACAACAAAATAATGAATTCAAATTTACAAAACTAAACAGAGGCTTTGTAGCTCAATAAACTTTTCATTAAAACAATATTTCTAAAAGCATAATAAATTTAAAACTGTTGTTTGGTTGTTTGTTTAGTTTAGTTTTATAACCTTTTTCATAAATATTTACGTATTGTGGAAATACACACATATTTTATAATTATATATATATACAATGCATTTAAAAAAAAAAAAAAGGTCTAGTTCTTTGTCATTTGTCTATTGATATTTTGCTACTTTGGTGCTTTCTAAGACAATAGAAAAATAAAAAGATAATAATCGAAATTAATATCTTTTCTAAATTACCAAAAATGTATGTATATATATATATATATGTACAGAGGTGTGAAAATTAGTATAATAATTGTGAAATTTACAATAAAGTATTGATATATTAAAGAAATAATACATTATTTAAAAAATATTGATACATTTAATATTTAGTGTGCGTCCCCTTAATTTTTATTAAAGATTCGATACGACTTGGAATACTTCATATGAGTTTTGGCATTTAATTTGTATTTCGTTGTCCACAATTAAAAGACTGGTTTCCAAATGGAGACTTCATATTCATGCATGCTGGAGCTCCGTGTCACAAAGCTTCATCTGTGACCGAATTTTTGGATGGCAAAATTATAAAAACACTTACATGGCCTGAAAATAGTCCAGATATGAACTCCATAGGGAGTCTTTTTTGGGCCATTGTAAAGAAAAAAGTTAAGAAATGCAACATCACAAACAAGAATGGTCTGATAGAAAGACTCATCCAAATGTGGAACCATGACAACGAAAAACAAATTAACTGCCAAAAACTCATACAAAGTATGCCAAGACGTATCGAATCTTTAATAAAAAACAGGGGAATGCACACTAAATATTAAATGCATCAATATTTTTAATGTATTTTTTCTTTAATATAACAAGATTTTATTGTAAATTTCACAATTATTCTAATAATTTTCACACCTCTTTAATTAAACTTTTTGGAATTAAAATAACTACTAAATAACAAGATAACCGACACTATAGAAATTAACTAATTATTAGAATACCTTATAAAATATCAATAAAATATTGCTAAATGCACTTATTAGTAAAAATTATGAAAAATGTATACATATAGGTATAGTTAAAAGGAAATAATATGTGCGAAAATAAATGGAAGAACAAATGAGAAAATATTAAACAATGAAGAGTAAAATTACAAAACAGATAAATATATACTGTGTGCGTGTCTGTGTGATAGAGCTTTTTACAAGTAAAATACGTAACTCTTAAATCTCAAGATAATTGACACTAAAGAAATTAACGAATTACAAACAGAAACTTGGAAGTATATAAACTGAAAAATCAATGACTGTACATTATGATTAAATATGATTGAAATTATTAAAATAGTACAAAAATAAATACACTACTGAATGTGCATATTGCAGCAATGAATGAATGTATTTTAGACATAATTAAATTATATTATATTGCCAAAATAAGGGCTTATGTAAATGACGAAATAACGTGTAGTAGTTGTATGATGCTTTTATGCATGAAAAACAAAATGAATACTTTCCATAAATAAATGCGCATGTGCAGTAATTTATTAAGGATGTATGACATAATAAAACCTTTCGTAAATAAAATTGATATTAAATCTCAAGATAATCGACACTAAAGAAATTAACAAATTACAAAGAAAAACTTGGAAGCATGAAATATCCAACAACGGGAGGCAATGGAAAAAATTACGGATTCACATGTTTTGTTCAATAACATACGTTACAAAAAGTAAATGTGAAAAAAGCAGCAAATGCACATGAGAAATGTGATGAACTATTCATATATTTAAAATGATATTTTGGTAAAAAGATAAGTACAGAGTATGTTCACATATTTACATTAAATTCTGTTTGAAATTTTGGTTTAACTAATAACAAGGTATGCGTTTTTACTCCATTCTCCCCTACATATACCTAGTCTAAATCAAAAAATACAATATTTTCATTAACTTTGATAATTTGCACAATAAGTCCTAGTATTTTCGCGCCAGTGTGATTACTTGACTCAGACATGCAATAGCACCCTAGAACAAAGGTCAGGAAAGCAGAATTGGCCCTCGCAAACCATGATCTTGCATGGATTATAGCTCAGTGGGATTGAGTTTTTTCATTTGAAAATATGCACTACTAAATTAAAAGGATCATCCATGGGCATTCAACAACTACCTTTTGTCGGATTTAAATAATTAAATTGGGGCACGAAAAAAAAAACATACATTTTTATTAATCTTCGGTAATGTTATTCAAAATAAAAAAAGTATTTTAGCATATTATTTGTTACGTTTTACTTTGTTCTTCAGATTTTTAGCTCCTTCTCACAAGTATTTCATAATAGTAGAAAAATTGTCTATTCGATATCAGGTAATAGCTATTCAGTTACACTGATCACTTTCAGTAGGAAAATTTTTAAAATCCGCTTAAACAGCAAAATAAAATTTGATATTAGTTTAAAATATAACGTTATTGAAAACTATTTCATGCAGAAAAAGCAGACTTTTTAATCAAATAAGTTTTAAAGGTTATATATTGTCCTTAAAGATTTTATTCAAAGAAAAGGGCACTCGAAATTAAAGTATATTCTCTTTATACAATTTCACGAAATTGTCTTATCCCTATAACTATGATTTTACAGTAATGTTTAATGCGATTTATTTATTTTCAATTTTAAAAAATTCTAAGTAATATAAGATAAAATTTAGAAATATTCTTTCCAACAATTTTTTTAAGGTTTTAAAAAATTGTAACTCATACACTTTCTAAGAACAAATGCACGAAGGTGTAGTGTCTTTTTGCTTGTGGACAGCATTCATGGGAATAATTATATTTAATGAATGGAAAATAACATAAATGTCGATATTTATAACAGAAAAAAAAGAAATGAAAAACAATAATAAATATGGTACAGTTCAATATTTTTGTATCACAAAGGAAAAAACGACAGAATTCCTAATGTAAACTGTTAAAAAAAATCCCATAATCCAAAAATCGAGCATTTGGATTTTCAATGTTTCTAAGTTTCAAGATAAAAGAAACTTAGATAAAACTAAATAATAATAACAAAGGAAATAGTAAACATTCTTGGATAGATTAAATAATCCGATATTAGACTTTTTTACTATTTTTAAGTCTATATATTAAATTTTAGCATTTTCATACAGACTTACGATAGTGTAAACCTCTCTCTCTCACACATACATATACACGGGCACACTGAATGCTTGTGTATATGTGTATGTATTTAATGTTACGCACTATTATGAAAAGTTAAAACACATATAAATAAAATAAAATGAAATCTATCCAGAGCTGCAAGTCTCAGACTTTTTGATACCAGTAATTTAATACATAAAATGTCCTTTTATTTAATTCGAACATTTGGGCGATTTCGAAGAACAAGGTTTTCTCTAAGATAATAGTAGTGTTCAAAAAGCCGGAGACTTGGCAAGTCTGAGTCTATCTTTAGTGCTTGAACATTTTTCTATATTAAACATTCTACTTTTATTATCATGCAAAATAATTTTTCGTCATATGCTAAGAAAAGCTAATATCTAAATAGTTCCGTTTTCTTTAGCATTTTTCTTTTTTCAAGTCTCTTCCGTTTAATTAGATCATTACTTTAAGACCCACCTACTAAGAAATGGGATGTTTCATGCTGATGCGTTTTTGCTTTTAAAAAATCATGCTTTTTTTCAGTAATTTAATCTAAATTTATTCCCGAACGTATTTGTAAAAAGAAAGCATATTTTTCAGAGCACTTTTCTCCCTGAAATTTATAACACAATATCTACATAAAGGATTTAAAATAAATTGAATGCTTTGCGACAAAATTTGATTATGTAAAAATAGATCTAGTGGATTAAGGGAAGATAATAAATAATATTTTATAAAAACTCATATATTTTTCCGTAGAAAGTGTTTAGAAAAATTCACTTAACGCTATTTTATTTATTTATTTTTTAATGCTTATATTATTAAAGATTTGCAATTTATTTTCAAAATACCAGTAAAATATTTTTATGGTTCATCAAAGTTTACTAATACTGGTGCATATATTTTTCTCTTTCCTTTCTGAGAGAAAAAAATATCAAAAGGGCCTTTTAGGTTTTTCCAAAGATATTCATGTTTTCATGCTATGTAAATAGCTTTTATGTTGTCTGAAATATTACGAAATTGCTTTAATATAATGCATTTTCGTGAGATTTTTATTGGAGGGTTTATTAATTTTTTTTTGACAAATATTGATAAATTTCGAGATCAGAAACAAAATTACTATTATGTATATTATGGATTATATGTCTACTTTACGGCTATTTCCGTGTTAAATATGCACCGTAAAAAAAAATTTCTTAATCTAATTAAACTTAATATAACTGCAAACAAAAATATACAAAAACCTCTTCCGAGTTACCACGATTCCTCGTTTTAATTCGGAAACAGGGTGGATTTTAAAAACAACGAGTCGAAACCCGTCGAAATCGACAAATGAAATTGTTTAAAAGAACTGATTGGCTGAATTTATAAAAAAAATTAACAAAAATAATTACAATAAACAATCAGTACTATATTGGCTAGCCTAACTGTTAAAACAAATATTATTTTTAAATAAAGTTTTATAGTGACGACGAAATCTAGAAATTTACTTTTAGACGCACTCGTAGTAAAGCATTTACATTTATGAAAAAACATACTACTCATTTCATTTTTACTATGACATCCTTTTCACCATACCGCACAGTGGGACATTTTGATGATCTAGGTGGACAAAATTTATTTTTCCGATTATCTCGGAATTTGACAAAACCGCGTGTACTGGTAGCTGAATGTCTGTATTATCGAGATCTGTACGAGTTTTATCGGAAAAATAAGAGCTGTCGATTAATTATGACCGTAAAGAAGCCATTTGCGCAGTTGGTTTGAGCTGAGGGAGTTTCAAAAGGTGCACGAGCTTTCTCTAAGTTTGAAAGCACATCGTGACTATTCTGCTTTATTTGAAAGCACGAGTTTGGTGAACCTATGTCACAAGTTTGTCAAGGTCAGATTTACCCCATTTTTGTTTGAAAATAAGCGATATTAAACCCGCTTAACCGCTTTTTCCAAAGATTGTTATTCTGGATGATCTTTGATGTTGTTTACAAATTTCATTCTGACTTTTAACATATTATTCAGCATTATTCAGCAATAAGCATTTTTTTTTTAAATCAAGATGCCATTCCTAAAGTATTGAAAATTAAATAAACTTCTGCAGATATCTGCAGATCATTAAGTTTTTATTAATAAACAAGCATCATATTAACTGGCAGTGCATGTATCAGGGTTAGTACGGGTACCGTTATTTTCAAGGCCAAATAGCAGTATTTCTTTACAGAAAAATAAACCTAGTTTAAACGCGCGACATTTCGCCTTATTTAAGAAGATATTTTTTATAAGAAAATACTAGTACCGAAGAATTTTTTAGTTTAAATATTCAAGAACACTAATGTATGTATGTTGTTTAGTTCAAATCTTGCTAGTCAAATTTAAACCACTTTTAATTATCCGATTGAACCGAAACAATGAAAACGTGTATAATTTGAATGACAATACAATATTATTATTATTTAAAGAACGTAGAAGTTTGTTTAGTATACTGTTTCTACAGGGCTTCACAAAAAATTAGATAAAAATTTGCAAGTTAATTTTAAACCAGTTTCAATAATCTGATTGAGGTGAAACTTTGCTCCGGATATGCAGTTCTGATGATAATGCAATATTATTATAATTTATGGAACGTATCAGTTACCCTTTTTTTACAGGGCCACATAAAATATTAGTTGAAATCTTGCAAGACAATTTTAAACCACTTTCAATTATCTGATTGAGCTGAAACTTTGCCTACATGTGTTATTACGATGACAATTCTATTAAATTATCATTTGACGAACGTAGAAATTATACATTTGTTACAGGGCCACACGAAAGATCGCGGAAAAATTGTTGCTAAAAAACAGAAATTTCAATTAAATTTGAACAAAATTACTATAGGTTATTGAGATACACAATAGCATTTTTTAAATTGAAAACAAAGTGCGTAGTAGCTGCATTTCTTTTACAGGGACACATAAAAATTTCGGATACATTACCGTCTATATGCAGAAATTTTATTTCAAATTGAATAAAATTTATATAGGTTATTTATTCCCACAACAGAATTTTTTCAACCGAAAATAATTTTGGTAGCATTTATATGTGTTACACAGGGTACCACAAAACATTAAAGTTTTTTTAAATATGATTTTATTCTTAAAAAATTATTTCTCACGATGACTACACAAATTTTTCGAGCAATTCTGAGTAGACAAAAATACAAAAAAAAAATGAATGTTAACTTATATGTGTGCATTGAATTGCTTTTTACTTAATTGTAAAATAAGTGTGTTTAACGCATTATTTGTAATGCATTATACAGGGTGCCCACTGAGGTCCTTCCCACGCCCTTAATTGACGAACGGTTGCAGCTATAGTCATAAAAGTGGTGTCTAGGTATAGTAAAGTGGCTATGCGCTACCAGATGAGACCGCTTCCAGTGTCACCTGGTGAAAAACAGTTGAGTTAGTATTCCTATCTCGAAAACGAGATTCATATTGAGAACGAGATTCATTTATGATTCAAGTTCACAAGGTGTCGTGATTAACTTTTATCCCATATTTCGAACCGTTTTCACAATAGGAACGCTAATGTCACCATTATGTACCAGGTGGCGCTGTAAGCGGTCCCATTTAGCAATGCATAGCCTCTTTACTATACCTAGACACCACGTTTATGAATGTAGAGGCAGTCGTCCGGCAGTTAAAAGGGTGGGAACGGATTTTAGTGGGCACCCTATATTTTTATTTTAAGACATTGTTCTTAAATAACCAAATATTTCTCAGTGTTTGCGTATTTTATTAGGGATGCATTCAAAAAATCAGCAAAAACTAATTAAACGTCAACGAAATAATTTTATCCACCTAGATCGTCAAAACATCCCACTGTGCACCGTCTCAATCTCAGTATCAGCAGAATGAAAAAAAAGATTGAAATGTAACAGATTTATGAGTAAAACTGCGTTATTTGAAATCGTGACGTCAATTTCTGTTCAAAAGTTTTTAAAAAGTTTTTTTAAATTGAAATACGAAAATGGTATTCATAATAATATTGTAATTCCCCTTTTTTCGCTTCTCTCTTCAACAATGAAAGTAACCCGATTGCCCCCAACGTGAAGAAATACCATAAAGGGCTTTTAAAATTAAAATATAAAAATGAAATTATTTTTAAAAATAGCAAGTGCGGGCCCATCTATAAATAAAGTGCTTTCATTTAAGAAAACAATTATCGAAATCGGAAGATGACTAAAAAAACAGCTTTATCTTTTAAAAATATATATTACCCTACACGGGTCTTATTTTTTACCTTACATTCAACCCTCCTCCATGTTCTTCAGTTAAGATGAAAGTAATAAACCTATATATTCGTTATATTCTTCTGTTTTGTTTACTTGTTTAGTATTTTAAAACTCTGACTTGTAGCTCCGAAGAAATAATTAAATCTAAGGAAAGGAAATTTAATAAATTTTGCTAGAAATAGAAAGTTCTATTTTAAATTCATCTAAACAACAAAATATTAAAAATATTTATACCACTATTTTTTCAACATTTCATTTCACTGCACATTTGAAATAATAGTTAGCTTTTCGTGACTCAGTTAAATTATAACAAAAATAAATAAAAGTTGGGAAAACATTTTTTTGTTTTATTTATAAAAATATAAATGAATATTTAAAATGTACAAATATGAAGCGAAAAAATTTCCATGGCATACCTAAGGCACGTGCCTTGCAATTCACGGCACGGCACACCCCTATTATTATTTTTTTTCCTCCTTGTAAAATATAAGTGAAACGTAAACGAAAAATCTATTTTTAAAAAAATAGCAAAAATTAGCTGAAGGTAAATTAGCAACTAGCTTTCGGCTTAAATTATACTACTGTATGTGTTTCTAAATAAACTATTATTAACAAGTTATGGAAAAATCTATATGTAACAACGTCTTTCATTTTACAATATTTTAGTAATACCGAGTTGCTCTCAGTTTTGGAGAGTATGGCGAATATTGTCACTTCATAATTACTTCTTACAAGTTATATGTTTAGATTTAATTGGAAATATTTACTAGAAAATGAGGAAGATTTTATAACTACCGTTTTTTTTTTTTTTTTTTTTTTTTTGTAAACATTCCATGCCAATAATGAGAAATATTCATAATACTGGACCCTGTGTTCTGATATACCTCTGCATCATAACGCTAAATAACACTAACGACTTCATTGCGTATCTATTCAGCTCAGTGTTCAAAATATGAATTTAAAATTGAATCTTCAATAGCGGATAATCAACTCCATAATTGTAATTTTTCAATATTTTTATTCATAAATAAAAGGATTTTAAAACATATTACTTGATTTTATCTTAGAGAAAGTCATATCTTAGCAACTCTATCAAAATAATTAGTGCAATCAAGGTTTTTATCCTCATTCCTTCTTCCAAATGAATTGTATATCCATAATGACTTTTCACAGCTTGCAGAAAATATTAAAAATAAAGCAAAAATGACAAATTACAAATCTTCATACTTTTTAAGCATTTTAATAGAGATGTGCTTGTGATTCGTAGACTAGGCCGTGTTTTTCAAAAAGGAAAATATAAAAATGAAATAAGCTAAATTAAGAAAGTTTTGTTCGGACAGAACGTCCAAGACAATTTTCTAACATGTCCACATAAAAAGCAATACCGAAATATAATAATTAAGAAATATTAACACTAAATATACAAACAATCGGTCATTTGAGCGGTACCAAATGCAAATAATTTGATTCTGGTCAGAATTTTCTTCATAAAATAAATAAAATATAAATCACACAGAAATAAGTTAAATAGAAAATTTAAATAGTTTTAAATAAAAATTCGGGTGTGAAACATTTTTACAAAAGTCGAGTAAAATTCCTGATATGTGTAGTGTTAAAAAACAAAAGTGTTCTATCGACTGCTTTCCCCTTTTTCACCAAAGATTAAATTTCACCAAAGATATTGCCCCTTAAATTTTAAACACGTAAACATAAAAAGAAAAAATGAAGTAAAAATTGTTTTCTATGGGGTTTCACAAAACAAAGCCTTCCTTGGCGGGGGAGGGGAGACCCTTAGTTCCACTGTTTTTTTTCTTTTCTTCTTTTTTTATCGGGGGAAAAGAAAATTTAGTTATTTAAATTTCAAATTCAAGGTAGAGGCAACGACCTTCGCCTGCACCGCCCCCTTCCCTTGTCGGAGCCCATGCTTCACATTTCAATTAAATCAAGTGGGAAAATGATTGCGTAGAAAATCTTCATCAGACAAAAATTTTAGTAACACATTCCTACCCAGAGAAGCAAGATAAAAAACACCTTGTTCCATTGTGCATTTACTTTTTAATTTTGTTTCTTTTTTAGCGCACAAGCCACGTGGATTGTCCATTAATGTTGAACAATGAGGCCTTTTCTCTCTTGGGGGTCACACTTTCGGTTTTAGAACATGATAGATGGACAGTGAGCTGCCAGATTTCAGTTGAATTCGCGAAACAAAACTGGAGCAGAGCTGATGGCGCAGTTCAATCCATAAATCGAAAAGAACGACTCGGTAAATGGTTTTCCAGTTCACATTTCATTTGAGAAGGAGGAAAAAATATTAATGCAATGTTTTATCATGAACATAAAATGTGAAAGTATTGGAATGTTTCAAAGCTTATGTTCGATTAAAAAAAATTACTCTTACCTATACGTTAGGTTTATGAAATAAAATATACTTTCACACATTAGTTCAAAGAATTAAAATCAATGTTTTCTTTACATCCGGTATTTGCTTAAAATCTTATTTGTACATATTGAAGAGTGTGCGCAAATAAATCTAGTTAATTTCCGTCATTCAGTCGTATTATTTTTTGCAAATACATCTAAAACAAAGCATCTTTTTCTTACTATCTTTATCTTTCTTTTTTTTATGTGGGTTTATCTATACAACATTGACATGATTGTCTGAGTAAAGAAGAATACAATTCAAATGCTTTGCGGGGATTCGAGCAGACAGGCTTGACAGTAGTGTATGTCCTCACATTAGATTTGATTATTTTCTTTATGATTAAGCTAGTTATTGAACTTTTTAAAGTTCTTTATTGTAACTTCATGCTACATATCTCATGAAGTTTTTCACGAAAAACAGGCTGCGCGTTATACGGCAGGTATACAAATTAAAGCTCAAAAATTAAGCATAAAAATTGAGACTTCTATATTAATAAACAAAAGAAAAAGACAAGATTATTTGAATAAACGAGAGTACGATTCCAAAAACTGTGTGGAGATTCAAGCAGAATGTGCTTGGCAGTAGCGTATGTCCTTACATTACATTTGTTTATTTTCTTTAGAATTGGGCTAGTTATTATAATTTTCAACGCTCTTTAATTTATTTTCTTGATACATATCCCATGAAGTTTTTTCTTGCAAAAAAGGGGATGCGCGTAATACGGCGAATGTACCTAAAAACTAGAACAAACAGTCTAAAATTGTAGGTAAGCGTTATGTCCTGGAATATACGGTACTTCTTTATTTTGTAAATACATCTGTAATAAGCACTTTTTATTATTATTCTCTTTATTTGTTTGTCTTTTATAGATGACTGCTTTTCATAAACTCTCTCTTGAGACAGCGTATATGGCAGGTTGGAGGATCGAAGATCTTAGCAAATCCCTTGTTAAAGTAATATTCGTAATTTCGTAATTAAATATTAAATACATAATAAATTTTAAGTAGGACTGTATTACTCCAATATATTGGTTTTCTTTAAAATAATAAGTATATTAGGCCGTCTAAGTAACCCTCCCCTATGGTACAATTTACCCCAATTTTGAAAATTAAAATACATTTGCGATGGCTTCTTATGGTAATAAAAATTCCCTCATTGTCTTAAAATATAGCAATCCATTTCGAAAAGTTATTTTAGATATTTGTTGTACCTTATAAGAAGCTTTGTTTAATAAATTCTCAAAATCAGTACAAAATAATCCGGGATTACGGTACTTTAAAATATAAAATTGCACTTTATTTTTCACACATTGATGAGAGAATTTAAAGAGAATAACAATTTAGATATATCATTGAACATGGATGTTACATACTTTAAGTTTGGTCTCTAAACGGCATTAAATATTTAAAATATTTACGTCCCTATTTATCCACAACTACTATTGTAAACATTCTAGCAGTCAAAAATTACAAATTTACAGTATAGTATGGTTTACAAATAAACTAACGTTCAAGTTCAATCATTTTATCATATATTATTTTATTGGTAAATGATATTTCATTTGCTTTCAGACCAGTTGAACAAAGAAAATGTGTAACAGAAAGTAATGCGTGAAGAAATCTTCAACATTTGTAGCGGTAAATTTGTCTGGCGAAAGATTTACAAGCAGGAAAAATTTTGACAAAGAGCACAATAAATAACTTTTCAATGACAAGTTCTGCCTAGTTTTTCTCTTTTGGTAGACATAGACAACCGCTGTGACAAGCTAATACATCAAATTTCTAGCTTAAAATATTACTCTGAAAATGCAACCACTTATTTAAAAATTCCTGAAAAGTATGATAATAGTTGAATTTTTGTAATAATTTCATATCTAGGGAGTAAAATTTTTAAAAAATCACAAGACTACAGAAAACACAATTAAGTATTTTGATTACAAATGCAACACAATTCTTAATGACAATTTAAATATGCTCATTCCAAATGGTTACTCCATCTAAAAAAAAGAGGGACTTAAAATTATTTCAATAATTTTTTAAAAATGGAATTTTTAATATAGAAAGTTGCACAAAATAGTCAAATTGCACACATTTTAGGCAATATTACTTCAAATATTTGGAATTTGTGAAAGACATTACAGTGTTTATCAACGTTAAACTTATCCGATTAAATGAATCATGCAGAAACCGTTTTCAATCTCTGAAAGCAAATAGATGGTCTATGTCCTCATATTGGAAGCTTTAATCAGTTGTAATTACCGGTTATCTATAACTAAAGTACTCTTATTCATGGCTTTCTACAGCGGTAAGTATTTATCATAAAGGAATAAGTATTTATCACTTAAAGTACTTCCTATTGAAGGCTTCATGTAGGAATTTAGTCAAAGAAGAAATTAGTCACAAAAGTAAAAATTAATTCTGGATATTTTTATTGATATATTACTTTTTTATTCAAAAATTAAATCACCTTGAATTTTTTTTACTTGTGTAATCAGGCAAAATCGTATGAGGTACGATAGTCACAGATGGCAGCTCCGACGTCTCAAAACGGCAAGCAAAAGAAATCCTTTAAAGTTCAACATCCTGAATAAATGATAAAGTAATAAAGTTCATACGAGATATTCTCCTGACGATCTGACAAAGTTTTGAAAATTCGATGACTGATCAGAACTTTCAGTGAATTTCCATACAAGTAAAATCACATAAATGTATATCTTGGTAATCGGGTATGTCACACATTTCACTTGTTGAAACTAACGACTGTTTTTTTTTTTTTTTTTTTTTTTTGAAAATATCTTTTGTTCATGCTTTTAACGCAATTGACAATGCGCGGTAAAACTCTGTTCTGCATTAAAATTAGTCTTTCAAGGCACTGATGGGCTTGCTTTGCTGAAATAAGGAAATTCACTAACATCGATACAGATTGTTGTCATATCTCTGTTGAACTTAATTCGCCAAAGAAATACGACTCAATAACAAATAATGCTAAAAACTACAGTATAAAGTGTTTTAAATAAAGTGATGGAGTATATAGAAACAAATAGCGATGTTCAGTGATCTAAATGCAGCACTAACTGAAATGTCAAAATTAATTTCACCTGCACTCAGAGTATTTCATGGTTATTCGAAATTAAGTTCATGTTAAGCAAAGATCTGTTATTAAAAAGTCAAATAAATATCGAAATCACCTGGTTGGAAACTGAACAAAGAAACTGTAAAAATTTATAATAATATTAAGGTAGAATTTTCAAAAGAATTTTTGCGGGCGTTAAGTTTTTGACTTATCTAACGCTTCTGCGATACTTAGCTAATGTTAATGGTAATTATGAAAATATATAACAATTTAACACCTTGTAATAATACATTATTTCTAATTGCTAAAAAGTTGTAAGATTAAAACTTTAAAAAAAAGTAAAATAGTTTTATTTGACTGTTGACATGTTTCAACTCATCCAGAGTCATTTTCAAAACAAATAAATAATGGTATTCTGAAATTGCACGGTCTATGATGCAATGAGCTGAAACGCCATCATTCAGTTTTTCATGTAACGCACGTTACTTTTTTTTTTATTTTACTTGTATCTTTATTTCTATTTTCTAAACCCTTGAGTTACCTCGAGCCAGAATTTTGGTAAGTTCAATGATGCTGTATCGTTACATATGTTATTTTTACGTGTTACATGTCAACAGTCAAATAAAACTATTTTACCGTTTTCAAAGTTTTAATCTTACACCTTTTTAGCATTTAGAAATAATATACAGTGAAACTCGTTTAAGATACGAATCAAGGGACCGAGAGGATTTCGTATCTTAAGCGGGATCGTATCTTATCCGAATTTCATAGATTCCAGAGTAATATAATGTATAAAGCCATTGTACATTGTTATTCACGTATTTTAGCCATTTATAACACTCATTTTACCCATTTCTAACAATTTTTAGATATTTTAGAAAATTTGAGTTTTAAGATTTTGAAATAAAGAATAACTTTATTTTTCTTCAAAATTTTATTGAGTCACCGTTTATACAATGACAAAATTAAAATGCCTTTATGCAATGCACTCTGCCAAATTAAACTAGCTGGATGTGCCAATCCCAAAACTTTCTTCTATCTTATACATCTTAATATTTCAAAAACTAGTTACACATGTTAATACTTCAATATTATTAGTTCATTACTATACCAACTTTGATTTTCATCTTAAATTTATGCTTCAGTCAATTAAATGAACTAAAAACGAGTTAATCTATATCATGATATTTGTTAAAATTAATAGTTTTTCCTTATTCTGTTGTTATCATATGTTTGTGAATAGCCGGCTTAGCAGGAAGTGAGTTCCCGTCTTTGCACGAGCCGCCGATGGACAATAGAACTACGAAAAATAAAGAAAAGTATACAAAAATCGCTATCACAGAGCCCTTTTACCGCGCGATATTTCCAAAGTCAAGGAGGACCTGTTGGCCAAATCCAAAAACATGCCCAAAAAATTTGGTTCAATTGTATGCATAATTTTATACACTTTTCGATTGTACAATAAAGAAAATGGTACAGATATCGCAATTATAGCGTCCTCTTCCAGCGGAATTTTTCCAAATTCAGGGAGGAACTTCATGCCATGACCAAAAAGAAACACAAAAAATTTGTCTCAATTCTCTGCATAACTTCATACACTTTTCTATGGTACAGTATTCAAAATGGCACAAAAATCGCTATTACAGCACCCCCTACCGGCGAATTTTTTTCCAAATTAAGGAAGGACCTGCTTGCCATAGCCAAGAACGTAAAAAAAAAAAAATTGGTTCAATTCTATGCAAAACTTCATACACTTTTCGATGGTACAAATGTAAAATCGTTATTACAGCGCCCTCTAGCGGCTAATTTTTTCCAAATTCGGGGAGGACCTGCTTGTCATAGCCATAAACTTAAAATAAAAATTTGATTCAATTCTATGCATAACTTCATGTACTTTTGGATGGTACAATATTCAAAATCGCACAAAAATCGCTGTTACAGCGCCCCCAACCGGCGAATGTTTTCCAAATTCAGGGAGGATCTGCTTGCCAAAGCCAAAAACTTAAAATAAGAATTTGGTTCAATTCTATGCATAACTTCATATACTTTTGGATGGTACAATATTCAAAATCGCACAAAAATTGCTGTTACAGCGCCCCCTTCCGGCGAATTTTTTCTAAATTCAGGGAGGACCTACCTGCCATATCCAAACACTTAAAATAAAAATTTTGTTCAATTCTTTGCATAACTTTATATACTTTTGGATGGTACAATATTCAAAATCGCACACAAATCACTGTTACAGCGCCCCCTACCGGCGAATTTTTTCCAAATTCAGGGAGGAACTTCTTTGCATAGCCAAAAACTTAAAATAAAAATTTGGTTCAATTCTATGCATAACTTCATACACTTTTTGATGGTACAATGGCGACAGACAGACGGACACACGGACAGACAGACATTTTCTATAAACATGTTTTTTGGGATCTCTGACCCCTAAAACATGTAAATCCGTCGAAAACTGGAAGTCGAAAAAAATTTCTATTGCAATACTTTCTTCTATTGAAGATAGAAGAAAGTAAAAAAGACAATAAAACTAAATTTGTATTAATCTTTAGAAAACAGAAACTAAAATACACTTCATACTTAAAGAGAAAAATAATAAATTTTCATAAATATTTTTAGAAAGACAAACCAAATGTATGCAAGGAACAATAATTATTTGATACATTATTAAAATTAAAGTACGGGAAGTGGTTTTAGTTTGTTGAAAAAAGTCTCGAGGCAATTCAGTTGCTTTTTTTACCTATTCTGCCCTACAGACACGTGATAAACGGATTACATAATGACAATTTCGTATATTAAGGGATTTTTTTTACATCCAGGGACATATTTTCTTCGTATATTAAGCGGGATCGTATCTTATGCATACGTCTATTAAGCGAGTAATTTTACACAGGTTTAATAGGCATTTTTCAAGGGACCGAAGATAATTCGTATCTTAAGCGGGATCGTATCTTAAGCGGGCGTATCTTAAACGAGTTTCACTGTATGTAACTATGAAAGTTGAAGTTCTATCCATTTCCATCACATGTATTATTGCGGAAACAATTTTCTTCTTCTAAACCGAACAACCAAAGATCTTATTTTCTCGAATTTTTTTCTCATTTTTCGTAACCTATTAACTATGATTGGAGCCATTTTCAAACTTCGAAAGCTCCATGAAGCTTCTGACACCGTAAGAGTGTTGGCTAGAGAACCACAATTTTGAAGGCCTGATGTCATTTTCAAAGACGAAAATATGAAAATGAAAAAAATAATTGTAAATATTAAGAAATATATTAATATAATAAAGGATCATATAAGCCTGCAAAAATTAGAGCACGTGCTTCTTCTGAGCTTCTGACACCGTGCACGAAAAGTAAAAATGTAGTAAAAGGTGTTGACTAGAGAACCACAATTTTACATGCGTGATATCATTTTCAAAGACGAAAATATGAAAATGAAAAATAAAATAATTGTAAATATTAAAAAATAATATTACAATAAAGAAGCAGATAAGTCTTCAAAAATTTAGCACGCGTGCTTCTTCTGAGCTTCTGACACCGTGCACGAAAAGTAAAAATGTACTAAAAGATGTTGACTAGAGAACCACAATTTTGCATGCGTGATATCGTTTTCAAAGACAAAATTATGAAAATGAAAAAAAAGTAATTGTAAATATTAAAAAATAATAACATAATAAAGGAGCATATAAGTCTGCAAAAATTAGCTTCTTTTGAGCTTCTGACACCGTGCACGAAAACTAAAAATGTAGTAAACGCGGTTTGGACTAGATAACCACAATTTTGCACGCGTGGTGTCATTTTCAAAGACGAAAATATGAAAATGAAAAAAATAATTGTAAATATTAAGAAATAATAATATAATAAAGGATCAGATACGTCTCCAAAAATTAGCGCACGTGCTTATTCTAAACTTATGGCACCGCGCACGAAAAGTAAAAGTGTAGTAAAGCGTGCTGACTAGAGAACCACAATTCTGCATGCGTGATGTCATTTTCAAAGATAAAATATGAAAATGAAAAAAATAATCGTAAATATTAAAATAATAATAATATAATAAAGGAGCATATAAGTCTGCAAAAATTAGCGCTTCTTTTGAGCTTCTGACACCGTACATGAAAAGTAAAAATGTAGTAAACGGTTTTGACCAGAGAACAACAATTTTGCATACGGAATGTCACTTTCAAAGACAAAAATATGAAAATGAAAAAAGTAATTGTAAATATTAAAAATTAAAAATATATTAAAGAAGCAGATAAGTCTGCAAAAATTAGCACACGTGCGTAAAAATGATAACTCGCGCACAAAAGGTAAAAATGTAGTAAAGGGTGTTGACTAGAGAACCACAATTTTGCGTGAGAGATGTCATTTTCAAAAATAAAAATATGAAAATGAAAAAAAAATAGCTGTAAATATTAAAAAATAATAATATAATAAGTAGCAGATAAATTTGCAAAAATTAACGCACATGCTTCTTCTGAGCTTCTGATACCGTGCAAGAAAAGTAAAAATGTAGTAAAGGTCGTTGACTAGGAAAACCACAATTTTACATGCATGATGTCATTTACAAAGACTAAAATATGAAAATGAAAAAAAAATAATTGTAAATATTAAAAAATAATAAATTAACAAAGGAGCAGATAAGTCTGCAAAAATTAGCGCACGAGTTTTGGGTTTCTTTTTAAATAAAACACCCTTTTATATCGGTATTTAGAAAAAAAATTCTACTAAAAGCCATTTCTCTTTCTTAATTAAAAAATTCCCAGAGCGTCGTGTATTTCAGATGAATAGCTGAGGCTTTAGACAGCTCTGAATAGGTAAACTTCAATCATAGACACTCAGTTTGTTATTTATTTTTTTTAACTATACGATATTAATTTTTAATTATGCGAAATATTCCGTGTATTTCTTTAAGTCATGAACTTAATATAAAATTGGCTTTGAAATTCCATCGCTTACATTTTTCTGATTTTAACATTTTTATAGAGTTGGTGTATTTCATTTTCGCGTACAATTTTATTTCGTTTATGAATAAGTCATTTTTTAAAATATCTTCTATTAAAATATTTTTAAATATGATTGTTGGATATTTTCAAATCTAATTTAAATTCGAAATGCCGTGAATCGAATTCTTTATAAGATATGAAATTCTTTCACAATGTGTAATATTATGTTAATGCTGTTAATTTATCATGTTTATCTGTAAAACATGTTTGCTGCACATGAAAATGCCTACTTGAGAATTAATAGCATCCGAAAAACCTATGTTCCGTGTTGAGAAAACTGATTGGTATACTGTAAAAACTAATCGGAAGCGTTTCCGAAAATGAGCAAAAGAAACTACGTTTTTATAAATGCTTCTTTAAA
Organism: Maratus speciosus; assembly: GCA_963932465.1. Classification (NCBI taxonomy): domain Eukaryota; kingdom Metazoa; phylum Arthropoda; class Arachnida; order Araneae; family Salticidae; genus Maratus; species Maratus speciosus. The sequence continues at coordinate 306,918,011 of OZ010788.1, read as the reverse complement.
TCTAGAAAATATATTTGTTTCTGAGATTCCTAAAGATAAAGAACGCTTTTCGGAAACGTGGGTAACTCGGAAGAGGTTATTGTATGTTTTAGTTCGTGGTTATTAACACTTTCCAACATAGTTGAAAAGTTACATTACAATAAGAAGTTACTTAGCGCAGTGCAATATAAATTAAAAAAAATAGCGCTTAAAGCACCAAAATTATTTCTTGTTGCAAACTAGTTTCGGTAGTCATGGCATACCGCCATCAGTGCTAAATATGATTACTCAGAAAAGAAAATTGCTGAAATATGTGTAAGAGAAGCGGATTCAATAATTAAGTTTATTAGCCAATAAAACCACAGGAAATTTTAGGAAACAGTCAATGTAAGAGAGGTGGATTCAAAGATAAAGTTTATTAGCCAATAGAATTACGATAGGAAATTTTAGGAAACGGGCCATATAAGCGGATTCAAAGATCAAGTTTATTAGCGAGTTCAGCAAGAAGAAATTAACAAATCTGCCATTGCTAAACATTGTTGGAAAATAAATCACATTTTTGACTTTACCGCAAAAATTATCTCAAAACCCACTTCCATTCACGAACTTGACTTTCTTGAAGCATTCCATAGTTTTAAAAATCTTAAAAATCTTGTTAATTGTGATTTTTCTATTCCTCCACTGTTAGATTGTCGGAAAAATTATATAAGAACCGCTTGTTCATAAATTCCACTTGCATGTTTTCACTTTACATTTATTATATCTTATTGGCTGTTCTCTAAATTTTCCTGAAATTCTATCGGCCAATAAACTTAATCTTTAAATCCGCTTACATGGCCCGTTTCCTAAAATTTCCTTTCGTAATTCTAGTGGCGAATAAACTTTATCTTTTAATCCACTTCTCTTACATTGGCTGTTTCCTAAAATTTCCTATAATTTTATTGGCTAATAAACTTTATCATTGAATCTGCTTCTCTAACATATATTTCAGCAGTTTTCTTTTCCGAGCAATCATATTTTACACTGATGACGGTACGCTATAGCTACCGAAACTAGTTTGCAATAAGAAATAAGGTATTTTGGTGCTTTAAACGTTGTTTTTTTTTTCTTTTCTATGTGCATAATGGAAAAGTATTTATGAATTCGGTTTGTCTGTCTGCCGACTGTCTATGCTCGAACTCTCGTGAATATGCTCGGATTGCGATGTAATTACTATTATCGGGGTTTACTATGGCATGTTCAGCATTGAAAACTAAGTGTGTAGCACTTGCGGTTTATTTTGAGGGGCACTCAAGAGAATTCCGTTACATTATGGTCTATGGGGGAAAATAGTCTACGGTGTATTTTAATGATATTACACTATTTTAAGAAGATTGAAATTTATATATGTCACAGATGTGTACTACAAGGCACTTACAGTAGAATCTGGTGAGTATATACTTTATCGTTCATTTACAGGGGCACACAAAAGAATTTGGCTGTAGTACTGTCAATGAACAGTAATTGCTGGGACTGAGTTTTCAGTTGTTTTACGGGTTTTAAAATTTTATTATTATTATTATTATTATTATTATTGTTATTATTGCATATTACTTGGTGTGTATACATTCTATAGGTCATATACAGAGCTGCAAAAAAGATCTCAAGTACATTTCCGTTTAATGATGGAAATTCTCAATGGGAATTTTCAACTGTGCTATGAGTTTAATTAAATTAACTTTTTTTCATACCAGATAGTATACATACAAATCTTTAGGTCACATACAGACTGCACAAAAAAATTCGATAGTTATCCGACTATTGACGATAATTGAAAATATTAAGTTTTCGAATGCGTTATGCATGTTCCAAATTGTTCGTTTAGACATCAACTTTTACCTTAATAAGCTGTACAGTTTTGTTACAGTACTTTGAATGTTTTGGAAAGTGTTTCATAATCTATACTGGACGCATGATTTTTCGTTCTTGTATTATATTTTCCTTAGATTAAGAAAGATTTGTCTTTTTACAGCATGGATGATATAAATATGTAAGTAAGGATGCATATAAGTATACAGATAGGGAGTTCAGCATGGAATAAAAAAGTATTAGTATTAAAAAGATATTTATGAATCTTAATCTTTTTAACCCTTTATCTACTGACGGTACTTATAAATACCATTAAAATAACTTATTATAAGATTTATTTAATACATCGATTAGCTTTAATACAGTTTAGAATGAGTTATAGATACATTACTTTATCTTGTTCCAAAAGCATTATTGGTTACATAAAACAAAAATATTTTTAAAAGGATGATTTCTTTCGCCTTTGCATCTTTTCAGCCTTCTTTTTCAATTCGAAAATATTTCTATATTTCTATTGTAAGAACATTATATTTGTACATTTCCTAATTCTACAAAATACTAAGCAAAACATTTAAAATAAAAGATTTGCGTGGGGTTATAAATATTGCGAAAAATCTCTATAAATTCAAATTTAAGGAATCCTTCTAAATCCTTCAATCCTTCTAAAATCCTTCTAAAATTTATTAAATGATTATGTAAATCTTTTAATGTAGTTTCAAAAATTCATGAAAAATGCTTTAGAAGATAAAGTTTTCATGAATTCATAATTCAGTACATAAAGGGTTAACAAGTAAATAACATCTGCTGATAACACATGGTGTTTTTTGTTGTTGTTGTTGTTGTGTTTTTTATTCATTTATTTTTTTTTATTTATTTACTTATCATTTTTTACTATTTTCCATACAAGAAGAAAGTGTTGCATTCGTGAAAAATTTCGATTTCTGGATTTCGACAAATTTATACGTTTAGAAGGTCCTGTACACGATTTGGCTGTTTTTAGAAAATGTCTGTCCGTTGACTCTGTCTGTATGAGGCAAAAATTTTGTGGGCGCTCTATCTCACGATCTACTACACTGAATTTAATAAAACTTCAGATTCATTAAAACCTTGACATACATTGGTGCTGATTAGGTTTGCGAATATATCGCTCAACAGGTGGTGCTGCAATGCTGCATTTTTACGATTTCCAAAATAACTATAGCTCAAGAACCAATGCATGCAATTTCATCAAACTTCGTATTTTATTAAACCGTGGCATAAATAGATGCTGATTCAATTTTGACTCATCAATCAGCGGGGAGCTTGTATCTTGTGCTTGGGCAAAGATTCCTGATCTTATCCACAATCAATTAATATAATTTAGCGAGCGTTATTTTTTCTATTAATAATTCACTGATCACTGTAATTCCACGCTAAATTCAAAGAAAGACATTACACTTCATATCTATAATTGTTGCTGTGTGAGCATGCTATTTAAATTATAGTATTATAATTATAATAATAGTATAGAGAAAAGTTTTGTGATGATCACAATATACTAGTTTAATATGCAATTAAGGATTCGAAACTGTATTTATTAGAAAATAGACATATTCCTTCTTACTTGTCAAAAACAGTAAATTTTAATTTTAATTTTTCTTTCAGTTCAATTGGCCTTTTCATTACCAAGTGTAACAACGCTTGAGTGTAAATAATAAATTTCAGACTTATGCCATGAATGAATTGAAAAGCTTAAAAGCACAATAGCCATCAGACCATCAGATGCGCTTTTTCTTTGAGAGAAAAAACAGATTTTATTAATAAATTTTGAGGTAATGTCAGAATAGCCGATACTGGTTGGGCCAATTAAGATACCAACACAGTACAACAGTACATCAACCGTGGTTCAGAGGAAGATACCCCTTCCTTAAAATTCCCTTAAAAATGGGGATCGATCGATAGACAGCGTTCGTTCTTTAGAAGGAACGTTCGGTCTTTTGCTCGGATACAAAAAAACTTACGGACTTAAGAGGGATCAAAAATAAAAGTTAATACTAGTCCGTTTTATGTTTGTTTGTTTTTTTTTCTGAAATCTGCAGTTTTGTTAATTACTTACCAAAAAATGCTTTACTTACCCAGCATACGTAGTATAGGGTAAGTCTTGTAATCGTTTTAAAAATCGAAAAAAAAAATTTTTTTGACTGATTTACACGTTCCAGACACTAGAGATTCCGAAAAACATATTTTTGGTGAAAAAAAAAATTGTCGTCCGTCCGTCTGTCTGTGTGTCTGTAAACGCTCCACCTCCCGAACAAATTGAGATAGAGACCTGAAATTTGGTATGTGCTTAGTATGTAATAATCAAAAGAAGCCTATTGAATTTCAGTAACCTCGATTATCCGGAACTATTGTTTTCGGACTCTCGAAATATTCGTTCTGATAAATGGCAAATAAATTTTTTTGAAATTGTTTATTTTAAAGAGTGAATATAAAAGACAATAAAAATACATAAATTTTGCATCAAGAATGAAGTCTATCGGATAATTAGTTGCCGAGATATTTGTAATCATATTTTTCACACTCTTCGATTTTTCATGAACTGGTATTTCATTCAAATTTCAATTCAAATATATATTTTAATTGGAAATGCGCCGCTTAATCTGACTCAGTAAATTGTTAGTTAATATGAATATCGTTTTTGGAGTTATAAGGATGCTTCTTTTACGCAATTTTATTTTCATATTTTATATTATGCATATCCATGATGAGTAAGTATTATGGTGGCCCCCATCGACTAGTTTAAAATGTGATAATATAATATTGTAGGAGATTATAAGAGTTATAATAGAGCTGCAATATCTGTGTCAAACATGATATTTAGAACACAAATAAGTTCAGATTACTCGCTTGAATTATTATAATTGCATGATAGTAATATAGAGAGAGGGGGTGGAGGTCAGTAAAAGTTTGAGACAATCTTGAAGGGGGTCGATAGTAAGAAGTGTTTGAGAAACCGTGATATAACACCTTCAGAACTCAATCCCCGGTCTTCAGACCTGAAAAACCTGAGCTTTATTACCTCAGTTTTCCATAATAGCAGTATATCTTTATCTCTCGCTTTTCACTTTTCTTCATTCTTTGAAACATTTCACTGATTTCTTCTATTATTATTTTTATTATTGTTGTTGTTGTTGTTGTTGTTGTTGTTGTTGTCGTATTTATTATTATAGATGTCAAATTCCTTTGACAGAATGAAATATTTATTTCAAAAATAGCACGGATATTTGTCATTTTTTTGTAAGATGCAAGACGAAACGTTTTAAGGACTTAACTGTTATTTTTAATATGTTTGAATTTCTTTAAAATACACAAATAAACATGCAAAACTCCAATCCTTATTTTTTTTTCCTAAAAGGAGGGGAGGGAGTCAATTTGTTTCTTAGGAACGGTAAATTTAACTACCATATATTCCGGCGTGTAACGTGCCCTTTTGATACGAGACAATTTTTTAAAAATTACAGAGATGCATTATAAGCCTGCTTTAAACATAAAAAATAAATGAAAGATGAAAGATGAAAAATAAAAATAAAATTTAAATTATTAATGTATAAATCTCAATAAAAATTGATATTTGTGCATTAATGAGGATTGTATGTATGGTAAATTTACACTTCGCATTTTCTCCTTTTTTAAGTGCGTTCGTAATTATATAAATACGTAGCACCTATAGTCGTCCTTCGGTCCGTCCGTCGGTCTGTCTGTCTGTTTGTTTGTCTGTTCGTCTGTCCGCATATAACAGTGCAAAAACTATCCAAACGAATGGTCTGAAATTTTAAATATATAATTGTTGCAAAATTTTGTCGAGTCATTTCAAATTTTATGAAAATTGGATGTATAGTTTAGTTACAGGGACAGTCAAAAAAATTTCCGTTACATTCCGGCCAATGGGAAAAAATTATTTCAAGTGCATTTTAATGATGTTACAGCCTTTCGAACAGAATGAAATGGATAGGCACTTATGAAGTGCAGTTAAAATATACATTCAGTAAAATATGCGGTGCAAAAAATAGTTATAAAACTAGCTATAGTACGAACGCGCCTCATTTGCCACGTTTGACGTGCAATTTCCAACTTGTTTATTTATGTTCATATTATTTTTTATACGTTTTCATGTTCTTTATTGTACTTTAGTACTGCATATCTCGTGAAGGTCCCTTTCCAAAGGGTGCGCGTAATACGACGAACACGCCTAAAAATATAAACAAAAAAATTGTAATTTCAAATTGTAGGTGCTCTTAACACGCTGGAGAACGTTATATGCTGCAATATACGGTAAATTTCATTCGGTACAATTCATTTGTTTACTAAGCTGATTTCTCATTATCTAATATCGGTGCTTTGGTGGAAGTGATAAATTTTAAACTTATGCCATAAATGCATTAAAATACTTAAAAACACAGAAGCAATCAGACTATCTCAACAGACAAAAAAAAAAATAGAATATTAATAATACATTTTGAGAATAATACATAAATTATTAATAATACGTTTCATAGAAGTCGATACTGGCTGGGCCAATTAAGATATCAGCGCAATACAGTATATCAACTGTGATTCGGAGGAAGATACCCGTTCCTTAAAATTCCCGTAAGTCGAGGATCGATCGATAGTCAGCTCTCATTCTTTGGAAGGGACATCGTTTGTTCGAATTCGGAAAAATTTACGGATTTATAAAAGATAAAACAAGAAAGTTAAGGCTCGTTCGTTTTGTTTTCTTTTTTGTTTTCTTTTTTCCCCTCAAATCTCGCGCCTTTTAAATTGCTTAGCGAAAAATATTTCTAAAAAATGAGAAAATAATATCTTAGGAGATTTTTCGAGACTTCCGTAATGTATGTTTCAACATAATGTCTGAAATATAAATGCGATTGTTTAAATTAAACTAGAAAGAAAAATCAGGCGTCAAGCATACATTACGTCAAGAATACGTCGGTTGTTGCTTTCCAACAGATTCAAAATTTTTTAACAAAACGTCACCGTTTAAAATTGTGAAAGATTATGTCTTATTAAACAGATTAGAAAATGCGTAACACAGATGAAAATGCAATTTAAACAATTCCCATCTACAGTCGGAAAATTATCCTAAATCTTTTGTGCAACCCTGTATATGATCTATACATCTGTATACATACTACATACTATGCAAAAATTTAGTTAGGAAACACATAACCCAGTTGGAAATTTTCCTTCAGCACTTTCTGGCAGTAAGCAGTAATGTATTGTAATTCTTTTGTGCAGCCCGGTATATGATCTATAGAATTTATACACATCGAGTTACATGCAAAATATTAGTTAAATTTAAAAACGCATACCAAAATTGTTAAACTCCCTTCCAGCAATTATTACTCAAATACAGTACGGTAAACTAATTCTTTTGTGTGTCCCTGTAAACGAACGATAAAATGCTATGAAAATTATAATCTATAGTAGGCATCTTATAGTGAACTTCTATGATGTATATTAATTTCAATATATTTGAGATTGTGTAACATCATTAAAATACACTGCAAAAGATTTTTCTCTATTGGCCATAATGTAACGGAATTCTTCTCAGTAAATGAAATATTAATGCTACACACATCATTTTTAAAATCTGACATGCCATGGTAAACCTTAATAAGCATATATAAATTACATATCAATCCGAGTATATTCACGCGAGTTAGAGCGTGGACAGACAGGCAGACAGCTGGCCAGACAATCAGACAAACAGAATACATAAACACTTTTCAACTTTGTTGGAAATTTTTAAAAAGTTCATCATTCATTTCTTTTTACCCGACTGCCAAGAAGTATGTGTTTCACAAGTATCTGGGTATGTGGATTTCTTTATACCGTCGAAACGTCCCAACGGCTGGATGGATGTTAATGAATGAGGTCTCTATCGATTCGTCTTAACCGCCCGATGGTTATAGGCTAGATTTTGTTTTTATAAATTAAAATGGTGGTAGACACAAAAAAATGTACGCACTCTATTGAGTGGAATTTTACTGAATAGGTCTTTCAAAATGAAGACGATGTTTCATTGACTATTTTACAGTCAGAAGCTCTGTTTAAATATTACACAACCTGTAAGTTGTGTAGGTAGGATCTCTAGCGTTACTGCTACTCTAACCGTCATAGACATCTATAGGCCCCATCAAAATAGTGTTTATAGATAGAAACTAAGAATTAAACACAGCTTAAAAGTCATCAATACAAGTAAATAAAAACATAGGTAAGTAATATAAAAAATAGTTTAACATTGATGAGCAATAATTAATTAGTTAGCTTTTTACGCAGTCGGGTTTTTTGATTTTTAAAATTTAATTTTTACTTGTTATTAAAAAGATTAGGCACAATTAAATGGAAATTAAAAGTTAAAATTTTATGATTCTTGTTATTGCGGGAAAATACTTTTTTACTTAAGACATGTAAGATCCAGAAGTAATCCAGATAACTAAATATACATTATTTCCAATCTTTAGCTCCAAATGATTTGTTTTAAATACGCAAACATTATTTGAATGTTAATCAATATCAATCACTAAAAATTTTGTTTTAAATAATAAATTTTCATTATTGAATTTTCAAATAAAAGGAAATGATGATCACGATAAGGGGGAAAATGTGCACATATATTTTTTATTCGAAGTTATTTTCTATTTTATGTTATCAAAAGGGAAAAAAAGCCAGTACTGTATATCATTGGTGATTCGAAAAAAGTTACACGTTCCTTAAAATTATCATAAACCGAAAATCGATCGATAGCCAGCGTTCATTCTTCGGAAGGGACGTCGATTGCTCGGATCCAGGAAAACTTATGAACTTAAAAAAGGATAAAACATGAAACAATGCTCGATCGTTTATATTTTTCACAAATACTGCACTTTTTAATTCACTTAGCAAAAAAACACCTTTTTTCAAATGAGAAAATAATATTTTAACAGATTATAAGGAACATCTGTGATATATGTGTCAGCACCACATACACAACACAAATAAATTTAGAAAGAATCCTTTATGTGTTTTTAATGAGATGATTGGACACTCGCTCCAATGCTTAGTTAGCATTTATTCTTTGGATGACATCGTTTGTTCGGATCCAGGAGAACTTACCGACTTTAGACGAAAGAACATGATATTTATTACTCGTTCGTTTTCTTTCTTCTCAAATATCTCGCGCTTTTTAAATGACTTTTCAAAATATGTATATATAGCTATAAAATTATATTGTAGGAGATTATAAGATTATTTAGCAGATTATAAGGAACATCTGTGATATCTGTGTCAGCACGACATTTTGAACATAAATAAATTTAAAAAAGAATCCTTTATGTGTTTTTAATGAGATGGCTGGACACTCGCTAGTTTGCATTTATTATTTGGAAAAGACATCGTTTGTCCGGATCCAGGAAAACTTACGGACTTTAGACGAAAGAAAATTATATTTATTACTCGTTCGTTTTCTTTCTTCTCAAATATCTCGCGCTTTTTAAATGACTTTTCAAAATATGTATATATAGCTATAAAATTATATTGTAGGAGATTATAAGATTATTTAGCAGATTATAAGGAACATCTGTGATATCTGTGTCAGCACGACATGTTGAACATAAATAAATTTAAAAAAGAATCCTTTATGTGTTTTTAATGAGATGACTGGACACTCGCTAGTTTGCATTTATTCCTTGGGTATAGACATCGTTTGTTCGGATCCAGGAGAACTTACGGGCTTTGATGAAAGATGAAGGATAAAAGTTATTACTCGTCCGTTTTCTTTCTTCTCAAATCTCTCACTTTTTTAAATGACTTTGCAAAAAATGTATATAAAGTTATAAAATCATATTTTAGGATATTATAAAAGCTATAATAGTTATAATAGCTAAGCCAGCATGGTATCTGGAGCACAAATGAATTCAGATTGTTTAAATAAAATAAAAATACTTTATATGTTTTTTATAAGATGATTGGGCACTCTAAAGTCAGTGTGAATTCCTTAGGAGGGTCGTTGCTCGGATCTAGGAAAACTTACGGATTTAAAAAGAATAAAACATGGAAATTAATGTTCTTTCGTTTTCTTCTTTTTTCCGTCAAATCTCGCGCTTTTTCAAACTTTTTCTCAAAAACTAAAAAAAAAAAGAGTAAACAATTGTTTTGGAGATTATAAGAGGCATCTATAAAGACTGTATAAATATATTATTTAAGACGCAAATCAATTCATGCTTTTAAATTTAAAAAAAAAGAAAACTCTGTATACGTTTTTAGTAATTTGGCTAGATACTCGGTAATGTGCATCACCCTTGAAATAATCCAAAAATCATTACTCTATCTACAAAAGTCTAGAGAAAAACGAAAGTAGTCTTTCGACTGGAAATTATTTCTTACAATTTATGAAAATAAAAGAAAGAACGAAACTTAAAGGACTGTTTCTATGCAGAATTACCAAACTTTGAAATTTTCATTGCGAACACCCAATTTTGACAGCATAGTTGGATTTTTAGGTTAATTTTAAATTAAAGAGAAAAAACGGGAATTTTTTCAAGTAGTTTTGGAATTGTGAAAGTTTAAATTTCAAAATTCCTAATGATAAATTCACTTTTAATGGTTGCAAAACAGATTTAAATGCGGGTAGTATGTTGAACATATCTCAAAAACTACTTGGCGGAATGACTTTGGATTTGAATATTTGAAACTTCTAGAATGCTTTTCCTGTTAAAGAACTGATAGTTTACAATTCATAATTCTTCGAAAATTAATTTCAAAGTATATATTTTTTCGAAATAAATATGAATTGTATCCTATATGTATTTAAGAAAAAAAAGAAAAAAGAAACGGATTTCTAGACGCTTCAAACATGTGAATCCAAAATTACAGCTTATTCCGCGAAGTAGATTTTGACTTACGCTCAAAAAACATCCCGCATTGCAATCTCTTTTGCAACGATTAAAAATTAATTTAACATAATGAGTTCCAAACTTTAAACCTTCATCATTTCTACATTACTTGACCGAATGATTTCCCATTTGGTATTTGAAGGTAAATTTACCGAAAAATCAAAATTGGGTGCTCATATTGAAAAATTCAAAATTTATACAATTTCTGCATAAAGAAAAGTTTATTCTGTATAAAGCTCTAAGCCTATTTCTTAACAATAAAATGAAAGAAGACATATATTTTCTAATAAAATGGCTATTTTCGTTTTTTCTTTGAGACTTTTAAAATTAGAATAATAACCATTGTTTGATTTTTTCTTTTTTTCTGTTTCGCGTAGGCGGGGCGAGGGGAAGGTTGTACATTGAAATGGAAATTGAAGTTTATAATTTTGTTATTACTTGTGTCTCAGAAATATACTCTTGTAGGTATGACTTTGATACGGTAGTAAATTGATTTAGAAGAAAATAATCCTTATATATATATATTCTTTAATTGTACATAAAAACGGCTTCACACTTTATGACACGAGCTTAAGAAGTATACAGATCGCAGAACTTACTTTTACTCAAGCTTTAGCTTCAAATGTAGCGCACAAATATTATTTTAATTTTAATCAAACTCAACTACTAAAATTTTATTTTAAATTAATATATAAAAAGTCACAAAGAGATTACTGTTATACAAAATAAATTATTTATTTTTAATTACCAAATTAATTTGTGTTTTAGGAAATCAACAAAGCAAATGCATAATAGCAATCAACGTATACTGTAGTTTGGCTGCTTAAGCTGGTCTTTAAGAGAATAAAAAGGTAGTAATAGTAATAATTGATAATAGAGTTTGAGTGGGCATTCATTGAATTAAATGCTTTTATGTAATTTAAAAAGACAGAGATAAGAATTTCTTATTATTCTTTTTGCTGTGCAAAACTAATTGTGAATGCACTTTATTATAGATATAATAAAAACCAAAAAATTGTTTTAATAAATCTTGGATGTGCAATTTCTGTACTAGGAAATATATATAGAGAGGAAAAATGTGCAGAATTACTTTTAATACATATCCATTTTCATCTAGTTTATTTATTACGAATTTGCTTTTCCTCATTTTTTCTGCAATATGAAACATTGTATATATGGTTCTTCGACAATACAGAAAAATTCCATTTCTATACTAGGAAATATAGAGAAAAAAAAGTGCAGAATTACTTTTAATACATATCCATTATTCATCTTGTTTATTTATTACGAATTTGCTTTTTCTCGTTTTTTCTTCTATATGAAGCATTCTGTGCAGGGTTCATCGACAATACGCAAAAATTCTATTTTTTATTTAATATTATTCTACATTTTCTTTGACTCAAGTTTCTTGCACTTAACTAAAAAATAGACATATAATTTACTTTATACTGCTTTTATTTAAGTTAAATTACAACTAAATGTTGAAACATTGATGTGACACACAAATAAAAGCAAACCAAACTTCTTAATAACACCATAAAAATAAGAAATGCGCATATTTTTATGATGTTATTGACAATTTGTTTGCATTTAATTAAAATTAGTATAAAAATGATAGTTTTAAATCAATTTCACATTTAATTGAAGCGAAATTTGATTAGCCTGTTTGCTTTTGGATAGAGCTTTCTGGGGGAAATTCATTACTTAAATTAAATATTTAAGAAATAATTGTGTTAGAAAGCTATAAAAAGAATACATTTAATTTTAGTTATTATCAGTATTTTTATAATAAAAACGATTACAGAAATCCAAATCAACATTATCAAAAAGCTCGATTTACTTCAATCAGTATGTTTGAAATTGTTTTCTTTTTAATTCGTTATTCTTTAACCTATTTCATAGCATTACTTAATTATTTTTCCAATTCAGAGCTTTTTATTGGTCTTGAAATAGTTTTATTTTTCAAAATAGAGACAACTGATTAACAATGATTGTTTTTACAGTCAAAATATATATTGTTATGGTTATTATCATTCATATAATGATATTAAATTTACGTAAATTTTAAAGGATAGTTTCTAAATAAACATTTAATGTTTCGCTCTCTTTTTCAAACTTGCTAGCAAACAAGATGTCGCTCCTATCAAATATCTTCGCTAGATTTAACTAATCGTCGTTTTTAGAAAAGGCGTATGTTTTCAGAAGAGGTATATAGAATTTTAAGCTGTTATGTCCGTTCATATTTTTGTTCTTCAAAAACTCTTTCTCCAAGGCAATCTAGACAGGATTGATTTAAGACAGAAAACTAATCTAATACAAACATAAAATTGCTTTGGATTTATTGAATACCAGATTTTTGGAAAAGTCTCAAAACTAATGATTATTTTATGGAAATAAGATTTGAATAACCATCTTGATCAATCAGAAATTTCAGAAAGAATTTATAAGAAGTGATGCCAAAAATTTATAAATTGAGAAATGATATAGACTACGGTGATTGATTCGATGTAGCATTCTTGCTCTAAGAATAGCTTATTCCTTCATTTTTTTTAATAAATAAAGGGGAAAATAATAAAAAGAAGAAAATGGAATATCTTATTTTTATAAAACTACAAGGTGAAGAATATTATATGAAATTTGTTTAATTTGAGCATTAAAAAAGCATACTATTGTAAGAGAACTTAAATTTACTATTTTAATTTGCTTACTTTCATGTAACTTAGCTTAAACTCAGTACAAAAAAAAGGGGGGGGTTAAGAAAATAATTACAAATAACGCGTATGATGCATATACTTTACTCTAAAAAAATTCGTGAATTGGAAAAAAAAATTCCGCTGACTTTATTTCATTAAAACACGAAAATTTCCGCTTTGTTTTTCCCATTTTCCCTAAAAGTATAGAAGATTTCCCAATCTCAGGTAAAAATTACATGAAAACCTCCGATCAAAAGCTGTATTTTCATAAAATCACAGAGGTGTTCCAGCAACTGCGCTGCTTAGTACTTTTTTGGATTAGAAACGGAATTTTTACGTATGTCTTTTTTCCCTCAAAACACAAAAAATGCACACACCTAAGCGCATTTTTTTAAATTCTCAAATCAAAGATGGAAATTGCTTCAAATAGCAAAAAAACCTCTTTCAAGTTCCAACAACTTGTTACCTGTAGTTTTTGTGTTTTTTGCGCAACACTTTTTTTTCTTTGAGAGTTTATAAACACACACACCAAAACGTTTCAATTTAACACAAAACATACCGGGAATTTCACTCCAGTTTTATAAATATATATATATATATATATATATATATATATATATATATATATAACCATTAATTAAACATTACCGACCATCATCAAAAACCGCATTGGTATCTTATATATATATATATATATATATATCAAACCAGAATTTTTACTTAAAACTGTTTAACTTATTTCTGTGTGATTTATGTTTTACTTATTTTATGAAGAAGTTTCTAGTTAAAATCGAAATACTATTTTCATTTGGTATTGATCAACTGACCGGTTGTTGGTGTATTTAGTGTTGAGATGCCTAATTTCATGCAGTGAAAACAATGAACACTTTATTTTTAATTCGTTTAAATTAATCGATTTTAAGATAAATTGCTTTTAAGACATTCTAACTAACTTTGTTTCGTTGTTGTTTATTGTAAGTTCAGATTTATGATAGTCATTTGTGGTCTTATTTTGACAATACATCAATATCTATTGGTCTCTCTCTCTCTCTCTCTGTGTGTGTTACATAGTTGATTAATAATTTCTGGCGATTAGTCGATTGGGTACATAACGGAATTCAATTTTTGCTTATTGTTGAATTCCGCTACAGAAATCGACTTTTTTTTTTTTTTTGCTTATAAATGTATTTTATGTGCCCGTGAACAAGTGAAATACTTTTTAAGCTTCCGGCATCATTCATCCATTTGATCTTTGGTATGTTTTTGATACAGCTTTATCTGATTCAACACTATTTAGCTGGATCTATTATATTTTGTCTTTAATAGGACTTTATCAAAATTTGGTGGTTTTTTCATATGTTTTATATAGATTTATCGCCAGCAATATGCTAGTGAAATAATGGAATTTAGTAAGATTCTGTATTACTAGTTACATGTTCCATCTTTATTCTGTATAATGTCAGTGATATGAATATAAGCTATTTTATAAATTTAATTTCAATAATTGGAAATCGATGACAATTTGTTATATATATATATATAGCTTTCAGCTTTTTTTCTCACACAAAACAACCGATTTGCTTATATCATTGAATTCTGTACTCTTGAAAATGTAATTCAATATATAAGTTTTTCAATTATTTTTTTCGCTATCCATATTCTTCTTTTTTTCTTCCATATTAATTCTTGTAATTAAGTATAAGGCACTTTATTTTATACATACAGTTGTATATTATAGGTTTGAGGTATCTATTTTTATTGTCATCATTCACAATATTGCGGTTTTTGATGATGGTCGGTAATGTTTAATTAATGGTTATATATATATATATATATATATATATAACCATTAATTAAACATTACCGACCATCATCAAAAACTGCATATATATATATATATATATATATATATATATATATACACACCCATTTATGTATAATGAATGTTAACTTCGTCTACATTATGGTTATATGTGTGAAAGGATACTAAAAGAAACCCTTTTAAAATTCAAAATTTAAATTAACATTTAAAAATTAAAATTTACTTTAAATTAAATTAAAATTTCGAGTTTCTTCTTCCTAACTTTTAAAACTTATACTTAAAACTGATTTTCCCTTTAATTTTACGTCTAAAACCAACATTTATCACTGCAAGGCCTTATATATCAATTAACTTTAAGTTAAAATTTGCTGAAGTAAACTCAAATCTCACCTATTTTTTCGTCAATTCTGGTCAAAGTGATCCCACTCAGTGAGCTGCCACTCAGATGGGAAAATATCAATCCAGAGCAATTAAATAAATTAAGTTTCCTCCCATTTTGACATCTTGGCCTCCCTCCGGCCCCATTCTCTGTGAAAAGTAGTAGGTAAGGAATAAAACCAGTGCACACACACTGTTGATTAAATTATCTGTAATGTTTTCTGTTTTAAAGAAAATTTGTAAAATACTCTCACCGTAGTAAAAATTACTCATAAAAAATAACTTTTTTTACTATAAAAAAAATATTTTTTTTTTAAATAAAATTACGAAGTAAAAAATATTTATACTTAAAACAAATTAAAATTTAGTATCCCAGACCATCTTAAGCGAATGAAAAAGCGTTAAAGGTTAAAAGTTAAAGTTTATATCGAAGCACAAAGATTCAATTTTATAAAAATTCTTGAAAAAAAAAACAGTTTTTAAAAGTATGCTTTGAAAATAACACACTAAAATCCTTATGCGTCAAGGAGAAACTGTTTTGATTATTCACCTTAGTCATTTTTCAGCTTATATTTAGAATCGATAAAGACAACGTGATAAGTTCCGCAATTTCAGTTTATCCTCTCAAAAGACGATGCAAAAATAATCAAATTTCAAGATTTCAGTTCCTTAACAAGCTGAATCGTGTCATTGAAAGTGACAAAGGAAACCCAAGATTTATTTATTTTTTTATATTTTTTTAATAAGTTGAAGAATCTATTGCGTCGAAAAGTGGCATTTACAGCTTAACTTTTACTAGATATCTATTTGCACCTCTTTGTTCTTATAGAATTTATGAATAGTTATTCAAAGTTTTCTTTTGTTTACAAAAAAAATTATAGTGTGAAAGTTTCAAATTTCATATTATTAAAGCTATAAAAGATCTTAAACCTAGGATGTATAATCCTAAAATTATATATATACATACATGGGGCATTCTCACAATCTTTTGATTTAGGGGGGAAAAAATCTGACAAAATTAAACTTGCTAAAATAACATTTTAATCTGATAGACGAATGCCTTATTGATTCAAAATAAAGAAGAAATGGTCAGCAGCGAATTTTTTTTTTATTTAACTGAGGTTTAAGTTAAACTTGCGAGTTTAATTTTCCTTACCATTTTACCCACATAACTTTTTATTTTCTTCTAAATTTTTACTTATAATGAATTTTCATAGTACCCACAGGACATTCAAATAAGAAATAATAACAATGTAGTACTTTTAATACAGAATTTTTGCATAACAATGTCTTAAAGGGGTGTTCAAGAAGAGACGGTAAGGTAAAAAAAGGGGGATGGTATTGGAAAAAAAGGGACGAAATGGTAAAAAAAGGGACTGTAAGGATGGAACGGTAAGGAAAATTTCCACCTATTTTTAGGAAAATCATGTTAAGACTAAGTGATAGCCACAATGTTCATTGATTTTTAGAAACAGTTGTTAGCATTGGATTAAATTTTAAAAAAAAATTACCTCGAAAAGTGCAGGAATAAACTTTGGGGACGGTGAGACTACCAATAAAGCGACGATGCTAGAAATTGATATTTAAATGCTGATTTAAATTCCACAGTAAATTTCCTGCCAAAGAATTTTAGACATTACTTCTCTAGCATACTTCTGCATGAGAAAAAACTTGAAAAAAATTCTGTGGCTGCATCTGAAATGATTTTCTGTATAAATTTAGAAGAGGGATGGTAAGGAATCTAAAACCCAGGGACAGAGTTTAAAAAATAATAACAACCCTAAAAATGTGTGCAGGTTAATTTTTAGCTACATATTTATATAAAACAATAGTTCCACTTTCAGAAAAAAATTACATTGAATTATTTTTATTGAAACAATTTTATCCAGACAACTCCAAACATAAAAATCAGCATCAGGGACACGGGACGGTATAGGAGTTTTCCAGGTGTTTGGACACCCAGCATCGTCCAAAACTTATTTATCTCGTTAATATTGTTGTGCAATCATGCAATGGGATGTTCCCCAGTATATGAAATAAAAAAAAAAACACAAAAAAGTGTATTAAAATAAAAATTATTATTCAGGGACATGAAAGTCAAAAGATTGTGAGAATGCCCCATATGTTATGTAGACAAATCGCCTAATAATTATGCAATCAAATGTAAATCTTATTATAACCGACTTCTTACATCCTGTATTTCTTCTAATAAATCTTTTCAAAAAACTAATGCAAATGTAATAGTAAACAATCGTAAAATTCAAAGTTATTATGAACTGTTAAATATTTTCTTTACTGACTTTAATTATCCTTATTTAGTTCTTATACCCAAATTTCATAAGAAACTGATTAAATTTAGGACTAACTATTAGATGCAAGACATATAATAATATATCCAATAAACTTCTATTAAAAATTCTCAATCAAATATATACACTGACAACAACCACTGATAATACACATTGTATAAAAAATAGCTATCAACTGGGCAATATTATGAAAAATCTTAAATGTGTAAACAATATAACGACACATTATTTCAAAGATCTTTTTAATAATATAAATTTATTAGATCTACATAATATAATAAATGCATTATTTAAAAAGTATCATCATAAACTGGATTTACCATTGAATATAGATATAGCTTATTTTAAAACTGTAACAAATTTCATTATCTATAATAATTATATTTTGCAAGATAACACATTCTATTTACAGAACGTCGGTATACCACAAGGTGGATGTACATCCAGTTTATTATCAGACTTACACTTATATCACTATGAACGTACTTTTACTAATAGTAATATAAATTTATTTTGTTATATTGATGACATAATTTTAATTGCCACTGATCAAACTAATATTTCTCAATTTCCAGTAGATTATCTTACTAATTTAGAATTAACGGAAAACCTCCTATCTAATAATACAATTAACTTTCTAGATCTTAAAATTACAATAAAAGAAAACGAAACAATAACTAATCTATAGGACAAACGTAAAGAATTTAGATTCAAAGTTAATACATTTACTAATATTAAATCTTGTCTTCCTAATTCTGTATATCGTAATATAATTCTTAATCATTTATACAGAATAAAGTGTTTATGTTCTTCTCATTTAATTAACAACAATATTAAAAAACTAATTTATGATGCATTAAATCATAGTTTTCCAAAGAAATTCATATATTCTTTAATATATAATTAGTACTTAAATGATCTTAAAAATCAAATTAACACATGCGTAATATATATATATATATATATATATATAAATATATAACATAAGAGAATAATTATAAAAAATTAAAAAATTAAAAATGTAAAATAATAATAAAATATTATTATAGGACGGATGGATGGGTAGATGTTAGAGTACGGAGGAGGGTGGCGTTGTCTAGATAATACGCAATGGTTAATTTATATTATTTTTAAAAAATGGAATGGAGCATTTCATTTTTAACTACGTTGCTAATACACATTTCATAATGGATGTTGATTCGATACTTTTATATGTATAATGGTGTAGTTATATTTATATATTTATCAATTCATATTAAATTTATTCGTATTCGTTGATATTTAATGATGTTAACTATTAACTTGTATTTAAATTTTAGCCTACTCAGGACAATATCATATTAATTTCTAATACAAAGTATACTATCTTAAATGAGAATAAAATGCATGTTTTAATAATATTTATTTTACCCTCTCCCCTTAAATTATGTGTATTTAATTTTTAAGAAAGTTTGTAGAAGCAATAAATTTCAAAATTTAATTATTATTAATATTAATTCCTTAGCATCTTAATTTAATTATTTTTTATCATTTTTTATTTATATTTAATTATAAATTAATTTAAGTGATGATGCAATGTTGTCACAAGAATTTAAATTGTGATATGTTATAGCAAGGTACAAATATTTATGTGAAACATTAATAATATTTATTAACATATTTTTAATTATTATTTAATTATCATATATCTGTCTCTAAGCAGTATTTGCTTTAAAACTTAATCCATTAATAGTTATAAATAGTTTTTATTTACTAATAAGTCAAGTGGCCGCCCCTCCGGATGGTCCGAAACCGACACCTTGAGTGGGGGGAGGAGACTTGGAGCCCGGCCGAGTTCGTTGTGTACGAATGCGAGGGGGCCGGGTGGGGACGAACTACAGCCTCCTAGAGTGGATCGCGGTCAACAGGCCTCGAGTCCGGCGGTCACGGGTAACGGACGTTGCGTATGGGTGAGCGTAGCGGGAGATACGTTCCAACCCCGGCACCCGGGTTCTCTGGGCAAGCCGGATAGCGACGGTCCATAGGTCGATCACAGTGCCGGTCTATGGGCCGGACGGTGTCGCTGGGCAAACACTAGCTAATGTGGTAGGACCCCATCCACCAACTGAATGAGAGGAAGCCTGAGAGGAAAGAGCGGACCTTGTAGGACTGTCCTTGATGCTCAGTGGTGACGACGGGGCTCGCGGAATCGCCATCCACTGCACGGTCTCCCGGAGCAACCAAAGGGTGTGGGTTCGAACAGTGCTTGATGTACTTTTTGCGTCAGGTGACTTATTCCGCCAAGGCTCCAGTATCTAAGGTAGTTATGAGCGGACCCCAAGGTGGGTGGGTGGGGTTTGGTGGTGCCCTCGTCGACCAGGGAGCGGTCGCAGAGTGAGGCCTGTGTGGCTCTGGTTGTTCGATGTCGTGCCCTATACCCTGGGAGAGGGTCGCCGGCGAGTCCGCCACTGAACGCCATCCTCGCAGGGAACCGGGCCGGAGACTCGCCGACTAACGCGGCGGCTCTTCGAATCTCAGTTGAACTCTCGGTCCGACACAGATTCTGCGTGTCTAGACGCAACTGGAGTTTGCCGCGCCCAGTGGTGAGGACCTAGCGGTTTCTAAAACTAACTTTCAAACGCACTAACAGGTAGCGGTCAGCCACTGCACGGGGTCAGGAGCACTCGTGCTCAGGTACCCTCGGCGGCCGTGAGGTAAGGTAGCGGGAGCCAGGGTTTTTGCCGGCCTTCCGCGGCTTCCCCTCTTTCGAAAGGGGCCGAGTTGTGGGAGCCTGGCGGGACTCCGGACTCTCCAACCCCCTAGCGAGGCGGGGTCTATCCCGTCTAGGAGAAACTTTCCGTGCTCTCCTGGAGTCGCCAACGGCACCTAGTTTGGTCTCTCATGTCTCTTTGCGTCCAGCCGCGAGGGGTTCCGCTTGTGCAGCGGAGAAATGTTGGGTGAAAAACCCTGAGCGGGGTGCTGTCCGCCAGGAGGGGTTTTCCCCGACCCTCCGGAGTTTTAGCTAGGGACACCTTTCCATTCTATCGGTTGGCTCGCAAAAATGTCTTTTCCGGAAAATGGTATTTGATCTTGAGAGCCCTCCGTAAAGCAACTCCGGCTCGGGAAACCTCGGTGTAGGTTCGTGGGTGCGACTCCTTTATAGGTGTTCGGCTCCTGTGGGCTGTCGGGGCGTACTGGGTCGGGAACCAAGAGAAGGGACGATTTGGCTCTTCTAGCTAGGTGGTGAGGATTGTTGTATGCGACCAATTCATCTCTCTTTTGGGAATATCCGGCGTGATGTGCGAGGGGCAGCGCGTCGGTTTGACCGGAGTCTTTGTGAGGGGCCGCCTTGGGGGATCGTTCCTGGTGGCGGCCTTCGGGATGCGTCGAGGGGTTCGGTCTCCGAGTCGTCTCCGAGCAGGGGCTTAAGGGCTTGTGAGAGCCCAGGACCGGGAGATGGGACCCCCGTCTTACTAATAAGTTAATAGATGGCAGCACCTCACTAATTCATTTGATTACATGAAGCAGTTCAATTCTCAATTCTAAATTATTTATAGAGGGCGCTGGTTATATATAATAGGAGTGTGCTTTGCTATGCTCTATATTGTTGATCCTTGGTCCCTCATGATATAAAAAACTTTTGTTGGCAGCATGTGCTAGTGATCTCCAATGATTATATTTTGTTATGCCTCATGCTAAGAGAGTATGGATTTCAATTTGGTAATTTTTTCCTCCTCTATCCTTTTTAATCTTGTTTTATTTTGAACTTAACTGATGTTCAATCGTTTATTTCTCTGTTTTATGTGTGTGGTTGTCCCAAATTCATATTCTTTAGCTATTTTATGACTAATATGAAGATAAAACTACACATTTTATTTGTGGAACTTTAGGCATTTGGGACCTGACGATTCTGTCTAAGTTCTACGAATTTTCATTATTCCATTTCTGTTATTCAATTTCTACTGTTTTTTACTATGTTTTTGGAATCTATGTTAATTGTGTTGAGGGGGGTGGGGGGTTATATTTTTATCAATTTGTTAATCTCATTTTATTCATAGTTTCACAATCTTTGTTGGTGGTCGGTAATGTTTATTTAATGGTTTTATATATATATATGTATATATATATCTATATATATATATATATATGGATAGATAGATAGATAGATAGATAGACAGATAGATAGATAGATAGATACAATATATAAATGCAGTGCAAAATTGTATATATATAGTTATATATATAAATATATACATATAACATATTTCAATAATTAGCCTATCTTACATTTATTATAAATTTTCCCACTTAATTTTACTGTTGCCTTAAAATTGCTGTTATTATTTTTCCTTTTCAAAATATCTATGATTTCAGCGCGTCATTTTTTCTCCTTCAGTTAGAAATGCACCACTAATATTTTCAATGTATTCGAATTCGAAACATTTCATTCTAATCCGCATTCTTTCGTGATTGTTCTAGAAGCATTTTTTAAGCGTTTTAGGGAACCTCCTTACTCCGAAATTATACTTCCCCGGTTGAATAGCACCTTCTCAGCTCAGTGAACCGTTCACTAAGGTGTAGGTTTCACTACAATAGCTGCATTATTTAAATCGATATAATTCTTCAAATATAATGCAGTTTTAAGGCATGGAGTAATGATTACTACTCTCAAGAATTATATTTATATATGTAATTAATTTTTTTATATCCTGTTGGAAAAACCATCTTTTTTTAACAATTAAAATAAAATTACAGAGAAAACAACATTGCAATTTTGCCCTTTTGCTGGGCTAGGGGTTTAAATCCAGTTGCACGTTTCGGAAAAGAACTTTTTATGAGTTTACCATCTGCTTCAAGCAATCACGGTATCAGAAGAGATGACTCCTGATTTTTTAGAATTTCGCCGTGAATATATTTTCTTAAAATGCCGTGTTGATTAGCTCGAGAGTGCTCCATTTATTGTATGAAGACTATGTCACACCTCTCGCCCTTATAAACGACTCCTAAAGAAACTTTTTTTTTTTGGGGGGGGGGGGTGAAAATATTTAAGGCCTTTCGAAAATTTCCTTTCGCTTGGCCGTTATAAGGAAGACTGGCTTTGAACTGACTTGAGTAGATAGTAATGATATGTTCATATGGCAATCAAGAACATTTTCTGGCTGCTCTACATTTAAATATTAGGTAGTGGGTTTAGAGTGGTTCTCAAAAAAGAAAAAAAAGTATATATACTCCTCTCATAAGCTCAAAACTTTCTGACACATTCACGGAGGGATCTTTAAGTGTGAAAGTATGGAATCTGCAGGAAAGACTATTGAAGTGATTCGAAATCGAATAGCGTTTTTCTTTTTTCGATAAATGTATTACATCTTGAGTTACAAGCGACTATTGTCTTGTAGAGAATTTTATGCTCTATAACCTTTTTAATAATTTCATCTTAAGCATTAAACAATCTTGAGAAAGTGTTTCTCCCGTTTTGGCCAGAGGGCCAAAAACTCGTCTCTTTTCAGCGCTCTCTCTACTGCATGAATCTTTTGTCAGGAAATTAAAGTTATTTTTGTATTACTTAGAAAATAAAGCCCACTTTAATTTTTTAACTAGGGTTCTTCGATAAAACGCATAGTTTTCGAAAAATCGAGCATAGAAAAGGTATTTCTCTCGTTTTGGCTCAAAGGTAAAAAAAAAAAAAAAAAAATGCGTTTTTTTTTTGTTTTTTTTTTAGCCTGAATTACTTTTTGTCAGAAAATTAAAGTTATTTTGTGAATTTTGTAGAAAATAATATATTTCTTTTTTTTTTTTTACGATAAAATGAATAGTTTCTGAGAAATCGGGTATGGTCGAGGGTTTTTCTCACGTTTTGGCCAGAAGGTCAAAAAGTTGCCTTTTTTCAGCGCACTCTAGCGCCAAAATCCTTTGTCAGAAAATTAAAGTTAATGTATGCATTTTATAGAAAATTTTATCTACTTTAATTTTCTAATTCAGTTTTTTTTTTTCAATAAAATGCACAGTTTTCGAAATATTAGCAAAAAACTGATTTTCGTGACCTTTGACCTTAAATATCAAGCGACGCGGATACGAGATTTTATGAGACTTTTCAGGTGACTTTCAGAATGTCAAGACAAAGCTTTCTGAAAATTTTCAGCTTGCTGTCTTTCATTTCGAGATTTGCCCTTATTTCACCTTATTTGACTTATCTCTTCACTCACTTGAATTCACCCGCTCGCTAATGCTAAATCTATGGGCAGGTTGTTTTCGGATTTCTCGTTTAAATTTGAATCACGATTCTTTTTGCATAATATTCAAATTTAAACGAGAAATTCGAAAACAACCTGCCCATAGGTTTAGCATTAGCGAGTGGGTGTTTTCGATAAAATGTCGTCTAAATTTTTTTTTTTTTTTTTTTTTTGTATTTTTTGGCTTTTATAGAACTTATAACAATTTTAAATTCCATAAATTAATATCATTAATTATCATTACTTATGTGAAAAAAATTATCGTTTTAAGAAAAAAAGTTTTAAATTTCATATTATTAAAAATGTGTATGGTCGTAATTCTAGAATGTGTTAATCAGAACTTTATACATGCATATATATTTTAAAATATTTATCTAGTTCTATAGATAAAATATTATATAAAAATAATTTTTAGATTGTAATAGCAGCGAGAATAAAGCTAATTGTTAAATAATTAAATATTTTTTTTATAATTTGCATAATTAAATTTTTTTTTCAAAATCTGCAGTTTTCTATACTTTTACAAAATTGAAGCCTTGAATTTTGTTCACTTTTATTTGGAACAGTTTGATGAATTTATATTTTATTATAAAATATGATTACCTTTTTAGAAACAAAATAAAAAGCCAATAGCACCGAAATTAAAATGTATCTATTTTTGAATTGATATTGCATTATGTGTATATATATATATATATTCCCTTATAGACAAAACTTTATTTCGTTCTTTTTTCTATTTCAAAACCAAGTAGAATAATAAAAAAAGATCATGCTTGTTATAAAGATTTGGAACAAATCTTCATTTAATAGAAATGATTTATTCTTTATATTTATCCTTTATTACTTAAAAGGGGATGCCGATGTAAAAACTTTAGAAAAACATTTTTTCAGCCTAAAAAGTTTTATGGGTTTTTTTTTTTTTTTTTTTTTTTTTTTTTTTTTTTTTTTTCGTTTTTGATGCCATCTTGCTCAGTGATCAATTAAAACTGCAAATACCTATTCCAAAATTTTAATTTGTTTTTCTCAAAGTTAATCTGTCCAATCTAGAGTAAAGTTAGATCAGACATGTACTTATCTGATGGACTACTAAATTTCGCTTTATAATTCATTTTATTTAATTTTATCTTTATTTCTTTATTTATTTATTATAAAAATAGCTTCTAAGAAAATCTTTTGCATTTTCCCCCAAAAATTTCTCTTTAATAATAATAATAATAATAATAATAATAATAATAACATATTATTTTGCGACAATTAATGTATTGCCCGATTTATAAATTCAGCTTAAAAAATTTTAACTCTTGTTCTATATATTTCAGAAAACATTACCAAAAAGCAGCACCTACTAGTCAGAAGGGAGCCTACTAATCATTTTATTCTTGTTGTTGAGACCTTCCTCGTGTTCAGATTAATTTTATTTCTATGGATTTTTTTGTTCAAAATTTGTTTAACCTAGTGATGATATCCGTTTGAAAAAAAATCGTCTTTTTCCTAAAACCTACAAAAAATATCCTAACTTAACAAGCATTACGCCAGATCCTCTCCTCTCCCTTTTTTTAATAAAAATTTTTAACAATCGGTTCCTCATACACAAAGTAAAACTTTTTATATAATGGCAAGCACATATTAATTTGTATAAATTTATTCGAATTTCCTCTTTTTTCCTTATCCAATATCCTCTTTAAATACCGCTTAAGAGCACTGACATTTTTTCTTTAATTCCCGAGTCATAAAAAAGCAGTTCATTTCAATATTTATAGTAATGATTAAATCAGATTCTTTCGATGCTGCATCTGCAGACGACTGCTTCGCATGACCACTCTACCATCGTACAGAATCATCTAGAATTCACTATTAAAACCTATTTATATTATATTTCTACGCTAAACAGTGTATCCAAGGCAACACAGAAGGTAGTTTTGTCTGCTAATTTTCTTGATCCGGAAGAGGTCGTAAAAAATAATACTTTGAGTATATGTAAAGATACGGAAACAATATAAAGTGGGAAATTTAAATCAGCGCAGAAGAAATATTTTGAAATTTTAAATATTTTTAAGTATAGTAGAACCTCGATTATCCGAAGTAATTGGGACCAATCATCTTTCGGAAAATCGAAATTTTCGGATAATCGAGAATGCTTCAATTTTGAGATTAAGGAGAAATATATGTAATATTTCTTATTATGGTAATAAATGCTTAATAAAAATAAAGTAATAGCAAAAAAGAAAAAAAGAAAAAAAGAATAAATTATCTGAATTTTAATTTTGAAATTAAATACACTTTACATATATCACATGGGTTTGAAAAAATGTTTTGTTTGTCGCAGTTTCGATTGCCTTTGCTTTGAAGCTCTATCAGGGAGTTTTTTAATATTATTAGTTCACCAGTATCACAGTCTTTCTGCTGCTCCGGCCATGCCCATTTTTTTGCAAAACATTCAAAAGCTTCAGGATTGCTAATTTGTTTGTTTTCTTCGTTCCACTCCGCAGGATACGGGAACTGAAGTTAAATTCAAAGGAACTGTAAGAAAGGTAATCAAAAATATTTATATGTACTAATAGTTCGGAAAGGACCGTTTGCACACTAGTACTATGATAATACAAAAAAAAAAAAAAAAAAAAAAAAAAAAAAAAAAAAAAAAAAAAAAAAAAAAAGCTTTCGAAATGGATTTTGCACACAAGGAATGTGATAGTTAAAAAAAAAAAATAAAAGTTTTAAAAATGGTTTTCTGTTAACCGAGAGTTTGGGTTAAAAGAGGCTCTACTGTATTTGTAACTAATGTAATGTAATGACAATTCCAACGTTTATCAATTGTTTGGTTGATAAGAAAAAACATTGTGTTGGTTGAACACTAATATAGACATTGAAATATTCATTTTATATTCTCACAGTTTTGAAATTACGTACTTAGAGATTAAAGATTAATGACTGAATTTTGTTGAAAAGATACGGTATTGAGCAACAGTGCCATAATTACTGAGCCATTTAGTTACTGAGACATCTATCTGCTTGTGCGAAGTTAACCCTTAAATGCCGGGTGTTGCTTTTCGGCAACATACCCAATTTAGGCTCTAAAATACCATTAGAATAATATTGAAGCTATAATGCCTAATGTTGCCAATAAAATACATTCTGAAAATATTATTAAATCGATTTTCAACATGCAAATGGTAACACTTGTGCTATTTAAGAATAAAGATATATTAATTTTTTCAATTGTTGCTACTTGTTCTTTTTGTTTTGTTTGGAAGCTTGCGAAATACCCTATTTTGTTCTGCAGTGAGCAAGTAAAATTTATTTATTATTAAAATTCCTAAAATTCTTGTGTGTTAAATATTATAGAATTTTATCAAGGAAAATTATTTTTTCAAATAAAGACCAGTATTGCCAATTAGTAACAAACTGTTTTTTAGCCGTAAACCATACTTAAAACAAAATATGATTTTTTTTAGGTATTTTTCCCATGATTTATTTAAAACATGAAAGCCGAAAAACATTATTACAATGATTTTTGAAAAATCAGTCATTTAAGGGTTAAATTCTCTGAAAGAATATACAGTTGCTGAAGATGTAAAATAAATGCTACTCTGTAAACAAAACACATATAAATAGATAATTTTTTTTTTTATTATTAATAAAAATACAAGAAAAGATCCTTCGACAAACTTGTCGATAAATTGCCCAAATGTTACTTTATAATTATTGCAGTTGGAATTTTGACAAATTGGTGAATTAGCGAAAAGTTCACTTTATTTTGGCGCCAAAATTGGAGGTATTATATCAATTATTATTAAGCTTGTCGGCAATTTAGCTGCCTGTGAAAGCCTGGATGCGTGTGTGCTGTTTTTTTTTCCCTGTAAAACTACAGAGAATCTACTGGTAATCCATTATCTTATGCCTTATGTAAAATTACAGAGATTAGAAAAACAGAGTTACTGTTAAATAACAGAGAAATTATTCGTTAAATTTACAGTAGACTCTGTAAATTTACATTGATAAAAATACACAAGTCTCTGTAAATTTATTTAATTTATTTATTTTTAACGATAATAATTTAATTTATTTTTATAAATTAGTGAATTTTTGAACTTCGTAAAATTAGAATTTTTCGTGTGAATACAGAGAATCTAGTGGTAATACATTATCTTAAGTTTTATGTAAAATTACAGAGATTAGAAAAACAGAGATATTTTTAAATAACAGAGAAATTATTCGTTAAATTTACAGTAGACTCTGTAAATTTACATCGATAAAAATACACAAGACTCTGTAAATTTACATCGATAAACATACACAAGACTGTAAATTTATTTAATTTATTCATTTTTAACGATAATAATTTAATTTATTTTTATAAATTAGTAAAATTTAAACTTCGAAGAATTAGAACTTTGTACTGCTGTACCTTTTAATTTTTACCAGATTTATTTCTAGCCGGCCCAGGATTTAATTCCGAGTCCCCTGGGTGGAAGACGAATATCTTACTGGCTGTGCTAAGAAGCTGTTACTACTATATCCAAAGGATGTCTTTTATAATTAACTTTTATGTATGTCTTTTATAATTAACTTTTACGTATGGAAATACTTTTACTTTTTATTTACTTTTATTATTACCAGACTTCATACACATGGTAAATGAAAGATCTGCAAAGTGATTATCGATAAAAAATAAAATAAATAAATAAATAAAAAATACCCGTCAACTCCGCAGAGACGAATTTTTCCTTTCTAAAATATTCTAATTAGTAATAAAAAAAAATTTAAACGAAATTTTCTTCTTTAATATTTCTAATAAAATTGTAAAAGAATTTTAAAAGTTTGTACTTTGAAAACAATTATAACTAGCTTATAACAAAAAAATATATATATCTTTAAATAAAGACATAGAAATCCCTACAAGAAATTTGATATAAGAAAAGGAAAAGTCTGTAAAATAATGACCGAGAAACTCAATCGAATGCATTTAACCGAGAACTAGTATAAATTTACAGAGAGTTTCGATTTTTTTTCCGTGTTTTTACAGAAGTTTTTAACAGTGATGTCTATATGCACTTAAGAATTGTTACACTTAACTATACACCGCAATGCATTGATACATTTGTCCAATTTATTTGTGTTGGCATCTTGTTGCTATCGTCTAATGACATAAAATCATAACGTCAGTATTACTCATAGATGCATTTATGCTTTATAATATAAATAATATGACTTTGATTTTCCCCGATCTTTACTGTGCATGGGTTTTTTCTTGCAAATTTATTAAAATAGACCTGAAAACTGGGTAAATAATTGGAATATTCACTACTGAAAATAACTAATAAGAAAACTAATAAAATTTAACATATTTGTGTTTCACCATAAAATAAATACAGAATTACATTTTGATAAATAAGTTTACTATTATCTTATTCTTAAACTATTTTAAGCTATGTGAAAACCGCTATGTATGACGGATCATTATAAAAAAAGGTGTACAATTTGATCATCATATATTTTAATTTTAAAATCTTCTCCGAATAATTCTATATTACTTTCTGCGGCAGTCCTTATCTTTACCAACAACACTAATATAGTGGTCAAGATCATACATTTCAATTTCAATTTTAAATCATATTTTAAAAAATAGATATCCACAGACGTGATTTAAATAACCCTTTTGCTCATTGTTGAAATTTGTGTTAACTGCAGTTGCTTACTTTATAATCCAAAGAACTACTTAAATATGTAATAACACAGAAAATTTTTATTGAAAAGTAATAAACTTTTAATGTTCAAAATATGTGAGCACTAAAATAAATGATATGAAGAAAGCTTACTAGAAAATAAACTAAAAGGAATTTGAGAGAAACAAATTTCCATCACAGCTAAATAAATGGAATTAGCTAAGTCTGACTCAGTGTAACAATAACTAAATTAAGCATTTAAAACAGATTTTTATAGCTTGAAAAATTAAAGTCATGAATTTTAAAGTCTGATCTTAAAAAGTAAGTGTCAACTGATTTTTCGAAGATTGCACTTCCTCTTTATCAATTCGTTTCCATAACTCCTAGCTTCCTTCCCTTAATGTTTACTTCACTTTTTGTTTAATCCACTGCTGATATCTTACAATTTCATCTTTGAAATTACGTTTTAATAATTTTTGTGAACATTTACATCATTTTGGTTCTAGACATATTTCTTTTGCTTTTATGTCATCCGAA
Organism: Maratus speciosus; assembly: GCA_963932465.1. NCBI lineage: Eukaryota > Metazoa > Arthropoda > Arachnida > Araneae > Salticidae > Maratus > Maratus speciosus. The sequence goes on along the minus strand of OZ010788.1, from coordinate 306,887,661 downwards.
CAAGTAAGTAATACAAGTTAATATATTCTTTTGGGAAGTTTGCATCAATTATTGCTGTTACTGGATTGACTTTTGTCACAAGAAGTTGAAAGTTTGCATGCACTGAACACAAACATGTATCTTTGTGTTTATCAGCTAGCTTGTACCATCCAGAAAGGTCTTAACTGGCAAAATTTTCAATAACTCATCATTTTTTAATTGTGGAAAATCAGCGTTAAATTTCTTATGAAAATTTAAAATTGAGTCATGCAGCAGACCCTTCTGTTAGGTAGATTTCATAAGAAATACTACCTATTGCAGTCGTTAGCATGGGCGACTTTTGAAAAATTCCTTCATAACTTTTCATTATATGACCCCGGGAACCCAAAACCACATCCACCTAAAAAGTTTATGTACGTATATATATATATATATATATGTGTGTGTGTGTGTGTGTGTATGTGTGTGTATGTATGTACTAAATTTTGCCCACACGATAAAAGTCGCAATTATGCACGGGTCGTCTTCAAATGATTCTGATAAAAACCAGCTCTTACAGAAAAATATCAGGAAAATTTAAACATTTTCTGTTATAGCAGTTGCGAACAATTAAAAAACCACAATAAAATTCGTACCACAACAATTACTTTTCTATTGCCAAGATTTCCACATGAAAAATGAAAATGAGATAAATAGTTTCATGAATTAAAAAAAAAAGTTAGTATTACGTCATAACTTTTCTATAGCAAGATTTCCACGTGATAAATGAAAATGAAATAAATAGTTTGACGAATTAAAAAAAAAAGTTGATATTACGTCATATTGGAAATATAATGGGCGTCAGCAGGTGAATATGTAACGTCATGTGAGTTTGAAAAAACGTATTGAAACGTGGTAAAAACCCGATTGTAGAAATATTGGTATATTTTGACATTTTGAGGTTCTCTGAATTTCTTTTTGCCATTTTTAAATATATTCCATATATATACGTGTGTGTACGCGTGTATATTAGAATTCCCACAAAAGGTTTAGGTCCCTAGAACTCATTCTTAATGAAGAACTGATATAAAAGTTTCAATTTTTTTTTTTTATGTACAATTCATAGAATTTTTGTACTTGCCATTTTCTTTTTTAATCATGAAAAATTAATTAAATAACAAAATACTCGGAAACAACTTTTCATCAAATTAAAAACTCCTCAAAAACGGCCAAATAAAATTGTTAAACTGTGTTTATCTTTAATCTTGATTTAGATTTTGTTGGTGGAATTATAGTACTTAAGTTCGAAATCTACCTCCGCCTGTAGACCGACTCGGCAGGGATTTTTTTTTTTTTTTTTTTTTTTTTTTTTACTTTATTCCTTGTAATTAGGTATTTCTTTTTTTCCTGCACATGTTCGTGTACTTACGTCTTGTTCGAGGAATCTAATACTAGCATTTTTTCTGTCAATAGACTCTTTTTGTATGTGGTATTTTTACATTTACAAGCACTCCCAAGATGTCACATATGTAATGAACTGTATTTTCATGTGTATTATAATTTTAATTATTATTTAGCAATAAAGTTCCTGTGTGACAATTAAAATTGGATTGTGGCTGTCTTCTTTAGCAGAGTTAGAGTGTAGTTAACTGCAACCTAAGGAATTTAAAACCATAGAGAATTTAATGGAAAGGAAAAATTAAGTTAGCAAGCCTGTATTAGTACTGCTTTTACCAATAACTTACTGACTTTATAATAATTATAATAACTGACTTTACCAATAAAGTTTATCATTTTCTTGTTAAAATTTTAATTTTATGTAAAATAATGTAAATTATGACCACGTTCTGCCTATAGTAATGTCTTTAATCATAGTACTCATAACTGTGTAGATGCCATGCACACAGACATGACAATTTCAAGCATTTCTTCTTTTAAAAGCACTGATTTTGAGCCATAGTTTATAAAATTGATGTGACCTATTCTATATAATGCAAGGATTGATAGCAACATACATTGTTTTATCCCTTTTTTTAGAAAGCACAAATGTGATCCTATATGATTTGGACAATCTACAATTATTTCAAAACTAGGAAGACAAATAACCACATATACTTAAACCAAACATTTACTTTTGGCTTCTTTGAACAAAATGGCTGTAAAAGAGATTATATTAGCATTCAAATTGTATTGTGCTTCCATTTGGTAGGTTTTTATATGAAAATTTTTAGTTAAAAGTTAGTGACAATAATAAATTTAGAAAAAAAAAACCAATTATTTCGCTAAAAGAAAGAAAATATATTATTGAACAGCTGAAAATATATCTCTTATGCATATCAAGAAAAATACAGTTAAGTTATTAGTTAACTTTAAAAGGGATATTTTTACATATATACTTCTAAAACCAGAATGGTGATAGTCTACAGACATATGATACCGCAATCTGTGGACATACCTTTTTTTTTTACATTTTTTCCCGTGGAAATATATCTAAAAGGTTTGTTTTTTATTCCTTTCATTTGAATTTTGCGTTAAATTTATACTGAATGAACACAAATTGGTAGTGAAAGCACATTGTACGTTTTTTTATAATGACCATGATACATTAAAATATATATATATGTTTTTGTTGGTGGTCGGTAATGTTTATTTAATTATATATATATATATATAGATATATATATATAGTGTGTCCACGTATAACCTGACCGACCTTTATTTTCGCAACCGTTGGTCCTAGATGCATACTTCCAATTACAAAAATGGTTTAAATAATGTAAAGAATTATTTTTAAAGCGATTTGGGTCAAGAAACACATTTATTAAAAAATTACGAAATTTAAATTTTTATACGGCCCCCCGGTCCTATAAGTGATATTTAGTAAAAATTTACTGTGACACTAACAAGTAAGACAGAAAAAGCCCCACTCATCTAACATTAAAATTGACCGAGTTATAAAACTTTGAAATGCATGACTTATACCACTTTTTTGCATATCAAAACAGATGATTTCGACCGTGCTTTCAGAGGTCGTATATAAAGTACTTAAACTTATTTCAAGGTAACTGAGGTTTGAAAGAAATCGTACCACTATTACGATTGAGTTAACTTTATTAGTTAAGTTTCAGATTAGTTAAAATAATTGTATTTTAATATATGTTGTATTTTGTAAGGATTTGAGGCTATGATTTCTTTTAACAAAAATTATGTTATTTTCATAAGGTTTTATTTAACTTGCAACGATCGTCTTTCTAGTTTAAAATTTGTACTCGTACTTTAACTGACTTTCAAATGTCCGATCGAAGTTAAAATTTTACATACTGACTTAAATCCGATTACAATGTAATATTATGATGATTTTTTATGCTTAGCATCTTATAAATACTTATATTCGAGGATAACACAAAAAAATTCGGATAGATTACCGTCAACAAGTTTAAGAAATGGTTTTAGATTAGATAAAATAAACCTGCGATGGTTGTATTTCTTAACTTTTATAATTAAGTTTTATGTTTTTTTTTGTTTGTTTTTTTTAACGCTAAATAAAAAAAATTACCTTCACTTTTAACTATCATGTCAAGGTTTTTAGCAAATCGTAAGTTTCAAGGGTAAAAAATAGCGAAAAATATGATACTATAAAATAGATGTAAGACTTTTTTATTCAGTTTAATTTTATTTAATTCAATAATTTATTCAATTTTGTGGCTTATACTGAGTTTCTTACAGCTAAACAGCTCAGGGTTCCGATGCGATTGGGGGGGAAGGGGGATCAATTTTAACTTTGAGCTTTTTAACTTTGAAATTTGCGATTTGAGAAAAATCCTGACGTGATGGTTTAAAATGTCATTTTCGGATTCAGAGCTACAAAATACACGTGAATCAATTTTCAAAAGCTAAAAAACATGGCACAACCCAAAATTTGAAAGACGGTGTAATCTAACAGCATTTTAAAATATGTATCATTTTTGTACAGAATTGAGGCTGTTGTTTTTCATACTTTTATTTAACAAAAATTTTGTTATTTTTATCCTCTTATATGTTCAGTACTTTGCAGTAATATATCACAATGATTAAAGGTTTCAAATTTATATTGCAATGCTAATTTTACTCCTAACTATTTCTTTAATATATCTGACAAAATTATATTTCTACTAAATTTGTGAATGACCCCTAAATTTCAGCAAAAAATATGCCCCAACTTTAAACAGCTATTACTCGGTCAATTTTAATCGTAGAATAACGGGACTTTTTTTGCCTTACTTGTCAGTGTAACAGTTAAATTTTAGTAAATATAAGTTATAGGACCGGGAGACCGTATAAAAATTTAGATTCTGTAATTCTTCGTTAAATTGTTTTTTCGCTTCAAACTTTTTTAATATTAACTCTGCACCTAATACCTAATTTTGACCACTTTTGTAATTGGAAGTATGCATCTAGGACCAACGGTTGCGAAAATAAAGGTCGGTCAGGTTATATGTGGACACACTGTATATATATATATATATATATATCCATATTTTTCTTTTTTTTTTCTTCCATATTAATACTCGTAAGATAGTACTTTTGGTATCCATGTCATGTGTGTTGGGGAGTACTGTATTTGTAATTGTCATTTCATTCATATTATCATAGTTTTTGTTGGTGGTCGGTAATGTTTATTTAATGGTTATATATATATATATATATGGATGTACGTATGTATATTAAAAATAAATTTAAAAAATAGTACTGAAGAAAATACAGTGTGAAATTATATGGCAAAATATAGATATAATTTTATTTAGATTTCATATAGGCATAAAGCGGGGGTTTTCCCCAAAAAACTGGGATAAAAATTTTTTTATTAAATGGTTTTTTTCGATAATTGTCCTTATTAAATTTCGCGCGCCTCTTTTGCCGAAAAACAGCCTCAAAGTTATTGCGATTAAAGAGTATTCGCATAAAGCTCTTTAATTGTAATTATTTTAAATTACTTATAACTTTGTTTTAATTGTTGCTTTGCTCTTCACAAAAATGCATTCTTGACCCTTCAATAAAAATGGAGGCAGAAAAAGAAAAACTTGACAGAGACAGGCAATTAAACAGAAAACACTGATAACAATAACCTTTTCATATCTAAAACTTCAAAAAAATGATAACATGCAAACTTTAATATATTATATATTTTTTTCTTCTTAATATTGTTAAAGAACGAAAGACCATACCACAGAGATTGGGGTTTTATTATGAAAGTGAAAGATGTACTAAAATACAAGTACATATAAAAAAGTTTCTAAAATATTTTATTTTAAAATGAATGTTTAAATAAAATCTTCATACTTTTCAGAAAGGTTTATAGTTTCATATAAAATATGTTTTGCTCAAATATAAATACATATTAAAAACGTTTCGGGAACATTTTATTTTAAAATGAACGTTTAAGCTAAAACCCGTGACTTTGTCAGAAAGATTTGAGATTTTATCAATATTTTCCTAAAATATAAGTACAACCTTTTAGAATATTTTATCTTTAAACGAATGTTCAAGAAAATTGCAAGATTTTGAAAATGAAGTTATTATTTCGACTACAATATTACTTACGGAAATCTACTTTGAAAGTTCTAGTCTTATATTTTTTATTTTTTTTTTATGTTTTGTTTATTTCGTTCTATAAAAAAGCCATGGTATAGGGTTTTTTTTAATTCTAAACTATTTTTTCTTTGGAGACAAATGTTACAATTCGACTAATTTTGCACTGTAAAATTATTTACAATTAGGAAACAATATTGCTTACAGATAATTTAATTAATTGTTGATGACACATTTTTAGCCTCTTTGAATAAAATTACAACGCAATATAAGTAATATTTTCTAGTAAAATTTAATGGAAGTGGGAGGGGACATACAAATTTAAAAAAATCATTAATGAAATGTAACTAAGGAAAAGAAGCAATAGTATGAAGAAAAAAAATCATTAAATGTAAAGTGAATTTCCTTTTACATATGTTAAAGATATCATGAAAAAGCATAAGTACTCCATTCTTTTTCTGTGCGTATATCCCATATGTTGATTACCATGTCACATATTCTTGAAAAATGGCTTTCTTCAAACTGGAATGTATTTGGAAAAATGTTAAGCATGCCATGATGAAAATGAATTGCAGAGTTTGAATTATGTTATGATGAGAAATGTATATTTTTGTAGTCAATTATGGATGAAATGGACAATTTAATATGTACGACATACAGTGTATAAGCAAGATTGCAAAGTGCATGATAATCAGCATAAAAAGCAAAAATTTTCTTTTTTTCGCCAACTTTTCTGGAACCTGCATGTATTTAAACATTTGTAACGTTTCATTAATAAATTAAATACAATTAAAGTATATTGCATGATGTCAAAAAGGCAAAAGTTTTGAAATATTTAAACTTTTCATGTGTTGCACAAATATCTGATAAATATTTTATTATTATTACTTTTATTATTATTATTATTATTATTATTATTATGTTAGAATATTATGGTAATAGTAAATTAGAAGATTGCAATTCGATAAAATGCATATGTTTTTGATAATGTTTTTATTTTCAGAATAAACAATGATATTAAGGTTACCAGAAGGTGTTTTTAAAAGAGCAGTGTTAATTTTTAATGCATATCTGTCTCTTTGGGAGAGTAGATTAGGATACTTTATCCTGAATTATCGTAATTTCACTCTTAACAAAATTGCAATCTATGTATCCTAATTTCAAATATACAAAACTCAATAAAAAGTATCTACAAAGTAAACATTGTCTTCTAAAAAATTAGAACATCTGGTCACCTTAATAATTAAAGCTGTATTAATAAATGTCAAAGGTTTTCATAATATTAATATTTATTTTCCAGGATATCTCTATCCAATTTTCTCTGTTTTTAAAAAGTTATCCAGTACTCTGTAAATTGATATAAATAACTTGCTGCATTTTTAATTGGATGGCATCAATTCTTCAACGTTTCGATTCGATACAAAAATTCGAGAAATCATACAAAAGCCTCTTTTCAAAGAAAGTTATTTTATTGATAAAATCCTGTTCCAGATAAGTTAATTAGCTTTCAATTATCAATTTCCTTTATTGTATAATTCATCATTAAAATTAATTTTAATTAAATTTTATGTATTATCATTAATATCAAAATTTAACTTAGTTTTTTAATTACTATTTAAAAAAGGGAAGAAAGAAAGAAAAGAAACATACACCAGTTTATTATTAGTCACAAGAAAAAGTTTAAAGAAACAGGAGGGGGGGGGGGCTAAATCATGGAATATAGTTATGATGTTTTTCTTTTTTTTATCATTTTTAAAATTCCTCTGTCAATTTAGCAACTATTTATTCTAAATAATAATTATAAATATATAGGAATATATAAATCATAGAATATATTTATGATTTATTATTATTATTTTTATATTTCCCTTTACAATTTATCAGTCAATTTAACACCTATTTATTCTAAATAATAATTTGAAACAGGTATGTAAAATGCAATGAGGAAAAATTAAGGTTTTCATAATTACTTTCTCAATATTATCCGACAAGTTTTTAAAAAATGATTAAAAATGGTAAAATTGGTAAAAAATCGTAACATTGAAATTTGTGATAAATATATGTATCACTCTACAAAAAATCTATAAATAAGAATCAATACGAATAAATGGTATAATATACAAGCAAAAATCCTCGTCAACAAGATATAAATATAATCTTTCTATTCAACACAAAGAATCTATATATTGCCAATGGTAGAAAATTTGTTAACAAAAAAAATAATATTATATTTTGTCCTATTTCATTATTCATTGATGCTTTTAATATCAATTAATGATAATTACAAATTTTCTGCATCAAAAGAAATATAGTGGGGATTTCGAATTATTTCAGAATTTCCCACTTGCATTTAAACATATCTTTAAAAACAAAGTATAATTGCTAGTTTTAGTTTACAATATACAGTCGGACCTCTATTTAACGAAGTAGCTAAACCCCGAAAAAAAGATCGTTATATGGAAAATTCGTTAAATAGAGAGTCACCTTTTAAAATACTTTAAACTACATAAAACGTAATTTAAGCCCATAAACACTAAATATAATTTTAAAAATTAATTAGCTACACTTTTTTTATAAATTATATCTATTTGTTTTATTTATTTTACCCATAAAAAAGAAAACTGCAAGGGAAATAAGAATGAAACAAAACACTGTCTGGAAATACATTGTATTTTCAGTTAAAAAAAATAACTTTACATTAAAATCACGATTTTTTATGGTGGTTAATAAGATGTTTGGAGGAATACCAAATTTTAAAACAGTATTCTTTTTCTTCACGCCTTTATCCACCTATTCAATAATAATTTTTTTTTTCTTTGATGCTCAAGCACTTTCGCTTTGACATTTTTAAGCTACAAGAACCGAAATTATCAACACGATTGATCATGATCAACAATCTAGAAAACGGGAAACTATAGTTTAAGGATATGGGGCAGCTCTATTGAGGGTTAAAAGGGAATATTGAAAGTTTGCACTTCTTGGATGGAAAGCAAAGAATCACTGCAATTTTTCTACTCTCGGTGAGTTAGGTGCCTGGTAAGACCTGTTCATGGTCATTGATCATCATAAAATGTGTTAAGAGAACGAATAAGTTTGAAAAGTCCACTAATATTTTTAAAAAATAGGGAGAAAAAAAATTAGATTCTAAGGAAAAGTTCGTTAAATAGAGAATGCACTTCGCTATTTGGAGGTTATTTTACGAAAAAATTTGCAAAATGTTCTTGATTCCAAGTAAAAGCTCGCAAAATAGAGAAATTCACAAAATAGAGGTTCGTTTTAAATAGAGGTCCGACTGTACAATGATTTAATTATATGCTGCTAAGGTATTATTTTTAAGTTTTTTTTTTTTTTTTTTTTTTTGAAAAGGCAGTAATAAATTAAACTAATAATAGGAAATATACTACCAGTATGAATCCTTTTCAGATAACATTGTTTATGTTTCTATTATATTTTTCCCTCAAACATTTTTTAGAATGGCCTATTAGAGGGCTGCGGAATAAAAAAAAATGTTAAAAAATAAGATATTCTTACTTATTTTCATAAATTATTCATTTTTGAGCTCTTTAATCCGTGTGCATCATTGAAGTTTGTGTGCAGAGTAATAAACCAATGAAAAAATAAACCAATAGGAAGTAATGATGCAAATTAATTAAAGTGCTTAGTGTCAAAATTACTCAGACGAGGATTTTTGCTTGTATATTAATTTAGGTTAATAAGCCATGATTTTTCCCAAATCATTGTCCGAAATATGAAATGAAGCTTTAAACAAAATTGTATTTTTATGAGCACTAATCAATTTATATTTGACTTTCTCAGATTAAACGTTTTGCATCAGATTAATATTTTTTAACTTGAATATTTGTAAACTAGTTCACAGTAATTAATGTCTCATATATTTATGAAAAAATATAATAATGAAAAAACAGTGATTGTTAGGAGTAATTAAATATTCAATAAATATTTTTAGCTTAATTATGAAAAAAAGTAATATATATATATATATACAGACCTCACAAAAATATTCAATAGCTTAACCATAATATCAATATCATCTAGACAAAATTTATAAGGATATTATAATAAATATTCCAGGTACAAAATAATTTTCCATAGCTTTAAAATAAAATTCCAATTTCAAAAAACATACAACGATGCGTAAATAAATGCACTTTTTTAATTTTTGCGAAAAAATAAATTATCTTATCGTTTTCATATTTCAATGTAGTATGGAAAAATATTATAAGTATAATTGATATATTACTGATAAAAAAAAAATTTAATCTTTCTGTTATAAAAATATTTTTAAGAAATTGCTATTTGTGATAGTTAATTATTCAGTTTATTTAGAAAATATTGTCTTATTACAATATTGTCACAAAAATAATTGAAAATATTGATTAATGTCGTGAAAGATAGAGCTACTAAGTTAAACAGACAGGTAAACACACACCTTATGATAGATATTATGATGTTCACACTAGATGTCATAGATAATAATTGGATTCATAATAATATAAATGAACGCAATAGTATTAAAATTCAATGTTTGAGTTAAAATGCAATAAAAAATAAAAAAATAAACATATTTATATTCCCATTTAGTGTGAAATAAAAAGCTTACGTTTAAAATATTAATTAAAATTTTGAAAAAAACATTACATTCTTAAGTATCTGAAAGTTTAATTAACTAAAATGAACTTGAATTTAAACAAAAAGTTTAAAGGTAATTTTTATCACGTAATAAAGCTATCTCACGACATAAGGTCCATCAGAAAAAAATAATAACTAAATAGTGAACATTATTTTAGCTAATAAATTTCTTTTTCCGTTACATTTTGCATACGTTAAAATATTTTATATTAGACAGTTTTATACACGGGTAAACTTTGTTTTTCTTTATTTCTTTTATGTCTGATGTATGAAATAAAAGAAAGTATAAAAAATATTGTAATATTTTGATTATTTTGAGAATATAATATTAAAATGACTATATTTATCGATTTTAAAACCAACAAGAAAATCACTAAATTTGCACTCATAGACATTATGTAACTCCTTCGGTGAAAGTAGTCTAATAGTTTGTATGCATTTATCAAATTGCATTTCTCGTTCAAATGCACCTCTAATATTCAATTACGAATGTATCTGTACACTTGATTCCCTAATTTGCTGAACTGACTGCACGAGATTTTACAGACGTAATCCATTTATTTGTTTATTTTGTTCCTACTATTTTAAATATTTGTACATATTTCAATATATCAAAGAAATCTGTATTAAAATAAAGTACAACTTAGTCCATCATCTAACAGCTATTAACTTTCATTTTTGTTTATATCGTATTAACGTTTCCAAACATTTCTGATATTAAATCCATCCATTAACTTATACAAAAAGGTCATTTTTTGCCATAATTTATTTAATCAATTATCTAATCAATTTTGGTCATTGTTTAGATTTTATGAAACTTTATACAAATGAACTTATACGAATAAAATTTCTCTCCCAAAAAACGTGGACTTTAAAAGTTTAAAAGTCACAGATTGATGAATAGTTGTAAAAGAAAAGATGCAGCCTCCTTAAATAATAAATGTTTTGTATGAAACGTACATACACTTCCAAATTACGTATTTCTTTAAGCTTAATAAACTATAAACACGTATCAAAAAGAAACATTTTCATTTCTGTGAATAAATAAGTTTGCAGATATGACATCAGCTGTTTTTAATACCCTGAAAAGAACATTCAAAATTCATGAAATAAAGTAAAATGCATGGTGCTTATAACTAACGACAGTTATCGCTAGTAAGAAGAAAAAATAAAATAAATAACAAGCGATGATACGTATATTATAAGAAAGCATACTGATAAGTTATAAGATTAAGGATACTGACAGTAAGTATTAAAATTACTGATAAGTGATGGGTTGAAAGTAACTGATAAGTGATGATAAGTTACCGATAAGGTGTATGAGGGATTAAAAACTACTTAAAACAATTTAAATGAAAATGTAAATAACAATTTTAGCAGTAAAGAAAGCATTATGTAAATAAATGTAAAAATGATGTAATAGTACTTATCACAATTCAATGGCAACAACAAAAAGTAAGAAAAATTAAAGAAAATTATAAAAATAGTTTGTTTAAATAACTGATTATAAAAGGAATTAAGTTCCATAAAAGAAATTTATATGAAAGTGTATTGTGTCACACAATAGTGTATTTTTACGAAATCTTAACCAAGATGCGAATATATATTTTTTCTTTCTGAGCTTTTTTTCTCAAATAGACTAATAGATAGAATAGTAAATTGTGTTACTGAAATAACTTGGCAGGGTGTATATTTTATCAAACGTAGAGTTTAAAGGTATACTTTATAATGGAATTTTGTAAATTTCAATTCAAATTCAAGCCATCTTGTGAATTTATTCAGTGAAATTATTAAATAATAAAATGTATTTTTTCTCAAAGTAGCAATTGAAATTAATCATGTTGTAAAAGTAAAATTACAAATTATTTCTCTCGTTTATTAATGCAAATGGATTCGTTTGAATCTCAAACTTTCCTCATCATAATGTGTAAGAAAGTGTGAAATTGCTCGTTCTTTGATAGACTTTTTCAAATTTTCATAAATGCTCACTGTCAAAAATCTACTGATAGATCTTTCCTGAAACACATATTCTATCATAAAACGCTAAAATTTTTCGCCATAAAATATTAATTTTCCGTGTATAGTTTTGAACGATGGAAATCATTAATTTTCAAAATATTCAGCATAACGATGTTATAAGCTAAAATAGACTGTAATGCCTTTACTTTACGCAATAAATCTGAGCTAAACATATTATAAGGACAATGTTATACAATTACGCAAAGTGGTGCGTAGAAGGAATGAAACTTTTGTTTCTGGGTTTGGCCACTATTCTTAGAAGTTCAGCCACACTGTCAAGGGAAAAAAGGATTTTTAGTCTACGAAAATATAATATAGTCATGAGGAAATATATACAATTATCTCACCCATGATTTCGAAAAGCATTCTTTATCATTAGCAACCTCCAAAACTAAAATATTTTCGAGATTTAAAGAAGCATTTATAAAAACAAAGTTATTTCCTGTCACTAATTTTCGGAAAAGGTTCGGAGTAGTTTTTACAGAGTATTAATCTGTTTTCCTAACCTGAAATATAGTTTTCCAGATGCTATCGATTCTCAAGTAAGCATTTCGTGTAAAACAGGCATGTTTTACAAAGAAACATAAGATGTTTAACACTATTAACATTAACATTAAAATTACTCTTCTGCTTTTGCATGTATAATTTCGATAAATATGCAGCTGAAAATGTTTAGTTGTGATTTGTTATCATCCTAAAATCCGATATTCCACTTTAAGAAAACTGATTAACACACTATCAAAACTACTCGGAAACGTTTCCAAAAATCAGTGACACCAAAAGAAATTTTGCTTTTATAAAATGCTTTTTTAAGTCTCGAAAATACATTGATTTCTGAGATTTCTAAAGATAGAAAATACTTTTTGGAATCATGGGCAACTCGGAAGAGGTTATTGTATATACTCGCTTGTAGTTATCGTAAATTTCGTAATCATTTTCGTAAATTAAGACAATTTTTTTTTTTTTTTTTTTTTTTTTTTTTTTTTTTTTTTTACAGTGCAGCTTGCGTCATTGAAATAAGTGTTACAAAATTAAATAAAAAAAATGACGATATAGTTCTTTTAAATATAAAGTCAATGGCGAAAAGAAAAAAAGAAGTGAAGTAAGAAGAAATTATAAATATATTTCATCGAAACAGTTTATTTGCGTGAAGAATTATAAATTTTCTAAAAGTAATTTTAAAAAATGATTTGTGTATAAATACAGTTAAAAATGATTATGTAAAACATGCAGAGCAATTTTTAACTTATAACTTTCTAAAATTGTTGGACATTAATGTATAACTACAAGTAGTTTTGGGTAAATAATTCACTAATTTATTTAATAAAGAAAAAAACTCTGAAAATATATTTTAAATGATAAAGGAAAATGTGAAATATTGAAAACTTTCAACTCAGATATTTTAATTCTCATATGTATATTTAGTAAACAAATGTAAGAAGCGAATTTACGCTTCACAAAAAGTTTATTAACCTAAACTATATCAATATTTTTTAGACTGAAAAACAGAAATGATACTGAATATATTAATGCTGAATATATTGATACAAAAAAAAAAAAAGAACATTCTAATATATTATAAAAATGTTGTAATTTTAGTTTTCTAACTAATAGACATGTAATACTTTTTTTCTGGATTTAAATTTAATTACATGTAATTCTAAGATATTTAATACGAGTAAAAATTTTGTCTGGAACTATTTTTAAAGAAATGTAATTTTTATATTTATTAATAAAAAATTTAATCTTCTGAACAGTACTATACAGGTCATGCTGAGAAGAAACAGTAAAATACATTTTCTTAAAATAATCTTTGAAATTTTTTGTCCTAAAACAAATGTAGCAAAAAAAAGTTTTTTCTGATTATTCACAATACAGTCGAACCCGGTTAAGACGCTCACGGTTAATACGCGATCCCGCTTAATACGCGGATTTTTTCCGATCCCTTGAATATCGCTCATAAGACTAATGTAAAAATATCACGTTTAATACGCGAATGGTTATTACGCGATCCCGCTTAATACGCGATAAATTTTTGGTCCTTTGAGGGAAAATAATCACGCTTAAGACGCGGATTCATTGATCAAGATGCGAATTCCGTCTCTCTTCTCAAGTGTTGGCAATTTTGCGGATTATTTTTATTCAGATAAAAAACACTGTTTTCGAATAGTATTATTTACTTTATTTAATAACAGATTAATTAACGCAAAAATTAATAATCAGAAATAGTGGTAGATATTTGAATAAAACAAAGCTCCGCTAAATTAGTAAAACTGCAATTCTTCTTTGATTCCGCCTTCTAACGTTTTTTGCCTCTCGCTTCGTGTATGTTTTTACAGTAGTAAGAGAGATATAGACGAATTCAGGTTACTCAGATACATCATAAAAATTATTATGATTAGAGATAATCATGCCTGTTGTTAGTGAGATTTTAAATGTACGTTATATCACTAATATGTTTTATAATGCATGTTATAGGCAACAAAAAATGAAACTCGTAAAGATTAAATAAATACGACTGCGATTGGGTAATTCTTTTATGTTTTCTTTACTTTTTGTTATGCTAACAATATTATGTACACGAAGATTAATAAAAATAGTTTCTTCTTATATTAAAAAGAAGGGTCAATTATAATGGTACTTATTAATACAAGTACTAAATTTGATTTTTAAAAATGGGTTGTGCTTCAAAGTTTTAATGTTTTATTCTTTTTGTTAAAAATTTTTTAGTCTAGTAGGAAAATTATTTTTGTTGTTTTATTTTTGCTTGCAAAGTACAAATCGACAACAAAACCAGGTTGGAATACACATTTATTTTCCTTTTTTATTCCATTCAGTCATATAAAAAGAAACAAGGAGTTAAAGTGGAATACAATTTAATTTTAAACTAAACATACGTGAAAGACTCAATTTTCGACCGTAAACATATAAACGAAAGCTCAAAAGTTCATTTAGACGATTAAATGTGTAAATAAGCCCAGTTGCTGCAACATGATACAAATCACGTTTAATACGCGATCCCGCTTAATACGCGACTTTTGTCCACTCCCTTGAAACGCGTCTTAACCGGGTTCCACTGTATTTTTCTTTCTTATACATTTTATTTATTTTTTAATTATATTTCGATTAAACAAATGGAAAATCTACAAGGAGCCAAAAACGTATGACGTAATTGTTTCATGAATTGAATAATACATATAGATATAAACATTTTTATTCAGTTGGAAAAAGAAAACAATTTGCACATTTTAATCCCAAATTATGCAATATTGTCTGGATACAGAGCTATTAATGTCCGTTTATTTAATTAGCATTGTACTGTATTATTTTTAAATAAATATTTTAGAATTGCTATAAATACGTTTCCAAATTTTATGATGAAAATTTGCAGTTGACAAATAGTGGACGAGTCATAATCAATAAAATTATGTGAAAAGTAAAGGTTTTTAATTGTGAACTATATCATATTATATGACAGTGAAAATTATGTCAATCAAAATTTTGGGGGACATTTTAGAATTCTGTTTTTTGCTTTTTTTTCCCCTTGCTTACAACCCATTTTACTGGCTATTCTTGTTATTATTTTTTTTATGTAAAAAATTAATTACTATTGGCAAGCATTCCAACTCATTACGAATTTTTAAAAGCACAACATATTTCTAAAATTTTGAAGTTAAATTTCATATGATGAGTCACTCATAACATTTTAGCTGTATGCATTATAAAACATATTTTAAATTTGAGCAGACAACAATATAATGTTACTTTAGAATATATGTATATATATCATTGTAGAAAAGGATATAATCATTTTCAACATGAGAACACAACATTTTTCATACAATCATTTTCACATTATACAAAATAACTTTTAATTTATGTTTATTTTTATATTTTAATTTGGCCCTAATAAAGATTGAAATTCTTCTGCTAATCAAAGTATATTTCATGAATAAAACATGCTTCTGAATATTATTAAAAGCAAATGAATATGACTTTTTCATTGTAGGATTCATCAACTTTATATCCAATATTTGAAAGAGAAGGTAATACATAAGTTTCTTCCAATGCGTATCTATGCATTTTCCTATTCTTTGCAATGTTTATCATTAAGGAGTTAAGTGCATTACATCTGTATGTTCCTCTTTGGCATAACTGGTGCATAACATGCAATTATTTTTTTTAAACAGTGAAAGCACATAATTGTTTTTCATCTCTTTGTGAAACTGTGCAGTCGAATTATCTATCCTGTATACTGATGCAGTTAAAGGGTAATTAATATATTTACAAGGCGAAAAAATCTCTGCGTATCACAAACTTCCTTCGCCGAAACTCGCGCCGCTGCATCCGGCGTGTGATGCCCGCCATTGCTCTTGCTGTTCTTTTCCCCGATCTTGCCTCTCGCAGTCCCATTTGCTCCCCATCCTCCTCGCAGATTTTAATCCGATCTCGATCACCTGTAGATCGCCCGCCATAAACCTCTAAACAGTAGAAGGAATGAAAAAAAGTGGGGGACATAAGAACAACGGCTATAATAAAGATGACATGACCATGGGGTGCGAGATTCGAGTGCAGTTGAAAAGGGGGTGGGGAAAAATCGACACCACCACGCGCGCCATGTTGTGTGTGATCGATACGGAACAGCATTGGAGTGTGTACAGTTCTCCTCGTTGTATCTACTCTAATGTCCAGTAAACTGCGTCAACAATCGGAAGATAATGAATCTGGACAATCATTTATGTTTCGGTTCTTTCTTCATACTAAAATATCGAACAATAAAATGAATCCATTTGTGTGTACCCGACGTATAGTGCACAAGAATGTAGAAAACACATAAATCTCTGATATTTGAATAAAATGCTTTGTTCCGGAACAGACAGTGTATGGGGGGAAAAGAGCAATATTCCTTAGGGCATGGAGTAACGTATAAAGGAGTGTAAATTTAAAATAAACAGAGAATTTCGGAAAGGGGATAAATTATGGAAGTAAGTAGTGGTACTCACTGAGGCCCTCAAACTTTCGGATGATGCTGTCCACAAAGGTGGTCTGTGGGGCAACATGGCCCCTCCTCACTGGCATGGCGTCGCGGCGGTATATCAGAAGGGGTCTAGCATAGTCCACAGTCGGGTCGAGCGGGACCCGGGGCCCGGGCGCTGGTCCTCCGGCGCCATTGCTGTCGGCTCTCTCTCGCCGGACTGGCCGATTGCAGAGATACGACCAACGAGTGCGGACAGGGGGCGCCCCGCACTCAGTGGCTTAGCGCCCCCTGGGATAGGGGGCGGATGTTTGGGCATCTCAGCTGTTGGCGGTGTAAAAAGTATAAGACACTTAAGATAAAATCTGTAAGCATATGATCAGTTAAAGATATAAGATATTTTGCAAATAATATAACGGTGTACATCGAATATCCAGACACACGTTTTTTATATTTATACATCTTTAATAATTAATACATTTTCTGTAAAGAGCATACTCATTTGTATTATTATTTTATCATTGTATAACATAAATATGTAGTGTCACTTTAGTTTGAAAATAATTTCAATATTTTATTTGAATAGTAATTAATATATTACCTACAATTACCAATAGATTGCCAGATAGTAATAGCTACATTTTTAGGGAAGGTAAATTTTTTTTAAAGAACAATTTCCTTAAAAATTATCAAATTAACAAACTAAATACAATTTTTTACCAAATATCTAAAACAAAACTTCAAAAAATAATTAAGTTAACGACGGTTAATCAAAGGCACAAATATGTTATGATCACAAATTTTTTCAGGAAATTTTACGCTATTTTTTCATAAAATTAATACCTATAACTAAAATTAAAAATCTATTTACTAAAAAGGTGCATAGAAATTTATTAAATATTCCGTTCCAGAATGAACTGGTCTTTAAACTTAAAAAGCATTGGTGTTAAAAATAATACGTAAAGAAACAGAAAAGATGACTACCGAGGTCTTTCGATCGCAAACACGATCCTTTTCAAGGAAATCTCGAGAGTCATCTTTTCTGTTTCTTTACATATTATTTTTAACATAAATGTTTTTTTTTTTAAATTAAAGACCAGTTCGTGTTGTAATGGAATATTTAATAAATTTTTATGCACCTTTTTGAAAATGGATTTTTAATTTTAGTTATTTCAACACAAGGTGAATGTGTGATTCCACTCTGAGCTCGTTTTGAGTTTTATGTTTTTCAATTAATACCTATAGGATTAAAAATAATAATATTTCATAATGAATAAATTATAATACATTTCTAACACCCGCAAATATTGTCATACTTAATTTTCACTTTTATTTTCATTATATTGAAAATAAAAATGCAATAAAATATTATATGTGATGCAGAAATCAATTGTTAAATTCATCATATACCTCATATTACTTATTTCATCAGGAAATAAAATTTCAGTTCTATTAGAGACAACATATTTTTTTTTCATCGAGGGATGCATCTGATATAAGTTTATACCAGAAGTTTTTATGTAGGAATATTTCTGGTTAAAATATCTGTTTCAGGCTAACCGCAATTTTATTAAATATCTAATTTATTTAAAGGAAATATTGAAATTTCGGAAAAACTATAGAATTATATCGTCATGAAAATCAAATGAAAACATAATGACATTTGAAAACACATCAAAATTTCTTATTATCTCTACCAGGAATAAAATATTCTGTCATAATATGCGTTTTCAATAAAAAGATTTTTTACGTCACTCACATAAAATAATAAAATTTTGGCCAAAAAAAAAAAAAATGCGCATAACGTTGTTAAAGGAATAATCTGTCTGCTGATTTTTTAAATCCTCCAAAATGTACTAGTAACAGAATATAATTACACTGTAAGAAATGCGGGAGAAAAGCAAAGCAATATCATCTGGAATAGTCCAAGAGCTGTTAAACATTTTAGAGAAGGTATTTGAGGCACCCTGAAAATTTGTGCAATACTTCTTTTGTAATGGCTGAATACAAAATCGAATGTCTGGCTGAAGGATCGTGGCCCAAAAACTGTGCCAGACACGTGTCAAGTGCCTTTTTTTTTTTTTTCTTTTTTTGACTACCCAAAAAAGGTATTTGAGGCACGCTGAGATTGAGACAGAATAATATTTATACTTAGAAAAAAATATTTTGAAAACGACAGACACTTTAGTCGGCCCAAAAACTGTGCCAGACACGTGTCAAGTGCCATTTTTTGATTACCCAAAAAAGGTATTTGAGGCACGCTGAGATTGAGACAGAATAATATTTATGCTTAGAAAAAAATATTTTGAAAATGACAGACACTTTAGTCGGCACAAAAACTGTTCCAGACACGTGTCAAGTGCCATTTTTTGTCTGGCGCAGTTTTTGGGCCACAATCCTTCAGTCAGACATTCGATTTTGTATTCAGGCATTACAAAAGAAGTGTTGCACAAATTTTCAGGGTTCCTCAAATACCTACTCAAAAATGTTCAACAGCTCTCCTACTAGAAATATTTAGAAGCCAGTGTTTGTCACTGTAAAAAGAATTAAAATAATAATAACAATAAACTGGTCGGATGTGCCAATCCCAAAACTTTCTTCTATCTCATACATGTTAATACTACAAAATTCGCTATCACAGTACCAAAATTAAATGACAATCTATGCCCATCATGAGGATTCTAAAGATATGAAATTCCGTGCATTAGTTCTTGAGGTAAACCTATCGCTAAAATCATATAAATCCTGCTAAATACAGCATAGCAGCGCCACCTGTTAGGCGATTTACATTAAAACCTAATCAGCAACATCTTATGTCAACATCTAACTGAATTTTAAGTTTGATGAAAATCCGTACATCAGTTTTGAGATAGAGCTATCGTGAGCAGAAATCGTGAAACATTCAGCATAGCAGTGCCACCTGTTGGGCGATTTACACCAAAAACTAAAGAGTACCATTTTATATCAGGGACTAACTGAATCTGAAGTTTCATAAAAAAATTCGTGCATTAGTTCTTGGGATAGAGCTATTACGGAAATCGTGAAAAATGCACTATAGCAGAACTACCTATTGGGCTATATGCACCAAAAACTAATCAACACCAATTTATATCAAGTTATAACTGAATCTGAAGTTTAATGAGAATCTGTGAATTAGTTCTTGAGATATAGCTATTGCGGAAATCCTGAATAATGCAGCATGGCAGCGCCACCTATTGGGCGATTTACACCAAAAAGTAATTAGCACCAATTTATATCAGGGAATAAGTTAATCTCATGTTTTAGTAAATTCCATGCTTTAGTTCTTGAGATAGAGCGCCCACAAAATGTGTATCACATACAGACAGGCAGACTAACAGACAGATATTTTCTAAAAGCAGTCAAATCGTGTTCAGGACCTTCTAAAACGTATAAATCCGACAAAAAACCGAAATCGAAATTTTTCTCGAATCCAATACTTTTTTCTTGTAAAGATAGGAGGAAGTAATAAATAAATAAATAGACTACATTCTTACAGTTATGTCTACTGTTAACATGCAATAATAAAAATGAATTATTTTGCTACATTATGGTACATTTTGCTGCTAATTTGCAGCAAAATTTGTTGGCAACCAAATTGCCAACAGATTTTGCTAGAAATTCTATTACAATAGTTCTGTTGCACAAATTTAAAGACCAATATTTAAATGCACTATTATAAAAATTAAAAATCCTAAAATGTGAACAAAAAAAAAAAAATAACCAACTAATTTTTCCCAGATTGCAACAAAAATAATCCCTACTTGGAGAATGTTTCATAGAAAATTACTCGAGTTCTCACGTTTATGAAAAAAGAGTTCTGGGAGCTACACAAATCCCTTTTTTGGACAGCACGGAATCGAACCATCGAACTTCGCTCCTCATATCCATGATCAAAACACTAGGCTTATTGATCACTGTATAGTTTTCTGAGAAATAGTTTGAAAATAGATAAATTGGAATAAATATTTAAAAAATATATGATAGCACTAAAAATAGAAGTTACAAATAATTTTTGCTGGAATGATAGGTTAAGTTTTATCACGTTAAAAAAAAAATAATAATAATAATGATAATAATAATTTAAAAAGTAGAATATTGTTTTACTGCTACTTTTTTTTCGAAAACAATCAGTAAAATGAGTATGCAAGCTTTTTCTGTATTATAAGCTTAGTATCAAGCTTAGTATTAATATATTAGGATAAATAATACTAAAGAAAAATAAAATTATAAAAAGAGATAACAGTTAATTTTTCAAAGATATTACTCATCATACCTTTTCCGTTTAAAAACTCTGTTAAAAGATGCTCGATTGCTTTCTATCAGAATGTCATACATGGTAATTATATCTGCTTACAAATGACAGTGACTTCATAAATGCGCAGTCAGAGTCTTATCATGGGCATTGTTCATTACAAAATAAATAGAAAAATCACTAACTTGGATGCAATGATTTTTAGGGGGGGGGGGGGGATATTTATGCTTCTTTTTTTTCTTTCGCTTTATTCATAAATTATTCCTGTGAAATGTTTTAAAGCATTACTTTTATATATTTTAGTAACTTTCTCTAATGTGTTCTTAGACATCTAGCGCAGAAGATTATATCTCTTTTTAAGCACAAATTGATAAAATGAATTTTAACTAAGAACATAAATAATGAGGTAGTCTATCATATAATGACACTTTGAGACTACCATGCCATGTGTTGTTACTTTCAACAGAGGAAAATCTTCGCTTAAAAGAATGTGTGGTATATAAAAAAATAAAGCATATCTTAATAAAGAAGAATCATCTACTACTTATATTATAAAATATAAATGTTCGTGCGTAACGCTGACGTCCGTCATGTTGCAAATGGGAACACTTGACGATAAAATTTTACTGCAATTTTTTTAATTTCTAAACATCGCATATTTTCAATTTTTACACCATCATATAGGAAAAAATCTACTTTCAAATGCAGTTTGTTTGAAAATTATAACTTAATTGACTGATTTATTATGGCTTTTTAAATAATTCAAGAAATGCTCACTTGTCTTCACATATTTAACCTTCAGGAATCAGTTTATTTTAGAAAAGAAAAAATCGTCTGCCGACTGGAACATTGAGACAAATTCCACTGACGTAAAAAGAAAGAAAAAGCATGCTAGCTTTTTTAATACAATTTAAAGTAGATTTTCAACTATTTCTTTAAGATGGCGATTAAAACTTTTCACAAGACGTTAAAAACAAAATGCTTTAGCGAGAAAAATTATATTTCTCCAAGCATTTATTTTAATTCATAAATGCAAAATACTTTTAAATAAATTCGCCAAAACAAAGTCATTTTTTATAAGTTCACTCAAATGACGTCATTTCGACCAGCTCCGCAATTAGAAGCCTTCTTGGAAGAATGAAAAGCTTTTGGCAAATAAAGTAATAGAATATGTGCATTTTTATTGGGAACTTTTGACTTACATTGTAAATGTAATTTATTATTTGAAATATTATATTAAATAAAGCTAATACTATAATTGCTTTCTAAATTTACAATAAAGTTAGATTTCATTTTCCCCAAAAGAATCGAATGATCTCATGCAATTCAAGAGCAACACATCGGGTTTCCACGTAACTAGTATATATAAAATACAAAGGAAAATTTCATCCCGGCTACTCATAACTCGAGTTCTGTTAAATGGATTTTGATAAGACTTGTGCTGTATTCCTTGTAAGAATTCCGTTACATAATGGTACAGAGGTAAAAAACTGTTTGCAGCGTATTTTAATTATGTTAAACTATTTCAAATATAATGAAATTGATATACGTTACTGAGTTTTACTACAAGTTATGTCCTGTAGAATATAAAGTGCATAGCATTAGCAGAGACACACAAAATATTTCGGATAAAGTACTATATCCATACTATATATTAACGATAGCTGCTGCAGGTACGTTTTCAGTTATGGTATGCGTTTTTAAGTTTAATTACATTTTTCCAAACTAAGTGGTATACATAAATGCTATAGATGATTATACAGTACTACACAAAAGAATTCTTTAGGGTTAAGAACTCTTTCTATATCCTGTATACTAAGAGATGTTTGTAGAATATAGATAAAATGATATACAGGGCCACGGAAAGAATTGGATGCATGGCCGTCTATGAATAATAATTTCTTGAAGTGTGATTTTCGTAGTTTGAAGCATGGTTTAATCTGGGTTAATTTTTTTGTTAAATATTTGTATTGTACAACATAAAGGTAGTAGGTAGAATACAGGACTGCACAAAGTATTCAAGTATGTTTCCCTCTATTGGTGTATATATTGCTGAAGGTGAATTTCCCACCTATTATGCGTCTCACTAAATTAAATTTTCGCACACTATATAGAATAAATACCAATCTATAGATAAAACACAAGTCTGCACAAAAAAATTGGAGTACATATATTTGGCTTTTGACGGTAATTGCTGCAATCAGTTTTTTAAACGTGTAATGCGTTTTCTAAAATGTTTACTTATATATCTTATTTACCTAAATAGCGAAGTTTTGTTAAGTATTTTGGAAGTGTTGGAAAGTGTTTCATAATCTATGCTGAACGGGTGATTTTTCTTTCTTGTTAAAGTTTTGGGATACGGTGGAAAAGTTGGTCTGTTACATCACTTTGTGATTGGTGATATCGTCGGCGAACAACCGTTATCAATTTTTGATGGTGAAATGCCTCCTTTCTCTTTGTCTTCGCCATTGTCGCTGACAATTTTCCTTTTTTTATCTCTCAATAATCAAAGTTACACCAAATTTTCTTTTGGAAAAAATATGTACAAAATCACTTTCGATTCTGCTCGGTCAATTTGTGAAAAAAATGTCCGCATTATCAAATGAGTAAGCGCGCTTTAAACTATATCTTTATTAACCGACTATGCGCCTCAATTGGTGACGCATTAACGGGAGGCCACTGTATTCTTCAAAATTACTTGGGCAAAACTTAAAAAGAATATTTAAACAGTCCTGCCATTGTGAATTATGCTTTTTAAGAAATTAAATGTATTTAATTTTCAATATTTTAATTCGCAAACGGATGCAATTTTTTCGTGAACTTAACTACAGTGTGTACTACGTAGCTCACATAATTCAGCCGTATGAGATATAATTTGTTAAATGTTTAAGCAAATAATGGCAAATTGAATATTGAAACGACCTACTGTCGAAACAAAACATGTATTCTTTCGATAATCTAATACAGTCAAGTCTCTCTATAACCAAACTCCATACATCAAATTTCTCTATATAACGAATTTTTAGTAGGAACGGTCCATATAGGGAAATATCTATCTCCATATAACGAATTTTTTCATAAAATGTTCTTTATTTATTGTTTTAAAAAAGCTTCCAAATTACATAGAATCAATTTTCCATCACTGATTAGTGATTTATCGTTCAGTGCTGAGTTTTTTATCTTACTTTTCTACCTTGAATCTCCTTGTTTATTATGCCCAACGAATTCATCTCCCCCCCCCCCCCTCCCACACACCTTCCAACATACTTCATAAAACAGTGTCAATTGGATTGTTACACATATAAGAGCGGGATCACAGAAGTAATTGAAGTTTAAGGTGAATGAGAATTCAAATGGAGGAAAATGTTCCCGATACAATTTTTCATTCCTTGCTAAAGTGTGAAAATTTTTTCGAGAGTCTAACAATTTTGAAATCAAAACAGCGAAAAATTACAGATTTCTTCGTCTTAAATTAATGTAAGTTTTCCTTATATGATTTTTATTATGCTTTCAAATAAATGTTTGTTCTCTTTTTTGAAACTGTTTAAATTTCAGAAATACAATATTAGGTTAATATTTACAGTTAAACATTTCAAATTCTTAATTAAACACCTCAAAAGTAATTTTTGTTCAAAATTTACACATTAAATAGGAATTTTTATTCATTCTCTATATAACGAATTTCTCTATATAACGAATTTTTTACTGGAACAATGGATTTCGTTATATAGAGACTCGACTGTATATAAAAATTAAAATTTGTCTGTCGGTCTCTAATGCTATACAAATCCACAGTTTGGAAGCCAGAATTCTGAAATGTTATGTACATGTGTATTAAAACACGGCCGAGGCAACTAAAGCAATCCGAAATCGAAATAATTTATAGTTAACATTTAATTAATTTAAAAAAAAAAACACCAATTTAACAGCAATTTCCTATCATTTTTCGTTATAGCAGCTGCCAACAATTAAAAATTCATAATAAAATCCTTTTTTTTTATGTTCAACCAGTAATCGAGCAAGTTCTTTAACCAATGTGAGATATGCATATTACGTACGCCACGTTGCAAATACTAAAAAGCTGAAGCGGATATTACGATAATTCTTTTATCTCACATAAAAATAATTAAAGATTATTTAATTGCGCTTAATTATTACATTTTTGGAAAAATAAAGGCAAACGTTTTATCACAAACATCAACAAAACTTTTTATTCTATTTATTCCCTTATTCCAAAGATATCGTTTTATCGTCTGCTGCCATAATAACATGATAAATTAAATTTCAGTAAAAAAATGCGCAGTAGTAGAAAAATATTTTACTAAATCGAATAGTTATTTTTGATTTTGGTTTTAAAATTAAATTTATGAATTCCCGAGCATAGAACAGGTTAAACAGCTAGTAAAAAATAAATGTTGCATAAAACTCAGAAATGTAGAAGTATTTTGAAGACATAATTAATCAAATTTTAATATAATTAACTCTGGGGTGAAAAATTTAGGCCATTGTATGTACTGTACAGTAGGAGAAAAACAGAACGATGGCTATAATATTGCTTAGTAGTAATCGTTTAAATAATCGATTTAAAGTAATCATTTTGAATCAAATTTCTTGACGTGACGGTGCAGTAAACGAAAAACGCGGGCATCCTCAAACAATAATCGCTTATAACTCAAGATGTACTTCATTTATAGGGTTTTTTCATTTATTTATTTTTATTTTATTTTATTTTATTTTATTTTTTAGCCCCTGATATGCTACTTATTTCGGCCAGCAATTAAAATGTCGTCTCTAAAAAATAACGTTACGTTACATAAGCCAGTCGTAAATCAAAGCAGATGTATCATTGTATGGGATTATCTCTACTGCAATTATTTTAACTTCTAAGCATCGCACATTTTCAATTTTTATACCGTCGTATTGGGGAAAAAAGTACTTTTAAATGCAATTTGTTCGAAAATTGCATCTCAATTTATTTTTGAGATACTAATTTTTTTGTAATTTTTAACGAAATTTTTTTAATGTTGGCAACTGAAGTACTCCATTTCTGTAGAAAGTAAAAGAAAAATAGTTGGAAAATAGTAGACTATTATATCTTTTTGTTGCCATTTTCCCATAATAACTTTTAAAAAATTTAATTAAAATACGTGCTATTTTGAAAAAATATAAATGAATGATTTCTGATAAAACATGGAACATAAACTACATTTAATTTTAAGTATCTATATTAATGTTACAAACAAATGAAGGCATATGAATCATAAGGTAGCCGATTTTTTTTTTTTGGGGGGGGGGGGGGGCGAGTTTCTTGAATGACGACATGGCTTTTTGCTGGAAACGTGTATTATTCTGCGATAGTGACGTCATATGCATATTTTTCTGTAGATGTTGTTTAAGACTGGATTGTAAATGTGGAATTCTTCAGCGGATGCGAATTACATCCTTTTACATAAAATAAAAGTGTTTGTTTTAAGTCTTAAAACTGAAATATATTTTGTACTATCTATATTTATATACATATGTATTTATTTTTTTCATCGAGGGCGACACTAAATTTTGAAAAAGCAGAATTCCTGTTTTCTAATATTTTATTTTATTTATTTATTTACTATTTAATTTTAGAACCGCCTTAATACAGCACAAAAAGAAAAGTGATATTTTAATTCGTAGTAAGTTCTTTAGAACTAGCTGATCCCGCGTTGAGCGCCTGTGCTAAAAATCGCACACCTGAGACATATTTACACAACTATGCTCTGGGGGTGTTCTATTCAAATTGTGAATTCGCACAGTTTCGCCTTCGCTGGATTAGTCTATTTTACACCATACATTAGACTGAAACTTTTTTTTTTCTGCCGTTTCATGCCTGCTAAATAGAAGTCAATGATATATTTATGGATTTCCTGATGAGTGTTATTACACATGTTAACAAATAATTGATATATCATTATTTTAATAATTTATCCGCGTGTGATCCAATCTTCAAAATATGTTCTTCAATTTTGATACAGTCCTTACACTGGGTGTAATTTAATTCATTAATTAATTAATTTTGCGAGTTTTCCAAGACATTGCGGTGAAATTTGTATTTAAGATGAATGCTGCATGATAAATCGAATGAAAACGAGAAATAAGGAGACTCATTGAAACTTTCAAAGTTCGTATAATAATAAATGTCTATAGGAGACCTCAAGAAAATATAATTATAACAAAGTGTATAATAAATAAAGAACCTTGGTGCAAACAGAAATTTAGAATTGGATTTATGACTTCGGGGGATTTTGGTGTTGTTGTTTCTCTAATTTACTTACTGTACTGTTACTGAAAAAGTAAAAAATGGTGTTATACTACTAAATTAGTGTTATATAGTGTTATACTACTAAAATAGTGTTATATAGTGTTATACCTCTTTTGTAATCTCTCCTCCTTTCCCTTTCTGTTCTTTTGTAACTTTGTCCCCTTTCGGACACGTTTTCACAGTAGCTGATGACGTGATGTTAATTTTCAATCTCGAAACGCTTCATATGCATTGTTTTGATTTTATGGTGAATTTTACGAAGTTCTGTTACTTTAATTATGAGTTATTGCCAGTTTTTCGTGTTCTTTCTGCTGTTATAGAATTTGAAAATAAAAATAACTTTTAGTGGGTGGGGGGGGGGATTTCAGAGAAGGGATTTATAATTCAAGTTCTAATTATTTATTTTTATTTATGTATTTATTTATTTTTATTTATGTATTTATTTATTTTTATTCATGCTGTTATTTATTTTTATTTGTGTATTTAATTATTTATTTTACATTATTATAGTCATATTATATTTACTGCAATCATTACAATGCTATCAAATCATTTGCTTTATTAAATCATTATTATATACAATACATTCTCAAAAATCTGCACAACCTGGGACCAAGGACTTTGTAGATTTCTGAATTATATGGATCTTGAATCATTAGTGAAGAGAAAGGCATAAGAAATTTCTAATGAAAATTCTTGTTGATAGTAAAACATTAATGAAAAATTTCTTATCCTTGTAGAGCAGTGATTTCCAACATGGAGCGTAGGGCCCACAGGTGGGAAAGGGAGGGCAATTTTTTGTGGTGGGACAATAATATTCTAGACTAAAAAATGTAATACATAAGATTTTTAAAATACTTTTCTTATTCAGTTTTCAAAAACTCTCATACAAAAGTTCAATACACTTAAACACATTTTTTATATTTTAAACCATTTATAATTTTTCTTGTTATATTTATATTTTAGAATATTGTATCCTTTTCCCAACTAATATTTATTAAATATGACCTATATTTCTATTAGCTCTGAAATATGTCACACGAAGAAACTTTTACACATAAAATTACTTAAGGCTATATCTGAAACTGACGGTTTGAATACATTTTACCTAAAAAGTAATTGAAATAATCACAAGACAAAAAATTAATCACCCCTATAAGCATCAGTCTAATACTATCTAACAGCACATATAGTTTTGATAAATGTCTGCATTCGGTGAGGATAGGAGTCTAAAAAATTCTTCAGGCATGGTACATAAGGATGACAGCATTGTTTCATGAGATAATCACGTAAGGCGACCAAATTGAGGGGATGCTGTTGCAACGTTTACTCGCTTTTCCATATGATCCCACAGATTTCTATGAGATTAATATGAGATGATTTGGTTCAATCGAGTTGCGATAGTGTGTCTGAATGTTTTCAAACCAGTAACGTATGCATGCAGACCTGGAAACACGGTTGTTATCTTCTTTGAATACGGCCATATCCATAGAATAGTCATTAGGAGCATGTTCAATGGTTGAATGACGGGTAACACCTGAACACTGAGAAGGTTAAAATAAATAGCTTGAATCACTGCTAAATCATAGTGAGGAGAAAAAGTTCCAAACAATCACAGAACCATCTCTGACCTGAACTACTCGCTCGGCACGCTGCGGTTTAAATGCCTCATTTGTTCTTTACTGCTATCGTCAATCGATAAAAAGCAACATCTTCATTTTTCGGTTCTCTCTATACTACTTGAGTAAGCTAGTGTCCATATTTGAGTTTCTTTGTCTATTGCAATCGGGCAAATTTATGTGCCGCCTCGAGCAATACCCTCTTGTGATGATCCCGGCAAATAACCATTACATGAAGTTCAGTTTCTAATATTTGCTCTGAGAGAGGTTTGTGTAGATTCTCATTCATTGACTGCAGCAATTTCTATAGGTTTTGAACCATACTTTCTTTGACGAGGCGTGGTTTTAGTCTGCGTCCCTTTAAGTTAGGATCTTTATCCAAAAATAGCTCTGACGCCGCTTTTCATGGCTACTAGCGCTACACACTCCTTTTAGACACATTGAACGGTTTGTCAATACACTAACAAATCGGACAGCTTCGATCCCTATATAGTCGTGTGCAGCCCAGAGTCTGACTATAGCAAGGTAAAATAAAGATCCTATGAGGCGTGGCCAAAAAAGGTTGAGAAGCATTGTTATATAGCAAAAAAATTTGCAAATTTTCTACCGGTTGAGGATATTCGTGGTCGATTACCTCGTGACCGATGACAAATTGAATATCACTATTTTTTCCGCGATCGATAGACGAATTTTTTTGTTTCAGCGATCTTTTGACACAATTTGCGATTTTGTTTCCGTGATTGATTGAAAAATTCCTTTTTTTTTTTTTTTTTTTTTTTTTTGGCGACCTATTTTCGAAATTATTTTTTTTTTTTTCGCGACCTATTAACGAAATTAAAGATTTTTTTCCGTAATCAATTGGCGAAGTGTTTTTGCGGAAGTCTGCAGAAAGTAAATTCGCGCAATGATTCACAATGCCTGAAAAAGAACTTAAGAAGGGAGGGGCTGGGAGAATCCCACATAGTATTATTCATTATGCGGGATTTTTCTCTTTTGTGCTCGATTCGTGCAATCCCGCAAGTTATTTTAAATGCTCTTTTACTATATAAAGTATTAATTTTAATTATTATTATTGGGTTATTCAGTTTGGGAAAAATCTTTCAAAGCAAAAGTAGCAAAAGTACAAATTGCAAAGTAGCCATTTTGAATAAAGTAATAAAATGACTCTAAATGAATATATGCTCTATGGCTGAAGCTATTTTCTTTTTTGTTTCTTTTTTTTCACCCTAACTTTTGTTTTAATGCAAAATTTTGAATACGATTTCTTTAGTATTAAAAATTAATTCAATTTTAAGATGAGTTAAAAAAAAAATTATTTTTGATCTATTCCAAGATATCTGACTCATTAGGATCATAGAAGCCAAGGTTTTATCATGGAATAGATAAATATACTACTAAAGATTTAAAGAAATGTAAACTTAACAAATGCAAATCATTGTAACCTAAATTTGAAAAAAATATATATATCAATACAAGCAAGGAAACATTTAACAGTTTTTATTGAATATTTCAGTAAAAATTGAATGAAATTGTAGAAAAATTATTTTTAAAAAACGAGCCATGCATAACATATTATTTTTGGTGTATATATGGACAAAATTTTCGGTGCTTATTTTTGAATTTTCTTTAGAAGAATATACAAAGTTATTCAATCTGATACATCAACGCAAATATTTTATAGTTCATTCGGTTTAATATTATTCAATTAATCACAACTGTCTTCGTACCCAAACTTTAAAAAAATTAATCAAATCGCAATAAATATCTCATTCAGTTTTTCATAGAGTAATATTATATCAATTAAGAAAGGGTATAAACAATAACGCAACGTGAAAGTAAAATAGGAAAGCCCTTTATCACAATGTACTTTAGCATTTTATTTTGACAATTTTTCTAATGACTATTCTTTAAAGAAATACACAAAAATGAAAATAAAAATAATTTCTGTACAAGAAAAGAAAAAAAAAATGCTGCCTGTCTGAACGGCTACCCCGTAGTTTCCCGTCATTTAAAATTATCATATGAACGCATGCTAATTAAAACTGTTTCATACGTTTTAATGCTTTAAAAAACAGTTGAAATGAAGAATCATACGTTTATTTCTAGTAACAAAACAAATTAGTAAGTATATTTTTAGTCAGAAAATAAAATCTCATTTTGTGAATATGTTATGAATCATGCTATTTAAATATGAACATATCCAGGACACTTAAGAGATACCTATTATAACAAAATCGAAGAAATATTATTACCTTGTGCCATCACTATGATGCAGTTTCTTTAAAAAAAAATAAGAAATTATGCAGTTAATGTGAATTGGAAGAATTACATCATGTAGCTTTCAGTACATATATATTTCATTAAGCATTACTTAATAGTCACTCTTGAAGCTTTTGTTTACTGCTATTTTCTAAACAAGTAATGGAAAAAATATATTTAATAAAGTGCAAAGGGTCATTCCGTGGTAACTTACGTTACATGGGACAATTTACTGCGGTAATTTTTGTAATATAACACCAAAAAATATCCAAATGTAAAGTTGATATGATTTCTATTTAAACCTATCCAAAGGTCAATTTGAATGAGAATTATCTAAAACATTAGAGTGAAAATTACATTTTTTATGGTAACTTACGTTTATTTTTCAGTAATTTCAGTTACCAAAATAAATATAATAACAGCCAGATTTCAAGAAATTACACTAAAATTAGGTAATTTCCACCTAAATTGAGCTTTGAATAGGTTTAATTAACAAATAATGTCAACTTTACATTTTTAATGTTTTTGTTGTCGTTATATTACTAAAATTACTGAAATAAATTGTTCTAAATGTAACGTAAGTTACCATGGAATGACCCCAAAATAATCAAGAAGCAAAAAATAATATAAAATGTAATCATAAGAATTCATTTTATGTGTTTGAGTTCATGAATATAAACAATAAAAATAATTATAAAGAAAAAAATCCTACGTTATTCAAACATCATGTCGCATTCTTCAACACTATGCAGAAATACATGGAACATATATTGAATTGTATCGCATTATTTGAGCCTTCATCTGCAACTTGATAAGATTTAACTGAATGGTAAGGTTTTCAAGAGTAATTTGTGCGATTCAAATCTAGACAAATAGTCAATTGCAGCTAACTGTCGAAACATCACCAGAGTTTATCTACCTCTTTATGTATGCATACCTTGAAACGACGGCCATGAAAAGCGTTCAATCAACTTAAAGTTTAAAAGTCGCTTTCCCTGAAGTCTTAGAAAAGCTGTTTTATTCATGAATAAGAACAGTTGCTTCATAATATAAATTTCATTTCTTTTATATAATTTCTAGAAACATATTTGTAGTCAAGCTCACATACTGGAATAAGATTTTCTCTAAGTAAAATATTTTAATACGCAATATATCGCATTATCTGCACTGTAAAAAAATACAAAAAACTCGTAAAAAAAAACAGAAAATGTTCTTGCAGCTCCGTTTTTTCAATATGGAAATTTTCCGCTTTGCAAGAGGGTAAATATCTATTTTTTAGAAATAAAAAGGAGCCATACCATAATATTTTAAAAAATCTAAATTATAATTATACATATTGGATGCATATTTACAAAGAAAAGGTATCTAGATTGTATAATCACATTGCCTAGCCTCGTCATTAGTGGAACAATGCTCTGTCTCCTACACTAATTGCCCACACCCAATAGCTTGATCATAGGCCTAAACATCAATTATGAAATTTTAACTTGAATCTTTCGGTTTTCTCACAACAGGTATCTCATCAGAACTATCATCTATTTCAACAGGTATCTGTATTGAATATTATCACATTGCCCACCTCTGGATTCGAACCTCAGTACTCGTCATTAGTGGAGGAATGCTCTGTCCTCTACACTAATTGCCACATCCAGCGATTTGGTTATAGTATAGGCCAAAACATCAATAATGAAATTTTAACTAGAATTTTTCGATTTTCACACAACAGGTATCTCAACAGCTCTATTTCATCTCAACAGGTCTATCATCTATTTCAATAGGTATCTGTATTTAATATTATCACATCCGTTTACATCACATTGCCTACCTCCGGATTCGAAACTTGGAACTCGCCATGAGCGGAGGAATGCTCTGTCCCCTACACCCAATTACTCATACCCAATGACTTCGTTATTGGCCAAAACAACAATTATGAAATTTTAACTGGGATTTTTCAGTTTCTCTGAATTGAAATGGAACATTTCCGTTTTTAACATTCAACAAGTAAGGATAAAAAGAAAGTTTCTCGTTTATTCCGGGAAAAATTACGATTTCCACTTAAAATAAAAAGTTTTCATTAAAAGATAGAAATGTCAGATACAATCACCCGTATATATACTGAATTTCTTTTACAGTGTGATGCCTTTTTTTTTTTAACTTTTCTCATTTTTTAAATACAAAATCCCCTTCCAACCATCCCCTTTAATTCAGCCTAGACATTACTTTTCAGAAACAATTCCATAAAAAATTATCAATCCATTAAATTTAAATCACATTAAAATGCATTTTACAATGCGTAATCTTTGTTTATTCTCGAATAAAGTAAAATGGCTCTAATTATAGGGCTTTTTTTTCTAATGGTCATGATATCTAAAACCTCATATCCAGAAAAAACAAGTCTTTAGTTATTTGCTCCTTCTCGCTTTTCCTCTCTTGTAAATGTGATTCCTTTTATCCACGGACCCGAGGGTAAAATACTTCTATTGACTCCCGCTTTGTTTGATTTTTGAACAGAATTAGACATAAAAAAAAACATACTTGTTTGTATATATTAATTCCTTTTTATAGTGTATAATTTTGAAACCACTATTGTAGTTACAGTCTTGAAAAAAGAAAATACGACTAATTCTGTTACAAATAATTATAGAAAAAATCGGGTATTAATTGATTGGGCGTATAACGTCTATTTTTATACAGTAGAGTCCCGATTATCCGAATTAATATAGACCAAACTCACCTCGGATAAGCAAAAAACTCGGATAAACCGGATTTACACAAATCATCACCAACTACAGAGATGAAATATAAATTTTCATTTCATTAATTTTTATGGTACTAGTAACATTTCTTTGGTGTACATTTCCGTTACTTTTAAGAAAAACGGGGAATGAAATTGTTTATTTGAAAAATCACTTGATAGTTTTTTGTTTGTTGAATGTCAATTTTGCTGCAGTTTTTTTTCCCTGCACTGTTACGCTAATGCATAGCTTCCAATTTTTAAGATTTTTCCTTACCACTAAAACTTACCAGTAAATTTTGCCTAATTCAATTGCCGAAATCTAACAATTGTCAACGATTAAATATGGCAAAAATTTGCATTAAATTTTAGAGGTAACAAAACATAACAAATTGGCAGCTGTGTCTATTAGTGTCATGAAAATTACAGGTGTAGCCTCACCTTTCTGCTCAAAGTATTAAATAGTTTTTTTCCATCGAACTTAAACCTTTAGAATGGATCATTTTCTTCTAATGGACTGATGGATTCCATTATTATGAAACAGCCGTTATATTAAAAAAAAAAAAAAAAAAAAAAAAAAAAAAAAAAAAAGGGCCATTTTTTTTCACTATTCTGTCCAGAAAATCAGAGTTTTAACTTTTTACGACTGCTGTTTCATCTTCACCTAACACTCCATTTATAATGGCTGTTTCATAATAATGGAAATCCATTAGTCCATCAGAAGAAAATAACTCGGTTAAAGCAGAAACTCGGTTAAGCAGGGCTCTACCGTACTCTTTTATTAAATTCTTTCATTTAACTTAAATTAGCGTTTGTATCTAAAGATGCCATTTTGAAATCGATTTTTCACTCTCTAGCTGATATCCTATAATTATAAAAATTATGAGCAGAGGTGTGTGTACGATGACAGTGCAACATTTTCATATTTTTAGATAGAGATCGACCGAAAATTCGTTTTCGTTTTCCATCAGAAATCAGAATTTCGCCGAAAATTCGTTTTCGGCGAAAATGCGGCCGGACCGAAACTATCTATATTCCAAATCTTTTTCTTCTTTCGCGAACTTCCAACATTACTCATTGATTTAAGCTGTATCGGCTCAAATGAGACACTCTTTATTTATTGCTATGAACTTCACTGTTTATAATTATTACTCATGACTGACTCGAGACGTAAGTGCAAATTATAAAGCAAGTAATGCATATAGGACTAAACTTTGAAGACACTTTTCACGTACTCATTAAAAGCTGCAGACTTAACAGTAATAGAAAATTTTTAGTGTGAAACCGCAGAAGTGTGTCGAATGCTCTTTAAGAAAGTTTTAGTATAACGGATGATCATTTACAAAAATCATCATAAATAGAAATCAAGGTATAAAACATTTTTTAATTAGATGAAATTCATATAATTAGAAAATTCTTCAGCGTGGTTGATGAATTAATTACATTTTATTTTACATAAAAATAAAAAGTTTTGGTCAGAGGCACAGAGAGTCAACTTGGGCCACACGTATAATTAATTAATAATTATGTATATTTAATAAACACGTATACTTAATTAATAATTATGTATATTCATGTATGCATTAATTTCGTTAAAAAAAGTTTTTGGACATTTTCGTTTTCGTTTTCGGCCGAAAATAGGAAGATTCCCGAAATTCGGTTTTAGTTTCGGTTTCGGTCTTAAAAGCCGGTGTCTATCTATCCTTACCCTTTTAACTTAATTTTTAATTAATTGATTGATTTTACAACGTTTCTCTGTTAGCCGGCGGCAGGCGATAAATCACTAAATATGCTTTATGTTTACAATTGTTTACGAGTTTCAAAAACAATGGAATTAATTATGCACCAAATAGGCCTATTGACTGAGAACTGAAACGACGAAATATTTCGAACACTAAAAAGTGAAAAATATAAATAAAAAATAAAGCTTATAATACATGTATATATTTTTTAAATACGCTTTAATCAATTAACAGTTTCATACTAATTAAAGTTTGATTATACGTTGAGAAACCAATTTAGAAATCCTCAATTTCAGCAATTACCATCTGTAGTCAGAAAACATTCAAAATATTTTGTTCAGCTCTGTACATGATCTATGGTATACACCGAAGAGCCATTACATTATGACCACCTGTTTAATATGACGTAGGACCACCTTTCGACCTCAAAAACGCGAACACCCAACCTGGTATCAACTCGACAAAGTTCTTATAGGTAGTCTGAGGTATCTGGTACCAAACGCTCACCAACTGGTCCTGAAATTCTCGCATATTGCGAGGTGGTAGCGTGGCAGCACGAATTGGGATTTCCAGGTGGAACCAAAAATGTTCTTTTGGATTCATGTCAGGTGAATTTGGAGGCTAGGACATGACTTGAAACTCATTAGAATTCTCCTCGAATCACTCCCTGACGATTCTATCCTTATGACATGGTGTATTATACTGTTGGCAAATACAATAACCTACCGCAAACATTGTTGTAATTAATGGGTGCACCTGGTCTGGAACGATGTTCAGGTAGCGCACAGACGTCAGGGATTGTTGTATGGGGATTATGGGTCCTAATGTGCTTCATAAAAACATCGGCTACACGATACTATAGATGCCACAGGCTTGTCTCCGACCAACTGTGCATCCGGGAGCCAGGGTTACCGTTGGAAATCGGCGTATTCGCACGCGCCCGTCGAAGTGATGGACCAGAAAACGCGATTTGTCGGATCATGCAACTTTCTTCCATCATTCTATGATCCAATTCCGATGTTCATGGTCCCGTTGAAGGCGCTGCTGCCGATGACGTACTGTCAGCTTAGGAACGTGCTTAGGCCGCCGGCTGCGTAGGCCCATACGCAAAAGTGATCGGAGCACTGTGTGTTGAGAAACACTGTCTGCGTCGCAACTGTTGTAGCTGTTGGTGATTTCGGCTGTTGCAACTCTTCTGTCATGACGAATAATGCGTAACAATCTCCGCTGTCCTCTGGGATCAATGTGCCGCGGGTGACACGCCGCTCACCGGAGACTTGTCGTTTCGTCATCCGTACACTACTTTAGGTACGTGCTCACAATGACTGCACGTGTACAGCCCATCAAATGCGCCGTTTCCGATATCGAAGTTTCCAGTCGCCGAGCCATAGCGATTTGACCTTAATCAAAGTCTGATAAATCTTCTGCTTTTCCCATTAAGTCACTAATCACACTATGTTTTGAAATACATTGCATGGGCGCTGTATATACTCCAATATCATCCACGCACGCACCGTGGATTTGTTTTTAGGTGAGCTCATTGTTATAGATGGGGGTGGTCATAATGTAATGGCTCTTCGGTGTATATACTATATAGTATGAAAAGTGAAGTTCAATTAGGAAATATCAAAATCCGCCTTCAGCAATTTTCGTCAAGCGTGAATGTATTCGAATACTATTGTGCAGCCCTGCATGTGATCTATAGAATGTATCAGCACCAAGTAATATGCAAAAAAATATTTAAAATTAAACACATACCACAATTGAAAGCGCACTTCCAGCAATTATTCCTCGCAGACAGTACTGTTGAAATCTAACCTTCTCAGATACAGTATAACTTCAACATCTAATTAAAAACGAACAGATCCCAATTACCAAACTAAAAAAACTCTAATGAACTGTTGTGCATCTTTTTTTCCTCGCTTTAATGACGGACTATTGCATCACATCATAGTAACTTTCGAACCATATGCTTCTTATGATCAAGAACAGACTTTCTTTTTATGTACATTTTTACTCGCAGATGTTCTGTGATTTTTCACCCACTTCTTTTTCTCGCTTTATACAATATAACTGCTTAAAGTAGACGGAGCTTTTAAGCGTTCCTAGTGTAAATCTATTTAATATAACTAATTGTAAACCTAAATGAATTATTCATTAACACAAAACAAATACCAATTAACGATACGTAACTTTTCAGAAGAACGCGGATTAATCTACGTAATTCTAGCAGAATCCAGTCAATCAAATAAATGTAAACGGATACTTCAGTTTTCTACTCAGCAGATGATAGATGATTGCGCTACAAAAATCCCTGACCAGCGATGTCTGCCGAACCGATATAAACAGGTAAGAGCCTTTTACTTACCCATATTATTGCATGTGCAGCATAAGAAATTTTCTTATGACAAAGTAAAGTAGGCCACTCAACGTAACATATATTTATATTTTCCGTTTATTCCTGAGAACGCATATTTTCCCCACTACCGAATGCTTTGGCTTTAAAAGCCATAAACCTTTCAGACAAGTATTTTAACCGATTTCTTTTGTGATTCCATGTAAATGAATGATAAATGCTATGCACGCTATCTATCTATATTATAAAGGACAAACATATCTGTGCGTAACGCATACGTCATTTTGCGAATGGCAACACTTTGAAATTTGAAATAAAATTTTGGTTTTGCAATTTTCTCTACTGCAAATTTTTAAACTTCTAAACATCGCACATTTTAAATTTTTACACCGTCGTATAAGGAAAAAAATGTTCTTTTAAATGCAATTTGTTTGAAAACTGTATCTCAATTTATTTTTGAGATATTAATTTTTTTGCAGTTTTTAAGACCATTTTTCTTATCGTGGCAAGAAAAGTACCTCATTTCATTGAAAGTCATTGAAAGTAAACGGAAAATAGTCGAAAATAGGAGATACTGTATCTTTCTGTTGCCATTTTCTCATAAAACCTAAAAAAAAAAGTTGAAATTAAAATATGGGCTATGTCAAGAATATTGTCTGTTATTCCGTGATAGTGACGTCATATGCACATTTTTCTATAGACGAAGTTTAAAACTGGATTGTAAAAGTGGATTGCTTTAGCGGATTCAAATGACGTCATTTTATAAAAAAGCGTGTATTTTATTTCTTAAACCTGAATTATGTTTTGTAGAAGTGCGTCATTTTCACTGCCCAGCTGCTTTGAAATTCTTCACAGGTGAAAATGCTTCACATTTAAAAATAATGTAATCGAAATCACACACTGATAAAACGCAATGTTTTACAAAAATTTAGAGTATCTTTATAAAGTATATTTTTCAATCTTCTGACCATCGTTACATTTCCAATTTTCGTCGCATAGAGAAAAAATTTACTTTCAAATGCAATTTGTTTAAAAACTTTATCTTAATTGACTGATGTATTATATTTTCTAAAATAATTTTTAAGCATGATTTTTTTAAGTTTATCTTATCACGTGCCGGTTTCAATACATAATAATAATAAACATTTTTCACATAAAGCAACAAACATTTTTCAGCATTTGTTTCTGACTATTTTTGCATAACGAAATTAATACTTCCTTTATAAACAAATAAAAGAATAATATTAAAAAAACCACCAATCTAACATATTTGTGAAAGACAAATTAACGAAATTAATACTTCTTTTATAAACAAATAAAAGAATAATATTGAAAAAACAACAAATCTAACATATTTATAATCGTACAATTTAAAATTTTAGATAACCAAATAGGATTTTTTTTTAATGGAATAACTTTGCAAAATCCATATCAGTTTACTGATTGTTTATAGTTTTAAAAACAATTTTTAAGCATGAAATATTTTTTAATTTATCTATATCGCGCGGAGCTCGATTACGAAAGATTAATCCGTTTGCCCTTAAAACAAAATACAGACTTCATCATTTTCTTACGGCTAATATCCATAAAAAAATTCCCCATGAATAAATAAATAAAATAATATAAATAAAACACAAATTTACCAGACATGTATAAGCTCTGAAATTATCAGAATATAAAAGGATGCCGTAAGTAGCAAAATCTTGGCAAATAACTCTTAGCATGCGGCTAATAAGAAAATATCGCTTTTGATAAATTTCAAAAATTTATTTGATTGTATAATTCGTATTTTCCATATGAAAAATGCTTTTTTAATGTAAGTTGGCAATCTAAAAAATCCCTGCCGGCTCGGGCCTACAGTCGGAGGTAGATTTCGAAGTTAAGTACTAAATTAACCAACAAAATTTAAATCAAGATTAGAGATAAACCCAGTTCCTCCACTAAGAATGAGCTCTAGGGAGCTAAACATTTTGTGAAAATTCTAATATACACGAATACACACACGCATGCATATGGAATAGGTTTAAAAAATAGCTAAAGCAAATTCAGAGAACCTCAAAGTGATAAATAAGTTAATATTTCCATAGTCGGGTTTTTATCACGTTTTAATACGTTTCTTCAAACTCACATGACGTTACATATTCACCTGCTGAGGTCCATTTTATTTCCAATATGACGCAATATTTTGTTGTTGTTTTTTAATTCGTCAAACTATTTATTTCATTTTGAGTTTTCATGCGGAAATCTTGCTCTAGGAAACTTATGACGTAATATTCAATTTGTTTTCTATTCGTCAAACTATTTATTTTATTTAATTTTTCACGTGAAATTCTCGCAAAAGAAAAGCAATTGTTGTGGTGAGAATTTTATTGCTTTTTTTTTAATTGTTGGCAACTGCAATAACGAAAAATATTTATTTTATTCTGTTATTGTTGTGTAAGAGCTGATTTTATCGGAATCATGTTAAGATGGTATTCAAATTTTTGAACCCTCCCCATTTCCATTCCCTTGGTCCGATTTTACCCATTTTCAATCCCCGCCGAGATATTAGCCATCTCAAAGTTGTTGGCGAGTTTGAAGACGATCCGTGCATAATTGCGACTTTTAAGGTGCGGACAAAATTTAGTACATACATACATACATATATATATATATATATATATATAAACTTTTTAGGTGGGGGTGGTTTTGTGTTCCTGGGGTCCTATAATGAAAAGTTATGAAGGAATTTTTCAAAAGTCGCACCATGGTAACGACTGCAATAGGTAGTATTTCTTACGAAATCTACCTAAAATATTATGGAATATAAAAAAATTATTAGTTTTCAATTAAAAAAAATGATTTCACCTATATTTTTTAACCCGGGAAGCCCGGGTACGATCCCCTAGTTTATATAAAATCCAAGTCTCTGTGTGTCCCTCACAATTCCGGTAGGACCTCATTGTAATGAGTAATTGTTGAAAAATACTAATGCAGGGTTACCACAGTAGTGCCAAATGTTGACCAACCTGGCGAATCATCGCCAAATTTAGCTACAAAAATAAATTGTCATATAGGAAGCCAACTTGGCGATAGCTGGCTAATTTGCGAAATTCCCATTTAAAACCATTAATCTTTCATAATTGAGATCACCTCATTTTAATTTAAACTCCGCGCTTTTAAGGGTTTCATTCAAAATAAATGGGTGAGAATTTAAAGTGTAATATACGAAAATGTACGTCTTTATATCTTCATCCCAACAGATTATATAAATAAACCTAAAAGTTCATTAATTTTGTTTTCATAGCTATTTACATCATTTGTCAAAAAATCTCACTTCTGAAGCCCAAATTATGACAAACTTTTAAAGAGTACGCCAAGGCTCCTATATTGGATATATCGCTTTATATAGCCGGATACAAAAGTTAAATTCTCGGCTTTTTTCCACTTTGGGCGCCTTGGCGAAGAAGGAAATTTGGCAACATATTGTCTCGGAACCTATTCACTGTTTCATTTTATATATACACGCATTTTTTTTTTCAATATTTATCTAATTTTATACAGAAACAGAAGTAATTTTCATCTAAAAACCGACAATAATAAATTGCATTTTTTATGTATTCATTATATGTAGTTTTTAATAAATTTGTTTCGTTTTTAAAATGTGTTATTTTCATCTGTCACTGCGGAACAAGCAAGAAAAACTGTTCTTGCACACGTGTTCTATATAGTAAATCTATATACCACATTTTCCGTCATTTTTGACGGGCTATCTTTCTAGTATTTTATAGTAAGCATCTTGTAGCGGACATCTGTGATGTATATAAATTTCAGTATGTCTGAAATAGTGAATATCCTTAAAATACACTGCAATCGAATTTACCCCATAAACAGTCATGTAACGAAATCCTTTTGTGCAGGGACCCGGAGCTGGAGCTGGAGCCCGGAGCCGGAGCGCTCCGGAGCTGTGTTTTTCCTGGAGGTGGAGCCGGAGCTGGAGCTCTAAATTTTCCCCAGCTCCAGGGCTCCTTTAGTTTTTAATATTCTTTTAAATCTTTTTTTTTTTGTCAGTCTTTTAAATTTCTAGGCTTAAAATATTTTAATTACATCATTATTCAGTATTTTAATTATATCATTTTTTAGGTTTTTATTATTATTATTATTATTAGGGAAAGAAAACTTCTCAAAAAATGGCAACACTACTTTACTTCTACTTTCTACTTGAACTAAGTGACAACACTATTTGAAAACAAATATGGCCGCCTGTTGTTTACATGTGTAGTCGTACAATTTTGGCTGTTCGAAAAGTGTAGAAGAAATTTAAGATTTTTGTGTTTAAAATTCTACCAAACTTTCTATTTTAAAAGCAAAGGTAAAAGATGTCATATTTTCTGAACAAGCATTTCAAGTTTGATGAGAAGAAAAATGCATTTTGTTAGATCTTTAATGAAGATAAAAAGTATTTGTGAGTAAAAAATTAAACATGTAAATTAAAATCTGCAACTTAAAAGCGCGAAGTCGGAGCCGAGTTGGAGCCGGAGCCGGAGCTGGAGCCACGGTATTTTCTCTAGGAGCGGAGCTGGAGCTGGAGCATCAAAAATTGTTCGGCTCCGGGTC
This sequence comes from Maratus speciosus, assembly GCA_963932465.1. Taxonomy (NCBI): domain Eukaryota; kingdom Metazoa; phylum Arthropoda; class Arachnida; order Araneae; family Salticidae; genus Maratus; species Maratus speciosus. Next base: position 306,844,617 of record OZ010788.1, on the reverse strand, counting down.
ACTGCTTTTGTGTGCCTATTAGCCTGGGTGGCGACTGCACAAACCATCACCTTATCGAGTTCACAGCTGAAATTCCAAGATTAGTTAAAACTCGGTTCGCATATTAAAATGCAACTGGTCTGTCAAGTCATATCTTGGTGGAAAACACCTGCAAACCCGATTTTAGTGGTTGACTGGTAGGTTTACCATTGTGTTTCCTGTTCCCAGTCCTTCATGTTTTCCTACCTTTAGGTGCAGAAAAGCACAATGATAAACCTAGCGATCAATCACTAAAATCGGGTCTGCAGGTAGTTTCCATCAATATATGATTTGACAGACCAGTTGCATTTTAATATGCTAATCGAGCTCTGTCTAATCCTGGAATTTCAGTCATCAACTCGATGAGATGAGGGTCTGTGCAGCCGCCGCCCGATATGTATTATTTACATACACATAAATGCACACATTTCATTTTCAATACTCGAGCATTCCATGGTAAACCTCAAAACCATATATCAATTAAATGGTAATCTGAGTATATTTATGTGAGTTAGAGCACGGCCAGACACGTCGAAGGCATAAACGCTTTTCAACTACATTTAAAAGGGCTAAAAATGAGTTTAATTATCACAAACTAAAAATTAATCCTAAAACCGAGTTAATTTTACAATATGCACCACATAAAGTCGTTATTTCAACACAGACCTAAATTATAATAGAAAGATTTGGGGAGATTGAAATTATATCTCATTAGAGGATATTATTTATTAGAAAATTATTACTTTAAGGTTGGTCGGCTGTACTTAAAAACGGAAAACAATGAAACAAAACAAACAAAAACACCAAAAGTAAAAAACAGCAACATTTTTTTTTACTGGTATATTGCACACAAAAAAAAAAAAACTTGTTTATATCCCATCAAATATGTCATATAAAAGCTGTTGAAAATTTTTAACAGTTTAATTTAAGTTTTAAAAACAAAGAAACTAAAAATTTTCAAAATCAGGTATGACTAGAATTTTTTAATGAAAATAGAATCATTTAAAAAATCTTAGCATTTCATGTACTAGCTAACCCGCCTGCCTTTGATCCGTGATAATAACTTTAAATACACCTAAAATCAATGTTGTATGATTTATTTTATTTAAACGAAAATCTTTTCAAAGAGTCCGTTGAGAGCTCCGGTGCCTTCGGCAGCGTAACCTTTGAATTTGTATGATTTTACATTTTAAAATGAAAATATATCCAAACCAGTCAGGAATTAGGATCTCGCTGTCTTCAGTAGCGTACACCGGGCATGCTACGCCCACTCCTGTCTGTTTTGATTTTATACTTTTTAACGGAAGACCAACGTGATAGCCCGCGATAATAACCTTAAATATTCCCAAAATCAGCTTATACCGGCCGTGATAGGCCGGTCCGGGTTATTGTGATTTTATATTTTAAAAACACCGGCGTAGCCCAGGCCCGTGATAACTAAAGATCCTACATCAGAGAGCGGTAGGACATTGACGAAATATCCGCCATTTAAGTTCCAAAGCAGGTGAAACACAGTAAAACGCAATGTATTTTCATCACCTTCTGACACCTTTGTATTGTATTAAAATCATGGAAAATTCGTTTTATATGCCTCCAGAAAGTCATTCGAAACGTAAATATAAGTGCATTTCTGTTCATATTTAAAAATATATCAAACAGAAGTAGCAGTCCCTAGAAGTTTATTATAAAATAAGAATATATTTAGTGTAGATATTAAATTAAACTTGAATAATACGTATTTATAACTCAGTAGGAAAGGCATAACATATGTTCAATTTTTATTTTCTTTGAAATTTTCAGTGCGAAGATGGTGACAAATTTAATAATTACTGTTATTTAGATCTGCGTAATAAATTAGGGATAGTTTAAAAAATTTAATCCTATGGTTCCTTTCCTAACCCATAATCGTTAAAAATTATTTTCTCAAATATTGTAAAATTGTGATGCTGTAAAGCTTGGAAAAAGAAAAAGAAACAATTTGTTTATAAGCAAATATACTAGTTATTTTTCTTTTCTCCACATAAAATAAACATACTTTAGTTTATGTATAACTCAAGAAATGCTTGCTACATGCATAATTTTATTTAGTGTGCGTATTTATTTATTTATTTTTTTTTTATTTATTTATTTATTTATTTTATTTTTTTTTTTTTTGCTTTCCTCTGTCTAAATGTTCATGGCTATACACGTAGATCAATTAGATATATTTGTCTAAATAAATAAACAAATAAAATGTATTAGCAGGAAGTTTTAAAAATTTTATACAAAGATTAAAAATATGCCATTTAATAACAATAAGAAATTTTAAAAACAATTCCTTAAATAGTAAAAAAAAAACTATAGATTTTTTAAATATATTCTTGTATATCTTCTGTATTTACTATATTGTTAATACTTATATTCATAATTTTCGATAGTTTAAAAAAAACTACCATAATTTCCCGCGTATACACCGCGGCTTAGTTAAGTCTTTTTCAAACCGGAAATTTTATAGAAAAAAGTAAGTCAAATAAGTTCTAAGCAGAAGTAAGTCTCATTTTCACGCTGTCAAATTCGACCCACCAAATTCGAATGAGATAAACAGAAGCATGACGACTTCTGTAGGGACTCAGAAAAAACTGCATTGGTGTATTGATGTATTTTATTTAAAATACAAGGTAAGACCGAAAAGTAAGGTGACTCACCCCTCCTTCCGAAAATGAGAACAGCCCGACAACCGGACACATGCGCATTACGATCTTCGGTATATAACGTTAAAGTTCAGAGTTATTTGCAAAGTTTCTTGGTTAGTGTTTGTTAGTGCAGTCACTTAAACATAAGAGGTGGTAGTGCATGGCGTAATGGAGCAGAAAACAAATATGAAATTATGTTTTAAAATGGGTAAAACTGCTACAGAAACCATGGAAATGTTTCGAAGTGTGCATGGCGAAGAAACTCTATCTCGCAAAACAGTATTTCAGTGGTTTAAGGTTTAAGCGTTTCCGTGAAGGTCGTGAAAGAGTGAAGGATGAGCATCGCAGTTGAAGATCAGTGACGAACAGAACCACGGCAAATGTTGAAAGAGTTAGGAAATTATTGCTGCAAGGTCGCCATTTGTCCGTCCGAATAATGGAGAACAAATTGAATCTTCCTCGTGAAATCGTCCGAACAATATTGACGAAGAATTTGGGTAAACGGAAACTTTGTGCGACGTTTGTCCCTCATTATTTAAGCGATGAACAAAAACAGCATACGATATTCCACGATAAAGATTCCGTTCTCAGATTCCGTACTCAGATTCCGTTCAAATGAAATCGAAATAAATCTTAGACTTTTTTAAAGTTTTCTATTTTGCATGTATCTTATCATATTATGTACAATCGTCATAAACATAATGCAAAATCTGCAGTACAAATATTTACAACTTAAAAATGGAAAAAGTCTAAGATTTATTTCGATTTCATTTGAACCGAATCTAAGTATATAGGTGTTTAAAGCATTATATTGCATGAATTTCATTTTTATTTTTTAATGTTCAATTGGTTTAGCTTATTTGTTACAAAAATTTAACATTAAATGTAGAACGAATTGAATGAAATATCTTAATATCTGCCCCTTCTCAGGCTTAAACAATTTAGGAAATAAATTTTGTTTTTTTAATTTGTTCTGCAAATTAGGTTTTTGTTTAATATGTCAAGTTTTTTAATAGCAACTGATTTCAGACGAACACATTTCAAAATTAATGGAGTGTATCATCATCAGGCTTTGATTTGTGCGATATCGCATCACAATTTGTGATGCAATTTACCTATGTATAATTCAAAATGTTTCACCAGTGCAGTAATGCAGGTTGCTGTAGTTTGATCAAAAAATTACAATCTGAACTTAAAAAAATCTGCTTGAAAATGTCATTTTTATTTCCACTATGACGACATATTCATCTTCTTTTTAATTCTTAAAAAAAAAAAAAAAAAAACTATTTCAGTTTCTTCAGTTTCATGTTTCACGTGAAAAGCATTCAACTAAATATAGGCAAATTATTATTACGGCTTTTGAATTATTTACAACAATGAAGGAAAAAAAGTTAAATTTTATAAGAAAATGTCCGTTGATTCTCAATGAAAAAAAGCGAAATTTGGAATTATTAAGAAAAATATTTGAATAATGTAAATAAAAATTAGCCCATGTTACTCTCTAGATTATAATCCACCTATATGCAAAGGCATTTTATGATCCGTTTTGACCCTGACGTCAGGCAAATGTTTTTACACTTTGAATTTATAATATTATTAGAATTAGCAAAGAATTAAAAATGAGTGGCATCAGGGACAAAAATGTGGGAAGAAAAAATGAAAAAGTTATCATCTCCATAGGCTTTTCTATGTTAAATTAACATTGAGAAGTGACACTGGAAATAAATAAGTATTGCGCTGCCGCGCAATACTTAAATAAATAAATATAGGGAGAGTGTGACCTAATAGTAGGAATTGAAAAAATTTAAATCAAAATCATAATTTAAAATAATAGCAACAGAAATGAAATTGCTTTGTATCTGTTGCTCATTTCGACTCTTGTTATTATGATGAAATTGTTTAAAGTTCACTACATACACCGCAATTAAACTTGAATAATTTAAAGTATGTTACAAAATAAATAAACATTCCTATATATTTTAATTGTCAAATCTGTCAGTGCGGCAATGTTCAATGTCTCTCTAATGTCGGACCTCGAGTGATAATAAGAGCCACCCGACAAAACCTCGATTTTGTATCAATTTTTAATGCAAGTTTTAATAATTAAATAAACATTCCCCCCTTTCTCTTTCACTCTGTAAAATTCAGAAAAAATGTATCTGTCTTTTTCGAGCTCAAGCGCAGGATCGGAAATGTTCTAAAGAATTGTAACGGGAAAAACTTTGACACAGAGAGAAAAGTACGTTTCAGTTTTTTGGGTTTTTTGACAGGGTTAATATTAATATTTCTAAAACTGAACACTTCGTTGTTTTAAAAATAAATATACGCTGATTAATTTGATATATATATACAGGATGTCTCAGCACAACGTTTCAGAACTTCTAGGAGGGGTAGGGTGCACCACAACGACTTGGAATCATATAGCAATGCAGAGTCGGAAATCTTTCCTGACGTGGTAGATGGCGTTGAGCGAAAGATGACGTTGCGCGTTTATGAGGGCATAAGAAGACACGGGTTTATGACACCCCCGTTGACAGCGACGAGGAGCTGGTTGCAAGAATCGCAGTAGCTGCCGGGGAAATCCGAGACATGCCTGAAATATTCCAGAATTAGTCCAGACATTTGGTAGAAAATAGGAAAAAGTTTTGGTGTAGTTTTAATATTTGGTACATTTATGTTTTTTGGGTCGCCGAACACGAATCTGAAGTTTGCCAACAAAATGTATCCCGGGAAACACGTTTTTTTGGCAAAAAAGGGGAAAAAAACGGGATTTTCTTTGTTTTTTCAAAATAACTTCAAAATTATGCATTTTACGCAAAAGTCCTAAATACATAAATTAAAGAGGATTAAATTTCCTACATCATATGTATTTAAAAAAATTTTCTTTGATCAAAGGTTTAGCCATGACAAGGCCGCAAAAATGGGTATGAAAATCAAAAAAATTCTGAAAAAATGGGAATTACAGCAGTATACGTAGATTTAATATGAAAACTGACCATTTTACGCAAACTTTGACAATTAATGTTCTTACAGTTCCACTTTTAGCCTAAACAGATCATTGGGGGTGGGGGGAATCTCGTTATTTGATACAGAGGAAAGTTACGGCGATCTTTGTCCTTGAAACACAGCTGTATGAAGAACATGAAACTGCAAGGTGGTCTCACACACGGTCATGGGGTAGGGGAAGGTGCATTTGCAAGGTGGACAATGGGAATGACGTGTATGCAGCATGTTTCAGAACAAATCGAAAATTACTGTGGTATTCAATTTCATTATTGAGAACAGCATGCAGGCCTGAAAGATTCTACAGTTGTACGGGATGACATTCATGATACCAAGATGTACGAATGGTTACTGCAGCATTTCCCTTTTCCTGAAAACCGTGATTTATACTCAATAAGCACTGGTGTTTTGACTGATGAGCGAATTAACTGTCAAAGTGTTGGGAATCAGGCATTAAAGACATCAACAGCGTTGTTGGTGGGGACTTTGGAACTGTCAAATTTAAACGGAGCAACAGAGTAAAACCTCTTACTGTAATGACCAGTGTAATACAAGTAGACAACGAGTTGATTCCTGTCAATCCTACAACTTTGTTCCAATGAATTTCGGTTGCAAAGCATTCGGATGAAGACCTTGAGGAGTTTTTGACGTACGATCTAGGCCCTTATTCCTTGTCCCTATTTGACAATGGCTTAAGAAAAGGAAACAAATCTGCACTCTACAAGGCATTAAAACCTCTTACAAGCAAGCGATTCAGCGGTAAGGTTCAATTCGTCATTGATGGTGTTCTTTTATTACATAGAGTTGTTTGGCCTAAGAATAAGTCTTTTTCTTCAATCTGCAACAAATATGATCAGTATGTGCAGTCAAAATATCAACCACAGGCAATAGTTGCCTTTGATGGCTACCCTGATGATGCACAAGGTGGCACAAAAACTGCTGAGCATATGAGACGATCAAGAAAACATGCTTCAACTGACATATTGTTTGACGAAGCAATGCTACCAACCATTTCCAAAGAAAAGTTTCTTATTAACTCAAAAAACAAAGGTCGGTTAAATATTAAAGATGTGAATTAATATCGGTCGGTTAATATCTATGATGACTGACAAGTTCTCATCAGCAAATATTACATGCAAGCAAGCAAAAGAAGACGCAGACACCTTGATTATAAAAACTGCTTTGTCCTTGGCTCCATCAATTCAGACGGTAATTGTAGTTGGGAGGATGTAGGTCTTTTGGTCATTTTGATAGGTATCTGCACGGGTGAAAACGTTTCTTTTTAAAACCAGGGAAAGACACCATTTCTCCGATGACATTTTCTCCAGTTAATGCTGTGAGCCCAACTGTTGCGAAAAACATCCTCTTCCTACATGCTAGAGGCGGCTGCAATGCAACGTCAGCACTCTTTATGCAAGGGAAAATGAAGTTCCTCAAAACTCTTGTGACGAATCCACATCTTGAAGACGTTGCTAAATTATTCTACGACTCGAACGCTACTCAAGAGATGATTGCAGCTGCTGGGGAACATTTCCTTGTCTCACTGTATGGTTATAGTGGGACAAGTGTACCTTCGCTAAACCACCTAAGGTATATTTCGTACAAGAAGTCTGCCTATAGATACAATCCGAACATTGCTGCATTATCACCATCTGCATCTGCAGCAGAACAGAACTCTTTAAGAGTATATCACCAGGTCCAGCAATGGCTGGGGGTTGAAAAAAATGCTGAAGAGTGAGGATGGAAGAGAATAAATACTGGCCTTGAGCCTGTGTTCACTGTACTACCCCCTGCTCAACCTGCTTTGTTGAAGCTTGTATCCTGCAAATGTATAAAGAACTGCCAACGAAATTGTGGGCGCGAGAAGGCAGGACTTTTTTGCTCCAACATTTGCCTCAACTGCGAGGAAAATTGCAACAACATCGCAGTGGTGTGACCAGACGAGGAGGACGAGCTCTTTGAAACCGGAAATGGGTTGCCCACCCTATGAACCCGTGGACCCAATGGAAGAGGAAAAAGTCATGCTAAAAGGTATCAAATATTTTTTATTAAAAAAACATGTATTTTATACTATTGGTTGTAATAAAAGCACCCACTAATTCGTCTATTTTCTATGTTGTAGATGTCGGTGAAAAGCAGGGACCCTCAATAAAAGAAGCGGAAATAGTATTTTTTGTTTTTTAAGTAAATGTACTTACTAATATACATATTTATTTATAATTAAATAATGATTGAGTCGTAGTATTTATTATCAGCAACTTCATTGTAAAATGTAGTCATTCATATAATCTTAAGTATCATTTATAGTCAATGCTTGTGTAAAATGGCCAGTTTTCATGTTAAATCTATTTACATTGCCATAATTCCCCGTTTTTTCTGAATTTTTTTATTTTCACACCCATTTTTGCGGCGTTGATGGCTAAACCATTGATCAGACAAAAAACTTTTAATACATAAAATGTAGGAAATTTTATCCTCTTTAATTTATGTAGTGATGACTTTTACGTAAAATGTATAATTTTGAAGTTATTTGGAAAAAACAAAGAAAATACCGGTTTTTTTTCGCTTTTTGGGAAAAAAAGGTGTCACAAAAATTTACGAGTCTCTTATCATGAAATTTGTGACTGACAGGGATAAATTTATTGGTCTTCATCGTGTGTGGTAGTGATCCCAAGCGACGTCATAACCCCTGAAGTCAGAACTAAAATTAGCTATGCGAAGGGAACATAAGAAGATGCCCACAGGGGGGCAAAATAAAACGAACCAGATTCAAGAGACCAAGAGTCCAAATAAGAAAGAAACATTAAGCTACGAATGAGAAAATTCTAAAATAAATCCTCCCACATCTTTCATTATGGAGGAAGAGTTTTTTTCGAAAAGACAATTAATTCCCTTTTTACTCTCTCTACAGAAGGACGCTCTGATGTTAGTCTTGAAATTTCGCATAAATATGTTAGTCCACAGAAGTCAAGAAGTTTACGCAATTCTTAGCTATACTGCTTCAAGGAGACCAAACTTGTTGTAATTTCATCATCCTGAACCGATGAAGATATCGGACAATTCAGAATTGCAGAATGACCGTCAGAAGGAATCCACAGATTGTCAGAAATTTTGATGGAGAGTCGGAAGATAATTCTGAAACACAAAAGTGCACCTATGAGCATTGACCAGCATCTAAGAGTGAAAGAGCATCTCTAATGACCATAAGTGGCTGTGATTAAACACTAAACTGAAAAGACTCACTGACTTCAGAACGAGAAGCGATCCAGCTATCATTGTGACCGATTAAACGTGAAAACCCAAAGAGACAATTTAAAACTTTCATGTGCTATTGGACTATAAATACGCGCATTATATGGACTATCAGTGACAGCCAGGAGGAGCCTCTACCCTTTTCTGACTGAAGTATTTGGTGAGAAAAAAACTTGAAAAGAAATTTTGTACTTTATAATATGTATGTTTAGCAATTTCATTGGCTAGAATTTTATAGACAAAATTTTAAAGCATACATAGATAATTAACATTATTAAGGATTAAAAGAATCATAATAATAAGAAAATGTTAGTGTTGGAGTTTATTAATATCTTGGCCAAGTAGCCCATTTTTTTTTTTATCTGTGCTGTGAGAACTTTAACTAGTAATGATAGGTGAAACCAAAATTCACATGAATGTTGCATATAAAGAATTGTATTATGAAATTTAAAGAGATTGATAGTGATTTGAAAATAATGTTGAACAAACAGAATAACTACTTGAAGCATGAATATTATATGTGTTTGTACATAAATGTTGAGTGGATATATGTACTTATGTCTTTTCTTTGAGTCTTTCCTTTATTTTTTAGATTATGATTAATTTTATGAATATTAAAATTTGAAATTAAAACTATTTCAAGAATTTTTTTCAAATACCATAGGCCTAATGACAATTTGTAGCGTTAAACAAGTCGCTCCTGTGTTATAGACATTTTTAGTTATTCCAAAATTTGTCTACCTTTATTTTATTAATTAATATTATCCCATACGTTATTTTCACAACGCGGAATGGGATAATAGTTTCTGTTTTTGTACTAACCATTACATTGTCGCGTGACCCTGTATGGAGGTGTCAGTTCGTCACCACACCCTCTGAATGCGTGTGTGATTTTTTTCGGCATTTCAAATAGTTAACGTAGCGCGAGCCGCGAAAGATTGCAAAAAAAAGTTTCTTACTGCTTTTCGATTCTTCAATGCCGAAACTGCCGTCTTGCGCCATTTTAAAGGGGAGAAAAGCAGATATTTCGTAAAATCTTGTAGTGTTTTTTAATTAATATATCGGCTAATTATCAAAAAAAATGAAAAATCTGAGCTTCAGGTGTATCAGGACCTGCCTTGGACGCATAAATTTTAAGACTTCTACGTGCAGATTTCGCGCCGACAGGCACATCGAAAAGCAGATAGAGCGAAACTTTCTTTTATTAGTGTGGATTTATTTACTGTTTGTATTTTATGTATTGTACAAACTTTTTTTTTCCATATCTTTTAATATACAAATGCCCTTCGTTGATTTTAAACGTATGCAAGCTGATTTGTTGATTTAAATATTGAGATTTTTTTACGTACTCAATTTTTTTCTAAACGAATTTTTTTCAACATTTATTTTTATTACTCAGATAACTAAGATACTAAGTATTAATTTTTGCACTACAGGAATTTGGGCTGCATTAAAGTTACTCAAACCAGAAACGCTAAATTTTTTTTTTTTTTTAAAGAGAGAGAGAGACTTTCAATTTTTATTGATATTAATCAGCCCGAAGCTTAACGGATGCACATATACGTGAAGGCGCATAGTAATGCAAAAGGCTCTTAAAAGACCACTGCAATATGTTTTACTGTTTGGGGCAGTCTTGTCTATTTATTGATTGGAGGCAAAATAGTCTATTATTTGATTCCTTTCCAAGCGAAGATAAAGCCCAAAAGCACAGAAACATTCGACTCAAAAGTTTAACAAACGGAGCTTGAGATGATTTACATCTCTTGTGTATGAATACCGTTTAAAGTTTGAAACATGGAAATTTCTTTTATTACTACAATTAAAGAAAATAAAAAACAACTTAATCGCATTAATATAAATGAAATTCTCCTACTTTTACGGAAAGAAATAATAATTCATGAATAGTAATCCTTTGTAAGTAACAAATACTGTCACACTTTTCATTATAAAATGTATGTGTTGAATTGTGCTTGTTTCTAACAAAGTAAGTAAAAGATATTCTACTTATGAAAATGTCGTGATTTTTTTTTTTTTTAGGGTTTCGTTCATCTGACGAACATAGGCGTAACTAGAGGGGGGCCGGGTGGGCCGGGCCCACCGCAGGTAGTTCCAGTGCCCACCCCAGAATTTCAAATTCGAGTGATAATACTATGCTTGCGTTATAGTCAAAATTTTAATTTCCAAATATTTGAAAGGTTACAGAAACAAATGTATTATTATATATTTCTGATATGAAAACTAATGTAATAAAAGCGGTGTATGTGAATGTGTATGTGAGGGGAGGGGGATGTCAAAGGAGCAACAGTTATGTGGCCCAGAACCCACCAAATCTGAGCGATAGTTTTCTTTTCTGCCTAGAGGTAATGAGGGAAAAAATAATTTCTAAAGAGTCCAGTTTCTTTCAACGAGGTGGGTCCTCTGCTGTAGTCAGAGACGGTGAGAAAGAGAGAAGAGGGGGGGGGGGGCACAGGAGCCAGAATACAGAATTACATGCAACTTTATCTTTGTACAATAATGGCAGGGATTTTTTTCTAATTTCTTCAAAACACTCCGGGTTAGGGAAATGACCACAGGAGACAATTCTAAGAAGTGATGATTAACTCCACTCCTTTCGTTAGGACAAACCAGGATATAGTTGTCAAATTGTTAGCCCATTAATTGTCCAAGAGGATCGATGAGAACACCTTGGCAGGGTGCCTCCTTTCCTTTGAGGATAGGAAGAACGAATTTTTTGTTATTTTCCTGTTTTAAGCGTGTGGGGTAACTTTCAGTTTCCCTGAATAATTATCAGTTCATAAACAAATTCTGTAGTTTAAAATACGGGAAACTCTTTTTGTGTGTTATTGCCACGTGGCACTTTGTTTCAAATTTCAGAATGTAATTTTGTGAGTAAATTTTTTCCTGATCAGATCTTTAATATTTTGTATAAAGTGCTTGGTGGAAGATGTTATGTAACAAAAATGAAATTGCCACAAAATTGAAACGAAAACCTTTTTCTTTTAAATTTAATGTTTGTTTTTTTCTTCTTGGAGCCTATATTTAATAAGTTAACAAATGGCATGTATTAAACTCTCTCAGAAAAACTTATCAACATTTAATTTCCAAATATAAAAATTATTAATAATATTTAAATCATTTTTTATTAAAATGTTAAACGTTAATAAATAATGTATCAAATTTTAAAGACTAATTAGAATCTTGATTATTTTAGCATTACCATATGATAGAATATCTCATAACATCTTCATCGTAAAAATAAAGATATTTTAAGAAAATATAACATAATACCTTCTTCCACGAAACTCTTTAATTAATGTCATTTGTTATTAAAAAAAATTGATAGCGATAAAAATTGGTCAAATTTCATACGGCCATTTTTATTTAAATTTGTTTAGAATGTATTTTGTTGTAGTAGTTATCTTTTCGGAAAGAGCAGATGTTTAATGATGAACACAACATATTGAGTTCAATTGTCATAGAATCTTTCATTAGATAATTGAATTTCAATTCTTAAACAATACCAATTTAGATACCATTTCAGCCCATGTCTCGGTCTGGGGAAATTCAAGTAATTTTTAAACGATCTAGGAATGACTTGTTTCTTTAGTTTTAATATCTCGTTCAGATTAAAAGAAATTTGCTGCGCCCGTCCTGATTTATTAACTATCTTGGAAGGGGTGAAATTGCTCAATCTATAAACGCATTCTCGTTTGCAAATCTTTTTGGATTTTAAACAGACTGTTTTGAATATATGAACGCCTTTAGCTGCATGCTTCTAAAAGTAATATTTCTGAATTTTTGTAAACGTTTTTTTTTAAAGGGGGGGGGGGGGGGTATTCGTTTATAATAAACATCATAATATGATTTAATGTCCACGTTTACTTGCGTGCGTTTTTCATTCCTGTACATTAAAAACTAGGGATGCAATGGATACTCTGTATTCGACCTATTTCGTCATAATACCGAACATTCGGCTAGCCCGAAGATATTGTAACGACATTTTTAACAAACTTATTTTGCTTTCTGTGAAATATGCTGACGTAACTAGAAAATCTAGAAATTACCGAAATTCACATCCAAACAGTAATATATGCTGTGTCACTGACCAAAATTTGGTCACTTCGAATGATTTCTTTATTTTTCATACAAAGCAAAGTTAATATGATGAAAATCTTACTAAAATATCTTTATTATTGTTAAAGTTATGAGCGAAAATTCGGGTTTAGCTTGTAGTGAGTCACCCTATATTTTTTATTTACTGCATTGTATTTTTGATGGAAAAATAAATTGCGATGTAGGTTTACTGTGGAAAAAAATTTGTCTTAACCGCATTATATCGCATGAAAGCTTTTTTCAAAATTTTAGGAACACTCTGTATGTACAACTTCTGATAATCATTGCCCACTCTAGTACATTTGAAACTTCATAGATAAATCAAAAGGAGCAATAAAGGATTTTTGGCTGAGTTGCCACCATTTGAATATTTTTTTTTTTTTTTTTTAGTTTAGTTGTTTAGTTCCTTTCTTGCAAATTACCACTATATGATTGTAAAATTTTCCTTCAAGGTACTTAAAAATCTCTTTTCGACTTTAAAATATTTTTTTCGAAAACAAGAAAGTTTTATTACTTTATTTTAATTCACTTAAGAAGCTGTAGAGTTTTTAACGTTTTATTATTTAAAGAGGTTTTAAAACTATACTCTTCTTAAATAATAACTCAAAACATATATTTTTTGTTGTGTAAAACATACTTGTGAAAAGCAACCAAGTTCATGGAAGTATTTGTGCTAAATATGATGTGAAATTGCTTTAAAAATTTTTTCAATACCTTTAAACTCTGTAATTGGAGTATTCGGTCAGTTAAATTTTCTCGTGTTCGGTTTAGACATGTGTCGTATACTTGGTATTCGGCCAAAATTACTAATCTGTGCATACCTTTAAAAACCTTTCGAATGCGATATAAATAAGTTTGACGAATGCAACTTTTTTTTTCTTTTTTTTTTTTCTTTTTTTTTTTTTTTTTTTTTTTTTTTTTTTGTCATTTCATAGAAAAAGAAAACAAAACTTTAGCTTATTTATTTTGCGCGAAAATTATTTTATGTAAAAATATTTTCTATGCGAGTTTTAATTAATCAAATCTCTTTCATACTGCATTCTGATAGAGATAATCAAATTTTAAATTAACACACAACTTCAGAAATAGTCATAATTTTATAATTATGCGTACAATTAAAATTTAAAAATTGATTAAACAGAATTAAAAAAAAATTTTTGATTTGTCTCTTTTTGAATATTTTATGCATTATTTTTTACTATATGTCCACTTTACTTCAACGATATGTCAACATCGCGATTTAAAAGTTATGTTATTAATAAGTATTTTATACATATAAACATTTGAGATTTGTTTGCATAAATAGAAATTTTCCAGTGTTGAGTAATCCATTGAATTTTAAATAAAGGGGGAAATAAACTATAGTTCATCTCCCAATTTCAGGCCTGAAATGTTTTATAATAGAGTAGACTTTGCATTAAAAATATTTTATGGTGATGCAATAAACTTTTGTTACGCGGAATCATATACCAATTTTTAAGCAATAAATATTATACGCTTTCCCTTTCACTTAAAATAAACGATTGATGTGAACGCTAAACTAAAAGAGGGCCAATTAGAGGTCAAATTTGAATTTTTCCTGTAACAAACTCAGGCTGATGTACTTTTTTACTGCAACTAAATGAAACATGGATAGTCTTTTCAATATTTAAATGTATTTGGTGTTTTTCATTTGATATTTTCGAGGCAGAAAATAAATGAAAAAAGATCAAAATTTTATTTGGATACTTACATTTTCCTTGAGTATGTACAAAATGCAATAATTTTCTTTAAATAAATAAACATATAAGTAGTTGGGAGGGAAAGGGGCTCCAGATAAAATGTGCCTATGGTTTCAAGAAATTTTAAATATAGCTGAATATTCGAAAAGCAGCAAAATTGTTGTTTTGCCTTTTTTTTAATGCCAGTGTGGGAATATTCATGAAAGATGAAAAACATAATGAAATAAATGCATGCGCCTTTTATTGCGTTTCTTATGATTAATAATATTATTAAAGGGCCCAAATGTTTTTAAATTTGATGCACGAACAGGCTAATTATTTCGCATATTTTCTTTTACAAAATAACAAAATATACAATAAATATGATGATAAATTACCAGTAGCAGATTGTTAGCAAATATCAAGAGCCAAATATCTTTTTTACTTTTATAATCTCTTACGGTTGAAATAAAACGATTATAAAGGTAGACAGAATTATAAAAAATATTCTAAGATTGACTAATGGATATTCAGGTATACATTTTATAAGGTTGCTTCTACTTCCAATACAAAAAGTAAAATGTTTCTTATTGCAGCCGTTCGGACAAAAGCATTTACAGAATTTGTTTTTATATTTTGATCGATCATAACTCCTATATACCCATAAACTACCTCCAGTTTAAATGTTGATTTTTACATATCTGATTTTTTGTCATGGTGTAACATTCGTATTTATGAACCGATGCGGATGAAACGCAGCATGTCGTGTACAAAACTTACCAAGATCTCAACCGAGTTCGTTGGTCAGCTTCGTCCGTCAACTTGTTTCAAAATGGCTCAAGAAGAAAAAAAAATGCAGAAGGGTGTGCAAAAGAATTTAAAATTCAATTTTTTCCCCTTTATATATTCCGACTTGATACAACGATTTAGGAGCATTTTTTGTTGTGCCTCTATCTTAAACTAAGTTGGATGTGCCAATCCTAAAACTTTCTTCTATATCATATTTTTTTTTGTTAATACTTCAAAATTCGCTACCACAGTGCCAAAATCTAATGTCAGTCTATGTCCATCATCATGATTCTAAAGGTATAGGTTCGTTGAATTGTTCACTTTTAAAAAGGAGATAGAAGCATCGCATCTCTCAAACAAATAATTTAATTTCGGTACCTACCCTCTTAGATGTTTGCATATAAAATTCCCAAACCAAAGAGTATAAAAGCAACAACTTCGCGCAGTATGCATCCAAGTCTCATAAGGATCTATTTACGTGAACGTGTAATAAAATAAAAAGTTTGATTAAATTTCGCGCCTTAGTTTTTGAGATATAGCTATCAAAGAATTGTGAAAAATGCTGCATTGCAGCGCCACCTGTTTTGTGATTTGCACGAAAACCTAATAAGCACCAACTTATGTGTTTGATAAAATTCCATGCATTAGTTCTTCCGATATATGACAATTGCTAAAATCATGTACATCCGGGGGAAAATGCAGCATAGAAACGCCACCTGTTGGATGATTTACACCAAAACCTAATCTGCAACAACTTATGTCAACGTCTAACTGAATCTGAAGTTTGGTGAAAATTCGTGCATTAGTTCTTGAGATAGAGCTGTTGCGAAAATTGTGACAAATTCAGCATATCAGCGCCACATTTTAGGTTAATTACGCCAAAAACTAATCAGCACAAATGTATAACAAGGTATAATTGAATCTGAAGTTTGAGGAAAATCTGTGCATTAGTTCTTGAGATTGAGCTATTGCGGAAAATGCAGCATAGCAGCGCCACTTCTGGGGAAATTTACACCAAAAACTAACAAACACGGAGTTATATCAGGTATAACTGAATCTAAAGTTTTATCAAATTCCGTGCATTAGTTCTTGAGATAGATTGCCCGCAAAATTTGTGTCAGATACAATACATGACAAACATTTTTTAAAAACAGTCAAATCATATTCAGGACCTTCTAAAACGCATAAATCCGTCGCAAACCGTAAGTCTTTTTTTTTTTTTTTTTTTTTTTTTTTTTTTTTTACGAATCCAATATTTTCTTCTTGTAAAGATAGAAGAAAGTAAAAGGGCTGAAAAATAAAGTCGGTAAGGTATACAGCTTTCAGTGAACAAATGCCGTAACACAGAATGGAAATGTTGACCCACGTCTCCCCAATATAAAAACTGTTCTTTCTCCCCTCAAAATGTTCTTTTTTTACAATTTTAGAGTTTTGAAACAAATTTAAAATTTACATTAATAATTTCCAGAAACATTTTCGTTAAATTTCTCGCTTATTTATTCTTGAAATAAATAGATTCAGTTTACTTTGTTTATATAACATCCCAAGGGATCGGAAAACTTATCACTTTAGACAGGTTCTTTTAGCAGGTATGATTTGATTGTAAAGGTATTCCTTCTGTCGTAACTACAAAAAATTTCTCAACGAATTCTGTTTAAAACAGGTTTTACTGTATTCGATTACACAGAATGAAGTGTTTCAACATTTTGTTAATAGAAAAGTGGAATTTGGTAAGGTTCAAAACATTCATTTTTTAAGTCGAATTTTGGAAAATCGGGATGTTTCAGGTACTCTCTTAAAAACCTGGAAAATAAAGAAATGTGTTTGGACTCTCGGACATTAAGCAAAGAAAAGTAGTCTATTTGGACCTTACATGAAAAGTTGCGACGAGAAGAAATGTAGTCTATTTGGGTCCAAACAGACTACTTTTATTCTCGTCGCAACGTTTCATGTGGTAAGGCGCTCCCTTTCATGTTTTATAACCTTCGTACGATGTCATGAGATCAGAAGTTACCAGATGACTTCGTCGAAAAGTTCATTTCCGCCTCTTTATTTTGTTGATGACCACATAACGCTTGGAAAAGAAAAGCCTTGAAAGATTTATTACTTTTCGTCGGATAAAGAATGTAAAGTTCGGTTTATTTGCTTTATCCGACGAAACACTAAAAATATTTCAAATGGTTTTTCTTTTTCAAGCGCTCTGTGGTCATCAACAAAAGAAAGAGGCGGAGATGGGCATGCCAACGACATTCACTGGTGACAGCTGACCTCTAGACATCTGACGAAAGTCATAAAACATGAAAAGTTCTGTGGTCAAGAAAAGTAATCTATTTGGACCCTAAAAGTCCAAACAGACTTCATCTCTTGACATCGAAGCTTTTATGTGGCCAGGCGGTCAGTTTGATGTTTTATGACTTTTTATCGGAAGTCAAGAGGTCAGAGGACACAAGTGAACGTCGTTGACATGTCCATCTTTGCCTCTTTCTTTTGTTGATGACCGCAGAACACTTGAAAATGAAAAGCCAGTTTATATATCATCAGTTTTTCGTAGGGTAAAACAAATAAAAGCAAATAAACCGGCTTTAAACGCCGCTAAAGAACTTATGAGATTGGGGCCTGTGCCCACCCCACAAAATAGTTCTAGTTACGCCTATGCTGACGAAACCCTATTCGTCTCTCTCCTCTGTCTGTCTGCCTGTCTGTCTGTTCGTCACAGAGCCCATTCTCATAATATGATGCAGACTTGAAATTTTGCATACTTATAGCTGAACACCTCACATCAAACGACAAATCATAAAATTTTGAAAAAGCCTTTTATTTATCCGTCTGGGCTCTAACTTGTGTATTTTAATCTTTTTGTTCTAACTGAGCCCCTAATTAAGTTGAAGACTTGAAATTAGGCATAGGGGAGAGTGAGGAGGAATGGGGCACTTTTTACAAAAATAAGAAAATCAACTTTGTTTGACACAAAAACAAAAATTTCGATAAATAGAATACAAAATGAAACACTTCCTAATGTCCTTGAACAATATAGAAACATAATTTGCAGAAACAATTTCATAAATAAAGAAATTGTAAATGTCAAAATGTATCCCATACCTCCCTACTAACAGGGAGGTATGGGACAGCTATAAAACAATGTATGATAAGGCACAAATTGTCTAGTGTTAGCTATATATACAGTCTAACAAAGATTGTAGGTTCATAATGTCTGTTCTACAATATCAAATTCCATTACCTTCATCACTGGAAGGAAAATTCAGGATTGTCATTCAGAGATGACATTACCATCATAGTCATCAGTTTAATTTGTTTACATTTTGAAGTAAATTAATATATTTATAATGTTATAATTAATATACTACCCTCGAAAAATATTTGCATATTAGCAATGTACATTCATCTTATTAAAAAGAAGGAATTAGACATGTTCCATTCCTCCCTCTACCTTCTTTTATGTTAAACTTCTTGTATAAACAAAAATGCTGCTTTTAAGCATAGTTTAGATTAGAGATAATATTCAGTATAATGTTCCATAAATGAGGAAACTATTACATCTACGCATAAACAAGACATTAATATACAAAAAAGCATAAAAAGTATATGAAGCAAATTTACTTTTGATTCTTGAAATAATCTTTTTCTTTATACAATCGAAATCTTATGCAGATCAGCTACTTTTTTCAGCTGAAGCTTGCTGTACCATTGCTTCATCTAATGTGTGATTGATGAAAGGATTAGAAGGATGTTAAAAATATTTATTCATTATATACAGAACAAGATCGCGATGCATACATCGAAAAATACATGCGCACACTTAAAGGTAGTGCTCAACCCGACAACACAAACATAAAGTTGTGGGACTCGTCGATTGGTGACACAGGACCTCTTCTGCAGCTGCAAAGTCATCCTCTGGTGAGCGCTCCAAAGTCGCTGGGTCCACGAAAGGGTTCGAACAGCTAGGATCTTTATATCGACCGGACGCAGCAGATGGAAAGATGAGAGAAACTTGGCCGAATCTAACCTCACCAAGAAAACGTCATCAGAGAGCCAAAAAAGACACCATTCGGTCTAAGATTTTGAAGGTTGTGGCCTTGGGACTTCGTACTTTTGAACTTTTTGGAAATGGGCCTCAGCAAGAGAAAATTGGTCATTAGTTACTTGTGAATCAATTACAAGAACATGATCGATGCAGTAGGCCACAAGATCAGGCTTCCACCTCCTACCATTGGCACAGAACAGGGGCTCTCGGTGGGCAGAGTAGCCACGCTGTTCAAGAAAACGTGCCAGGTAGTTTGACAGAGCATCATGACGTTGTATTCTTAGGCCATGAGTTGAAAAGCATTGCTGAGAAACATGATTCAAGGTTTCGGGTACGCGACAGCCACGTGAGCAAAGCTTCTCAGCATCGCGTCCACGGGTAGCCCTAGCTCTTGTGTATAAACAATTGTATCGGACCAGAATCGCAGCAATGTAGTCCCTACCGGACATGACGGGAGTGCCGTCATAAAGCCTAACCGACGCGGCAGGGACGGCACCGCATTGCTGTAGGCCAGTCCCATCGCATCGGTTATGCTGGTCCCTCTTAAAGACGGAATCGACCCTGGCTCTAGATGTTAAGCGACTGCCATCGGGGGCCGTCATGAGCCGAAGGATTCTCTCCCGATCTGCGGGGAGACGTCGCAGGGTCATTACAGGAGCAATCCACCTCATGCACGGCAGCCCCATTCCGTTATCTTTCACGCGAGCGTGAAAAGCACTCGATGGGATATCATGCAGAAGATGGAGAACCTCCCAAACAAACCTGTGCACCTTCAGGTCGATCCTCTTGAGATTTCCCGCATACAGCTTACCAACCACAAGCTGGTGAAAATATCTCGGCAGGAGCATATGGCGGAGAAGGTACATTTTCTGCTGCGGCTTTAAATAAGCAGACTGCAGCGTCTTGAGATCAGAGTCAACTGGAGATGGTTTGAAAATCCTACCATTCGGGGTCAAAGAGATACCAAGGTAGGTAAAACACTCATCAAAAGCGAGCGGTCTCAGCTGGCAAGACCCCGCATAAAACCTTGCATCGTAATCATAAATTTTTTTCTTTTGCCTCTTGTAGGCAATCCACGAAAAAGTGAAAGACTTTTCACTGTTTATACACAGACCTGTGGTGGGTAAAAGATGAAAAAGAATATTCAACAAGTCTTGAAGACATCTGGCGTCCCTAGCCAGAAGTAAAAGATCATCAGCCTAAGAAATGTAACAAATTCTAACAGACACCCGCAAGACTGCACCAAGGCGGTCAGAGAGAGCCCGAAGAACAAAAACTATAAGTAATAAAGTCGACGAGAGGGGGTCACCTTGGCGAACATCCCTCTTCGGCCAAACAGATCTGGAAACATGCCATTATAAAACAAAAAAAATACCATCATTACTATATACAAATTGAATATAATTAATAAATGACTGAGAAACTCCAATATGCTGCAACGCCATATAGATTGCATCAAAAGAGATGGGGTCGAAAGCCTTTCTGAGGTCAATGAATGCGGCAGAGCAAGAGCTATGAAAGGTTTTTAAGTTATGGAAAATGGAATCAAGCTGGTCAATGGCACGGGCAATGCCGTCCATTGACTGGAAACCAAGCTACTGGTCAGAGATTGGAATATTATTTATAAGTCGGTCGACCATTTAATATTTCATGAAATTGCCTCAGGAAGGCAGATGCAATAGAGATCGGACGTAACTTCTCTGGAGAGTTTGTATTCTCAGCCTTTGGAAGGAAAATGGTTCTGGAATCAAGGAAGAGTTGGGGAACCCATCCCAATCTGATCCACAGAGTGTACAACTTGGCAAGAGCTCGAGCAGGGATACGGCGCAGACGAGCCACAGTGATCCCGTCGAGCCTAACAGCGGATTTAAGAGGTGGAAAGGAGTTTAAAACTTCTTCCACAGTTAAAAAAGACAGAAGATCTGCAAAGGATTCAGGTTCAATTCTCGGACAAGCGAAAAACCTACTGTCCTATTCCACCCCACTCTCCGCTACTTATAGCTCAACACCTCACATCAAACGACAAATCATAAAATTTTGAAAAAGTCTTACATTTACCCCTCTGGGCTCTAACTTGTGTATTTTAAGCTTTTTTTCTAACTGAGCCCCTATTTAAGTTGAAGACTTGAAATTTTTCATACTTATAGTAAAACACTTGCGATCACACGAAAAATCATAAAATTTTCATAAAGTCTTATATTATTTGCCCCTCCGGGCTCTAACTTGTGTATTTTAAGCAATTTTTCTAACCTCCCCCCCCCCCCCATTACACCCGGTGGGTACTTTTCTAACTTTTGCCGACATCTCTTTGACCACTCTTTCATATTATGCACATACCCTTACATATTTCAGTTCCACTTTTTACCGCCAGGGGGCGCATACCTATCTTGGATGCTATGGGCCCGATCCCTTCGACTAATATATCTACGGATAGGTTGTAAAACGGAGTTTCGTTCGGATAGAGGTTTGTGTAGAATAGAATGCGCCCCTGGTTGCGAAATGTGGAACTAACAGATTTTGAAAAAGGATAAAGTGTTTCGAAAGGAATATTAAACGAAACCCTCTGTGCGATCTGTAATCATACTTACCCACTTGTTTTTTTACCTTTTTAATTCGAGAATCGTGCATAAAAGATTCAGAGACTTTGTATCCAATGCTTTATATCCAATGCTTTTGTACGCTTTTTCCAATGCTTTGTATCCGATGCTTTGTATCCAATTTATGAGGAAAGTGGTAAACCTTAGGACACTTTTTGATTAATGGTTTTTGCAAATTTTATTTTACTTATTTATTTATGGTGCTCTATTTTTGCGCAATGAATGCTACGTATTGCTTGGTTTTGTTTTGTTTTTTTTTTTTTTTAGTGAAAAAAATGACTGAATTGGTGGTATAGAAAACGTTTAACTAAAAGAAATGTATTATCCTGGAAAAGAAAGCGCACCACACCCTGCTGACTCCAGGGATGTAGTGGAGAATATACGGGGGGTATACCAGAGGGTATACACCGTATACCCTCTGGATTTTTTTAAGGAACACCGTATACCCTCTATAACGGCTTTCCCGTTATATATTCATTTATCCTCCTCTCCCCTCAAAAATCAACATTTAACTTTACTGGTTCATTATAAATTGTCATTATCCCCTCCCCCTTCAAATAAAATATTTAGTTTAAATTTGACATTTTATATTTAATTTCATATGTCGGTATTCATTGACTTCCCTCTCCCCCTCACACTATTCTAAGTTTCATTTATACTTTAAAAGTATGTTTTAAATGCATGCATCATTTATCAGTCTGTTCCTTTTTCTTTCACTTTCACATGGATAGAAATAAATCTTAACCGCAGTGATTTTCCGTTGAGATAAAATAGAAGAATAAAATAGAAGTGAATTTCTTTCGCCTCGCAGCCGACAATATGTAATGCATATTTTCTCAGCCTCTTGACTTGCATTCCTATTATTTCCCACTCTTTAGTTGCTCAGATAAAAGCCATATGCCCCTGCTGACTAATTTCAGCTGTCGTTAAATCTGTAACGTACATCTAATATCACGTGTTAGCTATTTCTTCAATCACTCCACTTTCCCACAGGAATTTTAGCTACGTGTAACCTTGTAAACACGCCATGGCGTATAATTTTATTCAATGTAAAACTTCTTGATTGCTTTGTCTACCCGATTCGTTTTATCGCCAAATATCTTACATATGGTTATCTTATGTTCGCCAATGTGTAAGTAATTGTAACAAAATTTTAGATCACTTTTGCTCCTGACCTAGAGCTATGTAGGCTGTAGTTAAGACCCGCTGTGGGCTTCTGCCGCTGGGCAGTTAACGATATTCTCTCCGTCTCTCTGTATTTTCACGGCTCTCCTTTTAAAGGTTCTTTATAATAAAAAAGTTCAAGTCTCCTAAAGTATTGTGTTGGAGTTTTTACTCATTTATGAACCTGGGTACACAAATCACCCTCATAGGGCTTAACATCCTTGAAAGCCAAAATGTGTCATATTTGTGTGTATATTTCATCATAATCTAAACATTATTAGTCCATAAAAATTTACATTTGTCACTGAGGCTCAGGTCTGTTTACACAGCTCCTCTGTAAGAGGCAGAGAGAAATCGAAAAATGATAAACCTAACAATGAACTGTGAGTGACAGTACGGCGGTATTTTCAGTTCAAAACGTCTACAAGGCCTTTCATTATGTAAATACATAAGGGAAGAACCAATTCACTAAGCTGGCTTTTAAGAAATCAACACATCGTGTGCATTTTAGCTTTTAACTGACTAGGATTAGGACATAATCCTTTTTTGTTCATTCATAAAATACCTCTTGAAATTTACTAATGTAGGTGATAATAACAGTACATTTTTTACACATTAGTGGTTTTCTTCAGAAAACATTAAGATGCTTGATTTTTTCAAAGAATCTTTCTTGTTTCTTTCTTTCTTTGAAAATTGCTAAGAATCCCATTCTTTTCTCAAGCAATAGAGCACTCCTCAAAAATACCAGTATACACAAATTAGAATTGCAGCTTCTTTGAAAGAATGAAAAAGTTTCAACACTTTAAAGGGATCTGCATAACGGTGTGAATTTTCTGTTGTAGAGATTCAACGAAAGGTACACGAAGTTGCATCGTCCCCCACCTCAACCCATAGTGTCAAAAATTATGGCGCCATATGCCTTTTGACAGGACATAATCCTTTTTTGTTCCTTAATTGCCGAAACGTCAGTGAGGTTTACCATTGACACACGAAAAATGTTCGGTTTTCGCTTACTTGTCTTTCTGTTCCACAAAAACTGCCATTAAAAGCATTGGATTTATATCTCAGAGGGGGACCCCACCGATCGCCCCCCCCCCCCCGCCCCGTGGATCCGCGCCTGGAGGAATCGCCTCCTGTTGCTAATTATGCGTTTTTTACGCGGCTATTTGACGAAATTCGCGTTTTTTCAGCGATTCTTTGGCGAAATTCACGTTTCTTTCTGCGATCCTTTGATGAAGTTTGCTTTTTTTCGTGTGTTTTTTGACGAAATTTGCGTTTTTTCCGCGATTCTTTGACAAAATTTGCGTTTTTTGCGATCCTTTGACAAAATTGGCGTTTTTTGCGTGATTCTTTGACGAAATTGATTTTTTCGGGGACTATTTGTCGAACCTCGCGATAAGCGGTGGATTTATATGTTTTGGGGGGGGGCGATCGTCCACCCCCCGTGGATCCGCGCCTGCTTACAATAGACTACTGTCGAATACTGCTCAAGTACTGCCCATCACTATATCTTTTCTCAATCTGCTCCAAAAAACATTTTTTTAAGATATCATAAAAGAGGTACAATAAAATATAGTATACAAGTCTAGTACATTAGTTCGAAAATACGTATTAGGTATACAAAGTGTCCCTAAACTCATGGTACATACGTTAGGGGGTGATAAAACACAACTAGACAAGCACAAATCACCATACAATCCATGGTCGGAACGCAAGTCGTAAAAAGTTAGAGCGCGAAACATACTGTGGCACAAAATGAGGAGAAAGAAGATAGTCAGCAATGGATTGAAAGGAAACCGATAATATGAATAAAAACATTTTATTCAACAAAATGAAAGTAAACAACACGTACGTCCACCCTCACAGCAACTGCTCAAAATTAGGGCCGCCAACAGTAACGCAGGCTTCACATCGTCGATGGAGTGACCGCCGTACATTGGCAAAAACACCAGGCATCTCTCGTATGGTGTCAGTAGCTACGGATATCCGGGCAACAGGGTCTTCAACGGAATCTATGGGACCATCATCGTAGATGAGGCTTTTCATGTGGCCGTAGAAGAAAAAGCCCAGACATGACAAATCGGGTGAGCGGGCCGGCCAGTTGATTGGTAAAACCTTTGGGCCTCTTTTGTATTGCCGTCTACCGCTCCGTACATGTAATGCATCTCGGCCTTCTCCTGAAATGAGTACGCATCCATCTCGTCGATGATCCACAGAACGAATGAAGACAGCTGCGGTGAACACCCTTTTTATTGCGATCGTTGGGAGGAACCTTTTAGCACTATATTGCTTGCGATCCGATCATGGATTGTATGATGATTTGTACTTGTCTAGTTGTGTTCTATCACCCCTAACGTATGTACCATAAGTTTAGGGACATCCTGTATAGATAAGGGTAATAGTGGAGCTGTGCGTTGGCGAAATCGAAGCAATACCAATGTTAAGGTACAGCGTCTAAAAGATATAGTGTGGAAACCGACTAGTCCAGTAATGCTTTAAAAAGTGCTAAAAAGTAGTATCCCATAAATGTTGAACGATGCTGAAAGACAACAGCTTGTTCTTCACTGCACTGTTAAAAATATCGTGAAAAATTACCTCTGTTTTTAAAGGCTATCTATTTTCTGACCAATGAAAACGCTACATAAACGATTATGGAGCGTTCTCATTGGTCAGAAAATAGATAGCCTTTAAAAACAGAGGTAATTTTCGACGATATTTTTAACAATGTGGCCGGAACGCTTTTTCAATTGAATCCTTATACAATGTTTACGTTTGAACTACGAGATGTCGATGCGATCACGTTTTGTTGTTCTGAGTTATTCAACATTTATGGGATACAATTTTTAGCACTTTTCGGTTGGTCGATTTCCACATAATATCGTCTAGACACTATAGTTAAGTATTTGGAAAGATTCACGACTGAATGTCAGAGTCGAAAGACGCTCAGTCAGAGCTAAATATGTTTTCTTTTAGCTAACTGTGTCGTTATTCAACATACCTTCTTCGATGTACTTAAACTCTAAAGTAAGAAACAGTACTGCGCTTATTCTTTAGAAATTCTTCAGTTTTAATAATGGTGGCTGTGATTTTTCTTCAAATTTGCAAAATTACAACACTATCACCTAACTGTCTGCAAACAAAAAGAAATCTGGACGAATCTCTGACATGAAGAATGGTTTAGTCAGCCATTATTAGATTTAAAGCTTATCTAAACAAGTCTGATGAAATACTGAGTACAGACAATACTTTTGTGTTGAAGTTTACAGAAATAGTGGAACATTGTTCATATTTGGAAGAAAACCAATAAGATGACAGGAAAAGTTCATGATGATGCAAAAGTTCAACTTACGTTTCAAGTTTAATTTCGTGTCTATGGTCCCAACTGCATCGTAGATACCGTTATTCAAGCAATCAAGGAAAATAAATTTACAAAACACGGAAATGTATACTTGTATAGGTTTTATCTAAAGATTTAACCAAAATATACCTGACGAACTTCCAACAAATGCAAGTTGATTGCATTATTATATAATTCGATAACCCCCTAGGGAAGTTAAGCTTTACAGCTTTATAGCTTTAGTGCAAAACCAGGGGGGGGGGTACATCATTAGGTAAGCGGAAACTCGGGGAAGAAATAATTTCCTTTGTGTAAGTTTAGCGCAACATATGTAAGAAATTCATGGATAAGATTATAAGATGTGCCTTTAGAGATTGAATATGATATCTGAGCGTAAAGGACAAGGGTAGACAAGCACTATATTTTCACCCGATGATTTAATAAAATTAAATGCTCTCCTTAAAATCCGTAAACTTTGTTTTTTTTTTAAGCTTGAAAAAAAGAGTAAGTTGTAAAAATAGCCTTTTAAAGTGAATGTGTTTGCATCTTTTTCCCATTTCAAAGTTTATTGTGTATTTTAGATGGAGGGACTCATTGAATTAAATAACATATACCTCATTTAATAGCATATTATTTAAGGTTTTGAGTAATGGTAAAATTATTTTGTTTCATCGAATCCTTCAATGCAAAATAAAACGAAATCTTTGCAGGAGTCACATTAATGCAAATGTGGTATTACTAATAATGTGCCATTAATTTGAAAGTATAATTAAATTTGGAATTCTTTTAGTTAAAATGCGTTGTGTAGTATTGCAATAAAACCCTCTGTTCTTTGAGGTCAGCAATTGTAAAAAAATAAAAAGGAAACTTCTTACTTGTATATCTGTAAATAAAGGATGAGGACACCTTTAAGCATAAATCAATCTTTTATTTCATCTTGAAGAAGAGAAGTAAGAGGCCTTCACCCGTTGGTCACCAATTCTTTTAAAAATAAATACGTTGGCTGATAAAATAATTTATTCCTCTTGACGAGCATCTTTAAGATGTAATGTGCAGCACTAGGCGACTTTTTCTTTAGATAAAAATCTCAAAGCCTTTTTAAACCAACAGAAAATAAATGTAACAGGAGTTATTAAAAACGCAGACATCGCTTTCGGAAGCTTTTTACCGGATTGCACATCCATCGGCAGACACAGACCGGAGCCGAAGCCCGCGATCTTTTAAAACGAAAACTAAGTCACGACAGATCACCAACAAAACAGATTCTGATTTAAATTTAACGGAATTTTTAATTTATAGTAAGAATACGGGGACTTCAAAAGTTAGAGAAAGAAAAGATTTAAATCTATTAGAGGATTTAAAATATTAGAGGATTAATATAATTAAAATAATATATAATAATGTCTTAATAAACAAATCCGAAAGAAAACATTTAAAAAGCTTTATTTTTATTTGTTGTGCGCTCGGCGATTAGACACACCTCCGAAAAGATCGACATCCATTTAAAGCATACGCCGGGAGACAGTCGCTCCGATGACATCATCACAATACTCACAGGTTTCAAAGGAGAAGCACCCTATTCCAGGCGCAGCCGAACGTCAGCGAACTTGCCGATGTGCGGTGAAGCGGCGAATTTGGCGAAGTACGAACTTAAACAAAGTCGCTTGCGCAAAAATAAATATGGATTTAAGCTTAAAGAACATCGATGTATAAGGCCAAAAGAAATAAAACAGTAACATAATTTAAACACTGTGAGATTTCATCTCACACCATGTCTGTTTACCTTCTGATACAATACCTGTCTTTATCAGGATAGTGACATATGGTATATAAAATTTGATTGAACATCATTTAATACAATTTTTACATATGCATAAAGGTAAACTCATAAACTTATAGATAAACAGACAAACCATGGTTTTAAGAATAAGTGGGTATTTGGTTGAGTGGGTGGGGATCCCCAGAAAAAAAATAAGTGCTTTCATATACCGGGTGTCCCAAAAAGGACTGACTGATTTTAAAATTCAATAACTTGCAAACAGTGACAGATATTTAAAAAATTCTTGCAGGAGGGTTATGCATAAGGTCAAAAGTTTTATTACAGTGATTTTCAATTTTAGTTCGATTTACAAACAATAGATGGCGCTGTAAGCAATAGTCGCTAAATACAGGCTCGATTTTTGGTCCTTTATCTTGTTCCATGCAGAAAAAGGAGATGGAAATGTATTATCCGGGCCACGAAGTACCAAAAATCGAGCCTGAATTTAGCGACTATTGCTTACAGCGCCATCTATTGTTTGTAAATCGAACTAAAATTGAAAATCACTGTAATAAAACTTTTGACCTTATGCATAACCCTCCTGCAAGAATTTTTTAAATATCTGTCACCGTTTGCAATTTATTGAATTTTAAAATCAGTCAGTCCTTTTTGGGACACCCGGTACAATGAAAGATTAAAAAAAATTGACACTATCATAGGAAATTTAAATTTTTAAGTGTACCATAATATAAATCATTTACATAAAATATTTCATGCAGAAAAATCAAGAGAATTATGTAAAAAATATACTATTATCCACAATCATAGAACAATATACACTGACTACTCATCTTACTCAAGGTTTCAGGTGGCTTGGATCTCCATAAACAAAGGCTCCTGATACCTTGTGCAGAAATGAAATATATACACTAAATAGCACAATATACCACCCCATAACTGCAAAAATAACAGCAATGTCCTTCTTTACAGATCCTTGATTCCTTAGCGTTAAAAACACAATTTAAAGTTTGCATGAAAAATAAAGTAAATAAATGTTATCGGAATGTTCAAAAACACGCTGAAGGTTTTGGTACACAAAAAGACATCAGGTATGTGTATTGTTGCAAAGGTGTAAACATTGTGTTTACCATATAGAAACCGACGCATATCTCTAGATGGCATACACAAAAAGGCAACATCAACTTAACAGTTGAATAGACATTATACAGGAACATTGGACGAGAACTTTTTTTGGGCGACAACACAACATCTGTGTGCTTTACTTCTCTTGAAGCTAATCATTAACTTTTAGTAATCACTATTTCTGGACACACTAAAAGGATGAATTACAGAGCACTGAAGCTGAAAAAAATGATGTTGTATTTGATGAGAATTGGTGATGTATTCACACACACATCTTGGGAGAAAAAATAAGACATAAGTAGATAGGTGATGATATCAATAAGCACTTTTTCTTTAAACTTCTTAGTAATTTTGAAGATTCATCAAGGAACACTTCTATATCAAAAGGCGATGTTAAATAGTTACTAAGAACTGTGCTTTTCTTCTCTTTTTATGTAATCTTGTATAGGAATTGATTTGATGCTTAAAAAAAAAAATTTAATTTCTTCATTAATAATAAATCTTCAGAATTCATTCAATTAATTACTTTCTGTGTAAAAATATGAGGCGTATGACAACATAAAAATTTAGAGACTTTGGGTATATTCACAAATGAAAACAAAGGCACAATAAAATTTTTGAAATATGGGGAATTTAGACAGAAAATAAATAAATAGATCTTGAGAATTCCTGTATCAAAGTAGCAATTCTGTAACTTCAACTATATGTAAGAACATACATCATACAAAATCAACATTGAAATTAACTAATTGTTATAATATTTCATAAATTTTCTTGATTTAGCAAAAAAAAAATTTTTGCAAAAATAGCAGCACTGACTTATAGGAGCAGATAAGTTAACCAATCCACTTAGTAAGGATAATTTACGTCTCACAAGAGAAAAGGGCAACCAACAAAACTTCCATAATCAGGTCTTGTGACAGCTATTAGTTGAGAAAACATTTGAGATTACTCGTATACTTATTTAGCTTTAGAGACGAACATCGAAGATATTGAATTGAATCAGACATTGTAAGGATAAAATGACTCAAACATGACATGACTCTTCTTCAATAGTTACTTCAGCGTTGAAAATGAAGCAAAAATTTTAAAGTTATTGTTATAAAACAGTGAGTTAAGCAGGTAAGTATAGTATTAATATATTTATCTTCTACCGTAAAACAAGGAAAATACTAGAGAAGAGGTCAGCACAAATGGATACAACTCATCAGTGAATGGCCAACTTCATCAGGTAAGAGAAACTGTTGAAAATGAAGCAAAGTTTTTTTTTGCAGGTGAGTATTTATTTTTTTTTAACAGGTTGGAATAGAAACTCTTAGAGCAGCATATGCAGAGAGACAGTCTTTAAATATGCGATACAGCAGTGACACACAGTTAAAATTATTGCAGAGAAATACTGACAATATGAGAACTTATTTTAAAAGCTGTATAAAAACATGAGATTTTAAAAAATAGATGATGTAAAATAATTTCAAGAATATAACTGTAACAGGAATGAAGTAGCCCCATGCCTACTTCTTCTCAAGAGTAAAAAAAAATAATGCTGCTTTAATTCTTTTTATGAGAGCAACATGAGAATCTTGTCTGTTGAAAACTGTCATAGCCTGCACATACGATGAAGTGGAAAGGTCCCAATTTCAAAATTATAACTTAAAAAAAATGAAGCAACATGAATTTTTCAATTATAAAATTTTGTCAGCTGAGAATTCTTTTAGAAACAACATGAGAACAGTTGTAAAATAAATGTGAAAATATTCTTAAATGCATACATTCTTAATTTGTAAATTGCAGATTATCTTTGCACTAAGCCAAACTGTATGATTATAATAGAACATCACAGTCCAGATGGTATAAGAATAAATCTATGAACAAACTCTTGTGTCAAACTCTCAAATTATTGTTAAACAAAATATCTTGATTTGAAATTTGTAGAATAGAAGCATAGAAATCTCTAAGAATGTTATATAGGATATTTACAACTAATAACTTGTGTGAAGAATTTCAGCTTCAGAATAATAAGTATGACATAAGAATAAAATTTCTCAGCACCAATAATCATAATTTCAAAAATAATGCTTCTTATAAATATATATATAGAATTTGTAAATTTGTTGCAATTTAATAAGTGCCACAAAATTTTAAAAACCCAAAGTCATAGCCTCTTAAAATATGAAATATGTTCTGAGAACAATTTTATTATTTCAAACTCATTAGAATTTTTCTAAGAACAATATATAATTCATTTCAAAAAAATATATATACCAAATAATCATTCTTTAAAAAAAATTATGTTCTCTAATAATTCATTACAAATAAAAGAATATGTAGATGAAATTCTTTCAAATAAAACTATTAAATGGAATAATAATTATGCATCATCAAAAATATGACTATTCTTCAATAGTAAATTGATCTTAATTTAAATAATTGTTTAAAAAAATATGGCAAACTTAGCAAAATATATTATATTCTTCAAGATGGAGTAGAACAAATTCATTCTAGAATTATAAAATTTAATTCTTCAAAATAGCAAAAATCTATGCAAGAAATTTTTGAGAACAGAAACTTTCAATACTAAAAAAATATTGACATATGCAGTTATGCAAAAATTCTTGCATAAAATATTCCATATTTCTTAAAAATTTACTAAAAGAACAAATCTTGAATTCTATTGAACACATCAAAAAAATTTTCAAAAGTTATTCTGAGAACAAAAGTTCTAAAATATTACGAATTTTCTTCAAATCAATCTAAATTTTTCTTCAGAACCACCGTTTTTGCGGCACCAAAATGTAGTATTGCTAATAAATTGTGCCGTAATATGAAAGGTAAATTTTAAATTGGAAGTTCTTTTTAATTGAATATGCGTTGTGTAATATCGCAATAAAACCCTCTGTTCTTTGAGGTCAGCAATTGTAAAAAAATAAAAAGGAAACTTCTTACTTGTATATCTGTAAATAAATGATGAGGACACCTTTAAGCATAAATCAATCTTTTATTTCATCTTGAAGAAGAGAAGTAAGAGGCCTTCACCCGTTGGTCACCGATTTTTTTAAAAATAAATACGTTGGCTGATAAAATAATTTATTCCTCTTGACGAGCATCTTTAAGATGTAATGTGCAGCACTAGGCGACTTTTTCTTTAGATAAAAATCTCAAAGCCTTTTTAAACCAACAGAAAATAAATTTAACAGGAGTTATTAAAAACGCAGACATCGCTTTCGGAAGCTTTTTACCGGATTCCACATCCATCGGCAGATACAGACCGGAGCAGAAGCCCGCGATCTTTTAAAACAAAAACTAAGTCATGAAGATCACCAACAAAACAGATTCTGATTTAAATTTAACGGAATTTTTAATTTATAGTAAGAATACGGGGACTTCAAAAGTTAGAGAAAGAAAAGATTTAAATCTATTAGAGGATTTAAAATATTAGGTAATGTCTTAATAAACAAATCCGAAAGAAAACATTTAAAAAGCTTTATTTTTATTTGTTGTACGCTCGGCGATTAGACACACCTCCGAAAAGATCGACATCCATTTAAAGCATACGCCGGGAGACAGTCGCTCCGATGACGTCCTCACAATACTCACAGATTTCGAAGGAGAAGCACCCTATTCCAGGCACAGCCGAACGTCAGCGAACTTGCCGATGTGCGGTGAAGCGGCGAATTTGCCGAAGTACGAACTTAAACAAAGTCGCTTGCGCAAAAATAAATATGGATTTAAGCTTAAAGAACATCGATGTATAAGGCCAAAAGAAATAAAACAGTAACATAATTTAAACACTGTGAGATTTCATCTCACACCATGTCTGTTTACCTTCTGATACAATACCTGTCTTTATCAGGATAGTGACATATGGTATATAAAATTTGATTGGACAACAGCAGATTTTTAAAACCTGCTATTATCGCCGAGCTAATTTTTATTTACTAATCTAAAACTTGTCCAAGCGCATACCCCCAAGTTCATTAGTTCATATTGATATAAGTTCGGGAAAAACTTAAAACAAAACAAACTGTGTCTTAGTCTTGGACATATGACGTTACTCTGATAAATAAAAGTACACTAGCTCTCAAAAGGGGAAGGGAGGAGCAAAACATTCCGCGTAAGCGTTCTAGGATGTTGTGCGCATGCCGCCACCGTTTTGTGGTATTTGAATAATTGCGGACACTTTTCAACTAAAAGTGAAAAACTAAGTTGGAAATTGCACAAGAACATGAAAATGCTACTACAGGAAGGTCTAATGAAATGATTCATTCGATCAAAGTTACGTATATGCTTAGTTAAAAGTTAATTTCGTTTAATAAAAATGTAACTTCATTCTTTTTTCCTGTGATAAACTATTTTTACAAATAATTATTTTTTCATTGATTGCCAATGTGTCTTCTTTGATGTTTTATCGAATTGCTTCGTAAGCACTGAATGATTTCTTGAATATGTTATTTGAGGAAAAAAAATGTCATTTGGAATGACCGATGGGCAACATAAGATTTTATCTACCTTTCCCTTTTAAACTTAACATAAAAATATTTTGTTATAATAAGGCGTTGTTACTAAAATTTTAAAAGTAATTTGAAATTTTGCTTGCTTAATTTTTATTCCACTAGGCTAAGAGGCATAAAAACCAATAGAATGAAAAAGTGTCCAATTCTGGATTTGAACCAGGGTCATTGACGTCAAGCGCCCATGCTATAGTGTCTAGAAGATATTGTCTGGAAATCAGCCAACCAAAAAGTGCTAACAAATTGTATCCCATAAATGTTAAAAGATACAGAATGATAAATGGCAATCGCAGAGACATCTGGTAGTTCAAACGTAAGCAATGTACAAGGATTCAATGGACTTTTTCCATGTTACGTCAGCTGCGGGTATATAGAAGAAAAACACCAATAGGAATGAAGAGCATTTTAACACTACTTCTCTTTAATTCAATAAACCGTCTTTTTTTTTAAGAGTACCCACAGAGGCGTGGCTTCTGCCACTCGTAGGTAAAATGCATTGATAAAGCGTTTCGGCCTGTGAAGAACTAGGAGATGTCGCTGCGATCGATATTTGTCTTTCAGCGTCGTTCAACATTTATAGGATACAATTTTTTAGTACTTTTTAAAACATTACTGGAAAGTAGGTTTCCACGCTATATCTTCTAGACACTGTACCCATGTTCTGCCTGGACGATATCCAGACCAGCACTTCTCACTCTTATCTTTTAGCAAGGCTGCAATCACAGCACACGATGGAGTATTTTCATGAGCCACCAATCGTGAAGCAAACACCCAACAAAAAAGAATCCAGCCTCGACGAAATTGAATATGCATATACATAATTTGGAAATTTTTGTAGAAAATCAGCAATTAAAATTTCAAATTACTAAAATATAGGAGTAAGAAATTTTCTGCAAAAATTTCCAAATATATATATATGTAAATTATATACATATGTGTACATAGTTAGTTCAAATTTTAATATGTAGACATCATATATTTCAACATTTTCAAATGTTAATATGTAGGCTATGCATAACATTTAATAATAAACATTATTTCCGATCGACTGGTACTAATATCATTTTTACATGATGATGTGTGGCAGAATTAGTGGGAGATGGGAAGTACACATTTTCCCCCCAAGACTGTGTGTTCGATATTCCGAAAGCTTATTCGAAATACATGAATATGTGGAAGCTAAAGTGAATATGCCTAAATAATTTCACTAGCATTTACGATCTATGGAGACACAAACACGAGAGACCGACGCGACGGCAAAAGATTTAATGTAAAAGCGTCCTCACGATTTATCCACCGAGTTTTCCAGATCCCCAGAACGGGCCTGTAAGCATATGAAATTTCTACCATTTTTACCTCTCATTATAACATGCTACGTATTAAAACTTTGTACTCAATCGATTTCTTATATATTCGAACCTTTGATGCTCTTCATTTTCTCAAATTAACATCAGAATAATTAATTATAAAAGATCATCTTATAGTTATCGGTAAAATTTATAAAAGTTAACTATTCTCTTTTAACATACTATTAAAAATAAATTTTAAGAAGATTTCTTTTCATTTAAAATCCATACACAATTTTAAGCATTATTCCGTGCCACTTCAACTTTAAACTTTCAGATAAACAGAATTCTGATCAGAAACAATGAAATCCAATAGGTTATTCCTGTTATTTCGGCATTCGAAAATTAATTCTTGCTTAATCAGAAGCACGCATTTACAGTTATGAGTTAATATCAATAGTTCTCTACTTCTTAGCTTTTTCAATCTCTCATGTTTTGTTAATTACTACACGAATAAAAATAACGTTTAATGTAGATAAACCTTATACAGTCGAACCCCGTTAATATGCGCCCTGCTTAATACGCGAAACCGCTTAATACGCGAATTTTCTTCGGTCCCTTGAAAAACGCCTATCTTATGCAATAAAAAGACCCCTCTTAATACGCGAATGGTTAATATGCGAACAATTTTTATCAGTCCCATGGCAAGAAAAACCCGCGTTTAATACGCGAATGAACTTTTTGAAAAGAAAAAAAAACAGGCGTTTTAAAGGAAATAATGTCCCACATACGACATATCTATAAACAAGGATTTTTTTTTTGTCCAAATTTAATGGAATTATGAATAGTTTTATTAAAAATATCACTTTGAACCTCTGCTACAGGCCAGGAAGCGAGAAGAGAAAATTTTACAGATAACGAGAGCACACTAAAAAAGTAAGCATGTTGTTTTCCCCCGATCAAAATGAGCCAGTTGACGTCTTATCCGATAAGGAAGCGAAAGGCGAACTTTTTCCCGACGATGGAGAAATGATTTAACCCCGCCGATTCGCTGCCTGATCAGTGCTGTGATATCTAAGGCAGGCCGCACAGTGAAGCGATTCATGCAACATGTTGCTTCACATCGGCGGAAAAACAGGTTTAAAACAATTTTGAAACATCTTTCTTCTTTGTTTCGACCTGTTTCTCCTCCTGGGTTGCATTTCATCTTACTCCTGTCGCCTCAGTGTGCGTCCTGCCTTAAGAAGAAAGAATTCGCTTGCGCACCCGAAATAATTTGGTCTACGATGTCCACGTGTTCTTTTAAAAGTTTAACCTGGTCTTTACCATGGCAAAGGGAGCAAAACATGTTAAAAGAAAGACTCTCTCTATCACTGAGAAGTTACAAATTATAAATCAGTACGATACCCATGCTATTCCGAATAAGTTGGCTTTCTCCAAAAAAAAAGGGAATACAGAATCAACTTTAAGGACATTGTTGAAGATTAGGGATGTAATCGTAAACCAAATTGTTGTTGGTGGAGCAAGGAACAAGAAAATAAAAACCGCCAAGTTTAAGGACATGGAGAGGGCCCTCCGCGAGTGGTTTGTTCAGGAACGCTCTGCGAATATCCCAATAAGCGGCATGCTAATTCAAGAAAAATCTTCTGAATTCGCAGCAAAAATGGTATTGTTAGATTTCAATACCTCGAATGAATGGATGGATTGATTTAAAGCTCGCCCCGAAATAAAATTCCAGAAAGTGTGATATGAATCAGCTGCTGTCAACAATGAAGACGTCGCTTGTTGCAAAAAAAATCTGCTTCCGCAGCTTGTAAAAAACTGCTTAAGTCGCGATCGTGATATTTGCAACATGGATGAATTTGGGCTTTTTTACAAACCAACAAAACAATTGTTTTGACATCCAACAAAACAATGGCTATAAAAGGAGAAACATATCATTGGAGGTAAACTAAGGAAAGACCATCTTACTTTTCTATTCGAAACCAAAGCTGATGGATCAGAAAAGTTAAAGCTACTCGTCATAGGGAAATCATGCAAGCCGCGATGCTTTAAAAACGTCAAAAAAATTCCCTTCCTGTGTGAATTCAGCGCAGAACGTGGATGACGAGCAACCTTTTTACTTTCTTTTACCTTCAATAGAAGGTACCTTCAATAGTATTGCAATCGAAATTTTTTTCTATTTCTGGTTTTCGACGGATTTAGACGATTTAAGTATCAAAGATACCAAAAACATGTATATACAAAATGTCTGTCTGTGTATGCGTGTGTCTCCATTGTAATTGTACCATCAAAAAGTGTAGGAAGTTATACAAAGAATTGAACCAATTTTTTTGTGCATGTTTTTGGCTGTGGCAAGCAAGTCCTCCTGCAATTTAGAAATATTCCGCCTGAAGAGGGTGCTGTAATAGCAATGTTTGTGCCATTTTCATTGTTATACCATCGAAAAGTGTATGAAGTTGTGCATAAAAGTGAAACAATTTTTTTTTGTACGTTTTTGGCTATGCCCAGCAAGTCCTCCTTGAATTTGGAAATATTGCTCCGGAACGGAGCGCAGTGATAGCAATTTTTGTATAATTTTCTTGACTTTTCTTAATTCTATTGTACATCGGCGGCTCATGCAGTGACGGGAACAAGCGTCCTGCTAAGTCGGCTATTCGCTACAGCTGATGTAAGACAGAATAGCAAAAAACTAATGATTTTAACAAATATCATGATCGAGATTAACTCTTTATTACTCCAATTAATTTACAGAAGCAGAAATTTAAGATGAAAAAACAAAGTTGGCACAGTACGGAGGATGGAGGTAATAACGTTGAAGTATTAAATATCTGTTACTACTTTTTGAAATATTCAGATGTATGAGATAGAAGAAAGTTTTGGATTGGCTCATCCAACTAGTTTCAACATGGGTTCGTGGTATTAACCGGCGTATGGGAAAAAAATCATGCCATGTGTTATTGCTTGGGGACAATTGCCTTGCCTATCCGAAAGATAACAAAGGCCTGAGGAAGTCCAAATTGAATTTTTACCTCCAAATTCGACTAGTCACTCAGCCAATAGACTAATGAAACATTAACAGCGCTAAGGTAAATTACAAGACTCACGTAGTACGGCAATACCTTCAGCAAATGGATCACGACAGCAACCATTCTTGCTAAGGTTGTCCTATAACAACCCTTGATGTTATGCACGTGCTTACCGTAGCATGGGAGACTTTCACACCAATGATGATTGAAAATTGTTAGAAAAGAGGATTTTGGAATTAGCGAGGACATCATTTCTAAAGTGCCAACCTCTCGTATTCTGATGTTCAAGAACTGGCTTGGCGAACAAGAAACTGTAGGGGAAGATTTTGTCTATTTAGACACGTTAATTAATATCGACAAAGATCAGAATCCTGGATGACATGTACAACACCTGATAAACCGGACGAGGAGGATGACGAGGATGAATCTGTTCCTCCGGCCCCATCTCCATTCTCCAAAGTTACGGAGGCGTTCAATTTTCTTAGATAGTATTCATCGTCACTGGTCGAAGGACCTTCGACAACCGAGCCTTACCATCACCTGAATAGGGCTGAAAATACCATGCTAATGGTACGGCCGCATGCCAAACAGGGCAAAATTGATAGCTACTTTGCTGCCAAAAAGTAATTTTTCTGTAATTATTGACTTTATTAACTTTAAACTTTTTTATATCGACTTTTGAGTATTATCGGCACTGTTCTCTATTTGTTCTGTGTAGCTAACAAGGATTTTAATTTTGTTAATATTAGTTTTAGTTTAGATGGGTAGCACAATTTTAGGTAGATTTCGTAAGAAATACTACCTATTGCAGTCGTTACCATGGTGCGACTTTTGAAAAATTCCTTCATAACTTTTCATTATAGGACTCGAGGAACCCAAAACCACCCCCACCTAAAAAGTTTATATATATATATATATATATATATATATATATATGTATGTATGTATGTACTAAATTTTGTCCGCACGATAAAAGTCGCAATTATGCACGAATCATCTTCAAACTCGCCAACAACTTTGAGATGGCTAATATCTCGGCGGGGATTGAAAATGGGCGAAATCGGTCCAAGAGGGTGGAAATGGGGAGGGTTCAAAATTCTGAATACTGTCTTAACATGATTCTGATAAAACCAGCTCTTACACAACAATGGCAGGAAAAAAATAAAAGTTTTTCGTTATAGCAGTTGCCAACAATTAAAAAAAAACAAATAATAAAATTCTCACCACAACAATTACTTTTCTTTTGCAAAATTTTCACGTGTAAAATTAAATAGTTTGACAAATTGAAAACAAATTGAATATTACGTCATAAGTTTCCTAGAGAAAGATTTCAGCATGAAAACTCAAAATAAATAGTTTGACGAATTAAAAAAAAATGTATATTGCGTCATATTGGAAATATAATGGACCTCAGCAGGTGAATATGTAACGCCATGTGAGTTTGAAGAAACGTATTAAAACATGATAAAAACCCGACTATGGAAATATTAACATATTTTAACACTTTAAGGTTCTCTGAATTTTTTGTAGCCATTTTTTAAACCTATTCCATATATATGTGGGTGTGTATTCGTGTATATTACAATTTTCACAAAAAGTTTAGCTCCCTACAGCTCGCTCTTTGTGAAGAAACTGGGTTTTATCTCTAATCTTGATTTAAGTTTTGTTGGAGAATTTAGTACTTAACATCGAAATCTACCTCCGCCTGTAGGCCCGAGCCGGCAGGGATTTTTTGTGTTCGTTTTGTTCAATTTTACATGACGTACATAATAAATCTAATTTTGAAAAGACATAGAATTTTTACTTAAGACAATAACTTTTATTTCAATTGCCCGATTACAAACGTTCCTGCTTAATAAACACACTAAAACAAAAACAAATAAAATATCATTTTATGTCTCAAAACTGCAAACAATTGTCATAAAGATGTTTTTTATCCGTATAGGTCGTTATAATATGGACCACTGGACGAAAATTCACAAAATTCGGTTAATACGCGAACCCGTTTAATATGCGAATTTTGATCTGTCCCTCGATTCGCGTATTAACGGGGTTCGACTGTATAATACAGCTAGATTAAACCAATTTTACTTGATCTTTTGAAGACCGTAACCTTACTTATTTTAGTGGTTATTATTATTGTTGTTGTTGTTGTTGTTATTATATAATATACCTTTGAAATCAAATGATATCTTATGAGTTCGTATAACAAAAAAGCAAGAATCTCTAATTTAATAACGGAAATAATAGCGGTACAGAATTCAATTGATAAACTGTTAAACAAACTTGAAAATAGATGTTACAAGATATACATTTTGAATTTACAAAGGAATGAAAAATGCTGAAAACAATAAATTTTATATCACTGCTAAAACGTTACATAGTTTCAATGCCACTTATTCTTGTGGTTGTGAATGATTTAAAAAGCATTAATTTATTTTTGTTTAGGGAAAAAACTGAATCTAAGCGCTCTGTCAGAAATAAATTATGTGTTTTTTGCTTATAAATATCACTTCAAAAGCTATAAATGAAAAATGAGTCATTATTATTGCTTTTTTTTTATGAGAAAATTGTGTTTCTTGCTTTTACTTTAAAATTTCTTTTTTAATTTTGTCAAAGTTTAAACTGTTAATTTGAGATTCAATAGACATAACTCTTCAACTGTTCTTGCTCTATTGATGATCTCAAATAAGTTTTAATCATTTTCAGCTTAGAAAAACTCATTTCTCTAGATGCTATGGACACTAAAAATGTTAAGAAAATAAATACAAATAAATAAATTAAAAATATGTAATAGACCTATTGCTACAAGTAAAAAATTCAAACATTTCCATGATGTTTTGAATCTTTGATTGTAGTAGACTTTAGTATCTCCATTTCCTCACAAAGCATGTATCATCTATATCATCCAGTTTTGTGGTTTTCAACTTCACCCCCCCCCCCTTTTTTTGTGAGTGTGTGTGTGTGTGTGTCAGATCTATCTCACTTTCAAATCTGCTCTACATTTTCTTATGGTGTCCTTGAACACGTCCTGAAAATTTCAGAAGAATCCATAAATTTTTATACTATGCTTTAAGTACCACTTGATTAAGCATTGCATTTTGAAGATCATTTTTAGATCTGTCAAAGATTTATCTATAAATTTATAAATAAACTAGGGGGCTCTGCCCCCTGCAAGCTACTTTCGCTAACCCCCGTTGAGACACCGCATAATCTAAAAGCACGCCATCTGATCGGTTTTAAAAAGATTAGAAAAGATTGAATTATAATGAAAAAACCTGTGCGATCTCCCTGTAAACGGGTTTCCATTTAATTCCCTTTGATTGCGAAAATTTAAGGCCGAATCAGTTGCTGTTAAGACATCCAATGGTTGTTTTCATGTTTGATTAAAAAAGATCAGTTTAACATTTGAAAAGAAGCTAAAATAAAATGAACTCGGTATTTTTTAACAGCGTTATAAAACGATTGACCTAATATAATTTACTACAATTACTACAATTTACTGCTTTAACCCCTTCAAGAGCGGTGGTTCATTTTTGGGCCACTTAATTTTAATTCTTAAATGCCACATTGGCACCAGAATATTAGAATGAAAATATTCCTTTTATTAAGTAAGTGAACAAAAGCATTTTCATATTTCGAAATAAATTTGTTTGTAAAATATTGTGTCATTCACTGATTTCAACCTTTTACGAATGGAAGTGCATTGCCCCTGAAAGGGTTAAACTCATATTAATGTATTTATTATTTTAAAGTTTCCTTTCTCTTTTAATATTCACCTGTAAATACAATTTTCAAGACATAATTTTCAATATTTTTCTGCTTTTAACACGTACTCATTTAATAGCAATTTTAAAGTTTTTTTTTTTTTCTGTTTTTAATAGTCACCTGTAAGTAAATTTTTAATCATAAGGAAATATTATGCTTTCTGCTGTTTTAAGGATTGAAAACAATCTATAATAATAGCCTAAGTCATGTGACTATCATCAACAGTTACGGGCGGATCCCTTCGCTTTTTATATTCCAGGCGATCATTTTGGTACTTTAATGTTAGCCAGCTACAGGCGTTAAGTCTCCAAATATTATTCTATCGCTATCATTTCACTTATATTATAATATAATAGTCTAAGTCATGTAACTGCCATAAACAATTACGGGCTGATCAGTTCGTTTTCATATGAAAGGTTTCCATTTTGATTAAAAAATCAAAATTATTCTTTCGAATAAAACTACATAAAAGGCGCCACGATCGCAAAGAATTCCAAAGATCGCAGCCATACTCAACCTGCGGCCCGCGGGCCGCATGTGGCCCGGTGACCTTTTATCTGCGGCCCGAGACACTTGAGGTGTGCCTAAAAAGGTATTTAAGTGCTCCACTGTTGTTCTACATATTTTCATGGGAGGACAAAGACAGTAACTAGCAGCTTTCGCCCACTACGCTGGTCGGTTTCTCCAAAGGAATCTTGAATCAAACGAAATATATCTAGATACATTTAGCAAATATGAAATTTAAAAAAAAAACTTTTCTTAATATTTATTTTTAAAATATCTAATCAAAAATCAGTAATAGTTGTCTTATTCGAATAATCTTATATTATCTTGTTGAATGCCGATGTTGGCGACAAAATAGCTGAAATAGCTCTAAAACCGCTGAAGTACCTGTGTTTAACAATTTTTTAGTACGTTTGTTATCTCATATTTCACGCTTCTTCCTAAAACTGCTTCTAACATATGACAAAATGACCTAAAACTTTTGACCTCAGGGAGGGGAATTTCTAAAATCTCTGAAATACGTATCTAATAATTTTATAATAGATTTTTTATCCTGAATTTCTCGCTCCCACCTAAAATTGCTGCTGAGATGTGGCGAAGTGTCCTAAAATTTTCGTACCCCGCTTTAACCCAATTAGGGGAGAATTTCTAAAATCGCTGAAACACGTGTTTAATTATTTTTTAATAGACGTTTTATCCTGAATTTATCGTTCTTACCTAAAACTGCTGCTGAGATATGGTGAAAAGTCCTAAAATTTTTGATTCTTTTAACCACTGAGAAGTAGGGGGAGGGGAGAATAGATTTCTAAAATAGCTGAAATATGTGTTTATTTTTTTAGTAGATCTATTATCCTGAATTTCTGGCTCC
The DNA here is from genome assembly GCA_963932465.1 of Maratus speciosus. Taxonomy (NCBI): domain Eukaryota; kingdom Metazoa; phylum Arthropoda; class Arachnida; order Araneae; family Salticidae; genus Maratus; species Maratus speciosus. The sequence goes on along the minus strand of OZ010788.1, from coordinate 306,801,065 downwards.
TACCTAAAACTGTTGCTCAGATATGGCGAAATGACCTAAAACTTTTAAACACCCCTTCAAACTTCTAAGGGGGAATTTCTAAAATCGCTGAAATACTTGTTTAATTAATTTTTAATAGGTTTATTATCTTAGATTTCACGCTCCTACCTAAAACTGCTGCCGAGAGATGCCGAAATGTCCTAAACTTTTCAAACCTTCTCTTTAACTCCCGTAAGGTTGATTTCTGAAATCGCTGAAATATGTTTAATTATTATTTTAATAGCTTTATTATCTTGGATTTCACGCTCCTACCTAAAACTGCTGCTAAGAGATGGCGAAATGTCCTAAACTTTTCGACTCCTCCCTCATTAATCCCCGTAGACTGGATTTCTGAAATCGCTGAAATATGTATTTAATTATTTTTTCAATAGGTTTGTTATGTTGAATTTCAGATTCTTACCTAAAACTGCTACTGAGATTTGGAGAAATGTCCTAATTTTTTTTTTTTTTTTTTTTTTCGTTAGACTTTGAATTTTGCTAAGTTACATTTTTGCGTTTTATTCCTATTGCAAAGCTTTTATTTTTAGTTTTTTAAAGTTAAATGTTTGTCGCAGAAAAAATTGGCACCAAAAAGCTTTTACACATCTATTTCTAAACAATAAAACTTCGCAGCATATTTCTACAACGTTTTCAATCGAAATCTACCACTAAGATTGTTTGGAAATAGTGGTGTTAATTTTTTAACACTTCCTATGCAGCAAACGTTGAACCATACTGATAATATTAACTTTGTTATAATGCTTTATTATACTATTTATGTTATCTTGCTATTATAATTATTGTTCTTTATAACCTTTTATAAGTATGTTGCGGCCCGCCAAACGTCACAAACTTAAGTTTGCGGCCCGCGAGAAAAAAAGGTTGAGTATCGCTGCTTTAGCGGTGGGATGACATCATTTATATAAAATAAAAGCGTGTGTTTGGATTCTTAAAACTGAACTATCTATATTTATATACATATTTTTTTTTTTCCATCGTGGGAGACACTAAATTCTAAAAAAGCAGAATTCCTGTTTTCTAGTATTTTTTTTTTACGACAATTTGGCGAAAACCTCGTTTTCGAATACCAGTTACATATTTATTTTTAAATTATTTTCTATTATTTTTAAAAGGAAATAACAATAAATAAAAAAAAGTTTAATTACTAACTATAGAACAAAACAATTTATAACATTTTTTTTTAAATAAAAAGAAAATAAATGTAAATAAATATTTATTTATAAATAAGCAACATTAGCCGGGTTACCATGTCAGGCAAAATAACGCCATTTTGACGCCAATTAGGCACCCCGGTGCGTATATGACATCTGTGGCTAACATTTTTTCGTTTCGTTTCGTTTAAAAAAAAAAGAAAATAGTGAAAACCATAAATTTTAAATGTTTCAGTTTTAAATGAAAGTTTTGCATTTTAAATAAAATGATAATGGAATGCAAAAGAAAAAAAATGCAGCGGGAGAAATGTTTGACGATTTATCAGTTACGTCGCGCTAACATAAAAATACCGAGTTCTTGATTTCTCTATCAGAATATTGTTCTGATGCGAAAGATTGTTCAAGTAAATTGAATTACGAATAAAAGTAACATGATACATTTCTTAGCATACATTTAAGGAAGGCCAAACTGGTCGCCAAATTATTTTAAAATAATAATCTTATCTAAAATATGAAATATATATATATATATATATCTGTTATGATTAAAATTTGAGTTACCATCATTAGAGAAAATTGCTTAAAATTAGAAAAAAATTAATATTTCTAAAACTAACTCGAATTTAAAAATTCTAATACCAGTTTTGAGATCTGCAGATCAATACGGATTTTTGGTGTTAATTTCATCGCATAATATTCCACATTTTAGGAGAAATCGCCGTGAAACATAATCAGTTGTTTAATCAGTCGTTTCATAAAATCGTTTCATAAAGTCGCTTCATACAGTCATTTCATAAAATCGTTTCATAAAGTCGTTTCATTAGGATTATATATATATAGGATAGATTTCTTTTTGTGTACTCCGAGTCTCGAATACAATCTCAATATGTAAGTCTTTGGCAAATTCACGTGTGCCAATCAAGACTTCAAAATTTTTACCCTGCGTGTCCTTTACCAGTTACAAAGCTTTAGAAATAAAGAAAGTATTGTAGCAACATTCATGGTACCACTCTAAAGCTCTTTACTCACATAATTTATATGAAAGACTAAAGAAATGCTAGAAAATTTTAATTTATTACTTGACTGACTAATGATTCGGTATCAATTTTTACTTTAGCATAATTAGTGTATTTTACCATAACGATGCGGCATCACATTTTACTTTAGCATAATTAGAGTTTTCTACAACTCTTCTAGTGCATTAGAATGTTCAGCCAGGGCCGAAACCAAGGGCGGGTAGAGGGAGCATGTGCCCGGGCGCCAGAACGAAGGGGCGCCAAATGAAGATTTTGTTTGTCGATTTTTCTCACTTCTATGTTTAGCACGGTATTGTTAAAATCCTCCTGTCTGGCGTATGACAAAGCATAGAAGAATCTAAAGATGATATGGCATAAGGATCCTGTATAAAGCGGAATTTTTTTCGATTCTTTTCGATTCCGTTTTCAAGATTTTAATCAATCAATATTTGACAAAGTTAAGGGCGGATCCAGCTCGCCATTTAGATGGGGGTCATGGATTTCCTTTTTTGGGGTTGGAGGGGATCACATCTCGTTATGAGAATTTTTTATATTGAAAGGTATTCCCAAATCCAAATTAACTACTTTTCTGATACTTTCGCGAAATCATTTTCATTCGTAAATACAAAAAATTTGCATTAATAATCGTAAAAATATAAAATTTACCGATTTTGTTCAGATACCAAGAAATTGAAGAGTTTTCCATTTTCTTATAAAGGCAAAGATTCATTCAGAAATTGTTGTTAAAGTTAACATTTTTAGCCAAGTTTTACGAGTTGACAGCCACAGAAATGTCGTCGCAAGGGAACAATTGGCTGTCACTTCCGGAAATTCTGTTTAAAAAGTTTAACAATTGTCAACGATTAAATATGGCAAAAATTTGTGTTAAATTTTAGAGGTAACTAAACCGTACACATTGGCAGCTATGTGATTCCATTAGTGTCATGAAAATTGCAAGTGTGGCCTCTTCTTTCTGCTCATATTAAATAGTTTTTTCAATCGAACTTATACCTTTTGAATGGATCATTTTCTTCTTATGGACTGATAGCTTCCATTATTATGAAACAGCAGTTATAAATGAAGTGTCAAAAAAAATTATGGCCATTTCTTTCCCTATTCTGACCAGAAAATCAGAGTTCTAACTTTTTACGACTGCTCTTTCATCTTCAACTAACACTTCATTTATAACGGCTGTTTCATAATAATGGAAGCCATCAGACCATCAGAAGAAAATAGCTCGGTTAAAGTCTCTTTGTTAATATACTTTGCGGAAGAGGGGGAGGGGCGCCAAAATCCATGTTTGTCCAACTTCACATACATATGCTTTAGAAACAGGTGAGAAATGTTGGCTACTTTAGAAATTTCTCCAGACCACACTTTACCCATTTTTTCAAATGCCTGTCACAATTTATCTTCATACAAATCTCACTTTTTAAGTATTCTAATGCAAATTTTTCTTTTCTGTTGCCGCATCTTTCAAAAAACTGCTCGAGAATTTAATATATATATATATATATATATATATATATATATATATATATATATAATAAACAGGGGTATTATTCAAACTCGTGGCTTTTTGGAAAATTTATTTAATTCCAATGTTAAATTACGGTAAACATATTTAAACATTTGTACTTTTTTTAGAAGCCAATAAAAATTCAGACCCATTCATTATATTTTGTCATCCGAAACTGATGCAACTCTGAGCCATAACCACCAACGGGAGTGATTTTAGAAAGGGTGCTGAGAAAAAAATCATAACCTATTTCAAGGCTATCAAAAAATTTTGTAAATATAGAAAATGCTAAAATACAGTCAATCCCTGTTTATATCAAAAACTTTTATATCTCACATGACTGTTAACTCCCTATTTTTTAGTGTCATTATATCTGAATTATAAATATGATTATTTATAATTCAGATATATTATTATGAATGTTCGGGTTATTTAGTGCCAGAAATTCGACAATTAAATAAGACGAAGATTACTTTTCAGAAATTGCGATAGTAAAAAAAACAAGATAGCCGGAAGCTATGATCTCGAATTGTATGTATTTCCCTGCATTTGCAATCTGAAAATTCTCTGCTCTTTTAATTCAAGGGAAAAATGACTAAGCTGATTTTAAAAATTCCCATTGAAATTAAGTGTTACATGTGTAATGCTATTTTAAGAGCTATGTTAGAAATGAATTAAATTTGTAGCAGCTTCTTTTCTGTCAATGCAGGAATTACAGATGAACTATCCAATTAACGTTACTAGTATAACAATTTTGGATATAGGATGGCTAGTACTTTTAGATTTATTTAAGAAACATTCGTTTGTATTTAGAGAACGTATCGAAATCCAATTCTTTCAAATTAAATTTTTTATTCTGTCCCTATAAAAATTTATTAAGTAAAAAACGTTTTTGACTCATTGTGTTAATCAACCATGTCTTCAGTCACCTGAGGGTACTAAAGACCTCCAACAGAAATGAAGTTAACGGAATTGTTATATAATTCAGTAGGGTAAAGACAAAGCACTCATTCAAACTGCTTTTATTACATTTTCTTATTATTTGCTAAAGAAGCTCCTGTTTTTTTCCTATATTATCAAGCAGAATATCCTTTAACAGGACATATTTAAAGAAAAGTCCAAAAATATTGATCCAGATCTCAAGAAATTTAAAATTTTCAAAGCCATTAAAAAAAAAAAGTAATTAACACCGTCAAAAAGTGAAAGAGTTAGTAGTTGGAAACCATTCTCAGATAACGAATCAACTAAGTTAAATTAACAAATAAAATATTTAACCCGGGAGAACTCGCTAGTGAGAATGCCCAGTTGCTTTTCTTTTACTTTACATTCATATAATACCAACTTTTTTTGGTTGGCTTAGTACTATTATTCACATAATAGGTAAAATAATTGTAAAACATTTTGAAATTTTAATTAAAATGAAAAATGATTTAAATAAGAGGCTTAAAAAAGTACGACTGTGAGAGAAAATCTCATGCAGCGAGTTCACCCATGTTAAACTAGTAGACGACTACAAAGCAAATAACTTTTAAAAATTTTTAATTTTTGTTTTACCAAAACTAAGAAAAAGGACTCGCTTCTTCAGCAACCAAGGATGAAATATATTTGTCCGATATTTGTAATATAAGATAGATTTCATCCATCCACTTTTCGATATTCCTATTATCTTTGTGTGTGTGTGTGGGGGGGGGGGGGGGGGGTACTATGGGAAATATCTCATGAAACCCTCTTATAACAAGTAATATAAAAATTTTGTTTTTAAAGTCAATTCCTACTTTGGTCATCAAAGAAAAATGTAATATAATCCCTTAAGCTAATATTAGTTTTTGTTGCATTAAAATGTCTCAATTTGTTGATTTTCTATAAGCAAGTAGGTTTACAATGGAACTCTATGGGAATTTGGCGAAATATTAGAGATATCGCCAAGTTGGCGTCACTTTTGGCGACTCATTTTGGCCGCCAAATTTGGCGATATATCGCAAAGTTGGCGACAAACTTGGCGACAGAACAGGGTCCCCCCTATGGTAACCCCTTATTGAAAATACTTTAATTGATCTTCAACAACCAATGGCCGCCATTTTGTTTCCCATGCAAAACTAAAATTAATTAATTAAAATATAATTAATTAATTAATATTTGAAAAAACTGTATTAACATCAATTGTCATCCAGTACAAGGTTTAAAAAAATTTATTTCAACTTGATAGGATGAATAATGAGTATTTTATTAACGATTGAAAATTTGAACAAGATAAATATATAAATAAATAAATAAATATAGGAATTGAAAAAAAATCTATAGAGGATGGAGCTAAATTACCATGTCGAATACAGAAAAACATTATGATAAATTATTTATTATTTATATTGAGAAATTATGAGAAAATATTACGAGACATTATTTTAGTTGTCAACATCTTCTGATACCTGAAATATGACATATATTCACTCTTCAAAAGCTATATTCAACTGGCTAAATATCTACAATGGCAAACTGTGATTGATTATATGACTACTGTTAACTTTACGACTGAAATAAATAAATAAAATCCAACCTTGCTTGTTTAGTTTCAACGCATTATAGCAAAGGTCTTTCAACTGACAGACAAGAATCGCTGACGTACGCTTTTCTCGTATACAGTAAACTCTCTGTAAGGCGGACTCTGTGTAAGACGGAAATCTGTCTAACTCGGAAAGATTTTCAAGTCCCTGCGAATCCATAGACATAGAGTAAAATTTGCCTAAGGCGGAATATTGTCTACTACGGAAAATTTTCTCAGTCCAGATCGATTCTGCCTTAGACAGAGTTTACTGTATCTTAATTTTTATTAAACCAGTATAAAGAAACATTGAGTTTCATTCAAAATGAATTGTCGAAAATGCTTTAAAATCCTATTATCAGGACTCTCAAATGGTCCCCTTTTCCCCTAAAGTGCCCTTTTTTTTAAAAGGTCCCCTCTAGTCCACTTTTATGCATTTTGGTCCCTTTAGTTCCCTTTCAGTGACTGGAAAAAAATTACTAATATGGAAAAATCGCCGTAAAATGCAAAAAATCGCTTAAAGTTCAAAATTGTAGAGGACAAAATTTACGAATTAAAGCATTATAATAGTAATTCTTTCACGAATATCAATTGCCGCAAAATGCAGAAAAACATTAAAAAGCTCATTGAAAATCATCAAAAATTCAAAAATCGCAGTGGACAAAATGTATTATATTAAGTTCTTGCTCGATCAGTCGTCAAAGATGAATCTTGGCATGATGGCGAAAAATAGACCATTCCGAAGGGCGAGAATCATTGGAATAGGTGAAGACAAAGAACACAAACTAAGAAAAACAAATTTAAAGATCTCAACTCTGAATCATTAAAAAGGAAATATGCATACATGCAATCATTGTGAACAAACACAAGAACACTTAAACTTTCGTAATTATACTGAGTGTACAAATTAATGATTGAAAATAAAAAAAGGTGGAATCATGCCACCATTATGAAATACAGTGAAACCCCGATTTAAGGTAACCCGTATTTAACGATTTCCCGCATATAGCATGATTTTTCACTAGTCTAAATTAATTTCCTATACTTGTAATGACAAAAAATCCCAGATTTAACATCATCATTTTTAAATGTTTTTCGCATTTAACGTTTTTCTAGTGAAAAAAACTCAAGGAAATTGTCTTAAAATAGAAATTTTGATGGAAAAAAAAAAAAAAGACTTTCTTCCATGTAAAACTCGGAATCTCCCTGATTTTTTGTCCTTTCTTATAAATTGTAAGTACAATTTTGAAATCCCTCTTCTCTTCCATTTACGCATATTCCTAAAATCCCGCTGATCCCATTGTATATGATTGGAGTTTTCTTTCTGTTGTAGAACCTAGAACGGAGCTGATAGTATTCCTTAGAAAATTTTTGTTAGCTGTAACCAGTAAAAATATGACGTCAAAAAGAAAGCTATTTTTTTTTCTGTTTCAGCCTGTTTCTTCTCCTAACACGCCCTTCATGTTGCTTGAATCGCTTGCAGATAATGATAAAAATGATGATGAGGAACATGGAATTCCTTCAGCGACAGCATCCATTCAAACTTTAAAAAGAACGAAAGCGTTCATTTTAAATTGTGAAGGCCAAAAGAAAATTTTTAAAACAAATCATATACGTTGAGAATGCAATTTGTAATGTTAAAAATAAGGCGTACAGCAAAATAACGGTTTTCTTTAAAGTGTAATTTAGACAGGGCCAAAACTAAGGGGGGGAGGCAGAGGGGGTATGTGCCCCGGGCGCCAGAACGAAGGGGCGCCAAATGAAGGATTATACCTTTGGAATGGATCATTTTCTTCTGATGGACTGATGGCTTCTATTGTTATGAAACAGCCATTATAAATGAAGTGTTAGGTGAAGATAAAAAAGCAGCCGTAAAAAGTTCGTTTATCTTCACCTAACACTTCATTTATAATGGTTGCTTCATAATAATAGAAGCCATCAGTTCATCAGAAGAAAATAACTCAGTGAAACCGGAAACTCGGTTAAGCAGGACTCAGTTAAGCATGACTCGGATAATCGGGACTCTAACTGTATATTTCATTTTAAAAATGAGCTTTAGAATATTTTTGTTGGTGTTCAGAGGGGAGTCATGACCCCCGTCATCTCCCCCTTGGATCCGCTATTGTATTTTACGTAGTTCAGTATTACATATTTTAAAATAAGTCGGCTATTAGAAAATTAGTAAAATTCTCTTTGTAAATAAATATTTTACGTAGTTCAGTATTACATATTTTAAGATTACATATTTTAAATTTAAAAATAAGTCGGCTATTAGAAAATTAATAAAATTCTCTTTGTAAATAAATATACTTTGCGGAAGAAGGGGAAGGGGCGCCAAAATCCATGCTTGCCCCGTGTGCAAAAAAGGCTAGTTTCGGCCTGAATTTAGAAAACTTATGTCTAATTCAAAACTTATTCAAAACTAATTCAACTTATGTCTTCATTCAAATTGAGAATGGTAAAGTAGTTATTAAAGAAATTTTAAATTTTCTTTTTAAATTAACCGATATCTGTACTCTTTAATCTATGCTTTTTCATTTTAGTATTTTATAATCTTTCTGGACATAACATTGAATGCTGTTATGAAGATATATGGTTTAATTAAGAAAAAAAATATAAATCTTATTATAAAATTAAATATTTTTCGATTTAAGAAAATTTTAAAATCACATTTATTCTATAAATTTGTAAATTTTTGGAAGATTTATTTTGATCCATTTTTTGAAAAGTGAAGGGTACCGAGTCTTCTTACAAACATTAGCAAAAATTAAAAAATAAAGATGATTCTTCTTTTCATGAAACATTTAATACTACCTCAAAACGTATTTTTTCAACTTGGTAATTTTTGTTAAAATTGTAGCACTACATGTAAGCCTCCTTTAGTCGATCACTGCAATAATCTTATATATATATATATATATCTAAGTTCTATTTCCATTTATAAAAAGTATCAAGTACAGTTTTCAAATATGACATAAATTTTACAAGGGTTGTAATACATATTAAAATATGATATACTTTTTTTTATATGGCACTCTTTTCCGATAACTTATATTTAGAAAAATTAAAAAGGCCCGTCCTCCGGCTGTTTCCTTGTATTTGAGAAATATATTTTTAAAAATCCCAACGTTCTTTAACAACCAAAACTTACCGAGTTGTGATACTTTATTAAATTTCAAGAATTTTCAGTATTTTTCGGCACTAAAAACAGAAAGACGCTTTTTCAAGTGAATGAAAAAATATAAAAGTATTTTGTGATCATATTCCTTAGCACTTTTGCTAAAACAGATCTTATTCCGTTTTCCATTTTGACCTGACATGAAAACGTCTTGTCAGAACTGCCATGTCATCGAATGAAAAGTTCATTTTTGATTCAAGAGTTTAACATTTGAAGCATAAAATCTATCGGAAATTGCTTTAGAATAAATATTCTTTTAGTGTTTTACATATGAGTTTTCCACTTTTAAGCTATTTGTGACAATATATGCTATAAAAATGAAATAATTTATCTTTTATTTTCTGTGAAGATTACGAAACTTTAAATGTGTATTTGTAAATTTGGTCGAAAGCTTACTTTTCAGGTGGGAATTTACTCTATAGCTTTTTTTAATTACATAGAAAAATGACTAATACCCGTGATAAAAACTAATACTAAATGTTTGAAAGAAAAACCATGAGGAATGCTTAGATTATGAAGCATTTTCCAGCATTATGAGCAAAATCTTCATTCGTTATGTTATGACTTCTACTTACATTTACATTACCCATAACAAGTAATATGGAGCATTCTAGATCATTCTGCTCTAATGTGTTATAGTCTTTACTGTTGGAATATTCAGAATAAGTAATAAGTGTTTGGCTTTTAGCTATTTCTAAAGAAATTTTTAGCTGCGTCTGCTGTCTTATGAATTGAAGAGCTGAGTGGAAGAACATGTTATACTACATTTTCTTTAAAAAAATTTTATCTTTTGGACGAAGGTGTTATCAGGTATTCTATCACATGGTAAAGCTAAAATACCAAAGTTCTATTTAGCCTTGAAGATTTAAGACATTATTCATTAATATTTCATATTTTAATATTTAATAATGCAAATAATATTAATATTTTTTAATATTTAAATATTAAATATTAATAAGTTTTTTTGATAGAGTTTAGTACCACACCTGTTAATATTTTAAACACATGGTATCAAACAGAAAATAAATCATTAAAATTGACAACAAAAATTTTCACATCGAATTTCTTCAAATGTAATTTTTGTTACTTAACATGTTCTTCCACTTAGCTCTTCAATTATTCCTTCCCAGCTTCTCTTTATATTCTATTTCCCTTCTGTCTTGCTCCTGCTTTCAATTTCAACGTAGTGGCAACGTCTTTGCCCCTGATGAAAAATAATCATGTTCTTTCGAAACGCATTGTGAATTTATTAGTTTTATGATTTGTTTGCGAAGTTTTTCGTTTATCTATATACTAGAATGTGGAAATATGTTGGCAGAAAATATGTTGCCAAATTTTCTTCTTCGTCAAGGCAACTTTCTCTATTTCGTCAAGGCCCCTATACTGGAAAATACCGAAAATTTAATTTATGTATCCGGCTGTGTAAAGCACATTAAAATTGAGCAGGTAGGAGGCATTTAATCTTATAGTTTGGCGATAGATTTTTGGTCGACGGGTTAGCTAAGTAGTATCAAATTTTGAGCCATAGATTTTGGAAAAAACCTTCAATGCGTAGAGTTTAAATTTGAAAGATTAATGGGTTATCAATATGCCGTGTGGTGACCGGCATTAAAGAATAGTCCCAATGTAACCCGTGCATGTCGTAAGAGCCGACTAAAAGGGGTTGGGCGAAAGGCTGACAACCTTTCCCTGGAAAAAAAAAAAAACTTGTTGCGTAGCTCTTAAAAACAGATGTTAGACAGTCTGATCTCATGGTAAAACGGACTGGAACTGGAAAACGGCTTATGAATTTTAGAATTGGAACTTGGAATGTTTTAAGTTTATACAGAACTGGTGCAGTGAAGCAACTACAGAGTCAGATGGATAGTTATAGACTGGACATATTGGCCATACAGGAAGTAAGATGGAAGGAGAGTGGGATAAGAGATATAGGTGATTTTACAATTTTTAATAGTGCAAGCACAAGAAGAAACACGCATGGTACTGGATTTATGATCAGAAAATGCCTTAGAGAAAATATTATTGATTTTCACAATGTAAATGAAAGAATAGGTATCTTGAGATTGAGAGCAAAGTTTTTTAACATTTCAATAGTATGTGTCCATGCACCAACGGAAGATACCGAGGACGAACAAAAAGATACTTTTTATGAAACACTACAGATTGAATTTGATAAGATACCAAGACATGATGTTAAAATGGTAATAGGTGATTTTAATGCTAAAATTGGAAAAGAATACACTTTTGTACCAACAATTGAGAAATCTAGTTTACATGATTTGAGTAATGAAAATAGAATAAGAGCTGTGGACTTCGCTGCTTCTAACAACTTAATCATAAGTAGCACATGTTTTGAGCATAAGAACATACATAAAGAAACTTGGATTTCCCCTGATGGAAAGACAAAAAACCAAATTGACCACATTATGATCGACAGAAGACATGCTAGTGATGTTATGGATGTACGAAGTTATAGAGGTGCGGATTTAGATACTGATCATTTCCTTGTTATTATGAAATACAGACAGAGTTACAAGATTTCGAGATGCAAAAGGAACTAAACAAGTAAAATTTAAAACAAAAGATTTACTAAGCATGCAGAGAAGAAAGGTTTATCAAAGTAAATTAACAGAAAGAATTGCTAGTGAATATGCTGAATTTAATGAGGAAGATATAATCAATAGTAAATGGGATAAATGCAAAAATATCATATTAAAAACTGCTGAGGAAGTAGTTGGAAAGGAAGAAAGGGGGGAAATTTAGGAATGGTTTGATGATGAGTGTTAGCAACTGATTAAGAAAAAGAATAAAGCAAGAGAAAAAATGCTGAAACATAGAACAAGACAGAGTGAAAATCTCTTTAAAACAATTAGAAGAAATACTCAAAAGTTGTTACGTATGAAAAAACAAGCTTTGGAGCAGGGTAAAATTCAAGAAATTGAAGACCTATCAGTATTAGGTGATATAAGCCAAATGTATTCAAAGCTTAAAGGAATCAAAAAGGGCTATTAACCACGCACCCTTTTTTGTAAAGACAGAAATGATAAACTTATTAGAGGGTACGCAAATGTGACAGATAGATGGGCAGAATATTTTGAAGAATTGTTAAACAGACAGTCAAATGACGAAAGAGAAATACAGTCTAATCATAATGATTATGACATGAATGAAGAAAACTGTGAACCACCAACTGTAGAAGAAGTAAGGCATGCTATCGCAAAATTAAGAAATGGAAGAGCACCTGGTGAAAATTTCATAAGTGCTGAGCTTTTGAAATATGGTGGAGAGAAGTTAGTACAAATGTTACATGATCTAATAGTAGAGATTTGGCAGAATGAATATATACCAAATGAATGGAATGGTGCTATTATTATCCCAATTTATAAAAAGGGAAATATCTTAAATTGCCAGAATTATAGAGGCATTGCCTTATTAAATGTTACATATAAAGTGTTGGCAAAGATAATTGCAAAGCGATTAGAACCGTATGCTGAAGTGGTGATAGGTGATTATCAGTGTGGTTTTAGGAAAGGAAGATCAACAGTGGATCAAATCTTTGGTATCAGGAACATCCTTGAAAAATTCTATGAACAAAATATTAATTTGCACCAATTGTTTGTTGATTTTAAACAGGCCTATGACAGTATAAGCAGAAATAAGTTATTTGAAATATTAAAGGAATTTAAAATACCCGATAAAATAGTTAAGCTTATAAAATTAACACTGGAAAAGACAAAAGCTAAAGTTAAGGTACAGGGAAGACTTTCAAGAGAATTTGCAGTGAATTCAGGTCTAAAGCAAGGTGATGTTCTCTCGACAATTCTTTTTAATTTATGCCTGGAGAAAATAATTAGAAGCATTTACAACAACAGAGGTGGTACTATTATGAATCACTCCCTCCAAATCCTTGCATTTGCAGATGATGTTGATATAATTGCTAGGAATAAGAAAGTCTTGATTGAAACACACAATAAATTAGACACTGAAGGAAGAAAACTAGGCCTCGTGGTTAATAAAGAAAAAACAAAATAAATGAAAATGGACCGAATGAAATCACAGGCAACAGCAGCTTTAACAATAAATAATGAATCTATCTATATTATAAAGGACAAACATATCTGTGCGTAACGCATACGTCATTCTGCGAATGGCAACACTTTGAAATTTGAAATAAAATTTTGGTTTTGCAATTTTCTCTACTGAAAATTTTTAAACTTCTAAACACGGCACATTTTAAATTTTTGCACCGTCGTATAAGGAAAAAAATGCTCTTTTAAATGCAATTTGTTTGAAAGCTGTATCTCAATTTAATTTTGAGATATTAATTTTTTTGTAGTTTTTGATACATTTTTTGTAATTGTGGCAACTGAAGAACTCCATTTCTGTTGAAAGTCGTGGAGGGTTGAAAGTAAAGAGAAAATAATCAAGGAGGAAAGAAAGTATTATATTTCTGTAGCTTTTTGTTGCCATCTTCTCATAAAAACTGAAAAAAAAATTGAAATTAAAATACGTGCTGTGCCAGCGATTTTTTAAATTTCTAAATATCGCACATTTTCAATTTTTAAACCGTCAAATAGAGAAAAAAATCTATTTTTAAATGCGGTTTGTTTGAAAATTGTATCTTAATTGACTGGGTTATTATGGTTTTTAAAATAACTAGTCGCCCGTGGTGACCAGTTTGGTCTCCCTTACATGTATGCTAGGCATTGTATCATGTTACTTTTATTCATAATTTAATTTACTTGCTCAATCCTTCTCCAAATTGGAAGATTCTGATAGAGAAATCGAGAACTCCCTACTTTTATGTTAGTCGGGCACAGGTGATAAATCGCCAAACATTGTACCCGTCGCATTTTTTTCCATATTTCGTTAATTCAGATTAAAATATAATCCTTTCATTCATTTTATTTAGAATGGATAACTTTAATTTAAAATATTTTCCATATAAAAATTCTTTTTGATGTTTGAGGACAATCTAAAATATATACTATTACATGTAAAAAAAATAATTAGAGTTTAAAAAAAAAATGGTTTTCACCTATATTCTGTAACCCGAGGAGCTCGGGTTCGATCCCCTAGTTACAATAATGAAGTAACAGAATTTAATTATTTAGGATCTACGATCACCTGTGATAATATGGTAGAAGCAGAGATTAAAACCCGGCTTGCAGCAGGAAATAGATGCTATTTTTCTCTTCGAAACATTCTAAAATCATCTCTAATATCTCGAACATCCAAACTTAAAATTTATAAAACTGTTATAAAACCAATTAGTCCAGGCATTAGGTGCTCAAAAAGGACAAATAGGGGAAAGTTTTGGTGTAGTTTTGATATTTGGTGCCTTTATGTTTTGTGGGTCGCTTAACACGAATCTGAAGTTTGCCAACAAAATTTATTCCGGGAAACACGTTTTTTTGGCAAAAAACGGGAAAAAAAAACGGCATTTTCTTTGTTTTTTTCCAAATAACTTCAAAATTATACATTTTACGTAAAAGTCCTCAATACATAAATTGAAGAGGATAAAATTTCCTACATTTTATGTACTAAAAGTTTTTTTCTCTGATCAATGGTTTAGCCGTGATAACGCCACAAAAATGGGAGTGAAAATCAAAAAATTCAGAGAAAACGGGAATTACGCCGCTGTACGTAGATTTAAGATGAAAACTGACCATTTTACACAAGCATTGACTATATATTATACTAAAGATTATATGAATGACTACATTTTACAATGAAGTTGCTGATAATAAATAGGATGACACATTATGAATCATTATTTAATTATAAATAATCATGTACATTAGTAAGTACATTTATTTAAAAAAACAAAAAAATATTATTTTCGCTTTTTTTTATTTGAGGGTCCCTCTTTTCATCGACATCTACAGCATAGAAAATAGACGTATAGAATTAGTGGGTGTTTTTATTACTACCAACAGTATAAAATAAATGTTTTTTTAATAAAAAAATATTTGATATCCTCTGGCATGACTTTTTCTTGACATTTTAGTTCAAGTACCTTTTTTTTTTTTTTTTTTTAAATCAAAGATAGCAGAATTTAAGTTAGTCACATAAATAAACTTTTGCACCATTATGCAACGGCAGCAAGATTTAAAATGTAACGAAAATGTGAATTTGGTTCAAAATATTTTGTTTATAGAGGAAAATTACAATGAAGAGCACATGAGGTTTTGCAAGAGCGAAATGTTTAAATTTATGATTAAATTTGGACAAAAATTGCCAGTTGTATGTAGATATATCGGGACAAAATCATTTAAAATATATTACTTGGCTGCAAATTCTGGGTGGTTACAAAATTGATCCAGACAAATTTTCCAAATTCAGATTTGATACAATGCAAAACATAAAGTAGGCATTTTCTCATGATATATTAATCATGATATCTTATTATTCCCTATCTTTACATACGATTCCTGTTAGGTTTCCAGTAAGGTTTGTGTAGAAATAAATATGAATATACAATAGAATATGCAACACAGCAATTTTCATTAATGCTGTCGAATGTTTGTCCCGTACCTTAAATTTTAGAAAAAGACATTTTAGAATTTGTTATAATAATACAAAAATAGTTTTATCCCTTTAGCTTCCATACCGTTAAGAAAGTATCATTAAAATTATCAAGAAGAACGTAAAATCATGCGTCAATCAGATTATGGAACATTTTTGAACGCATTCGGGCTACTATAATAAAACTTCATAGTTTAATTATGTGAAAAACGATGTCTAAGTAATAATTTGTAAAACATATAACACGTTTGAAAACACAATTTCAACCAAAATCGAAAAAATAGCTGAAAATTTTGTACATCCCTGTATAGGAACTAGATTTATCATATAATTCACACTATGTTAAAATTTAGAACTGTTAGTGAACGCATAGCACAGTTGAAAATTCCTCGTTAGCAATTTCCGGCAATAAGCGGGTATATAGATGTCTTGTGCAGCCCTATATATGATTTATAGAATTTATACACGCTAAATAGTATGCAATTTTTAAAATTTAAAAAGTGTTCTATAACTGAAAATGCACTTCCATCAATTATTGTTCATACAGAGAAAAGCATAACTGATTTATTTTGTGTGCCCCTGTATATGAAAGATCAATGGCGCATCATATTCAATAGTAAGCATCTTATAGAGCACCTCGGAGATATATATCAATTTAAATACTTTTGAAAAGGTGTAACATGAACAAAATACACCACAAACAATTTTTCTTCATAGACCGTAATGTAACATAATTCTTTTTAGTGTCCCTGTAAATGATCGATAAATACTACCCATACCATATTCTATAAGAAATCATCTTGTAGTGCACTTCATAGATGTGTATATAAATTTCAAAGTGTTTGAAATTATGAAACATTATTGAAAAAAAAAAAAAAACACAAACGATTTTTCCCCATAGGCCGTAATATAATGAAATACTTTTGAATGTCCCTGTAACGGAATTATGACTGCTACACGCAACATTTTACAATACCTAATATTCAATAGTGAATATCAATAACATTTTTCAATTTCATGGCGATGCGACTATACTGACGCCAAAAATAATTATGGTCAGCTAGAATCGGTAAATTACCCACCGTGCACTGTCGTAATTCCCGTTTTTTCAGAATTTTTTTATTTCCACACCCATTTTTGTGGCGTTGTCACGGCTAAACCATTGATCCGAGAAAAAAACTTTTAATACGTAAAATGTAGGAAATTTTATCCTCTTTAATTTATGCATTGGGGACTTTTGCGTAAAATGCATAATTTTGAAGTTATTTTGAAAAAACAAAGAAAATCCCGTTTTTTTCCAGTTTTTTGCCAAAAAAAACGTGTTTCCCGGGATAAATTTTGTTGGCAAACTTCCGATTCGTGTTCAGAGACCCAAAAAACATAAAGGCACCAAATATCAAAACTACACCAAAACTTTCCCCTATTTTCTACCAAATGACTGGACTAAATAGTAATTTATGGTAGTGAGACCTGGACCACTACACAAAAAGATGAAAAGCTACTTATCACTTGGGAAAGGAAGATCTTAAGGCAAATTTTTGGACCTATTAAAGAAGACAATACATGGCGTATAAGGACAAATATGGAGTTAGAACAGCTATATAATGAAAAAGATATAATAAATACTATAAAAATAAGAAGAATGCAATGGTTAGGCCATCTAATCAGAATGAGGGATGAGCGAAGCACAAAGAAGATTTATAGTGGTAATTTAATTGGGAAAAGAAGTATTGGTAGACCCAGGAAGAGTTGGATAAAAGAGATAGAGAAAGACGTTGCAGAAAACCAAATTATAAATTATAAAGTAAAGGCCAGAGATCGGAAGGTCTGGAGAAGTATATTGAGGGAGGTCAAAATCCTACATGGATTGTAGCACCATTGTGTAAGTAAGTAAGTAATGGGTTATCAATGGGAATTTCGCCAAATTAGCCAGCTATCGCCAAGTTGCCTTCATATATGACAACTAATTTCTGTCGCCAAATTTGGCGAAACACCACAAAATTTGGCGATACTTTGCCAAGTTTGTTAACATTTGGCGACATTGTGGCAATCCTGCCATTAGTACTTTTCAACAATTACTCATTGTTGAGTCGGGTATCGATTTCTCCATAGGAAGCCTAACCCTGACATGACCGCGATCAATGAGGCGATCCAACCGGAATTGTGAGGGACAGACAGAGACTTGGATTTTATATAAATAGAAGATATATTTCTCTTGCGTGGCGCTAAAATAGGGCTGAGTTTGTAGCTTGCCGTTTGGCAACAACTGCAGTAACACAATTAATTTGCCTTATTACATTCCACCAATCAGAAGAATGATTTCACCACATAAACTCGCGTCGTATTTAAAAGAAAAATGTCAATGGTTTTCATAAAATGTAAACATATTAAAACGATTCCGTTTAATTATGCACTAATCGCGTAAGAGCAGAACACAGATTATTTATTGAGAAATAATATTAAGTAATCTGTGTAAATAAAATCACAGTAAATAATCTTTTATAGTAAGTTATATGGAAAACAAAATGTTTCCGATGAAGATAATGACGTCATTTGGAAAACAAAAGATGCATTTTCGTCCATGAATTAAAATATTTTATTATAACTGTGTCAGTGATGACGTCATATTCCTGATCCTTATTCCTATTCATACATAGACTGGACTCTTGCTATTTATTTAAAGATCCTTGGTAAACACAAAATAAAATATTTCTGAAAACTACATAATTTCCAATTAATTAAAACGAATATTTAATGAAACTCTGGAATTTTAAAACAATTGCTTAAATGACGCTTTAATATCGGAAGGGATGAATGGTTCTGATGGTGAAAATGATGTTATATTTGAAAGAAAGGATTCAATCCGATATGGACTCCAAAAGTATTATGGCACACGGTAGAATTGTTTCAAACAAACAACCGATTTCTGGGAAACTTTTCTATAGTGTGAAGGAGTTACCGCCCGGAAAAAAGCGCAGAAAAAAAAAAACAGGAAATGCACAGGAACGGTTTGTTAGGAACTGCCAATGACGTCATGAGCTTTAGAGTCTATATAAAACTGATATATTTGAGTAAGATTTTGTCAATATGACGTCATATTCACAGGCCTTTACATCTAATTCAGCAAATTAAAATTCAGAGCAGGAGCTCTTTTTAAGCCCAGTACGATTTTTTGGCAGATGTAAGAATAGAAATGGCCATTGGTTCGTTTTACGGTCACGTGATGCATTCAGAAAATCAGCTTTTTGATCAAAAGCTTCTTTTAGACACATCAGAAAACGGGTTGTTTACTTTTTGTTAACTTCCCAAGTGTCTGAGGGATATTGTATTTTTTTTCGCGTCGAACAAACTTTAGATGGTGTTTGTTGATTTATATTTAACTATCTTGGTGTCAAGTAGCGGTTTTTCAAGTTTTTTTTTTTTTTTTTTGTTTTTTTTTTTCAAAATAAATCTAAGCCATTCTGTACAATATTATGCGCAATAAGTTTTAATTTAATTGTGTTCCAAGGTATTTTTTTTTTCAGCTAATGGTTCTACATTTCATAAATTAGTAAATTTCATAATGTTAAAATGATTTATGCCTATTGGTAGCACCAACTAAATGCATTTTTGTGATTTCAACGGAGTTTTCAATTACTGTTTTTTTTACCTTAATTTTTTTTTAATTTTCATAAGTTAAAAGGATTTATGATAGTACTCATTAGGGCTATAGAGTTGCGCAAAAAGTGTCGAGCAAGCAAAGCGAGCTGGGAACGCATAGCGGTTCCAACGTGAATTGTATCGCAATTCACGGGGGTTGGCGAGCTTTAGTGAGCAGGGGGCAGAGCCCCCTAGTATTGTATATTAAATTAGTTTTTGTAACATTTTATTGTTATAGACCGGTTCATCATTAAGAGCTAAAAGATCTTCATAAAACACCATCAAAAACTATTAAATGCGCTAGGCCTTTCTTAAGATCTGAGTGTTTCTTCGTCAGGCGCAAAGAAGACGTGCTTCTGCTATGAGAGCCGCAGCAAGACTGAAATGAGAGATAAGGGAAAGGAAACAAGCTGAAGAAACAGCCAATAGGCTAGTAGAAATCAATAACCAATAGGAAAGCAGAAGACAACAGCCAATCACAGAAGAGTATCTCTCTATTCTAAAAAAAAAGTAACTACCGCTGTCACCGCCGCCGCCGGTTTTGAATATTTTGTGACAGGAGGTCTTTCTTCGTTAATATTAAAAAAAATATTGCGTACAAAAATGTGAAAATCGGTGGTATTATAGAGAAATGTTTGATAAACACGCTGATGCAGACAGTTTTCAAATCGAAGAATTATTTTAAGAGATATTTAATGCTAAAGTTGGACAAAATCGTTCCATTAAAAAAGTTTTATAGCAGCAAAAACTATACATGGGAATGTAATAATTTTTAGATCTTTTTATGTGTTAGAATTTGCCGGTGTGCAGATTGTATTTCTTTTTTTAATTTGGCTAATTTTTTGAGGTTTTATTTCTATTTTAAATTCAAATTTTCAGCATTTCTAGAGATATTTTTTACAGATTTTAGAAAGTGATATTAATTGAAACTGCTGCCAACTGTCTGTATAAACAGCGGAAACAATAATGTTTGCTTAAAATATATATATATATATTTATACGTGTAATAAATTAAAAATTTATTTACACGTGACTATTATAAACAGAAAAAAACATTGGAATTAGAATTAAATAATTATGTACAAAAAGCAGGAACTTATTAAAAATTACGTCATAAAACTATAATTACACGTGAATTTTAAGAGAGAAAGGAATTTGTAAAATAATAAATTTATTAACATGCGTTAGAAGTCTTAAATAGGAGAAATTACGTCATATTTACGTCACATTACAGTTATTACATAAAACGAACACAAAATAATATTGCAAAACGGTTTAAATTTAGAAATTGCGCTAGACATTTATTTGATATTTTGAGCGGATATTTTTCAACTATTTTTCTTAGGAAAGCGCAAATAATATTTCATTTCTAACACAAGTATTTTCACGTGAATATTAAAAAGAGAAAGAATAGTTTGGTCAAAATTACGTCAGATTAAAAACGATTAATTTAAAATGTCTCATTTAAAAGAACTTTCTTTTCGCTTTGTTAAAAAATACCGGGAGACAAAGATTCTGTTTACTTAATTCCTTTTATATTAGCTTATTTTGAAATGTTGTTACACGTGTCTACGTCATCAAGTTATTTTTATTTCGACGTTTTATTTGTATTTTTATTAATATTGTACTAATTTATTTGTTCTTTCGTTATTTAAAATAAAAATTATATCAATTTGTATAATTTGGCGAGTGGTTTGGCGATTTATATAATTTGGCGAAATTAGTCAACGGGATAATCAAGTAGTACCGCAGCGGATTTGGCGTTAAAATTTCCCCAATCAAAAAGAAATGAATAGAAATCTGTTTATAGGGAGATCGCCACTGTTTTTTAAATTATAATTCAATCTTTCGAAATCTTTTTAAAGCCGATCACATTAGCGTGCATTTAGAGTCTGCGGTGTCTGGACGGGGGTTGGCGAGCGTAGCTCGTAGGGGGCCGAGCCCCCTAGTAGTCAAAACAAATGAACACAGAGTAGAAGGGGAATAAGGATTGAAAAAAAATTGAAATTAAATTAAATTAAATTAAATTAAAAATAGATTATAATAAAATGAAAGCACACACACACATATTAAAATATGGGAACACAAGAAATTAAAAATAAATAAATAAATAAATAATATAAAAACAGACTAGTATTAATTAATACAAAAAATAAATTATGTGGTAGTACTGAAAAGGTTTTTCCAAGATGCACCTTTTCAGTACTACCACATTTTTTTTTTTTTTTTTTTTTTTTGCATTAATTAATATTAGTCTGTTTTTATATATATATTTTTTTTTCATGTGTTCCCATATTTTAATATACAGGGTGCAATATGTTATCTATCTATCGCTGACCTTTAATTTCTCAACCGATGGTCATAGACGTATAGTTCCAGTTACAAAAACGTTCCAAATGAGGTAAATATTTATGTTGTGGCATTATTTAAAGTAAAAAATCAATTTTATAAAAATTACGAAATCTAACTTTTTATACGGTCCCCCAGTCCCTATAGTTATATTTAGTAAAAGTTTACACATATCATAACAGATATAACACAAAAAGTTTGATATCTGTACTACAAAAATTGACACAGTTATTAAATTTCAAAGTTTGAGATTTTTGCACATGATTTTGTCTTTCATTGAGGGATCAGTTAAAAGATGAATTAAAGTAATTCGAGATCAAAATCAGAGTGCAGTTCCGCTGCCATTTATCTAATCCTTATTGAGTATGTTTTATTTTCCAGTTGTCGATTCTACCTACTTTGACGTTTGAATGTTGTTCGACCCATAAAAGTTAGCTCAAATTTTTAGATGAAATAACCCTCTCTGGTGGTTCCTCGATTTGGCGATACCGACTAAAGGTGGTTCCGCCGTAAAAAAGGACATTGCACCCTGACTTTGATCTCGAATTACTTTAATTCATCTTTCAACTGATCCCTCAAAGAAAGACAAAATCATGTGCAAAAATCTCAAACTTTGAAATTTAATAACTGTGTCAATTTTTGCACTACAGATGTCAAACTTTTTGTGTTATATCTGTTATGATATGTGTAAACTTTTACTAAATATAACTATAGGGACTGGGGGACCGTATAAAAAGTTAGATTTTGTAATTTTTATAAAATTGATTTTTTACTTTAAATAATGCCACAACATGAATATTTAGCTCATTGGAAACGCTTTTGTAATTGGAACTATATGTCTACGGCCAGCTGTTGAGAAATTAAAGGTCGGCGATAGATAACATATTGCACCCTGTATGTGTGTGCTTTCATTTTATTATAATCTATTTTTAATTTAATTTAATTTAATTTAATTTTAATGTTGTTGTTTTTTCAATTTGTTTCCTTATGCCCCTTCTACTCTGTGTTCTTTCGTTTTGACTATACTCTTCTGCGATTGGCTTCTGTTGTCTTCTGCTTTCGTATTGGCTGTTGATTTCTACTTTCCTATTGGCTGTTGATTTCTACTTTCCTATTGGCTGTTTCTTCAGGTTTTTTCCTTTCCCTTATCTCTCATCTCAGTCTTGCTGCTGCTTTCATAGTAGAAACACGTCTTCTTTGCGCCTAACGAAGAAAGACTCGGATCTTTCGAAAGACCTAGCGCATTTAATGGTTTTTGATGGTGTTTTAAGAAGATCTTTTAGTTCACATTGATTCACACCAGTTTCAACTTATTTTCTTCGGTTCATCATTATAAATAACATTTTTATAGCAGGATTGGGTTTCTTCCAGGACAGTGGAAGAAACTGGAAAAAATCGTAAGAAATTGGGAGAAATGGAGGAAACCAACAGAAAAAAAACATACGTTCAAGATTAAAATATATTAACTATATAAAAGAATTAATTTCAAAGCATAATTATATGAAAACTATAGTGAAAATTTAATTAATATTTAAAATATTATTTTTTTTTAAATAAGTTATTTTTTAATAACAAACTTTAGGTTTGGCGGGTATTTACAACTTTAGAGGTAGGAAGATGTTACTTCCTTGTTTATGACCTTTTTGTAAAAAAAAAAAAAAAAAAAAAAAAAAAAAAAAACTATCTATTAATTCTTTATTTTTCCTATAAAAATATTTTATTTTTTAAAGAATATTATGCTACACATTAAATAAACAAATTTGTCTTTGAATCTCATTCCGTTCTTATTTATACTTGCACAGTGGCGTACCCAAGGGGGGGGCTGATGGGGCTACAGCCCCCCCCGAAATTTTCGAAAGTGATATAGAAAGGTGCTGATTTTTCGTCTTTCTTTTATGGAAATTTTTTTAATTTTTTTCCATTATACAGCGGACAAGCCATTCTCATTAGTCCCATACTAGTCTACATTGACAACAAAGAAGAGAAAGGGGGGCTGACGGGGTTATAGCCCCCCCCCCCTACTCCTCCCGAAATAGTCAAAAAATTAAATGAAAAAGTGTTTTTTTTTCTTACTTTTTAAAGATAAATCTGTAATTTTTTCTTCTGCCATACATCAAAATAGCCATTCTCGTTAACACCATATTAGTCCAGGTTATATTAGTTAGGGGGCTGATGGAATTTCAGCCCCCTCCTCTCGAAATGGTCGAAAATGAAATGAAAAAACAGTGCTGAATTTTTTTCTGTCTGTTTAAGATAAATTTGCATTTTTCCCCTATCGTTCAACAGACTATACGCTTCCTTCGCTTTAGTTCCATATTAGTCCATATTGACACCAAAGAAGAGAAAGGGGCTTGATGGGGTTACAGCCCTCCCCCCCCCCCCCCCCCTCCAACCAGAAATCGCGAAAAATTAAATGAAAAAGTGTTTTTTCTTTACTTTTTAAAGATAAATCTGTAATTTTTTTCTTCTGTCATACAGTAAAATAGCCATTCTCGTTAACACCATATTAGTCCACATTGACATCACAGCATATCCTAAGATGGGGAGGGGGCTGATGGAATTACAACCTCCTCCTCTGGAAATAGTCGAAAATGAAATGAAAAAGTAGAGCTGATTTTTTTCTGTCTATTTGAGATAAATTTGCATTTTCTCCCCTATCATTTAACAGACTAGCCGCTCCCTTCGCTGTAGTTCCATATTAGTGTACAGTGACATCACATTATACCCGAAATGATAGAAGGGGGTTAATGGAGTTACAGACCTCTCCCAAAAATTCGAACGTGAAATGAAAAAGTTCTGATATTTTCCTTTTTGTTTGAGATAAATTTGTATTTTTCCTCTATCATTCAACAGACTAGCCGCTCTCTTCTCTTTAGTTCCATACTAGTGCACAGTGATACAACATTATACCCAAAGAGGTGAAAGGGGCTAATGGGGTGACCCCTTCCTAAATAGTTGAAAATGAAATGAAAAAAAAGGCTGTTTTTTTTCTTCTTGTTTGAGATAAATTTGTAATTTTTCTTCTGCCATACAGCGAAATAGCCATTCTTGTTAACACCATATTAGTCCACATTGACATCACAGCATACCCAAAGATGGGGAGGGGGCTGATGGAATTCAGCCCCCTCCTCCCGAAATAGTCGAAAATGAAAAAAAAAATATTGTTTTTTTCTTTCTGTTTGAGATAAATTTGTATTTTTTTCTCCTATCATTCAACAGACTAGCCACTCTCTTGTCTTTAGTTCCATATTAGTGCACAGTGACACCACATTATACCCAAAGAAGTAGAAAGGAGGTGATGGGTTATAGCCCCTTCCCAAAATAGTCGAAAATGAAATGAAAAAAGGGCTGATATTTTTCTTTTTGTTCGAGATGAATTTGTAATGCACTTGTTTTCTGCAATACAACGAACTACACGTTCTGGCTAGTCTCATATCAACACACAGTTACACCACAGTATACCCAATGAGGGGAAGGGGCTGATGGGGTTACTTACTCTTCCGAAATAATCAAATATGAAATGAAAAAAAATTCCAGTTTTTTTTTCTTTCTTTTGAGATTAATTTTTAATTTTTTTCTGCGACGCAGCTATTCTGGTTAGTCCCACATATTAGTGCACAGTGATGCCCTAGCATACACCAAAGGATTCGATGGGGACGGGGGTTATGACGTTACAGCTCCATTCCACCTCTGAAGAGATCGCAGTGAAATGAAAAAAGGGCTGATATTCCTTCTTTTTCAGATAAATTTGTTTTATTTTCTGGCATGCCACGAATTTGTTTTTCCTGTTAATCCAATATTCTCCTCAGTCCTGCGACCAAATTTACTTGAGACCACAAAATCCATGTTCAAATGACTGAAATCACTGTTTTACTCGATAAATGAAAACATATATACTCAGTTCAAGAGACCTACAAATAAATTCGACAAATCTAAAAGTATTTTAATTTAAGGATTTTTTTAATTTTTCCCATAGTCGGCGGGCGCCAAGATTGTCAATGCGGGGGTATGTTAATGCACAGTAACACCACAGCTAATCTCAAGTCGATTTCGTCTAAATCGGAAATCCGGTGCGGAAGAGTTGGCTGTAAAAGTAGCTTATTAACTTTCATTTTTCAGTCGCATCTCCATGCCACACCGAAATATGGGGGTGCGGAGGGTTGAAGGGACTAAACCTCTTTTACCTGCCAAAACGGTCAGATTAAATGGTAAAAAAGTTTACTTCTTACTTTTTAGATCAATTCAATTACAGTCGAACCTCTATTTAACGAAGTCGCTAAATCCCGGGAAA
This sequence comes from Maratus speciosus, assembly GCA_963932465.1. NCBI lineage: Eukaryota > Metazoa > Arthropoda > Arachnida > Araneae > Salticidae > Maratus > Maratus speciosus. The sequence goes on along the minus strand of OZ010788.1, from coordinate 306,774,816 downwards.
AAGTTCGTTATATGGAAAATTCGTTAAATAGAGATTCACTTTTTAAAATACTTTAAACTACATAAAACAGATTTTAAATTCATAAACACTAAATATTTTTACTAAAAGTAATTAATCACATTTTTTAAAATAAATTATATCGATTTGTTTTAGTTATTTTACCCACCAATATCCATCATCAATTTATTTTTTCTATGTGTTTAAATCTTTGAAATCGGCAAGGAAAACAAAACATTATCCAAAAATACACTGTATTTTCTGTTTAAAGTAAATAGTTTTACATTAAAATTAACGAATTTTAATGACATTGTCGCATTTTTTATTATTATAAAAAATAATTTTAATTATACATTAACATATGCGTTCTTAAATTTGATTTCTGAAAAACTCTGTTAATTTTGCTTTATCTCATAATTGTGCCATCATATCTCATAATTATCTCATAAATGTGCTTTATCTCATAATACGTGTCGCATCTTTACAATGCACCAAAACCACCTTCATACGTATTTTCTTCTAACTATAATCCGCGTCGGTTGTTTAAAATGATTTTAGCATTTCATTATACGAAGTTTTGTTAATTCCTGCATAGTGATCATTTCCATCATCATCATATTCGTCTTCATCGCAATTCATTGCTGTATTGTTTTTATTTTTCACACTGTCGAAAATATCCAATTCGGATAGTGTTTCCGAGACCTCAATTTAAGAATTAAGTGAAATCCAATCATCAATCAGCACATCATGGTTAATTTCTCATTGAATCCACATTTTTTTAAATTACACTAAGGGATTATTGTCTTCGTCCTCCGTACTTACCAAATTTTCACTGCTGACAAAGAAGGTGCCTGGTAAAACCAGTTCAAGACCATTGAACATCATAAAATGTGTTTAAAGAAAGAATAAGTTTGAAATGTCCAGAAATATTTTGAGAAATGGGGAGAAAAAAAAAATTGGATCACAAGAAAAAGTTCGTTAAATAGAGAATGCACTTCGCTATTTGGAGGTTGTTTTACGAAGAAATTCGCAAAATGTTCTTGGTTCCAAGGAAAAGTTTGCAAAATAGAGAAAGTCGCAAAATAGAGGTTCGTTAAATAGAGGTCCGACTGTATATATATATTTGTCATGCATCGCACTTGTCTTTCGTGTTAGTCCCATATTAGTGCATAATGACACCTTAGCTAATCCCTTCAGAATTTTGGCTAAGTCGGAAATCAGGCACACTATATATGTGCGGAAGAGCTGACTGTGAATGATATTCATTAACTTTTGTTTTTAACACTCGATTACTTCCTCGTATCTGTAAGATACACAGTGATTTCTTGTTTGACTGCAAAGACATCTTTGGAGTTCGGTAATGTCCCCCCCCTCCCCCCCCCCCACTTATCTTCCTATTCTGTCTTAACTTTGCAGCCAGTATTTTTCATCTGGAACGGTTTAAAGTCCTTCGTATTACTTGTGCAATGCACAAATAATAAACAAAGTCTTTATTTTATATATGTGTATGAAAATATTTTGTGTATACAAAAAATATTTTGTGTTTGTTACAATATTAATTTATTGTTAAACGAGAACCGTAGCCAGAATTTAGTTTCGGGGATTGGAAGAACAATTTTATAGATTTTAAGTTATAATGACTTTCTTTTAAATGAAAGTATATATAAAAAAAACCAGTAACACTTTTCAACAGATTTCGACATGGGACGGTCTCAGGATCGGACCCGTGCCCTTCCCCCTTCCCCCCAGATTTGAGTCTGAGATAAAAAAAAAAATCTGAAATTCTCAGCAAATTTTTTGAAAGGTTACAGCAGAGGGGGAAAGGAGAGGTAATCCCTTCCTGCTGCTAATTATTTTTGTTGTAGTTTGGGTTAACTCTGTTTATATTCAGGTCAATTTCAGGCTGAGTGGGTTCGGGTTAACCAGATTTCTAAAAAGTTCAGCATATTATTTCAGTTTAAAAACTACATATAATAATAAACACAGATATTTGTATGTGTTTTTAACGCGATCCTTTGATGAAATACAGGTTTTTATCACGACGCTTTGACGAAATTTGCATTTTCCCCGAACTTATGACAAAATTAGCTTTTTTCCGCGACCCTTTGACGAAATTCGCGTTTTTTTTCGTGATCCTTTGTCAAAATTTGCGTTTTTTCCGCGAGTTTTTGATGAAATTCGAGTTTTTTTCGTGAACTTTTGCCGAAATTCGCGTTTTTTACGAAACCCTTTGTCGAAATTTGCGTTTTTTTCGCGGCTTTTTTGACAAAATTCGCTTTTTTTCTCGTCTTTTTGATGAATTTCGCGGCTCTTTGACGAAATTCGCGTTTTTTTTATGGAAATGGTCGTGTTTTTTTGTTTTTTCGCTGCTGTTTGACGAAATTCGCTTCTTTCCGCAGTCTCTTGCCGAAAGTCACGTTTCTCTGTGGCCCTTCTTTGTGACCCTGCTCTTTTTTTGCGATCCTTTAACGAAATTCGCGTTTTTTCCGCTTCCCTTTGACGGAATGCATATTTTCTTTAGCAATCCTTTGCCAAAATTTGCGTTTTTTCTGCAGCCCTTTGAGGAAATTTGCGTTTTTTCTGCGGTCCTTTGAGGAAATTTGCGTTTTTTCTGAGGTCATTTGCCGAAATTCACGTTTTTTTACGCAATCCTTCGTCAAAATTCACGTTTTTCCGCGGCCTTTTGATGAAATTCGCTTTTTTTCTGCGGCCTTTTGAAGAAATTGGCGTTTTTTCCAGATCCTTTGTCGAATTTTGCTTTTTTCCGCGGGGTTTTGACGAAATTAGTGGTTTTTCCACAGCCTTTTGACGAAATTCACGTTTTTCTGTGGCCCTTCTTTGTGACCCTGCTTTTTCTTTTTTGCGATCCTTTAACGAAATTCGCGTTATTTCAGCTTCCCTTTGACGAAATGCGTTTTTTATAGCGATCCTTTGTCGAAATTCGCGTTTTTTTCTGTGGTCATTTGCCGAAATTCGTGTTTTTTAATGCAATCCTTCGTCTAAATTTGCGTTTTTTCCGCGCCTCTTTGACGAAATTTGCGTTTTTTCGTCTTTTTTGATGAAATTTGCGTTTTTCTGCGGCCTTTTGACGAAATTCACGTTTTTCTGTGTCCCTTTGACGAAATTCGTGTTTTTTCAGCTTCCCTTTGACGGAATGCGCGTTTTTTTTAGCGATGCTTTGTCGAAATTTGCAGTTTTCTGTGGTCCTTTGACGAAATTCGCGTTTTTTCTGTGGTCATTTGACAAAATTCGCGTTTTTGCGCAATCCTTCCTCGAAATTTGCATTTTTTCGCGGCTTTTTGTCAAAATTCGCGCTTTTTCTCGTCTTTTTGATGAAATTTGCGTTTTTCTGTGGCCTTTTGACGAAATTCACGTTTTCCCGCGTCCCTTTGACGAAATTCGCGTTTTTTGCGATCCTTTACGAAATTAGCTTCTTTTTCGCAGCCCTTTGACGGAATGCGTGTTTATAGCGATCTTTTTATCGAAATTCGCGTTTTTTCCGCGACCTTTTGATGATATTCGCGTTTTTTCTGCGGCCTTCTGACGAAATTCGGGTTTTTTTCTGTGCTCATTTTGACGAAATTAGCGTTTCCTCTAGAATAATTTGACGAAATTCACGTTTTCTCCGCTATCATTTGACGAAATTTGACTTTTTTTTCGCGATCCTTTGACAAACTTCGCATTTTATCTGCGGCCGTATGACATAATTCCGGTTTTTTTCCTTGAACCTTTAAAGAAATTGGAGATTTTTTTTGCGAACGATTGACGAAATTGATTTTTTTTTGCGAACGATTGACGAAATTGATTTTTTTCTGCGACCATTTGTCAAAAATCGCGATAATTTTTTAAGTCCAAATTTTCGGACTGATGACCGAATTTTTCAAATTTTCGGAAAATTCGGAACAAAGTCACCCTTGCACCCCCCCCCCCCCCCCCCTCTTCTGGCTACGGCCTTATTGACAAAAATGATTTATGTTTATAACACAATGCAACGTGTTTCGTAAGATTTAGAACATTATGAAAATTTAAGTCAGCCCCCCCCGAAATAAAATCCTGGGTACGCCACTGTACTTGCATGTATAGCTCATATCTCAATGCTGAATTTAAAAGACTAATTAAGACTTTTTGCATAGGTACTATCTCATATTATTTATTAACATACTATTTCTTATTATTATTACTTATTTCATTTGCACCTTAACTTATGCGCCTGCAATGTATTACTCTCTCCTTATATTAGTTTCCTTAACACGTTGAATGCCAAGTCTATTTTTTCTGTCTTTCCGTTTGGGCCATGAAATAAGATTCCCGTTATAAAATTTATAAGTGTCAGTCACCGATGACTGGGCACCGATTAATATAAGAGATGTAAACTATGTCTTTTATTTAAATAAGTTCTAAATACAAGATACTACAAAATACAAATAAATAAGTTTCATCCTACAATAGATAAATGATTCGTATACTTAATACCAGTTAAATAAATTTAACTAATAATAATAAAAATATGCCAGTTAAGTTGAAATGGATAACTTTTAATGGATTTTGTGTGTTTTGGATAAAATTTCTTTTCTTCAGATATCCAATGATTGAAAAGCTTTAGTCAGGTGTGTGATCTTGCTAAAAAACTGATGTAATTATTAATTTAGCATATAATTAAATTTTTGTAGACTTAATTAAATTTTCTTGAAGTCATCTATAAAAAAAAATGTATTTATTGTACCTCACAAAGTTACAACTTATATTCCAAATTCCGTAGAAATAGAACAATTTCTTTCATTTCCTCCGTTTTGGAAGAAACCTATTTCTTCCGGCCGGTTTTTTTTTCTGTGGTTTTTTTCCATTTTGGAAGAAACTTGCCAACCCTGCTTTACAGACAAGTTTTACTATACTTAATTTTTTTGACAAAGAACATTAAATTATCCTATGTTTTTGAGATACCAGCTAATAAATTCTTTTACTTTTGACAAAAATTTAAAGACAAATACCGTTATTTAGCTTATTGTAAAAATTAGGACCTTATGCAACCACACCCACTCCAGAACGAAAAAAAAAAATATCTTGTATCAAAGCAAACATACAATCATACAAATAATTCATCAAAAGCTAGAACAGAATTCGCTAAAAATAGCAGTCATTTAAAAGTGCATTTTCTCCGACTTTAAACGTATTAAATTTGAGAGATTTAGTTTAGTAGGAGGAAAAGTTCTTTGAAAAATGATATAAGAGAAGTAAATTTGTTCATTCGATTGAGCATTTAAAATATTTCACGAAATCTATTATGCTGCTTGAAATTATATTCTTTTACTTCTCTCATTATATAAAAATAGAAGAGATGGAATTTGCACTATTAATCAAAAGAAATTTAAGAAAGCAAAAGTACTTTTATTTAAAGTTATTTCATTTTATTAAAGTAGCTGCAGGATTTAATCAATGTTAAAGGTAGTGGAAGATGTTTTATTTAAAAGTGTTTTCTAAGATGGAATTAAAAAAAAACACTGTAAATCAAGGACTTAATACTGGATAGTATTTGAGTTTTTTAAAATACCTTCGTAAGCGCTCCAACCCCGCATACACATACACACAGACATACTCTTTATATCATCATCAACCGTTTTCAATCCACTGCTGGATGTAGGTCTCCCCCAGATTTTTCCAATGTTTCCTTCCTAGTGCTTTAGTCATCCAATTTACACCGGCTACTTTTCTGATTTCATCACTCCATCTTACTTGAGGTCGTCTTCTTGGCCGTTTTACATCTCTGGGATACCACTGTAGGGTGTTTGTGCTCCATCTATTGTATTGTCTTCTTGCAATGTGCCCAGCCCATTTCCATTTTAGCCGTTTAATTCTTTCAATGATGTCAAAAATTTTCGTTTGACTTCTTATCCAGGTTATTCTTTTTCTGTCTCTTCTAGTTATACCTACCATACATCTTTCCATACTTCTCTGTGTTGTTTGTAATTTTTGTACCATCCGTTTTGTTAGCGTCCATGTTTCTGCTCCATAAGTTAGCACAGGCAAAACACATTGATTAAACACCTTTTTTTTCAAACAAAGAGGCATGTTACTCTTCAGAATAATATTATTCTTCCCGAAAGCACTCCATCCATTTCTTATTCTTCTATTCATTTCATTCATGATACTATTATCCGATGATATTTCCTGCCCAAGGTACACATAACTTTGCACTTCTTTTATTTCAGTGTTGTTGTAGACGATTTTCTTTTTTGATGCAAATGAATTGAACATCACCTTAGTTTTTTCCAAGTTTATTTTTAGTCCCACATTAATGCTAGTTTCTGCCAAATCTTTTATCATATTTTCCAATTCTTCAGGACTGTTACTGAAAATTAAAATGTCGTCAGCGAATCGGAGATAACTTAAATATTTCCCATTTATTCTAATCCCTTTGTTTTCCCAATCCACCCTCTTGAAAATATTTTCTAAGACAGCAGTAAAAAGCTTAGGCGAAATGATGTCTCCTTGTCGTACCCGTCTTCCAAGCTTGATCTTTGTTTTTCCTTTGCCCAAGCGGATGGTTGCTGATGTTTTTCGGTTGCACATTGCATTGAATATCTCTATACTAACTATAAAAAACTTATTCTAATGTAATTTTGATTGTTTTTTCATAACGTAAATATGATATACAGAGGTAAGACTTTAAAATGCTCTGTATTATGAGCCATCTTTAAAGAGATGCCCTTAATGCTCGCCTGAATAGAGTGAAATCCTTTGAATGCATGACGCCGTTTTGAACAGCTGTTTTCAGAAAATTTATCTGGAATAAGAAATCATACTTTATAATCTTGCTATAAAAACATTTCCAATATCACCGTACAGAGCGTTTTAAAGTATTAGGTTGATGCAACAGTTCTGTCGTATTTTAATATCTGCAGATAATTTTACCGATCAGTTCAAAGCAACCAGGCAGAATGTGTCATGTTGGGTTTTATTATTTAGAGTACCGTCAACTGGAGTAACTTTGGCCCAAATTTCTCTGTTTCATGGCATGTTCAGCATCTCCATTCTGTTATTTTATTTTTAAAATGAATATCATATTCATTTTTTGTTTGCTAAGAACGTATGGAGCCACACAATTATCATAAATTTTTCGACATTGATTTTTTTTTTTTTTTAACCAATTAGAAAAATGGTTATTGTCCTCTGTCAGGGTAGGAAATCAAAAACATATCTGAAGCGTTTTATTAGTTGAATCCGCATTTTATTCGTTTTCTGATTGGTCTATACAGTAATCTGTATTTCCCTTTACTTTCAACAGAGAGGGATACTTCTGTTGCCACTATGACAAAAAAATAATAAAAACTACAAAAAAAAATTAATAACTCGGAAACAAATTGAGATACAGCTTTCAAACAAATTGCATTTAAAAGTACATTTTTTTCTCTATACGACGACGGTGTAAAAAGTAATATTGTGGGATGTTTAGAAGTTTAAGAATGAAATTTCATTTAAAATTGGTCCAGGAATATTAATGTTTGATCCATGGCGTACGTAATGAATGACCAGCTCCGTAGAAGTTTAAAAATTTACAGTACCGAAAAATGTAATCCATGGCGTACGTAATGTATGATCAACTCCGTGCGATTTTTTGTCTTAAATTTTAGTCTTTGAAAAAATCATTTTGCAAATGGTCGTTGTAATTTGTTAAAATTCTTTTTTTTTTTTTTTTTTTTTTTTTTTTTTTTTTTTTTTACCAAAAAGTGTTTTTGTAAGTTTTGAGCCAATGTCACCTTGAATTGGGGTAACAATGACTCGTGTATTAAAACGAATGTTATAGGGTCTACAACATGATGTGGACCAATGTTACCCTATTGAAAAAAACGAGGGAGAGAGAGAGTAAGAAGTGTAAACATGGAAAAAGACAGTAAATTAGCATATATTTTAATAAAAAAAAATATTACTAAACGTAAATATTGTTTAACGTGAATTGTCCAATTCTGGGACTGAATACTGGTTTCTCTTATACAGAATTTTAGGTGGGCTAATTTTTGCAACAATATCGTTCCATTCATACACCATCGAGTCCGGTCGCGGTGGCCAACGCCAACACTTTAACTCCTTTTCCATGCAGTCAATAACATAAACTTACTTTGATTTCAAAGTAATCCCTCCGGGACAGATATTGCCATTAAACAGCACAAGTACAAATTTTCCAACGTTACAGTCATCCTTGTCAGTAGCTTTCTTGTTTGATTCAGTTGGAACCAATGCACTGGATGAATTTTCAGCAAAATTATTGTTTGTATAAGCACAAATGTCTATTTTCATAAGTAACAAAAACATTACATCAAAAACATCAATGTTTAAATTCAACAAAATAAGAAAAAGCTCCCCTTCAAATATAAAATTTTTTATGCAGTGAAAGGAAGTATATACAAAAATTTAAATGATAATTGATCGGGCCAATGTTACCCCAACTTAGAAAAACACTTTTTTTTAAAAAAATCTCAGGAAAGACAACACATAATCCTACATTAGGCCTTGATCTACACTAATGAGGTTATAATAGCACATACTTACAAATTCCAAATGAATTAATATACAGCTAGGCAGACAAAAGTTGTAAGAGCTAAATTCACACGTTTTTGTCTGACTGGTGCTGCCACGGTGGAAACTTGGAGAATTACTTACAGTGAGTTGCTAGCCTCAAGCTAATGCTACCACCTAAATTTTGAAATCAAAACATTGTCGATAACTGGCGATGTAGAAAATATAGCAAATTTAATCTTTTTTCTCTCTTGGGCCAAAGTTACCCTTAACTCCTTCAGGACGAGCGTCTTTTACAGAATTTTTAATCTTTAATCACTGATTTTTGAAAACAGAAATTTTTGCCTAATTGGATCGGGAAAATGCTCGGATTAAATAAGGCAAAATTTACAATAAAAATTTACTGGTGAGAATAATCACCGATTCTGAGCAATTCATGCAACACGAATACCGGTCGCTCGTCCCCAAGGGTTAATGGACCAAAGTTACCCCCAGTTGACGGTACCTATCGTGTGATATAAAAGGCCTACTTTCAATATCCTGTATCAGTTAGTTGTGAAGTAAAAAGTGATTAAGATGTCACTAAATAAAGTGCATTTAAAACATTGCATTCGGTACGAGATCCAGAAAGGAAGCAATGCATTGGTTGCATCTAAAGCCTTGTGTGACATGTTGAGAAGTGGAGTAGTAAATGTTCGGACCTGTCAAAAATCGTTTGTTAAATTTCGTCACAGAGATTTCAGCCTAAAAGAACGGCGTACAGCCACCCAAGTTCGATAATGACATGCTATGGTTCATGTTGGAGAGTATCATTTAACTTTTTTCAGCATCGGCGTTTTTTTTTTTTTGTTTTTTTTTTTTTTCTTTCTTTCTTTCTTTTTTTGTAGTCACGCAGTGTTTTTTATCTTTAATAGCTTTAAAATGAAACTGACGGGCATTCTGCAGGAGGTAAAACTTTCCTTCAAGTCAATCTCATATTCTTATCTCCTTTGCATTGTTGAATCTCTCTATCCTTTTGGGAATAAACCACAGACGGGTGGAGAAAAATATGTTTCTTGGAAAAGTGTTGAAGGAAAACAAGACAAGCATAAACACGGCGTAACCCACATCTAACCACTAGAGCCATAGCAAAGGAGTTCGACATCAACCAGTCGACAGTTGAAAGACATATCAAACATCTTGGATTTATCTTGAAGCAGAGTATTTGGGTTCCACACATTTTTAAAATACGGCAGAACTTTTGCATCAACTTAATATGATAATTAAAATATTGGTTTAGAATATAACTTAAACATTGGTAGTGAATAATTTGGCTGTTTACATCATTTTGGGCTTATACTTGAAAAAGTCTGTTATAGGCATCAAAATTAATAAAAACCAGTTTGATAATGTTTCATTTTGTTTTTTACGTTTAGTTTTTAACAAACTGTTTAAAGCAAATAAATTCGGCACGAATAGTTTGTTATTCGCTATTCAATGCTGATTATCTATAGCTATATTAGAAAAATCACCTTTTTTTCAGATTATAATAAAATAGTGTGCGAACATTAAAAAAAATGTATGTTCAAATATGTCAAAACACGAATGCAATTTTAGTTTTACAACAAGATCTCTACGAGGACCACATATGTTTTGAGACAAATTAATTGAGTGGAAAAGAAAAGTAAGCAGTTCATTTAACTTTGAATTCCAATAAAATATAGAATCATTGAAATAGGTTATGATTAACACATTGAATGCCAAGTCTATTTTGTCTGTCTTTCCGTTTAGGCCACGAAATAAGACTCCTGTTACAAAATCTATCAGTGTCAGTCACCGATGACGTGGCACTCAACGTGTTAATGAATGTTGTCATGTATAATAGAATTTGCCTTTGGGCTCTTAGAATCACGCTTGCCTTTTACATTCTGAGATCTAAACGTTAATTACTCACCTACCGTATGACAGAAACCACTACAACTTGAAGTGTACATTCCTGGAAAAAAATATAGTACCATCTCATGCTATTTTATTATAAATTGTCGCAAAGACATGTGAGAGGTACCGTTCATTTGGGAACTATGTCTACTTTCTGAATATGATTGTAATTTTTTAAATAGATAGTTTATATTGAATATCGAGCATATTGAATTATCAAATAGTAATACCCACTTTTAACACCCTATTTGAGTTCATTGGATCAAGATATCCTGAACTAAAAATAGTTTAGATACTTTTTTTTAAATCTTCATAGTGTTACAAAATGTCAAAATTTGAGTATGCTAATGTTAGATGCACGTAACAAATTTTAATTTATATCTTCCCCCAAAAAACATCAGACTGATTTTTTTAATAGACCAAGTCTGACAAAAAGTTTGACAAAATATGTCAAATATTTCTGATTTCCTACATATTTATTTTCATTTATTTATTCTTTTTATGCATGCCCCTTCCTGTTAATATTGACCTTTTGCCCAATTCAAATTTAAATGTTATAATATTTTAATACTTCATTTATAAGTGATTGGATCTAGTCATAAAAAATTCAATAGTGATTATTAGTTAATTTAATAATTGTTGTTCCAAATTTGATATGTATAATGTTTGTATAATGTCTTGATACTCAATTTATAAATTATACTTGAAATTGATGATGAATTGTAAGATTCTAAAATGGTTATATATAGATATGAGGTATTCTCACAATCTTTTGACTTTTGGGGGAAAAAATCTGACAAAATTAAACTTGCTAAAATAACATTTTAATCTGATAGACAATTGCCTTAATGATTCAAAATAAAGAAAAAATGGTCAGCAGCAAAAAAATTTTTATTTAACTGAGGTTTAAGTTAAACTTGCGAGTTTAATTTTCTTTACCATTTTACCCCCATAACTTTTTATTTTCTTCTAAATTTTTACTTATAATGAATTTTCATAGTACCCACGGGACATTCAAATAAGAAATAATAACAATGTAGTACTTTTAATACAGGATTTTTGTATAACATTGTCTTAAAGGGGTGTTAAAGAAGGGACGGTAAGGTAAAAAAAGGAGATGGTATTGGAAAAAATCCCTGCCGGTACGGCCTACAGGCAGAGGTAGATTTCGAAGTTAAGTATACTAATTTCACCAACAAAAACTAAATCATTATTAGATATAAATCCACTTTAACAGTTTAATCTGTCTGCTTTTGACTAGTTTTATTTCCTTTTTATAAAATAGCTGGTTTTATCAGAATCATGTTAAGGCGATATTAAAAAAATATTTTTCAATACTCAACAACTCGAAATTTTCTGGCACATTTTCAGATTCATTTTTAATTTTAAAAAAATATGAAACATGCTGACGTGATTTTTGAAAAGATTTATAAGCGACCTGTGTTTTTATTTTTCTTTCAATTAATTAAAACTTGATTAATAAACAATTATTTTCTCAGTAGGTCAATATTTTTCATTTCTAACACAATCGCATCAGGAAATTCTGTTCTAAATGCCCACTTTGACATCCTTTTTGAAATATATTCTGCCTTTATCAAAAAATCGATCATTACTGTACATTATATAGTTTCTGAATAAGAGAATCTAGCAATTGGATGCGTTTGAGAGCAAAAATGAATTTAAAAATGAGTAAGAAAATAAGCTGTTTGGATTTGAATGATATCTTAATAAGATTATTTTTTTCTTCAACCGCTATGTATTTTTAATTTGTTTTTGCTGTAAGAATTGGCCCTATCAAAAACTTGTCTATATAAATGTTGAAGACAATATTAAGAAGATATATGATAAATTCATGGAGATTTTCTATCTTGTGAATTGACGGAGTTATGGATTTTTTATCAAAAATCTGTGATGCATGAATTTTTGGTGCTATTTTTAGAAGTAATAAAAACTTTAAACTGATTTGATATGTACAAAAATTAAGAAGTTAAGGGTTTTTTTCAGTTTTCACAAAACCCCTCCCTATTTCCATCCCCTTTGTCCACTTTTGCCCATTAACGAACTTGACCGAGATTTTATGTCCCTTGATTTTATGTATCAGTTTGGAAGAGATTTGTGCAGAATTGCGGAAGTTATCGTGTCCAGAAGAAAGTGATAACACAATTGCTTCGGGAAATTCCGTTCAAAATGCCCAATTTGACATCATTTTTTGAAATATATTCTGCCTCTATCAACAAATCGATCATTGCGGTACATTATATAGTTTCTGAATAAGCGAATCTACCAATTAAATGCGTTGAAGAGCAAAAATGAATTTAAAAATGAGTCAGAAAATAAGCAGTTTGGATTTGAGTGCATCCTTAATGCAATGATTTTTCCAACACAATCTGCTTCGGGAAATTCGGTTCAAAATGCCCACTTTAACAGTATTTTTTTAAAATATATTCTGCCTCTAACAAAAATTCGACCATTACGGTACATTATATAGTTTCTGAGTAAGAAAACGTACCAATTGGAAGCCTTTGAGAGCAAAAATGAATTGTAAAATGAGTCAGAAAATATGCAGTTTGGATTAGAATACACCCTTACTTAGATGATTTTTTTCTTCAACCGCTATGTATTTTTAATTTGTTTTTGCTGTAAGAATTGGTCCTATACAAAACTTGTCTATATATATGTGTAGACAATATTAAAAAGATATATGATAAATTCATGGGGATTTTATATCTTTTGAATTGACGGAGTTATGGATTTTTTACTTCTTCAAACCCCCTTTTTGTTTTCGTTTTTAATTTTTTTTTTTTTTTTTTTTTTTTTGCGGTACGAATTGGTCCTATCAAAAACTTGTGAATATAAAAGTTGTAGATAATATTAACGAGATTTATAATAAAATTAATTGGAATTGATATCTTGAGAATTGACGAAGTTATGAATTTTTTTCTCCCAAAAACCCTATTTTTTGCGCCCCTTGAGCCCATTTTTAACTTTATCAAAAATCTGTGATACCTAAAATTTTGGCCCTATTTTTAGAAGTAATAAAAACTTTAAACTGATTTGATATGTACAAAAATTAAGAAGTTATGGGGGGTTTTCGGGTTTCATAAAACCCCTCCCTATTTCCATCCCCTTGGTCCGATTTTGCCCATTAACGAACTTGACCGAGATTTTATGCCTTTTGATTTTATGTATCAGTTTGGAAGAGATTGGTGCAGAATTGCAAAAGTTATCGTGTCCAGAAGAAAGTGATATATATATATAGATAGATAGATAGATATATAAAGTTTTTTACTGAGGGTGGTTTTGGGTTCTAGGGGTCATGATCGGTGTAGATCTGCAAAAATATTTCAGAAATTCCAACATAGGAACGATCCCAATAGGTAGTATTTCATACGAAATCTACCTAAAAAGGACGAAATGGTAAAAAAAGGGACAGTAAGGAAAATTACCACCTATTTTTAGGAAAATCATGTTAAGACTAAGTGATGGTCACAATGTTCATTGATTTTTAGAAACAGTTGTTAACATTGGATTATATTAATTTTTTTTTTTTTTTTTTTTTTTTTTTTTTTTTTTTTTTTAATTTATTTCGAAAAGTGCAGGAATATACCTTGGGGACGGCGAGACTACCAATAAAGCCACAATGCTTGAAATTGATATTTAAATGCTGATTTAAATTGTACAGTAAATTTCCTGCCAAAGAATTTTAGACATTATTTCTCTAGCATACTTCTACATGAGAAAAAACTTGAAAAAAATTCTGTGTCTGCATCCGAAATGATTTTCTGTATAATTTTAGAAGAGGGATGGTAAGGAATCTAAAACCCAGGGACAGAGTTTAAAAAATAATAACAACCCTAAAAATGTGTGCAGGTTAATTTTTAGCTACATACTTATATAAAACAACAGTTCCAGTTTCAGAAAAAAATTACATTGAATTATTTTTATTGAAACAATTTTATCCAGACAGCTCCAAACTTAAAAATCAGCATCAGGGACACGGGACGGTAAATGAGTTTTCCTAGTATTTGGACCCCCAACATCGTCCAAAACTTATTTATCTTGTTAATATTGTTATGCAATCATGCAATGGGATGTTCCCCAGTATATGAAGTAAAAAAAACACAAAAAAGTGTATTAAATAAAAAATTATCATTCAGGGACATGAAAGTCAAAAGATTGTGAGAATGCCCCCATATATATTAGGGTGGAGCGAAAAAAATTATTTTTTTTTGTATCAAAAACGAGTAGGTTACTAAAAGTTGCCTTTATTCTAGTGTATCAACTGCGTGCAATTTTACCGCTGAAAAAAAAAATGGCTTGATTCTGCGCTTTTGGTCTAAAAGTCGAAATTTTGGGTAAAATTTGACATTTTTTCAAAAAAATTAAAAAATTCCTATAGAGTTGGTTATTATTTAAAAGTGTTATTTAAATCTTTATTATTAATGACTTAACATATTTAAACAATAAAAGGATATCTTTATTCTGTATAACTAGAGCAAAACTGACAACTTTCAGTAAAAAAGAGCGTTGCCACTTTGTTGTTTAGAATACAACTCTTACCCAGTTGCTTTCAAAACTACCCAGGACATCTAGCTCGACCACGCTTGTAAGATAAGGCAAGCAATGTAATGCAGTGGGGCTGATATTCATGTAATCTATTCAGTCATCTATTATTTTCACCAAGATTGCACCCAATAAATGCATATTGATTAGGGATTCTGTTACCACAGCAATTTTCCAATAAATTAGATTTATATAATTATTTGCTTCAAAGTTGATTGTCGATATTTCAGATTTCTGTATGCCATCATTTACTCTTATGTTTTAACTATAATGCGCTGAACAGCTAGCTGTTTAATGTGATGGCGATCGTCAGAGAGCATTGATATCAGAATTTCTTCTGCGTATGCAAAGCAACCATTGTCCTAAATAGGGATGCACCGAATATTCGGTATCTATTCGGTATTCGGCCATGTTACCGAATATTCGGTTTGGCCGAATAGCAAATTATTCGGTATGCCGAATATTCGGCTTGGCCGAATATCAAAATATTCAGCCAAGCTGAATACTTAAAAAAAACTTTTTAAATACCTTATACAACTTCTACGTTTAAGAGTCAACTTATAAAGATATTCAGAATAATTAGAAACAAAATTATATTTAAATAAAGGAGAATGTTTTTACATTATTTATTTGCTGTTTGTTAAGTATTATTTAAGAAAATTAACCAATCACGAGGATTTTCATAGGAATTAATTATGTACAAAGGCAAGTTCCTGAACATTGTCTAGTAAATAATCTGTTTCTTGCTAATATTTTCAGACCAACATTTACAATCTCTGAAAATGATTGCCCACTCCAGACACCGATCTAGGATACATTTAAAAACTTCCTTGCTTAGTCAAAGGAAGTAGAGGAGTTACTTTTGTTAAGTTGCCACCATATAAAATTTGAATAGATTGTATTATTTATTTACTTTTACTTTAGTCTCTTCCTGACAAACAAACAATATGATCCTGTACAATTTTTCTTCCAATTTTTTCACAATTTCTTTTTTATTTTAAAATGTTTCTTTTAGAATTTAAGAAAATTTTATTCATCTGTTTTAATTCTCGGAAGAAGCCATAAAATTTAAAATTTTATTAACTAAAAAAGTTTTATAACTATCTTCATCTTAAATAACTCAAAGCAGATTTTTTTTCAGCATAAAGTTTACTTGAAAAAAGTTCTTGTTTATTAAAATAAAAGTTTCTGTTTTGAATATTATGTAAAATTCTTTTAAAATGTAACATTTTAGTGCCTTTAAACTTTGAAATAAAAAAGTATTTGACAAGCCGAATATTCGGTATTCGGCCGAATAATAACTATTCGGCAGGCCAAATATTCGGTATTCGGCCTAGCAGTTACTATTCGGTATTCGGTTCACCTGTAGGCCGAATATTCGGTATTTGGCCAAAATCACTATTCGGTGCATCCCTAGTCCTAAATAACTTTTTCAATATTTCTTTTATTCCATTTTATGCGTTGTTTAGTAGCCGAGTAATTTTCCATGAGTTTTTAGATTCTTTCTTTAGATGTGGATTACATTTGATAGTAAACCATCCTGAGACCAAACTTGGATTACATAGTGCTTCTTGAGTGAGCGTAGAGACTATGATGGACAGTGAGTGCTCATTTAAAGGCAGAGAATTCTGTTCGTCGTTGCCATCCATTCTGCGTGGAACATGTTTAGAATGAACCATTACAATGGATCATATGCCACCTACAAGTCCAGTGAATTTTCCTCTGCATCATTTATTAGACATGATCGTTGGCAAAATGTAGATTCTAACCCACAGGGATTCGCCAGACCAATAGGAAAATCTTTGTCCACGTGCCATTCCCTTCTTATTTCAATTTTTGAAGCCATAGAGAGTAATTTTGAAACATTATTTCCTGAAATTGAGAAAAGGGTACTCAACACAGGCCAGAAATACCTGCTAAACATTTGCAAAGTTATTACATCAAGATATTGCTCAGAAGAACTAGCAAATAGGATCCCAAGAAACTTGTCCTATGCAAGATGGCTCACAAAGGCGAATAAAATTTTTTGCCTTTATATAAGCACTGATTGACAATCAGAGTGTCTGTAGGTTCACTCACAAAGTATGTAATCTAAGTTTGTGCCGCACGATGGTTTACACCAAATGTAATCCACATCTAACAAATGAATATAAAGACTCTGAAATTACTCTGTTACCAATTGTCTGAAGAAATTACTCTGTTACCAAACATAACAGAAAACGGTATAAAACAAATACTAAAAAATTTATTTAGGAAAATGGTTGCTTTGCACATCGAGAGCAAATTCTTATTGCAATGCTCTCTGACGAATGCCATCACATTAAACAGCAAGCTTCTCAGCATATAAAAAATGCAAGAGGTAGAGTAAATGATGGCATACTCAAAGATGAAATACCTAAATGTTGTAGAATATTGTAGTAACAGAACTCCCAATCACTATGCAATAACTGGATGCAATTTTGGTGAAGATAATAGACGGCTGAATAGATTCCATTAATTCCACTGCATTACTCTGCTTGCCTTATCATAGACAAGCAGTAGAAATATACAAGAAGCAGTGTCACAGCAGCATCATCCAATGTGTGTGGATACAAAGAAGAGATTGACTATGTTGATACATAAAAAACTTATGCCAGACTTTGATAAAAAAAAATTTTTTTAATGCAAAACTAGTCTGTGAATGTCTATGCATTTTGAATAGGAAAACTGGGTTGCAATTTCACTTGAGAACAAGAATTATGTTGAAACTGTATTTTAATTCAACTACAGAAGAAGAAACGTGTGATG
This sequence comes from Maratus speciosus, assembly GCA_963932465.1. NCBI lineage: Eukaryota > Metazoa > Arthropoda > Arachnida > Araneae > Salticidae > Maratus > Maratus speciosus. The sequence continues at coordinate 306,757,041 of OZ010788.1, read as the reverse complement.
TAAACAGATAGATTAAGAACCTCATTGAAGTTAACAACTAAATAAGTAGCTCTGTATAATTCAAATATAAGAAGTAAGAATGCTTTTCTATTATTCTCATACAGAATTAATATTTGGTAGCAAGAAATAGATCCTTTACCTTACATTTCTTCCATTTTCAATGAGTGCAATAGATTCATAACTTGAGTACACAACAGTGTGTCTACACTTTTCTCACAAAGTCTTGATGTTGTGGAATTGTAAACAAATATTTATTTTTATGAAAATTCTGATCATAATTTTCTGAATTTGAAATTACTATTATATCTATGTTCTTGTTTATATATTTTTAACAAGATCCGTTATATATATAAAAGCTAGATAATAGGTTCTTTGATGGCTTACAAGGAGAGGGTCCGAGGTTGGTCACACTGAATCCAGCGACCCTTTGCACGTTGATAGAGTATAGTCAATACATAAACATATCAACAGGATAAAGTGCAATATTCAGGGGGGGGGGGGTGGCATAAAAAACGAGCCCCAAAGTTGACCCATTATTGACTCTTTAGTATATAATCAGATAAATTACACTCAATTGCGAGAGCCTGGATAGTACAGTTGGCAGCGCGCCAGTCTTTTAATTTTCTCTGTCTGTGATTTCTGCAGGTTCTATACTCCAACGGGGTACTTTTTTTTTCCAAGGCAAAATAATGATCAGTTATTTTCGAACCACAATTAAAAAATATATATCTAATTATTTAAATGTAAGACAAATATTCATAAAAACATGTTTCTGCATGCGCACACACATATATATGCTTATTTATTTACAGAGAGACTTCAGTTTTATGGATCTAATGGGGAGGGGAAGTAAAAAAACTGAATTATTCAGTCGATTTTATTCACATTTATTTATAGACTTTTCTATGAATAGATCCCTGTTGTTCTCAGCGAAGTAAATTAAAATATGCTGCATAAAATTAAAATATGCTATTTTATTTTTATCTTGTTAATTTAAAGGTTATAACTCTTCAATTTTTTTTCTTTTTTTAATTTTTAAAACATAATTATTTTTTTATCATGGGATCTCATGTTTGGAATTAGAACAACTGTTTTAGGTTAAAAATCTTTTCAGGGACATTTTACATGTAGATTTGCAGGTGGTTTTTAAGCAAAACAAGTACACTATAGAAAATAAACAGGGTGGGTTTTGAATGTTTACTCTTCTTATATTGAAGTTTCAGCAGCCATCTGCTGCAGAGTGAATGAGGACGGCATTTTGTTTTTAAAGATTTGCGGTGATTAGATGTTGCTCTTTATTATAATGTCATAATTAAAATGAAAAAAGTTATTTTGTAAAAAATGTCTAGTGAAGACGGTTCTAAATTTACAAATACTGAAGAGCGAATTTCAGAAGACTCAATTCATAGTGAAACATCAAAATTGAGATTAAAAGATGCAGTCGTGTATTACAAAAAGTTACTCTCTGAAAATAATTTAATCACATCGGAGTCTTCAGACACCATTTCTTATGAAGCCAAGCTTATCGGGAATGAACTTTTTCACAATACTCTAGAACTACTTTGTGATAGAAAACTTATAGTTGAAGATGAGCTCATCCATATGAATGAAATATGTGCAGAAATAAATTTTGAGGAGGAGGAAGATGATCAGTCAACAAATGAATATGAACCACCCCCTAAAAAAAGCAAAGATGCCGATTTCATTCCTTTGGATTATAAAATAAAAGCAGTCAATATGGCTAAAGAACATCCTACGTGGAGTCTGCAATCATTGCAAAAAAGAGGTTGCAGTCTCTTAAAGAGAAAACATCATTTTTTGCAGTGGGAAGAAGATGTTAAAAATGGTGGCAACAAATATGATAAATTTTCTGTCATTGATTCTTGGACATATGACCGTTTTGTGGAAACTCGACAGAACTATGAACAAGTAACAACAAAAAATTTTCAAGAATGGGCTTTGGCTGCTGCAAGGCAATATGAAGATTTCGAATTTAAAGCTTCTGACTCATGGGTGAAAAAATTTAAAAGAAGACATGGAATACGGCAGCGAAAAATCACAAAATTTGTGTCACAGAAAGAGGGAGTGTCAATTGAAGAAACGCTAGCATCTGCGGAAAATTTTTGTTTCCAGACTTTACGCTTAATCCCCAATTTTGACGAAAATTATGTCATTAATATTGACCAGACAGGTATGTAAAATATTTTATTAATAAAAAATCCAAGTACTCTTTGTGTGTTTAAAAAAAAAAAAAAAAAAAAAAAAAAAAAAAAAAAATGAAACTTACCTCAAATATATACAGTGAATTTCTTAACAATTGTTTAAAAAATTACGTTGGGCAAGAAAATTTTTTGTTGATTATCGACTCCTGGGCAGGACAAACACGACCAGACATATATGACGAACCTTCCAGGATAAAGATAAACAAACTACTTGACAATTAAAGTCATTCCTCCGAAATGCACAGCTTTGGTTCAACCATGCGACGTGACGTGTATTTTTATAGGCAGGTGAAAAGTATGATTAAGCAGTTACAAAATTGTAATTGTTTAATTGAACAGAAAAAAGAAATTAATTCTCACGAGGATTGTATAAAAAATACATTCAATTGTGCACCATCAACTCTCTTCACCTATATTTTGTAACATGATAAAATACGCCTGGCATGCATCGAAACTTTCACAAAAAAGAACCATATTTATGAATGTCAATGAAGTGTATTTTCCAAACGAACTTCTTAAAACGCCCTGTTCCTGTAAAAACACTTCTTTTATTATTTGTGCATGCTGTCACAAAAGTTTCTGCTTCATATGTATTTATGATAATTATCACCCCGGTTCCTGCCCGTAATCAGAACCTCAATTTTAATAGCACACATTTAATTTTTAAGTACATAGTATAGGCATAAATGTAAAATAAATGTAAATAAGTGTAAAATAAGTGTACATAATTGTAAAATAGATGTAAGTAATTCTAAAATAAATATAATAATTCTAAATAAAACTAAATATAAAATTCACAAAAATGTTTAATGTAAAAAAAAATATGTATCTACTGCATAAGATTTTTGTTTTATTTTTTACTTTTCATTATAGCCATAAGTTCCAATAAAACTCTCTCTCTCTCTGTAAATAAATAAATATGTGTGAATGTTCCTATGTTTACATTTGTCTTACATTTCAATAATTAAATATATATTTTTTAATAGTGGTTCGAAAATAACTGATCATTATTTTGTATTGGAAAAAAGAAAAAAAAAAAAGCCTCGTCGGAGCATCGAACCTGCAGAGATCCGCGAAGGAGAAAATTAGAGGTCTGGCGCGCTGCCAACTGTACTATCCAGGCTCTCGCAATTGAGGGTAATTTATCCAATTATATACTAAAGAGTCAATAATGGGTCAACTTTGGGGCTCCTTTTTTATGGCCCACCTGAATATTGCACTTTATTCTGTTGATATGTTTATCTATTGACTATACTCTATCAATGTACAAAGGGTCGCTGGATTCCATGAGACCAACCTCGGACCCTCTCCTTGTTAGCCGTTTTGTGACACGTGAGATTTTATTTTTAAATGATTAACCACTTCACCGGCGACAGGTACGGAGAAACAGTGCTTTTACCCCCGACTTATCTCGGGGCAAATGGTGAAGTGGTTAAGTTTGTGAATAGTTTAGTTTGAACATGGGACCATTTATAAAAGGTCTATTTTTAAGACAAACAATTTTGCAAAGGGTCTTGTTTTAAGGAAAATTTTGTGAATTTTTTCCTAAACACAGAACTGATGATTTTAAAACAGGTACAGAAACAGAATTGATTATTTTAAGTTCAAAATTCTTGCTAAAGTGTAAATCGATGAAAAACAAATTGCTTTATCAGATGCTGAAACACTTGATATCAAGAATAAAGCTACAGATATGTCACAGTAAAGTGATATAATTATTCCAACAATCAGTACATCATCTAAGATTGGTAGTATCTTCATGCCCAGCTGCAGATATAAAGTATAATAATATTTGTCATATGACTAAAACAAACAAATATGTAAATTTTAAAAAATGTAATAAAAAAAAAACTTTATTTTTTTATTTTAACCAAGAAAAAAAAAAGAGTAAAATTCATTAGTGTCATTTTTGAAGTAATATTTCATGCAGTATGTTTAATTATATTTCACAAAAATACACACATAAAAACACAAAGAATTAAATTAATAGATTTTAATAAATTAACTAAAATCATGATTTGCATTTGTCATTTTTATCCTCTTTAGATGAGTATTTTTTCCCTACAAACATCAAAAACATTAATGCTGGTAGATGGATCAAACTTAAACGAAATAATTTTCTTGAGCTTGCACTGTCACCTTTTTTGTAAAATTGCCAGGAACAATAAATTAAGTAACAATTTAATGGAAGGGAATCAAATGCAAATGTCCACGTCGTCAAATCAATAACAGGAGCAAGAGTGCAAAGGCCAAGCAGAAGAAAACTATAACGAAGGGCTGTGCGGCGGCAAAGTGCAGGATCAACTACTGATGTCATGCGATAACCAGCCCTTGAATATTCTGACCTCAAGTTCCAGGATAATGCATTAAAATGAGGAAACTGCCATGCATATAGAATGGCACCTAGAAGAAGGCCACCTATTAAAGAAAAGTTTTATGAAGGCTTTAAAATAGAAACAAAAATCATTAAAGAATTTAAAAAATAACTTAAGCTTCCAAAAAATAAAAATGTGCAATAATACTTACATAATACTCACATATTATTTTATTTAAATTAAAATGTATACAGAATTAATTATTTAATTGATAGCCACTAAATTATTAAAAATTTACATTGGGACATCTGGAAAGTTCTGCGGTTTTTCAAAGCGAAGAACAGTTTCGTCTAGTTATTTTGCTACTACTGATGAGCAGTGACCTTGGATGACCCAGAGATGTATATTCAGTTTTTTCTGCTTGTGCTGCATAATTGTACAGTCACACAAATTTTCTTTTAATACAGTGCTAAAAATGTAAAACCAAAAAGTTCATTTTCATCATATTACACTCTTTTATTTCAAAAAAGGTAAAAATGCTAGTCAGACTGCTCATAAAATTTGTACTGTATATGGACCAGATGACACAGTTCGAAGGTGGTTTGAGAAGTTTAAGCGTGGAAATTTCAGCCTCAAAGATGACACTTGCTCTGGAGAGCCTTAATCTGTAAAGGAGGACCTCTTAAAAGAAGATCCACGTTACACAATTCAGGACCTATCATACAGATTAAATAATCCAAAAAGTACAGTGCATGATGATTTGAAGAAGATATGGGATATAAGCCGCTATGCTGTGTGGGTACCCCATACTTTAACATAGCTGAATATCTTTGCTCGAATTTCGACATGTGATTCTTTGCTAAACGGAATAAAGAAGCTCCTTTTTTAAAACTTCTCATCAATGGAGATGAGAAATGGTTACTATACAATAATGTTATAAGGAAAAAATCAAAGTCAAATGAACCTCCCCAAGTGACATCGAGAGGAGGGCTAAATCCTAAAAAAGTAATGCTTAGCGTATGGTGGTGGTGGGACTACAAAGAAGTTATTTATTATGAATTGTTGCCACCAAATCAGACAATAAATTTAGAAAAATACTGTTCCCAAATGGCAGTTTTTAAAGCAAAAATCGAAGAAAAGCAACAAGAACTGATAAATCATTGAGATGTTGTGTTACAACATGAGAACGCTCAGCCCCACATTGTGATGAATGTCAGGCAACATCTTATTGAGTAAAGCTGGGATGTTTTGTGTCACTCACCATATTCATCAGACCTGGCCCCCTCAGATTTTTACCTTTTCAGGTCACTTCAAAATTCTCTGAATGGCCAGGAGTTCACTTCTTTGGAGACTGTCAAACAGCAACTTGATCTCCTTTACCAATAAACCTAAAGACTTTTTTAAAAATTTAATTTTCCAGCTGCCAGAACGATAACAAAATGTCATAGAACATAATGGCGCTTATATGATTCAATAAAATTTTCTTATGTTTTTGTACTTCTTTATTAAACTTTATCATTAAAAAATTGCAGAACATTCTTTCACAGAACACATTTAATCTTTTAATTCTAAATTTAAGAATCTTATGAGAATCTATATTATAAAGCAAAAACATGACTGTGAATATTGCCAATGTCATATTGATGTTGGCAATAACCAGACTAATCAATCTTGTTTTTATCAGACATATGTTAATTTTTAAAAATCCCACAATTTTAAATTTTACAGCGTCAAATATGGGGAAGAACGTTCTTTCAAATTTATGTTTTAAATCTAAATCTCAATTTACTGGGTTTTTTTTTTTTTTTTTTTTTTTTTTTTTTTAATCTAATCTATCTTTATCGTGCACAGCCTGATTATGAAGATTAACCTGCTTGCACTTAAAATTATATATATTTTTTGGCATCTGTTACAGGCTAATATTCCATAATTAAATTAAAACTTTATCAATAAATAAATAAATAATAAAACACAAATTTAATAAATATGTAATCAAATTATGCACTTAAACACTAAAATAATCAGAATAAAAAAGGTTAATGTAAATAATGCAATCTTTGGCAATTTCTTTGGCTATTAACTCTTGAAATGCAGCTAACATGAAAGTATAGTTTTAGCAAATTTCAAAACATTACATGATTATATAATTGATGTAACCCAAACTGTTTCTTTTAGATGCTGTTAGTGGGAGATGAAAAAAAAAATGCATAAAATGTAAAAAATCTATTAGAGTTTACAATTAAAAATAATTTTCCCCAATATTCTGTAACCCAGGAAGCCCGGGTTAGATACCCTGGTTTGACTAAATAAAATAAATAAAAACGTTCTATTATGTCACGGCATAATGCAACATCTAATTATTGTGTTTATTGGTTTGAATCAATATTATTTAGCTATAAAATAAAAATTATACATTCACCAATACTAGCAAGAAACTCTTATTTCAGTCTTGTATTTATCACTTCAATAGCTTTTAAATATAATTTAAGTGGTTGTGATATGAAAAAGTTGTAGATAAATTTATTAATCTTAAATATAAAGGTACCTGTTTCTCTTTAAATAACAATAATAATTACACTGTTCTGTAAATTAAAAAAAAAAAGAAAGAAAGAAAAGGTGAGTTATTTTTAAGTAATATACATGTAGTATACTATATCAATGCAAAAACCCTTGACGGGTTAAAAGTTTCTGACACAGCACTTTATCTTATGCTCTAAGAATTTTAAATATGGAACTTAAAAATACTGATATCAAATTTTGAGTGACGTTATGCTATTTCTTAAAAAATATATTTGTATTTATTTCATCATTTTATTTTTGTTTTATTTATAATCGCATGTGCAAAAGTTATGTTCAACATGAAAAGCTGCATAAAATTTTATTCGCTGTTGCTTTATCATTTACATCTCTCATAAATTCAAAATATGAGTTTTAAAAGATATGATATAAAATTTAAGTGACGCCTTGATGTGACTTTAAAAGGTTTGTTTTAAAATTCAATTTAAATTATTTTTTACTTGGTTAAAATATTTTTTTACATCTACACAATACTTTTAATTTTCCAATTCACTGTTAAATATATCACTTTCATTGAATCTATACTATGCATTGAAATGTATTTATTTCAATAAATTGATTTATCTTTTGTGTCACGCTATTCAAAATTGTGAGTAAGATTTATGTAAATGGTTTATTTGCGTCAAACTATCCTTTTTCATACCTTTCATGTAGTTTGGACACAATGACGCAAAGAAACCATTTACATAAATCTTATTCACAATTTTGAATAGTGTGACACAAAAGATAAATCAATTTATTGAAATAAATACATTTCAATGCATAGTATAGATTCAATGAAAGTGATATATTTAACAGTGAATTGGAAAATTAAAAGTATTGTGTAGATGTAAAAAAATATTTTAACCAAGTCAAAAATAATTTAAATTGAATTTTAAAACAAACCTTTTAAAGTCACATCAAGGCGTCACTTAAATTTTATATCATATCTTTTAAAACTCATATTTTGAATTTATGAGAGATGTAAATGATAAAGCAACAGCGAATAAAATTTTATGCAGCTTTTCATGTTGAACATAACTTTTGCACATGCGATTATAAATAAAACAAAAATAAAATGATGAAATAAATACAAATATATTTTTTAAGAAATAGCATAACGTCACTCAAAATTTGATATCAGTATTTTTAAGTTCCATATTTAAAATTCTTAGAGCATAAGATAAAGTGCTGCATCAGAAACTTTTAACCCGTCAAGGGTTTTTGCATTGATATCATTACTTTTTTGAGGTTAGTGATAAAATGATTAAAAAAAGATACTTATGGAATTTAATGCAGATTTAATTTTTACTATTTTATTACAATTTTCCTTATAGCAGTTTGTATATAAAAACAAGTGGGTAAGTATAATCGCAGATTGCACAGAGGGTTTCATTTGATATTCCTTTAAAAACACTTTATCCTTAAATTAATAAATCCAAAATGTTAATTTACAATTATTAAATTCTTACATGGATGGTGCACCAATAGTTCCAATTTTCATGGGGCAGGGAACGCACTCTTTTAAACAAACCACCTTCCAATTGAAGTCATCAAAAACCAAGTTGAATAAGCCAGACCCCGTTGTGTTGTTTGACAAACAGCAGTCTCATGTCCCCTCCTTCCCCCCTTTTTCAAAATTTTTCAGACCAGTACCTAAGAATGGAACCGAAATAATTTTTTCTCTTCAGAAATTACGATAAAAAAATAGTATGCAGTACTCATAAATTTACTTTAATGCTATATAGGGTGATTATTAAGTTAATTATAATGTTTGGAATCTGTTGCATTGATGTCCGAAAGGTAGTTTCTGAGTTATGGAAGCTGGACCCATAAGGCGCCATAGAGGGGCGAAGCCCGCTAGTGTCTATCATAATTATATCTGCCATGTGGACTAATTGCGATATTTAATCAAAATAGTCCCCCCCCCCCCCCCCTCCTCATCCCCGGAAATATAACAAATACAAAATGTGTCTTTATAAACCTATCGCCAAATAGGTTTTTATTTCTTTTTCCCTAAAAAAAAAACAAGATTTTTATATCCATAACGTAAATAGCGGACGAAGCTCGCTAGTTCCTATCATAATATATATTTTTAATAATTTTATATAGTCTATAATAAAAATCAGACTTAAAATAGTCTAGTTCCATGAGTACTTGTAGTGTCAGTTACATGCTACGATTTTTGGATACCAGTATTTTAGAACGGGAAAATGTGACTTATTTTATCGGAGATATCTCATTAATTGAATAAGGTGAAGCAAACTTTTTGAAAAAAAGGTGGCCAACAAACATGGCAGTTATCAGCTATGTGACTTTGTGCTAAAGTCCATTAATTTGATCTGCTTTAAAAAGATTACGGAAGATTGAATTATAGTAGAACCTGGATTAACCGAGCTTCAATTAATCGAGGTTTCTGTTAACCGAGCCGATAACAAAGTCTGATTTTTTTTTTTTTTTTCCTTTTGAATGAGCCTTAAAAATAACCACACTCTTTAGCTCACTGTCCGTGCTATACAGGCCCTTCTGCCCCCAAAAGCACTCAACTCCAAAGAAACATTGGACCCTGAGAAGTCAATAGCGAACAATGCTTTGTTTCCAGTGGCTGTGTGAACTTTCGTAAATTTTTCAATTTGCATTTTAAAATTTACTACTGGTAGTTGATTTTCTTTTTAAATTTGTTAAGCTGTGAAACAGAACTTTACATATATTTATTTTTATTATTTAAAAAACGTTCTATATATATTTTTTAAAAGAGATGTTAAATTCGCAAGCACGGCGAGTTTTTACACACAGTTTCTATTAACCGAGATTTCCGATTCCGATTTACTAACAGACCCAATTAGCTCGGATAATCGAGGCTGCTCTGTATAATTAAAAAATCAATGGCGATCTTACTGTAAATGGGTTTCCCTTCTACTGAGGGATTTCAAGACCGAATCAGGTGATGTTAGTTGCTGTTTTCGTGCTTGATTAAATAAGATTAGTTAAACATTTGAAAATTACCAAATATAAAAGGAACTAAGTCAACAGAGTCTTTGCTTTATGGTATTTTTTAACAACGCTATAAGAAAATGATTTTAAATAAGAGATTTCAAATATAACGTTTTAAATCTGACATAATTTTCACCAAACTTTCCTTTCTCTTTGTAACATTCAACTGAAAATATTTTTATTATTAGAAAGATAATATTATTATTTGTGCTACCTTAAAATTGGCAACTATAGTTAAAAATATCATCTCGAAATTTGAAATAAATCTCTCATATAAATATATTTTTTAATTTAAACTGTTTTGCAATATTATTATTTGGCCACTTTGGCCAATATGACGTAATTTCCTCCATTTACGACTTTTAACACATATCAATGAATTTATTATTTAAAAATTTTCTTTTTCTTTTAATATTCACGTGTAAATATAATTTTTATGACGTAATTTTCAATGTTTTCCTGCTTTTAATGCGTAATCATTTAATTCTAATTTGAAAATAATTGATTATTTTATAATTTTCTTTCATTTTAAGTAAGCATGTGTAAAAACAATTTTTATGACGTAATGTTTAATATTTTCCTGCTTTTAACACGTTATCATTTAATTCTAATTTAAAAGGATTTTTTTCTGTTTATAATAGTCACGTGTGAATAAATTTTTAATTTAAAGGATATATTATTTGCGCTGTTTTAACAATTGGCAACAATTTAAAATAACCTTTTCTAAAATATGTAAAAAATATCTCTGGAAATTCTGAAAATTTTAATTTAAAATTGAAATAAACCGTCAAAAAATTAGGCAAGTTAAAAATAATAAATGCACTCTGCAAACTTTGAGTTTCTATTGAATGATTAAATTGAATTAAAATTATTAAATTCCCATGTATATTTTTTTTTTCCTATGAGACTTTTTTAATGAGACAATTTTATCCAGATTTAACATTAAATATCTCTTAAAATAATTCTTCGATTTAAAAACTGTCTACTTCAACGTTTTTATCAAACATTTCTCTATAATACTACCCATTTTAATATTTTTGTATGCAGTAATTTTCTTAATATTTGCGAAATAGACCTCTAGTCACAAGATATTCTTTCAAAGCGGCGAAGAGCGTTAGTTTTTTTTTTTTTCTGAATTTTTCCGACAAAATGTAGTACGCAATTGCGTCAAAAGATGGCGACACCAGAATTCTGATATGCTTATTATGTAAACTGTAAATAATGCAAAGTTAAATAAAAACAATTGTCTCGCGGTTATCAAACTTCATTGATATTTATAAATAAAACATTTCAACTAAATTATTTATTATAAAAGAATTATTACATCACAATAGTTTTTATGCAAGGAAAATAATAATTATAATAATAATAATATTATGGATGTCAGTGATTATATATTGATTGACCGTCATAATAATAAAAAATGATATTATAAAAAGAAGAGCTGAAATGAATTATTTTTTTACGTATCTGATCGTGTGATTTATATTCAAATAATAATTATTAATGTATATTTTTTGTAAAGTGATTGAAATTAAATATATTTATAAAATTTATGGTAATATTTTTATTGTTGAAAAATTGCCAAGAAATAATCATCATCAAATTGGCGTCATTATAATTGTAATTTTATTTAACTTAATAGCAATTAAAAAATTACAAAGGAACTGAGAATAATGGTCAACTAGCAGACTTTAAAAAAAAAAAAAAAAAAAAAAAAAAAAAACATTCACATGTGAAAACACGTACCAGAGAGTATCGAACTGCCTATCTTATGATCAGTAGACAATGGCCCTTAAGCACTCAGCCAGTGGGAAGACAAAATTTTTCTCCCCAAAAGTGGTTAAAAAGAAAGCATGTGTATGAATACAGTGTCATGCATTTTCGGAGAAATTTCCATAGAATGGCGAAGAAATATAGTCCGATTTTTCATGCGCATTATAAAATGAACAAGAGTCTTGCTGGAAACAAGTAAATTGTTATTTGGTTCATCTGAAACATATTTATTTGATTTTTAAAAAATCGCCCGTGTCATTTTCGAGAGGAAAAAAAATCGAATTATTTAACGAACGAGAGTTTTCCCAGAAAAAAGAAAAGTGTTATTCACCTCGCCTTAATCACATTTATATTATGTATCAATTTAAAAATAATCGTTAGAACCGTTTTCCAGATTTTCAAATTAGGAACTTCCTCGATATCATACCAACGTTTTCACTTTAAAAATGGCTATTTAGATCTCAAAATATACTGCATGTAGAAATGTAAAAATTTCAGTATACGATTAGACTGCAGATATAAGACTGTTCTAGAAAATTCAGAACAATAAGACCTATATCTGCTGAGTTATTAAAAGGCAGCTTTTCGCGCTTTCTTTGATGTCGAGTTAGCTGTATATATGAGTTCCGCCATCTACGAATTCTATGATACGATACGATTTTAGGCTTAAGGCTGCGTCACTCGGAATACTACCGTCTTCCATGATATATGAAAAAAAAAAATTATGTACTATCACATCCATTGGTATTCAACAATTAATCTTCCTAAATGGTTTGAGAAAGTAAAAAAAAAAAAAAAAAAAAAAAAAATCTAAAAATCAGATTCAAGTATGTAACAGAAACATTTTTCATTTCTAAATTAAAAAATTCATTCTAAAAAGCAATAAAATAATAACATATGAGTGCCAACAAATTAATGCAGATAATAGTGAATACCAATTATAATCTTTATTATAATTATTTAATAATGAAAGAAAGAGAAATAATATCATTCAACCTTACTTTTATTTGTCAAAACAAACCTTTCAATTTTGTTTTGCTGTAAAATGTTAAAGTCCATTTTCCGGATATAATTCTAAATATATATTCAATAAATAAAATTACTTTAAAGCAATATAAATCTTATTTGCTTTGCTATAATTGTTTTGTGTTATTGTTTTGCTTACTTGTTTTGTGTATAATACACAAAATGTTGCTGTTAACAGAAACGCAAGATCAAATATTTGCTGTAATATATCCATTACTTTTATGCTGTTACTGCTCATTAACTTTTTTCCGTATACATCTTAATAATGTTTCTCCGATCACTGATCTCTATTTACAGTAAGTTTGCAAATATAAAATCATATCCAATATCTCTAAAATAATATTCAACATTTTTTCTACTTACCATAAACATGAGCATAAATTAACCCATGAAAATCACAGAGATAATATTTTTACACTTAGTTTATTAATTTTTTATGTTTAACTTCCAGGAATAAATTAATATTCTAATAAAACTGATCAGTATTAAAATTTTGTGATATCTCAACAGTCAATCTACTCTTTTATAAAATCTCTATCTCTTTTATAAAATGCTTATACGGTACAAAACATTAATAGGAAGAATTTTATATAATTAAAGGCAGGGTTGGGTTTCTTCCAGCACAGGGGAAGCACTGGAATAAAATGGAAGAAACTGGAAGAAATGGAAGAACTAACAGAAAAGAAAACAGATACTCAAAATTTAAACTTATTAACTATGTAAAAGAATTAAATTCAAAGTATGATTATATGAAATCTAAATCGGAAAATTTTATTAATATTAAAAATAATTATTTTTGGAAAAATAAGTTATTTTATAATAACAAATTTCAGTTTCAGCAGCCATTTACAGGAGAAGGATTTTACAACTTTAGAGGTAGAGCAATGTATTTTCATTGATTATGCCATTTCTGTAAAAAAATAAACCTAACTACCTGCAAACTCTTTATTTTTCATATAAAAATGTATTATTTTAAAGACTACTGTGCAACACAGTAAATAAACAAATTTGTAAGGATTTATACCAGCATCTAGCATGCATATTTCAACGTTGACATTGATTTTAAAAGACTAATATTCTAAAAATGTCTATGGGTATGTCAACGCTTTTAAACTCTCCCTCAAGTTCTGTAGGACTTGAAAGAAATTATTTTCATCTTTCGCATTCATCCATTTTAAGTTGAGAAATTGATTGCAGCATGCTACTGCTAAAAAACTTTGTGTTGTTATATTTTATATATTTTTTAACTTTTTGTTTATGTTGTACTGTAGCAAGGAAAATAAGAATTTTAATAAAATTTTTAATACAGTAATTATTATATATTACCTACTTAATAAAATTGATGTAAGGTAAGTTATAAGACTGTATTATTTAAATGAGTTTCATTCTACTGTTGGTAAATGATCCGTACTATTTACTACTAGTTTCAGAAGTTTAAAAAATTAAAAAATATGCTGGCTAAATTGAAATGGATAACTTTTAATGGCTTTTGTGTATTTTGGATAAAATTTCTTTCCTTTATGTAGCCAATGATTGAAAAGCTTTAGACAGGTGTGTGATCTTGGCTAAGAAACTGATGTAATTATTAATTTAGCATATATAATTAATTAAATTTGTATAGGTCTAATTGAAATTTACTTAAGGTTATTAATAAGAAGAATACATCTATGGTATTTTACAAAGCTGAAACTTATATGGTGAATTTTTAAAGAATAACAGTTTCTTACAGACTGTTTTTTCCGTGGTTTTTTTTTTTTTTCCACTTTTGAAAAAACTTGCCAACCCTGATTAAAGAGAAATTATAAGGCACACTACCTTTTATTTATCCATGTATGTGAGAATGGAATTTTGCAACTTTGTTTGCTGTAAAATTCTAGAAATTATCTCAGGGGTCTGTCCAGATTTTTTTCAGGGTGCTATTTTTGTGAAAAAAGACATCAGTTAACCCATTTATGCCCAGTCTCCCTGGGATGTTTTAATTTTTCAGAAATAAACTAATATTATTTCAGACAGATTTCTTGTTCCATTTTTTTTTTCTTTTGATTATTTACTACACAAAACACAAACAGAATATTCACATTAGTATAAACAGTGCAGTAAATATTATTAGATTTTGCATATGTATATATAGTAAAAGAAAGATTAAAAGTTTTCTGCTAGTAAATTTGCTATTTATGTATATAAAGCATAATTTACTTATCACTCAAAAATTTTCCCAAGGCTAAAATCAATTCATAGATTAAGATCTTGCTCCATGTATATAATCTACCATTCTCTAAAATTTGCCAGTCATTCAGGATATAAACAGAGGAAATCTTGCATTGTTAACAGTTAGTCCCATAAAGCAAATATAATATGGAAGTGATTATATTATTTATTAATTTTCAATATAACTTTTTTTTGTGTTTATTAAAGCATGTAACTTTTGCTAAATAATAAAGAAGAACTAAATGTAAATGTTGGAAGAGCAATTAAAGTTTTACGCTATGCAATAACAAAAACACTAAATAGTTGGAGAAATATATAATTTAACAATATAACTAAACTAGTTAAGGAAGAAAATTGATCTATAACTCATTGATTTTTTTACAATACTGGTTGTATTTTTTAACACTTTGCAATATAGTTGAAAGTGTCTAGACCGCCGCGGCGAGCGGCCCATCTTCCTCAGCAGCCCTTTATTCTTCGACTTATTCCGACTCTTTTGCGTAAGCAAGATTCGTAGGTCCCCAGCCACGTCCCGAGTAAGAGACTCTCTAGCGAAAGCGAGATTGAAAAAAAAAATCAAAAATTGAAACCAGACAAATTTAAAAGGGAATTTACACAAATTAAAGACACCAAAATCCGGGAAGGGAGGGCTCGGGGCGATGAAGCTACCGAACTACCCCTTGCTTCTTCTAGCTTATTATTAGTCTCGGTCGGCAGTTGGGGAGGGCGGGTGGGTCGACCGCCGCGGCGAGCGGCCCATCTTCCTCAGCAGCCCTTTATTCTTCGACTTATTCCGACTCTTTTGCGTAAGCAAGATTCGTAGGTCCCCAGCCACGTCCCGAGTAAGAGACTTTCTAGCAAAAGCGAGATTGAAAAAAAAAATCAAACATTGAAACCGGACAAATTTAAAAGGGAATTTACACAAATTAAAGACACCGAAATCCGGGAAGGGAGGGCTCGGGGCGATGAAGCTACCGAACTACCCCTTACTTCTTCTAGCTTATTATTAGTCTAAGAATTTGGTTTGTCTGTCTGACTGTCCATGCCCTAATCTGCGTAAATATAGTCTGATTGCCATGAAATTGATGTATGTTATTGGGGTTTACTATGACATGTTTGGCATAGAAAATGAAGTGTGAGCATTTTCAGTTCATTTACAGGGCCACTCAAAATCAGTGTTCAAAATTAGCGGTCATTAGTCATCAAATGCAACCACATTCTTGCAATTCACGACTACAAAATTATTCGCGGTCGTCAAATTTGACGCCTAGCTTTCTAAAAAAATATTTATTGTATTATTTTAACAGTGAAAATAATTATTCTACCTTTTGATTTCATATTACAAGACTTAAATGTAGATGCATTACATGTTTTTTTAATTTTTACTAGATTCAATTGTAACTATCAACACTGTATAAAATTTGTTTTTGTTTTGCTAAGAAGTTATCAAGTTTAAATTTATTTAACGCGATTAAGTGCACTTTTCAATTAATTTCTAAGTATAGCAATAATTAAAAAAGCTTTTCATCACTTTTAAGATTCTTCAATTATTATAATCTTGGAAATTAAGAACTTCAATAATTTTAAATAAAAACAAGTATTGGTACTTTTAGGTAGCTTTCATTACAAAAAGCTACCTATTGCAGCCGTTCGGAGGAAAGCAATTTAAAAAAAATTTCGTATATTTTCATCAATTATGACCCCCAGACCCAGAAACCACACTCCGTTCAAAATTGATATATATATATATATATATATATATATATATATATGACCATTGTCACACTGTAACTCTCGTATTTATGAACTGATTTGGATGTAATTCGGCATGTACATAGTACATACCAATGTCTCGACCGAGTTTGTTGGTCAGCTTCATCTGTCATTTTGTTTCAAAATGGCGGCCATTTAAATTTTTTTTTATTTATTTATTTAAAATTTGAAATATGGTACCAAAAAATTGAAAAAATATTTTTTTCGTATGTATTTGACCTTGATACAAAGATTCGGGAACAGTTTTTGTTTCGTCTATATCCTAAAAAATGGCTGAGTTATAGCATTTTGAATTTCTAGCGTGGCTGACATTTTGAAACGTCCTGATTTTTGTCACGGGATAACAGGCGTATTTATGAACTGATTTGGATGTGTACCTTGTTGTGTACATAGTACATACAAATATCTCGACCGAGTTCGTTGGCCAGCTTCATCCGCTATCTTGTTTCAAAATGGCGGCCATTTAAAAAAATTTAAAATAATTAAAAAGATTTTTTTTTTTTTTTTTTGTATGTGTTTGACCTTAATACAAAGATTCCGGAACAGTTCTTGTTTCGTCTATATCTAAAAAAATGGCAGAGTTATAGCATTTTGAATTTCTATTGTGGCTGACATTTTAAAACGACCTGATTTTTGTCACGCGATAACAGGCGTATTTATGAACCGATTTGGATGTAATTTGGTCTGTACATAGTACATACCAATGTCTCGACCGAGTTCATTGGCCAGCTTCATTCGCCATCTTGTTTCAAAAGGGTTGCCATTTAAAAAAAAAAATTAAATTTAAAATTTAAAATGAGGTATTAAAAAATTGGAAAATGAAAAAGAGTTTTTTTTTATGTGTTTGGCCTTGATACAAAGATTCCGGAGCAGTTTTTGTTTCTGAAAATTTGTTCTTTTGTTTATATCTTAAAAAATGGTTGAATTATAGCTCTTTGAATTTCTAGCATGGCTAACATTTTGAAACGATATTGTGTTTGTCACGCGATAATACACGTATTCGCCTATTTTGATGTAAGAAGGCATGTGGATAGTATACATCAATATCTCGACCAAGTTCGCTGGCCAGCTTCATCAGCCATCTTGTTTCAAAATGGCGGCTATTAAATTAAAAAAATTATATTTAAAGTGAGGTGCAAAATACATAGAAATTGAGAAAGGTTTCTTTCTTAAGTATTTGACCTTGATATAAGGATTCAGGAACATTTCTTGTTTGTCTTTATATTAAAAAATGGCTCAGATATAGCAGTTTCAATTTCTAATATGGGTGATATTTTGAAAAATCTAATTTTTTTACTGCGACAGCACTCGTATATATCAACCGATTCCGATGTGAGTGAGCATGTGCACAGCAATTACTAAGGTCTCAACTAAGTTCACTGGTTAGCCTCATCCACCATGTTGTCTTAAAATGGCAGGCACTTTAAGAAATCGCCAAATATAAGTTATTTTAAATAAAAGCAGCTTGGATAAAGCTGACTAATTTCATGAAATTCTCATTCATAATGATTTAGTATCGATAAAAATTAGTATTGAGTCTCCTATATTCGGTTTCCACTAAATTGAGCTTCGTGTGTTTGAATAATATAAGTTGGTTTTTTTAAAATAAGGAATATGAAAGCTACCTCTTCCTCCCGGCACTGGCCGGAAGGACTTTTCTAAAATGTAGCATAGAGTATCTACAGTAATGTAAAAAATGAATTTTAGAAATTGCAATTAAAAATTTTAATTTGACGCCTAAGACTTTTACAGTAGTCGTCATTTAACACCTACTTTTATTTCCCAATTTCTATCACTGCTGAAAATAATTCCGTTACATTATGGCCCATAAGGGAAAATCGTCTGCCGTGTATTTTAATAATATTACAGTATTTTAAACATATTAAAATTGATATACATCACCCCAGAAGCAGAATTTTCTGCATCAGTCTGCAGCAAACTAAAATTTATCTACGACTCAATAAGCCTGCTATCATAAGAAATAACAGAAATACTTAAAGTAAGCAAAATTTCCATTTATAAAGAAAATATAATATAAGGATACAAAAAATACCATAAATCTAGAGACTTAAAACAAATTTCAGCTATTTTTTAAGCCCAGCATTTCTTTTTAAGTTGGTGGATTAATCTGCAAGGTTTAAAATAATCTGCAGCGCCCGCTGCCGTGCTGCACTGTTTCTGCTACTGGGTACATCACTGAGGTTTACTACAAGGTTCTTAATATAGAATATGGCATGCATACAACTTATCGTTCATTTGCAGGGACACACAAAAGAATTTGACTATAGATGAAAATGAGCAATAATTGAACTATTGGCGCCTACGAACAATAATTGCTGGAGGAGCGTTTTCAGTTCTGGTATATGTTTTGAAATTTAACTATTTTTTAAATATTACTTGTGTGTATAAACTCTATAGATCATATACAGGGTTGCACAAAAGTTCTCAGCAACATCTGTTTATTGGCAGAAACTGCTGAATGGAAATTTTCAACTGTGCTATGCGTTTAACTGATCTAACTTTTAGCATACTATGTAGTATGCATGCATATCTGTAGATCATATACAGAGTTTAGCAAAAATCAGGTTTTCAAATGCATTATGCGTTTTCCAAATTGTTCATTTAGACATCATCTTTCACCTTAGTAAATTGTCAAGTTTTGTTATAGTATTCTGAATGTGTTGGAAAGTGTTTCATAATCTATGCTGTATGCATGATTTTTTGTTCTTGTTTAATAAACATGATGATGAGACAATAATAGATTAAAATGGTGGTGCTGCGAAATCACAAAAAAATTCAAGTGAAGCAAACACAGCAAAATAAAAGCAAGTGTTGCCAAATTAGAAAGTGGAAAAAATCACAGAAAATATGATCACCACACCTACTATTACTATGACGTCATTTATCAAACAATCGGCGTTGATTCCAAATGAGGATATAGGGGAGAAATAGAGGAAGCCAGCTAGTGATAAACGAAAGAGGCTTTAGTTTGTTTATGTCCAAATGAACGGTAAAATGAAAAAAAAATCTCTGTTTTTGCAGAATTTTACATTTGCCATGCGGATGTGGTTCACACGCTGGGTTTTTTGTGACAGGGCTGTTTTTCTGAAACTTAATTTTGTGAAGAGTCAGTTTACTGTCATCAAATTTTGTGAAGAGTCCATTAATGGATTCGATTTGTCCCCTGGACAGACCCTTGTATCTTCAAATGATTACAATTTATCAGTATTTATCAATGAACACGATATAAATATTTAGACACTGGTGACATTTTACTTTTAAAAAAAGTAGTATGACTGGTATTTCCTAATTAAAAAAATTGAATTTTTATTCTTCTGGATGAAAAACACATCTGTTACCTCAAATTATCATATTCTAAAAAAAATAATAAATAAATAAATGAGCACTGGAGTTTTTGTCTATGTTTCAATCTGGCTATAACATGATCCATTTTTAAAATACTACAAATTTACTTCGCTTGGTGACAAAAATATTTAAAAATATGATTAATTTCTTCACCTAATAAACCTAAGTTCTGCTAAATGCCTATTGTAGTAATTGGAATATTGGCTAAGAGACAACAGAACTAAATCGATAAAGATAAAACAAGTTACAGTTACTTTAACAAAATATTCCAATTTCATATGTTAAAAAACAATCTTCAAGTAAGACTTTAGCCTAGAATACAAAATGTTACACTTGAAATACAGTACAAAGTCTAAAGTCCGGAATCCTCGGGGCTTTACGAAGTCCGAACTTCGAATTTTTCTGAACTTTGGGTCATCAAAAATATAGCTTTTCACATAAAAAAAAAGGGAAGAAAATTCACTACTTAAAAAGGCAAAATATGACATTTATATATTAAAAATTGCATATAACGACTATTAGTATTAAATTAAAGAATCATTTTCATTAAATAAATCAGCAAAATAAAAAGTAAAACAAAAATATTTATTTAAGGGAACATACAATTTAAGAAGAAATTGTAACTGTCTTAACTATTGGCCATTTTAGTTAATGTGGGCTGCTTCATTAACTTAGACATATCATTAAGAAGTTTTTCTTTTATTCTGTACATAGATATGAGTTAAGATTCAATATTAAAGTTTCTTTGATCTAGACCTTTTTTTGTTTCAACAATTTTGTTTTTTTACTTCTTTCTTGAACACTGCCGCTGGAAAATCCGAACTTTAGACTTTGTACTGTAGTATATAATTTTAAGGGGAAAAAGGATTTTTTTTTTTTTTTCATGAAATATCATTGGTATCCAGATAATTTAGGTCATTAATCTCAAGTGATGCATACTCTCATACATTATTCTCAAGTGAATAATACAATGCAGAATTTTAAAAATAAAATAATTTTTAATGCAATCTGTTTATACAGCATAAATACATTATTTTTGTAATTAATAACATAAATTACTTTTAATAATGCTATACTTTAATACCTCCAATAGAAATAAAAAAATTAATTTTGGAAATAACATTAAAATGTCCTATGTTGAAAATAATTACAAAACTGGTGTCGACATAGTAAATTTTGTCCTCTTTTCAATAAAGTTTATTAGAACAATAGATGTGGCAATTAAATGCCTCTTAATAACAGAAAACAAAGGAAAACTTTATGAAAAAAAGAAGTACACCTTCACACACATATCTTTAAATGATCTAACATAATTATAACTTCAATGCCATCTAAATATGACAATATTGCATTAGGTTAAAATCATGATGGAACAACACAAAATTACCACATAAAAAATCGTCATTATAAGTTGTATTTTTTACTTAATAACAATTTAATAATAATAATAGTATGAACATTTTTACAATAGATTGATTTTTTAACATCCCTTTCATAAAACACAAAAAGAGAAAATGAAAAACTGTTTTTCCAGATTATGGTAATTTCAATATACAAATTTTGAAATTCAATCTTCATACCTGAATATAAAATGTACTACAGTATAAGATCTGTTATCCAGAATGCTTGGGACCTAAAATATTCTGGATAAGGGTTTTTTCCGTAATTCAGAAAACTTTATTATAAGTATTAATAATGGTACAAAATAATGGTATGAAATGTATAAAATATGAATAATATATATAAATACAGATTTGTTAATTTAATAACTTATGTACAAAAAATAAAAAAACATTCTAAATTATAATTCCATTTTTTTTTTAATTATTATTACATTAACATATGATACTTGAGAGCAGAATCTTTTGATTTGGACTTTTAGAAAAATTTTATTATGATTGGTTGCTTATAGTGTGTCTCCTGCATTAATTGCTCCTGTATTGTGTAGATTGACATGATTTGCTGTTCATGGGAGTAGCTTCTTTGTTGCATTCCACAAATCAGTTGTTCAGTTAAAAAATATCAGTAGTCCATTTTAATTTTTTTTTACCCACCTCTTTCAGCTGGTCATTACCATTACTCCCATTAGACATATCATTTGTCATTATGTCACAAATCTCACTGCTAGTCATCTGATGACTTACAGGAGTATCATCATCAGCAATTAGACAATCTTCCATTGACTCTTGATCCAACAATTGAGTTTCTGAACATGCAATTTCTTTAGCTTAGTCCAGCAGGTCTATAATAATTTCCTTCTCCTTGGAAATTTTAAAGTCTTCAACTTCATACTCATTCACACCATAAAAAAAATATTGCAGATGACCACAAATTGTATCACCCATGGGTGAGTGTATATCTGTGTGGAATATTTTGCAACCTTCTCTCGCGGGCCTCTCTTAGCCAGGCGGGCGCCGCGAAGGATCACGTGACGTTTGAGAGAATTGATATTAAAAAACATTTTTTTCCTTCTTGTTCCTTTTTAGTTGGTTTTGTGAATGTAAAATATGAACGCAGTAAGTAGACTGCATTTTTTCTCTTGGTCTTCTAAAATTAGAAGAAATGTTGTTTTAATTTTAAAAGGAAAATTTATCTCGAGCATAAAATCATGCTATTGTTCTTTATGGCTTCTTAATAGAAGAAAATAGTTGCTGGAAATTTAATTGTATTTAGAATCATGACTTCTAGAAGGAGCAAAGCAACTAAATATGTTTCATCTGTAAATAATGTACATTATGTATATATTCGAATTGTAAATAATAATCTACAAAAGGTTCTAGTGATGATGATTATTTACCAATGATAAACACAAAAGTAAAAACCTTTATTTGTGAAATATGATGACTTTAATATGATTTAAATGGAATCTTGACTTCTTATAATAATGCTCTCCCTATAACAATTTCGTGAACTGTGATTTAATTGTGGAATATCTTGAAATTCTTCAAGGTTCTTGGTGCCTCAACAACCGGGAAAAAAGGTAAGAAATACCTTTATTATTCTGCATGACTGTTGATTTTTTGAAAATATACATTTTTCATGATCATTTATTTTGAACATTGAATTTAAATTTAAACATGGATAAGCCTGATAAGTTAAAAAGTAAAAGAGCTACTGTTCGTGCAGCCATTACGAAATTAATCACAAAATGTGATACATTATTATCTGTTGATATTGATAAAACTGATTGCGACTCATTAATGGAATCATTAGAGCTCGTAAATGAAAAGGAAGCTCAACTAAAGGAATTAGATTCCGAAATGGATGAGCTAATTCAGGAAAAAACTGAATATGAAAAAGAACTAAAATCGGTAGAAGAATATTCTGAAAAAATATCCAGTTTGAAATTTAAAATTAAGATGAGGCTTAAAAAATGTAAAATCGAAACTGAACCAAAAGTTGTACTAGAATCAAGTAACGGTTCAAAAATCGGAAGTAAACCAGTTTCGGCAGTGAAGCTTCCTAAACTTAACATAGAAAAATTTTCTGGTGATGCAAGCCAGTTCTTAGAATTTTTTAATTTATTTACTAGTGCGATAGATTCAAACGAATCGTTATCAAAAATTGAAAAATTCCAATATCTCAAATCCTTGTTGTCTGGTCCTGCATATAATATTGTATCTGGTTTTGAACTGACAGATCAAAATTATTCTACTTGTTTAAAATTGTTAGAAGAGAGGTATGGTAAGCGGGAAAATATCATAAACTGTTACATGAATAAAATTCTAAATCTTGAACCAGTGAAATCCTCTAACAATGTTATTTCTTTAAGAAAGTTGTATGATAATATCGAAACTTCTATGAGAAATCTTGATGCGTTAGGAGTAACATCAGGCTCCTACGGCCATTTATTACTACCAATTTTATTAAGGTTATTACCAGAAAATTTGATACTAGATTTCCATCGAAAACGTGACCCCGATAAGGACTGTGAAGTCACCGATTTAATAAATTTTATTAAAACGGAATTAAGATGTCGTGAAGCTACTAATTTAGTAAACAATTCCCAAACCAAGACTTATGAAAATTCTAAAACTAAATATGAAAATCCTTCAAGTAAATATCAAAATTTTCCGCAAAAGAAAAATATACCTTCAGCTGCTGCTTTAAATACATCTACAAAACAGTTTTGCATATTTTGTAAGTCTTCTGATCATGTAGGACTAAATTGTTCGAAATTCACTGATGAACAGAAACGATATAAATTAAAGAAAGAAGGTCGCTGTTACAAATGCTTTTACAAGTCCCATTTATCAATTAATTGTAGAACAAAAATTAACCCTTGTTCCAAATGTGGTAACACTACCCATAGTACTTTATTTTGTTTTAAAGAAACAGCAAAAGAAAATCCTGAAAAAGAAATGAAAGGTGCAATTGTATCTATGATGTCGGAACAAAAATATAAACAAAATAAATCTACATTATTGCAGACTTGTACAGTTTCTGTGTCTGCTGGTAAGGAATGCTTGTTGGCTCGCGTTTTATGTGACAGTGGTTCAGAAAAATGCTTCGTGAAGAGATCTCTAGTACAAAAATTAAAATTGAAGCCATTGCGAAGAGAAAATTTATTAGTTTATCCTTTTGGGCGGAGACGCCCTTATGAATCTTGTTATGAAGTAGTTGCTCTAGAATTATCCAGTGTTGTGCAACCTATTAACTCGATAAATATCGAAGCTCTTGTGGTTGATAATATAACTGGGGCTTCTGTGAAAACACTAGAACCAGAACTTCTAGACATAATGAGAACAAGAGGCTTTAAGCCTGCTGATACAGGTCTTGAACAGGAAATAAATATTTTGCTAGGGTCTGACTTTTTGTGGAAAATATTAAAGGGAATCGAGGGAAAATTGACAAAAGAATTATACGTTGCAGAAACTATTTTCGGTCATACGGTGCAAGGGCAAATAGAGTCTAATAAAAAAGAAGTAGCTTGTTTGCGTGTTTCAGTTGAAAATATAAATACCCAACTGAAAGCATTTTGGGATCTTGAATCAATTGGCATTGCTGAAAGCAATGAAAAGAACATTACCGATCATGAGGTAATAAAAGAATTTAAAGAAAATCTAAAATTCGTAAATGGGCGTTATGAAGCAAAATTATTGTGGAAAGATTCTCGCGAATTACTTAGAAATAATCTTGAAGTAGCAAAGAAGTGGTTTTCTAGTTTAGAAAATAAATTCTTGAAAAACGATTCTCTATTTAAAGAATATAACTCCATTTTGCTAGAGCAGTTTAATGAGGGTGTAATAGAACTGTGCACCGAGAAAGATTCTAATAATTCCTATTACATGCCACACAGACCTGTTATCCGTGACGACAAAACTACAACAAAAATGCGCATAGTCTATGATGCTTCTTCCAAATATGATGATTCTCTATCATTAAACGAATGTTTGTATCATGTCCCTAATTTGAATTCCAATGTTTTAGATGATGAAAACATTCCTGTTTCGAGTTTCGAACCCCCAAATACTTCCTTGAAAATTTCAGGATTGATCTGGAACAATACAGAAGATAAATTAGGGCTAGAATTACGACCCTTGTTAGAAAAATTAAATAATGATTCTTCTACTAAACACAATGTTTTGAAAATTGCAACTATGTTCCTTGATTCAGCCGGATTTATTGCCCCTTTTGTTTCTGGTGAACTAGAAAATGATTGGCAAAATTGGCTTTCAGAAATCCCTGATCTCGCTCACTTGACAATTCCCTGGCAGTATTTTAGCAACCTGATCATGGAAAAGGAGCATCTCCAATTGCATGTTTTTCCTGATGCTAACCCTAATGTGTATGTTCCTGAATTTCTTTCCTTGCCCGAAGATCAGTGGTCTAGCGTTAAAATTGTCGCAACACAATTACCTGATGTTTCTAAAGAGAAGCCTCGAAAATCAGCAACCATTTCTTGTGTTGTTCAAACAAATAAAGCTGATGAAATTCCTATTTTTAATCTTGAAAAATATAGCTCCCTAAAGAAATTGTATCGAGTAACTGCTTGGCTATTTAGATTTATTTCTAATATAAAATTAAAGATAGAGAAAAGAGATTTTTCAGAATTATCAGCTGAGAAAATTTTACATGTTGAAAATTTTTGGTTAAAGCTAATGCAGGAAGAAAGTTTCCCTGAAGTTATAAAATCCATGAAATGTAACAAGAGTATCCCTAAAGAGTCGGATCTTCTTCAGTTTAATCCTATGTTGTCAGATGATGTTTTGCTGTTGGTACGAGGACGGTTACAAAAATCTGATTCTCCATTTTATGAAAAACATCCTGTTGAGATTCCTACAAAGCATAAACTTACTGAAATAATCGTGAAAGATGCACATGAAAAAGTTTTTCATTCAGGAGCGTCCAGTACATTGGTAAAAACTCGTGAAGAGTTTTGGATTTCAAAATCTAGACAGCGCATAAAATCAGTCCTAAACAAACGTGCAATCTGGAAGAAATCTAACGCACGCCCTGGTGAACAAGTTAGAGCACCTCTAAAACCTATCTTGTGTTTACCTACCATAAAAGTGAACGATTTGATTTTACTAGCAACCAAAGAATCTTTAGTGAAATGCTTCCGTTTACGTGAGACTCTTCTGAATCATTTCTGGAAGCGCTTGAAAAATGAGTACTTCTCAACTTACAATCTGCTCACTACACGGACCAGAATAATACTTCTGACTTTGAAATATATGATGTGATTCTTATGCATATGAACATTATATTAAAAGACCTATTAATTCTTGTGTATAATTTAGAAGTAAAAAAAAAAAAAAAAAAAAAAAAACTCTGAACTTTTTTATTAATAGAACTGAAAAAAAAAAAACTTTCATTTCATTAAGAGACTCAAAAAACTCTCATGGACATTTGACTAAACAAATCTTGAACTGTCTTTGCTATTGACTTTAAAAAAAAGAGAGATTTTTATTTTTTCACTTAAAAAAAAAAAAAAAAAAAAAGAGTTTCTTGTTTGATAATATTTCTAATTTTTAGTTTAATTTTTTTTTGTGATGAATATTCTAGAAAAGTTGTATAGATTTAAATTGTTCTTTCTATTTTTAGTAGCAGAAACATCTTGGCTAATTTTTTAAATTGTTTATTATTTTATTGAAGCCCAGTATGTAAGTATATATTTTGATTTTGTATTGTATTTATGTATAGTGTAACTAATGATTTTTCAGAATAACTTTTATTTCTACTTTAATTATTTGAATCCCCATTTTGATGAACCCTTGTTCATCGGGGGGGAGTTTGTGGAATATTTTGCAACCTTCTCTCGCGGGCCTCTCTTAGCCAGGCGGGCGCCGCGAAGGATCACGTGACGTTTGAGAGAATTGATATTAAAAAACATTTTTTTCCTTCTTGTTCCTTTTTAGTTGGTTTTGTGAATGTAAAATATGAACGCAGTAAGTAGACTGCATTTTTTCTCTTGGTCTTCTAAAATTAGAAGAAATGTTGTTTTAATTTTAAAAGGAAAATTTATCTCGAGCATAAAATCATGCTATTGTTCTTTATGGCTTCTTAATAGAAGAAAATAGTTGCTGGAAATTTAATTGTATTTAGAATCATGACTTCTAGAAGGAGCAAAGCAACTAAATATGTTTCATCTGTAAATAATGTACATTATGTATATATTCGAATTGTAAATAATAATCTACAAAAGGTTCTAGTGATGATGATTATTTACCAATGATAAACACAAAAGTAAAAACCTTTATTTGTGAAATATGATGACTTTAATATGATTTAAATGGAATCTTGACTTCTTATAATAATGCTCTCCCTATAACAATTTCGTGAACTGTGATTTAATTGTGGAATATCTTGAAATTCTTCAATCTGTCTGCTGTATCCCATTCTTCACGTAAAATATATTTTTAGTTTTTGAAATGAAACAAATTATTTTTCAGTTATCATTTTGCATTCTGGTTTTTGGAGTATTCCGGATAACGGGCCCCATACTATATATTTTTTAACATAATATTTAGAAACAAAAAAGTTAAGCACATTATTTAATTTAAAAGCAACTAATTTGATAAATGATATTAGACTAACCTGGACTTAAATATCCTGTACATGCAGTCCATCCCATAATTGGGGGTATTGCTCCAACAACAGATCCTAACCAAGTATTAGTTATACTGCAACGTTTTAAAGGTGTATAGACAGATGTATACAGTAAAAGATTTGTTGCACCCAGAGCAGCTGTTAAAGCATTTGTACCAAAGTAAAGGGTGGTTAAGCCAATAGTTGCACTGCATACAGAAAAAGTAATAGCATGAAGAGGCCTAATTAAAAGAGAAAATTACACTACAAAGCTGAAAGGTTAGAAACGTCAAGAATTTTAAAAAGCAAAAAAATCTATGTACAATGGTCCCTCACATATATAATAAAAAGGGCCGATTTAAAAACAACACACAACTGAAAACATTACATTACACCACAAAGCTAAAAAATTGTAATTGTATTCCATATTTTAATAAGCAAAAATTCTACATACAGGGTGTTTCACAAAGGACGCCTAACTTTAAAAATCAATAGCTCGGAAACGGTGATAGATAGAAACATGAAACCAGTGGTATGTTTATTAAAAAAATCTTAAGAATCTTATACATAAGTCTCAAAATTTAGTTAAAAATAGGGTCGAAAGATGATGATGCAATAAATAGGTTGTATCACATTAAAAGTGATTCAAAATTGTGCATCGCTTACACAAGAGACATGTCGCAAATACAGAATGAAGTTGTCAGTGACTTTTTGTAGTGTGTCACCGGAAATCGACACACAAACTTTACAAATAGTCTCTTCGAGCTCGCTGAGTGTTAAAGGATTGTTCCGGTAAACAATGTCTTTTAGTGTGCCCCACAAAAAGTAATCACATGGAGTGAGGTCGGGTGAATACGGAGGCCACTCCATGCCTTTTCCGTCACTGTCAAATAGTACAATGCAATAACTGTATTGTCGAAGTATTTGTCCAGAAAGTCAAAAATGTCTTATGTACAATGCAGACGAGACCCATCTTGCATAAACCACGTCGTGTCTGGTCGATTGTCTAACACTTGTTGAGTGACGACAAATTGTTTCAAAAGCACAATATACTGCTCAGTCGTCACCGTTTCTCGCAAGAATAAGGGCCCAATAATGCCTTTGCGACAGATTTCAGTCCAAACTGTAAGTTTTTGGTTATAGAATGGTCGTGCATGAGTCAAATGTGGATTTTCCTTACCCCAAAATCGTCAATTGTGTCTGTTAGCGACACCATCCAGATAAATTTTCTACAACGTGGGATAACCCAACATTGGCATAGGCTTCCAGATCCCGCGTTGCAAGTTTATTTAAAAAAAAAAAAAAATACAATATTATTTAACAATAGTTTTAACAATAAGAATTAAAGGTAATAGTAAAAATAATAATAAAAGTAATTATAAATGTAATAATAGAACAGATGAGCTGAGTGCTTTACTGACGAAAATGTGTATTATTTTCAACACGAATATGATTGATTAATTATGAATAGCAGCAGATGAATAAAATGTTCTTAAGTCTCTGCATATTCTCAGGTGCATTAGTTTAATAGTTATTATCATGAGTTCAAGTGTTTTGTTGTGAGATAACTTTTAGGTTATGGATAACCTGAGTGTATGTCTGTTCTATGTACAAGAGTTTTCTAAATTTTATATTCTCGATTTAGTTAGGCACTGTTTGGCCTGAAGTTCATGTTTCTGTTCATTAGTGCTAATCTTGTTCATCTATTGGCATTTGTGGATTTTGAAAAATTAGTTGATTGTTTTCTAGTATCCGCACACATTCTATTATTTTAGTATATAGCACTGGTGATTTCAGCACAAATTTGAACCAATGGTGATGTTCTATTGTGGCTGATTTACAGATATGGAGGGTTGATGTTAATGGACAGCTGAGCACATAGTGAAGGGAGTTACCAATTTCACCACAGGTATACAGTGGTGACGGAGCTTTATTTATTTTGAATAGGTAGGACGGGAAAGGTCCATGATTAGTTGAGAAGATATACAGGTTTCTATGTACTAACATGAAGTCTGTTGATACTTTTGGACATAATTTGTAAGTAAATCTGCTAGTGGTACCATAATCCCACTGTTGCTGCCATTTGTCTATGGCTTCTTTTTTCAATTTCTTTTTAAAAAATGAAGCTGGGTATGGATGAAATATTTCTCGTACCTTAATATTTGTTATAGCATCTTTGGCTAGTTGATTTACATGTTCATTTCCTTTAACACCTATGTGTCCCCATACCCATTGAAATTTAATTGATTTAGATGTTTTGTGTAAGGCTATTATAATTTTTGATGTGATAAAATCTGTACTAAAAATGTTCTCCAATAATTAAGACTTGATTGGTTATCTGTGTAAATGACGAAGTTCACGTCCCTTGAGGAGTCTGCTCATAATATTGCATCGAATATGGCAAGTTGTTCAGTTTGAAAAATTGAATTTGATATTTGTAACTTTATTTGATGAGTATGGATGCATTTTCCTTCTTTATAAACACAGAAAGCATACGCTGTGCCAGCATCTGATTTTGAGCCGTCAGTGTATATATTTATTGTTGAAGTGGATGGAACTCCTTCTTGTAGTAAAAGATAATTTTGATGTGGGGAAGATACGGATGAGGATATTTCCGGTTGATAGAAGACTGGAAAGTTGTCCTCTATTGGAATTCTCCTGAAATTGCTAATGTATTTAACCCCTTAGGGACGAGCGGCACGTATATGTGCCGCATGAAGCGCTCAGAATCCTTGTTTTTTCTCACCAGTAAAATTTTACTGTAAAATTTGCTTTATTTAATCAGCACATTTTCTCGATTCAAGAAGACAGAAATTTCTGTTTTTAAAAAACGGTGACAAAAGATTAAAATTTTCGTAAAAGGCTCCCATCCCGAGGGATTAATTGAATACCCAACGGTTGAACCCCACACAATACATTCAAAGCTGCCATTGATGATTTTCTATAAGCTCTTGACAGGAGCAAAAGGCATTGTGTCTGAATTGCCGATAGTAGCCTGTAGCCGTGTGAGACGGGTAGGTGTGGAAACCAACATGAAGCGGCAAAGGATTTTTTTTTTTTCTAATATTTGTAAGTACCAGATTTTTTTAATTTGCTTTGAAAGGCCTCCATATGCAGCGGCGAATTTAAAAGATTTTGTGATATTTGATTAATTTCTATACGTTTTTTATTCAGGTGTGGAATTTTATCCAATGTTAAGCCCAAGTAGTCTATTGTATTTTCAGATTTAAGGGAGTGCGCCCATCCAATTTATATAATGTTCCTCTCTTCAGAAAATGTGGTCTTCGAAGATTTAACACTACACATTTGTCATATGAGAACTTCATATCCGTTTGTTTCGCCCAATCACTTATTATTTGTAGTATCTCTCTTCCCATCTGCTCCAACTGTCTTCTTGTTTGGCCAAAAATAATTAGAAGAAGATCATCGGCATATGCTATTATCTTAAAGCCATGTTTCTTTAATATTCTCAGTAATTTATTCAGGAATATTATCCAAAGAAAAGGTCCAAAACAAGACCACTATGGGCAACCCCTTCTAAACCAGTGGATCTTTTTTGACAGCCAATTCGGCATTGCTCTTCTTGTTGAAAGAAATGATGCTACTATGTTTATTAATGCTTGTTTTAGTTTTAGGAATTTTAATTCTTCTAAGGTCTCTGGCCAGGGTAGTCGGTCAAATGCATTCTTGAAATCTAGGGATATTAGGGAAATATAATTGTTATTCTCTTTGAGCAGATTTATAAATGAGAAAAGTTCGGCTATCGCTGACTCCGTCGAACAACCTTCTTGGAAGCCATGTTGTGATTTTTGTAGTTCTTTTTGGCTGTATAAGTTAAAGTTTATCCTTTTTAATAATAGTTTTTCATATACTTTACCGAAGACTGGCAGTAAAGAGATTGGCCGATATGAAGATGCGATGTCTGGTTTTTTAGAGGGCTTTATGAAATAAACCAATTCTCCAATCTTCCATGTTTTGGGGAAGTAATTTAAATATAGCAGACCATTGTACATTTTTAGTAAGAGAAACTTATGATGCTTGAATAATTGTCATACTATGTTATGATCAATTTCATCGGGCCCCGGGGCCTTGTTCCTGTTGAATGAGTAGATGACATTTTTAAGTTCTTTTACAGTAAAATTTTCAATTGCCTCTGCTTCTGCTGGTTAAATATTGAGTCCGCTGGCATTTCTGATTGGCCAAATATTTCTGTCGTTAGAGTTTCATAGAATTTTTCTGCTGTTTCCGTTTCTTCCTCTTCTAATGAATACAGTTCTCGATTATGATAATTTTTAAAAGCTACTTTTTTTATTTTTCCATAAGGGTTTTTGGATTGTGTACAAAATCTTGTCCATGCCTGTTTTTTTGCGTTCAAAATTGCTTTTTTATACATGGCTCTTTGTGATTTAAATTTAATTATATCTTGTACTGTAGCTGTCAGGAGCTTTGTTTTTCTTCTTAGTGCCATAACTAAATTATGTTTTGTGCGTAGCTGATCGTTCCACCATGTTATCTTCAGTTGGTGAGTACTTTTTCTTTTCTTGAATGTCTGGGAGTAACGACAGAGTGGATCCGACACACATATTTCCTACTAACACATTGACACATTGCTTGCCTGTTGAATTTTTTTTTTTGAAAAGCTCATGAATTGTTTTCCCATCTATGCCTTTCACAACTTGAAATCGCATTTGAAAACTTCTCGAGGCAATAGGAGTCTGATTTAATTGATGGTACTCAAACGTTCCTCCACGCTATACATCACTTTCGGAATTATTTTCACTATACGCTAATAGCGGTCAGATTTCAATGGCGAAATCTTTGATGGCTAGTTGTTATATGCTTTTGAAATCTCTTTAGAAGGATTCTTAATGCTCTTAGTGCCATCTATCGGCGCTATTTTTAACTAAATTGTGAGATTTATGTATAAGATTCTTACGATCATTTTAATGAACATACCACTTGTTTCATGCTTCTATCTATCACCGTTTCAGAGTTATTGATTTTTAAAGTTAGGGGCTCTTTGTGAAACACCCTGTATAATGACCTCTTATAAATACACAATTAACGAAACCAACTTAAAGAATCAAAGAATACAGAGATGAATGTGCTAACACTATTAGAAAATTTTTAAATAGGGGGGGGGTGGGGGGGTGGGGGTGGTTTGGGTTCCAGGGGGTCATATAATGAAAAGTTATGAAGGAATTTTTCAAAAGTCGTACCATGGCAACGACTGCAGTAGGCAGTATTTCTTATCAAATCTACCTAAAAATGCACATATGAATAAGATATGATTAAGAAGAGAAAAAATAGCCATAAAACTAAACTAGAAATTAAATAAAGAGTGCTGTAATAACCATAGAAGTTGTATAAAATGTTGTGTGTCTGTGTATAAAATACAAAATTCTTTAATATTTATGCTGCCCTTTCATTACGATGGTTAAGTCTAACAGACAATTAATAATACAGTGGAAATCACAAAATAAGTTAAAAAGAACGGTGAGTCTTGAGTTATAAAAAAACAGGAAATTTTTAATAATTTACCAGAACATTTATCCGAGCGTGAGCGTTGAGTTTAAAAATAAAATCAATACACAGACATTTTTTTAAGGGGGGTGGGGGGGACACTCACTCTGAAATCCTGCCTTTTATATACAATTCAAACATTCTACACAAATAAAGTTACAAAAAATTGTCACTATTAAGTACAAATTTGAAAATAAAATGTCATTACTTGCTATATTGTAGTGTCATTCCACATCGCTACTTACAGACAAAATAAAAATAATATTGGTGATTATATAATTAGAGTCACTAAACACTGAGAAAAAAAAAACTTTTTTACACTTCCAATGTTTTACACTTCAAGTAAGTTGTTAAAACTTGAAATATGCATATACAAAATATAAAAGAAATTAAAATATTTATCAAACTTTTATTTATGTTTTATATGATTTAGCTCAAACAAACAAAAAAAAAAAAAATGTGACATATAAGAATTTATAAAACACTGAAAGACTTTCATGCAAAACTGAGACAAATTATAATTTATAAAAGATATATCTAAAATCCTTTCTTTCCGATACAGGGTGATTGAAAAATCTGTATATAATGTGCAAATGTATACAAGATGAAAGACAAACTCAGAGGGTTGTTAGAGGAACAAAAATTGTAATGGAACATGATATCGAAAAACCATGTTGAGCTGGTAAAAATTGCAAATATAATCATGTAAATTATGACTCTAGAGGAGAGAGAAAATGGATGTTAGTTGATTGCTGAATGCATTTATGGGTTTACTCCTGACCTCTGACATTCATCCCTATCATTCTCCAACATTAATTTATAAAACTCTGAAAAACTTCCTATCAGTCACAAACAACATGTTTTAAAAGTACATATACATAAAAATTGGATAGGGGAACAGTGAGAAAACTAAATGGGAAAAAAAAATTTTTTTTCAAACAACATTTTAATTAAACTGATAGATTTTATTTTCATTTACTATAAAAATGACCTAATTCTTAATGTTAAAATATTTAATAAACCAGTACAAATGATCCCCAATAGAGTATTTGCTGTGTGTGATGTAAGGTAGGGCCAGTTTTGCCTCTCCTCTAAAGTCAGAACTTGGATATGTATTTTTGCGATTTTCACTGACTAAATGTGGTTGGTGATACCATGTACCATTACAATTTTTGTTCCTCTTGATGCTGCAAACAACTCTCCGAGTTTATCAGTATATTAGCTGAAAACTATGCATATTCAAGTGGCACATAGGTGAGAAATCATTGTGTTAGATTCTTTAAAAATTTAAAATAATACAAATGGTAAATATGACTAAAATTATGAATTTTGAACTCTCATATTAAAACCTAATTTAGAGGCTTTGTGGGCAGAAATTTTCCCACATTAATTTATTGGCATCAATGACAAAGTTTACAAACTTTTAGTTCACATTTTTCCTTAAATTATTCATTTAAAGTTGATCTTAAATTTAAAACATATTCGAAGCAAATTTTCAGCCACAACAGTGAAAATTCCTTTTGCAGATATATACATAAAAACTTCAGATTCTAATTCAAATTTGAGATTAAAAACAAAAACCGTTTTTTTCCGCGATCCTTTAACGAAGTTCGCATTTTTCCAGGGATCCTTTGGTGATATTTCCGTCTTTCCCGCGATCGTTTGACGAAAATCGCGTTTTCCCCGCGATTCCGGGATGGGGAAAATCCTTCCCGGTTCTAATTATGTGATTTTTCAACGGTCTTTTGACGAAATTCGCGTTTTTTCCATGATTCTTTAAAGAAATTGTTTTTTACGTGATCTTTTAACGAAATTTGCGTTTTTCCAGCGATCCTATGACGATATCCATTTTTCGCGTTCCTTTGACGATATATCCTTTTTTCCCGCAATCTTTTGATGAAAATCGTATTTTCCCCGCGATTCCGGGATGGGGAAAATCCTTCCCGGTTCTAATTATGTGTTTTTTCAACGGTCTTTTGACGAAATTCGCGTTTTTTCCGCGATTCTTTAAAGAAATTAATGTTTTTTACGTGATCTTTTAACGAAATTTGTGTTTTTCCAGCGATCCTTTGACGATATCCATTTTTCGCGTTCCTTTGACGATATATCCGTTTTTCCCACGATCTTTTGACGAAAATCTTAGTTTTATCGCGATCGTTTGCGAAATTCGCACTTTTTTCGCGATCCTTTGACGAAATTTGTATTTATTTCGAGATTCTTTGACGAAATTCACTTTTTTTCCCGCAATCCTTTGACGAAATTATCGATTTTTTTTCAGCGAACGATTGAAGAATTGATTTTTTTTGGCGACCATTTGTCGAAATTCGCGATATTTTTTAATGTTCGAATTTTCCGCTACACATAACGATCTCATAAACCCGGAAGGATCGACCGAAAAAACCGGAAATCCGGGCTGCACCCGGAGCACAATCACCCCTGATATATATGTGAAAGGATAAAAAGCAGAATCATTTCATATATATATATAAACTTTTTAGGTGGGGGTGGTTTTGGGTTCCTGGGGTCCTATAATGAAAAGTTATGAAGGAATTTTTCAAAAGTCGCACCATGGTAACGACTGCAATAGGTAGTAGTATTTCTTATGAAATCTACCTAAAATTGCAAATTTTTCTTTACTTCCTTCAACTTTATAAATATTCATATTAAGGTGAGGGGGTGTGTTGGCTGGATCCACAAGAAATATTTTTATAGTTATAAATTATTTTTAAAGATTTTGTTTAAGAACAATAGTGTTATAAAGGATAAGCAAAAATAGCAAGACTGAATAAAAAACAACATGTTAGTTTAGTATTTCACCATTTAAGAAAAAAGGGGGAGGGAGCACAGGCAGTCTCATGAATTGTAAACACCAATAGAGTTTCCGATATGAGATTGGCTCGTGGCGGTCTGGAAGGTCTCTATATTTTTATGCCTGAAGAATGAAAGGAGAATATTCCATTGTATTTTTTATGATAAAGCAATTAATCTACTTTTGCATAAAATGTCCTTAACGGCTCCAGCCTCTACCATAGGTTCTAGGAAGCTAGGAAATTAGATTCTCTGTCTCAAAGATATTAATTTAACTACAGCATTTTGCTTTGCATAGCATTCTCTATGAATCACTAGTACAAAGGATTGCATCAAACAAATTACATATGAAAGAGCAGGTAATATTCGAGGATATATTTGCTTGTTTTAACAATAGTATTTTAGTTTACTTGAAGAAAATTTTTGAAACAGCAATAGATGTCTCACAATTATTCTATATATACCTTTTAAAAATATTTTTCAAGAACTGATTTTAATGCCTTTCCAACATGACATAAATATACCTTCATTTTTGGATATTTCCAAATTCCAGGCAGAGGAGGAACGGGTGTAAGTCTGCAGAGGAGTTACCATGGTTGAAAAAAATCAAAGTTTTGGCCATGCTGTTAAGAATTATTAACTTAAACAAAAGTGTTTATTATTAGTGCTTGGAAATTCAGTGCCTCCCCTCCTCCCTACAGAAAAATATCCCAGTTATATCAATTCCGCCATATCTAGAAATTACCTCTACCAGACCAAAGGAGCAGCAAAAATTTCATGAATAGAGAATTTAGACATTGGTTGTTTATTTACTGTACATAGTACCAAAATAGGCAGAAATTACAAAAATAAATAAATAAAAAGTTTAAACTTTCTATAATGTGGGTCAGGGAATGAGGCAAAGACTTGCAGTGAAAATTTCTAGGAAAAGGGCTAAACTGAATTATTATTTATTGCTACTACAAAATAACAAATACGTGGGAAATATTTTAAAAATTAGTTTAAATTTTGTGTGCTTGGAGAAGGTGAGGTGCAGCATAGAGATGAATTCAGGCTCCTTTTTTGGAATCTGATCCTGATACCAAAACTATGCAGTAGAAAATTATTAAAAATATTTTTAAATTGTTATAAAACTAATATCCTCATTTAAAAATATCTTCTAACACAGAAATAAGTACTGATCCTAAATATTCACTCATGACAACATTTCATGATTTACATATCCCTGAAAATATGTTTAAAATATTAAAATTCGTTATTTATATCCAACTACTGTCAGAAATCTTAAAAGTCACAATTCTTATTCTTTTAAAATATCATTGTACAACTATAGCAGAAAGACATAAGTTCAGTTTTACAGTAATTTCGGAAAAGAAAAACAGAGATAGATCAAGGATATCCCAGAGCTTCTTTATGTTACTAACAATAAGAGTGCAAAGGCTACAGAATCAGATAAAAAATTTCTCTTTATATTATCCCATCAATAAGAATTCAATTATCTTTCAAAGTGATTTTTAAAAGAATAGAATACAAATTTAAAAATTTCAGAATACATTCTGGTTTCTCAAATAGCAAGTTTTTGTTGCTGTTGTAGTTTTGATAATTTGTGAATAGATAAAATTTTCACTTTGAGCCTAACCCTGAAGACTGGTATAAAAATGGAGTCCAAGCCATCTCACCTCTAGCATAGCAAAAGTTTTGGATTTGGATTAAATAATTTATAATGATTTATATACTATTACTACAGAGTAGCACATAAGGCAGAAAGAAAAAATTAAAGGAGTTCTAAAGATATTAAATTTTGTGTTCTAGGGTACTGGGATAGCAAAGAGGAAGTGGAAATTTCAAACGGATTACATGATTGATTGTTTATTTATTGTTAGAACAAAGCAATAAACAGGTGATAAAAACATAAACAAATAAAATAGTTTTAGAGATTTTAAATTTTGTATACTGAGGGGATATTCCTGATGGTGGAGAAAAGAAATTTACCATTTTTGAGAAACAGAAAGATTTCTAACTCATAAGGTTTAAAAATAAATAAATAAATAGAAATAAAATAAGATGCAAACATAATATTTAATCAATCACAAGGCAGCTGTGCATCATCAAAATACACTAAAAATGATATTCTTACTCTGAGATAAAATATTGCATTTGTATCAGAAGTTTTCTTTTACGTACGTTGAAATACAATCATATATATTTTCTCACTTAATTTCAAGAAATTTATTATTATTTTTAACATATAATGCTTTGAAAATGATTGTGATCTTTCAGATACAGGATTTTTTTAGAAAATAAACCCAAGCTTTAAATTAGGGGTCATCACTCCACCTAATGGGTTTTAAGTAATGTTTCACCAATACAGACTTTTACTGAGCATGAAATCCTGTATCAACCTATGAGAAAATTTAATTAGTTAATTATCTCATTACTTACTAAAATTATCATAATACAGTCTCAACCATCAGAAAGTGGATGTCTAATGACGACATTATAAGGAAAACACCCCTATAAACTTTAAAATTTCTACTCGAGGAAAATTTTCAAATTTTATAATCTTAAAAATAGTACTTAAAATTTATGCAGGCAATTTTTAAAATATACCATATCAGCCTTGGACATCTACTTTCTAATGGTGGAAACCATATTTTGATAATTATATTAGGCAATGAGTAATTATCTATTTAAATTTTCTCACAGGTTAACATGAGAATTCATGATAAGAGAGTTTTTTTAAAGCTTTTACACGCACAGAGAGAGAACTTATAAGAAGTTAAAAGAAAAAGTCATAGTTAGCATTTGAAAAAGAAAGTGTACATGCACAGGTGTTTTGAATGAGATAGTATATATGCACAGGTGTTTTGAATGAGATAGTATATATGCACAGGTGTTTTGAATAATATCAAGTATTTTAAAAAGCAATATGCAAAATGGGTACAAATTAAAAAGAACTGTCATCTTTTTAAACTGAAATTTCCTTCAATCTTTCTAAAATTTCCTAATTTCGGGTAAAATTTTGATTAAATGTTGATATCAAGCTTTAATATCTAATATGAATAAATAGTCTTCTAAAAAAAAATGAGTTTTCTCAATAGAAAAACACTGAACCCTGCACTCGTAGCTATTAGAAGTTGGTGTGTCTCAAAATAAAATAAATTATTTTTATAAGTACTAAATTAAAATAAGGGTACATTAGCGAGGAGTAAAGAAATTACATTGTTAACAAGAATACAAATATGAGTAGTAAATAAAAATGGTAAAAGTAATAATAATGTTAAAGAATAAAGAAATTATATTGTTAACAAGAATACAAATTTGAGTAGTAAGTAAAAATGGTTGGCGATTCCTATTTAAATAACCGAGTGTAACGTTGAAAGAAAAATTAAATACTAATTCATCAAAATTTTAATCTCTAAGGAATGATGATACTACAAAAAAATATTACTTACTGGAATCAATATACTAATCATATTTTAGGCTGTGGGCCGTACGTGAATATCATGCAAGTTCGTTTCAATCATCGAGTGGCAATTTTGAGTTAATCTTAAAATTTAAATAATATTGTATAGATAAAGAATTCATAATATTTTGGTATCATAAAGTGCACATTTTTTCATAATCAATTATATAAATTCTTAATTTTTACAATTTCTGCTGTCCTGTTTATATGTTGGTATGTAAAAGTAGCCGAATATCCAATTGAATCTCCAATCACAAGCCGCCGTTTTGTTTTTTTTTTTTTTTGACTGAAATTATGATTCAACGAACATCGTCGAATCGCAAACGCGCTATCTAGCGTTATCTCCATCGGATGTTTACATCCTAGAATTCGCCTTGTTTACAAAGTTGATTCCGCGTATGAATGATACTAATGCCGATATTAATACAATGTCTGATCTTATGAAATTTTGTTTGCATCTTGTCAATGATGCAGACATAAAAATATTAAACTTTTCCACCGTCAGTTGGGCAAAAGTTAAACAGTGCTATTTGAAATGGAAAGATTTTGATACGACTGAAGGTAAAATAGATTCTGAATTGTTATTGTTGCCCGTAAATGAACAAAAAGAATTACCTGATGATAAAAACAATGTTTTTCATCGTAAATGTTATAGTACGTTTACGGATAAAACCCGAATTGCTGCTGCTGAAAAAAAAAATTCTAAAGCATCAACTTCAAAAGCAAAACAATTTTATGATGCATCACTTTCTGAAAACATGATTTCTAAACGAATTATGCGAAGTGATTCTATATTTTCGCAGCGTGTAAACAAAAAATGCGTGTTGCCCGCCGTATGTGTTGTTTGCAAAACAGAAAAATATATTGTTGACAGACCTACAGGTGAAAGAAAAAAAGAAAAATTGGCTAAATGTGAAACAAACAACAATTTATTGCTCGAAGCTGCAATCGCAAAGAAGGATGAGCATTTACTGATACAAATTCGTGATAAGGACTTGGTAGCAATCGAAATGCAGTATCATAGATCTTGTTACAAAAATTATACCAAATTTTTAACCATTGACAAAAGCGCACAACCTATTGACACACAATATTCCATATCATTTAAAGTTTTCTGCACTGATGTAATAGAAGATTTAATCATCAAGCAAAATAAAATAATGAGGATGAACAAACTAGTAGATATGTTTGTTCAAATTGTGCTTGAAAATGAAAACATTGATATATCTAGATACAGAAATTGTTTACTTAAGCGGTGTATTCAAAAAAATTATCCACAGATTAGTTTTGTCAAGCGTCCACGTTCTAATCAGTGCGAACTTGTATTATGTGACTCGGTTTCAAGAAATGCGTGTCATGTTATGGGACAGAACAGTTCAACTGAAACAGAAAATGAAGATTCAGATGCAGCAGAGTAAGAAGAACCACCAAGCAAATCAAAGGTTAATCAGAATGAAATTAGAAATTTGTATTTTGCTGCGAAAATGTTAAAAAATGTAATGCTCAGCACTCCTGGATTTATAACTGTGTGGCCTCCGAAAGATGATGATCTAACAACAGAGGCAGCATCAAATTATGTTCCTAAACACTTGTTTAATTTTATAGCATGGTGTGTAGGAGCTTCAGAAGAAGTAGCAGAAGATTATTATGTTTCTGTAAATGAAGATATGAAAAGAAAAATTTTATCAGTATCTCAAGACTTGATGTACTTATTATCAAATGGAAAGCAACAAACACCAAAACATTTAGCTTTGGGCATGACAATACGTCATTTAACAGGATCTGCTTCCTTGATTGGAATTTTAAATGGTTTTGGACACTGCGTATCTCATAGTACTGCTCTGCAACATGATACAGCTTTAGCTAAACAGCAGTTAAATAAAAACAATTAAGTACCTCATGGTTTTTCTAAAAAAACTTTTACTACTCTCGTCTGGGACAACAACGATTTTGGTGAGGAAACGCTTAGTGGATCTGGGACAACCCATAATACAAACGGTATTATCATTCAATGTAGCAGTCATCCTTTAACTTTAATTGAAACACTCCATGAAAATGAAACGACAACTTCACCAATGAAAAAAGGAAGAAAACGAACTTTGGATACAAATATTCCTACTGTTGAAGTTTTTACTGGAATTAAGAAACATTGCCCTCCTCGCTATGATGATCTGCCTTCTACTATGGATGAAAAATATATAAATTTCCAAGATATCTGGCGAAAGACTGATCATTTTTTTTTATTTGTGCAAATTTTTTGGTAGTGAAGGTCAACAATTACCTGGCTGGTCCGGGTTTAATACTATGCTTGAAAATGTAGAGAAGCAGAATTATCAAAAAACAAAAATAGGTTATTTACCTGTTTTGGATGCTAATCCTACAAATATGTCGACTGTAAATGCTATATTAAAATGTAGTATACAAATTGCTGACAGCCTGGCGATTAATAGCATTGTTCTTGTTATGGATCAAGTAATTTATTCAAAAGCGCAACAAATAAGGTGGCAAAATGAAATATTTAAACAACGGTTAGTTATCAGGTTAGGTGAATTTCATACAGCAATGGCATTTTTGGCTATAATTGGAAAAAGATTTTCTGATGCTGGATTGAGTGATATTTTTATTGAGTCAGGCATAGTAGCTGAAGGATCGATCCAGGGGGTAATTAGTGGACATCATTATAATAGGAGTATCCGTGCAAATAAATTAATGTGTGAAGCTCTACATAGATTATGTTTGCAATATTTTTTGAATGAATTAGAAAATGAAGAACGTACAACAATTCAACACACCATTGCAGAATTTCTTGACACATTTGCATCTGATTCTTCAAAAACATATATATGTGATAAAAATGTCTTAAATTTCCTTGAAAAATATTCTGCTTTTATAGCTGAAAAATCTTTAGATAGTCCAACCTTTGCTTTTTGGAGTAGTTTTTTGGAGATGATGGAAATTTTGTTGATTTTTATTCGAGCAACTAGGGAAGGAAACTGGGAGTTGCATTTATCTGCTGTTTATTCTATGCTTCCTTGGTTTTTTGCTTAAGATAGAGTAAATTACTCAAGGTATTTATCAATATATTGGTGTGAAATGCAAATGTTGCATAAAACACATCCAGATATAAAGAATGAATTCCTAAAAGGAAAATTTTCTTGTCAACAACAAGAAAAATGTGGATTTTCCAAAACTGCTTGTGATCAGGTAATCAAACAAACTTGCAATCGTGATTCTAAGACAAAAGGCGAGTTGACAGGAATTACATGCAATAAAGGAGCTGTAAACAGATGGATTCTTTCACATCATTTTAGAGCCATAATTTCACATTATTGCAAACTAATGGCAGGCAAAGAAGAATATGTTCGTTCCAGAAAAGAACTTGATGCTTCGTGAATTAAACGGGATGAAGAAGATGTAAATAAAATTATTCAAACTATCGAATCAATGTTCAATCCATTTGAGGTACAGTACAATGATTTAATTCATATTTCAACTGGTGGTGTTACTCCAATAGATATCCAGAAAGATATATTACAAGCATTTGATATTGGTGAAAAGTGCTTTAATAGCTTTTTAAAAGAAAGATTAAGTGATCAAGTAAGTTCATTGGATTTTTTTTCCCCCCTTAAAAAATTAAAACTTAAAACTTTCACTAATGTTGGAAAAACAATCAAGATGAAGGTCAAAGATGAAATGTTGGCTTTGAAATCCAGTAAAGATTTATTAAATCGCCTTCTTGTTATTGCAAAAGTGAAGAATATGGATCTCAGTGAACTCATGAAATATAGTCTTAGCACTATACCTTTGTGTCTTGGTAACCATGATGGAAGTAAAAACAGAACAAATAAAGCATTATTATCGCATTACATTGAAAATAAATATTGTTGCAGCATTACATCAGTTGAAGATATCCCATCCAAATCGGTGTTGTTAATTGATGGCATGGCACTCATTCAGCAAGCAAAGGGCATTCATCTGACATTTGGAGATTTTGCACAAAGCATTTTAAATTCTATTTTGAATCTGGCCAAAAAATTCAAATGCAAACGTGTTGACTTCATAACTGATACTTATCCCACATTAAGCATAAAAGGAATGGAAAGAGATCGTAGAGCATCAATGGGAACTCAAATTATAAAAATTAAAAATTCAAATCAGAAAATGCCGACACAATTTAAGAAGTTTTTAGCTTCTGGCTCAAATAAAGAAGCTTTAGTTGAGTTTTTTTTTTCAAGTTTGGAAAATCTTAGGCCTCAATTCTCTTGGTGATATTAGGTTAGTTGTTACACATGGAAGTCAATGCCATGCCATGGAAATTTTAGATGAACAACTTCAAGTTACTGAAATAAAAGAGCTTGAAAGTGATCATGAAGAAGCTGACACAAGATTGTTGTTGCATGCAGCACAAGCCTCATCCCTCTATAGAAGCATTGTTATTTTGAGTCCAGATACAGATGTCTTCTTATTATCTCTGTCTTTTTCTCCACACATAAAAGCACAGCTATATTTTGCCCAATTGATAAAAGGTATAAAAATAATAGATACAGTGGAACCCAGTTAAGACGCGTTTCAAGGGAGTGGTCAAAAGTCGCATATTAAGCGGGATCGCGTATTAAACGTGATTTATATAATGTTTTAGGAATTGGGCTTCATTTATACATTTACGGTCGAAAGTTTAGTCTTTTACATATATTCATATTGAAATTTAATTGTATTCC
This sequence comes from Maratus speciosus, assembly GCA_963932465.1. NCBI lineage: Eukaryota > Metazoa > Arthropoda > Arachnida > Araneae > Salticidae > Maratus > Maratus speciosus. Next base: position 306,712,259 of record OZ010788.1, on the reverse strand, counting down.
ACTTTAACGTGTTGTTTCTTTTTATAGGACAAACTGGAATAACAACGGAAAATAAATATAGATTTCAACATGAATTTATTGTCGATTAATGAGTTGCAACCAAAAATAATTTCCCTACTAGACTCATTTTTTAAAACAGAAAGAAAAATAATATTAAATCTTTGAAGCACAACCCAGTTTTTAAAATCATATTTAGTACTTGTAATAATGAGTACCATTATAATCTGTTCTTCATTTCCAATATAATAAGAAGAACTATCCCTATAAAATATTTATATAGCAAAAAGTAAAGTAAACATAAAAGAATTATCCAATCGCAGTCATATTTAATCTTTGCGAGTTTCATTTTTTGTTGCCTATAATATGCATTATGAAACATAGTAGCAATATAAAGTACATTTAAAACATCTCTAACAACACGTATGAACAACTCTAATCATAATAATTTTTGTGGCGTATCTAAGTAACCTGAATGCGTCTTTCTCTCTCTACTACAGTAAAAACGTACACGAAGCGAGAGACAAAGAATGTTAGGAGGTGAGATCAAAGAAGAATTGCAGTTTTGCTAATTTAGTGGGGGTTGTTTTTATTATTCAAACATCTATCACTATTTCCGATTAGTAATTTTCGCCATAATTAATCTTTTGCTAAATAAATTAAATAATATTCGGAAACAGTGTTTTTTATCTGAATAATAAAAATCTTCTAAATCGTTAACACTCGAGAAGAAAGAAGGAATTCGCATCTTGATCAATGAATTCACGTTTTAAGCGTGATTTTTTTCCCTCAACGAACCGAAAATTTATCGCGTATTAAGCGGGATCGCGTCATAACCGTTCACGTATTAAACGTGATCTTTTTATATTAGCCTTATGGGCGATGTTCAAGGGATCTGAAAAAATCCGCGTATTAAGCGGGATCGCGTATTAACCGTGAGCGTCTTAACCGGGTTCCACTGTATTAATGCAATAAATAAATCTCTTGGAGACAACATTTGCCAGGCTCTAATCGGATTACATATATACACTGGATGTGATTCAGTGAGCAGTTTTAAAGGGAAAAGTAAAGTCTTTTTAAATTATGTGTGAAACAGCAAAGTACATCTCAACATTCAAAGAACTGGGTGAATTATGAATAATGAAGTTACGGAGAATTTAGAAATGTTTACATGTGAAATCTATGGCAGAAAAAACACCAAAAACATTGACATATGCCGCCATGATTGGTTGTGGCTTGGATGTAAAGGTGACACTGTGCTTCCCCCAAATAAAGACTTTATTTAAACATATGCAGCGTGCCAACTATCAAGCAGGTATTTATAGAAGAAGTCTCATTGCTAACATGTCTGCACCTTCTCCTACTCATCATGGTTGGAAAGTTGCTGATGACGTTCTAGAAATTGATTGGATGGCAGATGAACCAGTTCCAAGATCTCTTCTGCAACAAATTCCCCCAAATAAAGACTTTATTTAAACATATGCAGCGTGCCAACTATCAAGCAGGTATTTATAGAAGAAGTCTCATTGCTAACATGTCTGCACCTTCTCCTATTCATCATGGTTGGAAAGTTGCTGATGACATTCTAGAAATTGATTGGATGGCAGATGAACCAGTTCCAAGATCTCTTCTGCAACAAATTCATTGCAAATGCAAGAAAACATCTTGTGAAAAACTATTGTGTACTTGTCATGCATCTAATTTACACTGCACTAAACTATGTTTTTGTTATAATTGCAACAATTGCGACCAAACCGATGAGCAGCCAGTATCGGATTCTGATGATGATGAATTTTCTAAATAGTATATTTCCGTAGGCCAAATTTAATATATCATTTCATCTTGCTTTAATTTAGAGCTTTTTAATAAGAAAAATAGCTTTTATTGTAATATTTTTTTAAAAAATAAGTAGCATAATGATTTTGTACAGCATTATTTGGATCGTGTTTAAGAAGTAAAATTTAATGTATGTGAAATGATCTTATATTATTCAAAATTTCAAAATATGCACATTGTCTAGTCTCAAGGAATATAATAATATAAAGATCTTCGACTGTATATTGACATGTTTCTCAAATATTTTGCTATGTTTACAAGGTAAGTTTTGAGTTTTGGTGATGTGTGAAATGATTTATATAACACAAAATTCTAACGAACGCAAAACCTTGCGTTTTTAAGTTTGTGTTCTAAAGATCTTGCACAGTACTATGTTTTTTTGTGGTGTATATTCATATTCCTACAATTTGAAAGCAATGTTAATTTCAGGTGTCAATTCAGATTTTATTTTTTAAAGCCCATTTTTGTCAACAACAAAAAAAAAAAAGTGAAATTTCTGTTTATTGTTTTATTATTATTATTATTAAAATCCTGCAAAACCTTCACTTTTAACAGTCACTATATTTTACATTCAATAACAAGGATGTTTCATTAAACCAAATAAATCCAGGAATTTAATATAATACTGAAAAATATTTGTACTTCACTTTTTGTGTGATTGAATGCTTCTTTAAAAAAAATAATTTAGATTAAAAAAATTAATGTTTTAGTGTTAAAAGTATGTGAAAACAAATTAGTTCATGAATAGATTTGATAATAACCGAAAAAGCTTGATTAATACATAAATAGATTTGGTAAAAAGATTTTGATTACCAGTGATATCAGCAATATTTTTTTCAGAAATAAATTTATACTTTCTTCATGAAAAACCATGAGTTCAGACATATTATCATGAATTACATATTAAAATACACGCAGAATGATATAAAACAAAAAATTCTGTAATTTTGTCTCTATATTTTAACTGAAAGTTTTAAATTGTTTACATCTGTGATGATGTGCGGATTATAGGCGTTTGCAGATTTGAGGGAGTCTGCTGTACAAACAGAAGTAATTTGTGTACAAAAAATAGTATATACATAAATAAATGTTTATTTGTTTAAATATATTCATAAACAAGCCTAAAAAGTCCATCAGGTTTGTTTTTATATCGTTTATCAAGCTTTAGAAAGTGAGATTTAAAATTTCACTTTCTAAAACTTGAATTGCTCCAATCTTTTAAAATACCGCCAAGCCCCCTATAATGGAAAAGTACAGCATGCTCAAAAGTTTGATAAAAGAACATAGATTATGAAATTATAAAAATTTACTAATTTATATATTAAATATGCCAAACGTAAAATATAGTGACTTTTTTTTTTTCTTACGCATTAAAACCACGATTGTAAAATAATGTGCAAAGATTTTTTCCAGAACATTAGTAAATTTTGTTCGTCATATGGCAAAGAATGAATTAGTAGTAATTTCAAATTGCCCCCAAAGAGTTGAAACAGAACTTGCTTTTTAAGTACATTTTTAGTTCAAGGCCCACAGCCTATTTAGGAAATAGTTATTTTTAGTGTACTTTCTTAGTAATAAGAAATTTGGTTATTTGATGGAATAAAAGATGCTTCTAATATCACAAAATAAGACAGTTTTGTTTTTGTTCTTTGTTTACTTGTTGTTGCAAAATTTTCAGATTTTTACTTTTTTTTTTCCCTTCTGTCTTTTTATTTCTTAGATCAGACAAACTTCACAATGTTTTCACTTATTTTCTAATATCTAGGCTCTGAATTCAATATGCTTGCATTTGTCAATTTATGAAATAATAAAAATGCTAATTATGTCAAATTTAAAATTATGTTTGTCACAAGATAATCTTTTATACTGGATAATTTGATATTTATCCTCCAAAAAGTTCTTATATTCATTGAAAAATAAAGCTACACTATTTTCTAAAATAAAAAATAAAACAATAAAAATATTTTCAGTAAAATGCAATTAGTTGATCATAAAATGGATTCGGGGCTGTGACTATTATGTGAGTGAACACGGTAATTATAATAGTAATAGTATTAATAATTATTAATATTAATAATTAAAAGTATAAACATTATTTTATAATATCAGTTAATAAATTTATTCTGATATTAGTATTAAGTTGATACTAATATCAGAATAGAATAAATTTATTAACTAATATTATAAATAATATTAATTAGTAATAAATAGATCAAATGTAATTTTTTTAAAATGTAACTTAATAAATATATTTTAAAATGAATACACGCATATATTATATAAATATACAAATATACAGAAAAATAACTAACACCCACAAAAACCCGGGTGGATTGGGTTTTTGTATAAAAAAAACCAAGGTTTTTGCCAACCCTGGATCACAGCGTTAAAGAAATTTATGCATTTAGAAATTCCTGTACAGCAAGGTTGCTGAATTTACTAATTTTTTCTTTTTTTACCTCCTTAAAGTTTTTTTTTTAATATTTTCTTGGTTACGAATACAATGATCCCAGCACTAACAAATTTCATATATTTTGAGATTCAAAAACAGCAAGTTTTGTTAGTGGTTCTTACGATCTAAAAAAAAAAAAAAAAAAAAAAAAAAAAAAAAAAAAAGAAGAAGAAGAATAGAAACTCCTTTTTTTTTCTCCTAAATCCCAAATCATTCAAAGTTTCAGCAACAAAGATATATTTACAGTTTTTGTTAAAATTTTATTAAATTGTCATTATGTCATGTAATGTACAGTACTGTAGGACATTTTTATATTTTACTGTGCTGAACATTATTGTATTGAGTAGTGCTTGAAACTACAAGGAATAACGTGAGAGGTGGGAACTAATAAATCATATTTTCTTATGATAAATTTTGATTTGATTCTCAAACAGCTCTTTGGAACCAATTGTGCAAGTGAACTAAGTTACGACTGCAATTACCATTTTTCTTAAAAATAAATATTAAAAGATTACAATATAGGAAAATGTTAAAATATATAGAGTAAAAACACTTAAAAATCCATAAAATGTTGGCTTGCAACAGTAAAACTGGAAGGATATATTACAACATAAATAATACAACAGGAAACTGACTTGCAACAGTAAAAGTTGTTATTAACATCAACTCACGTGATAAGACCACGAGTAAGCACTCTATTTTTGGTTCTTGACATTTGCGAATCATATGGAACTTCTAATATCTAAATGTAAACATACTTAATCAGTAAAATTTCAATTAAGATTTTAAAAGAAATTATTATAAAACATAATTTTTTTACAAATCAACCTTTATCAAAAAATTATAAGAAATCAAAATTATAACAATTCAATGCTGATTTAATATTGAAAATGACCAATGAATGTTTAAATAATACACCATTTCTAATTTTTAATATTTATTATGGTAGCGATACATATGCTCATTTATTACAAAAATTGCATGTTTTTATCATTTACCTTATCAAATAAAGTTAAAATATAATTATGCTGGGTAGGAGGGGGATAAATTCAGCTACATACTGAAAAGTTTCATATCTAAATGACTATCTCCAATGTTATAGTGCAAGAATTACAAGTAAGAATATTATACAATACTAGAATATAGCCCGTCAGAATGACGTGTTTGCATTTTCAAAAAAATTATATAGCATTGCATTACAAAAAGAATTGTGGAGTAATAAATTTTGTCTTGTCTGACTGATAGGGTGGGGTGGGGTAAAGTAAAAACAGCCCATTTTTCATTTAAACTTAATTTGCAAGAAAATTATTAATTGAATTGGTAAAATACTAACATAAAGTATGCAAATGAACTTCACTCACAAAATTTGAAGAAATATTTCACAAAAACATTCAAATTAGTACTAATAATGCTATTTTAAAACATATTGTCAATTAACTATTTTATCTGATGGTATGGGGTAAAATAAAAGACAATTCCAACAGAAAGTTTATTTGTTTTTATTAATTGCCAAAATAATAATTATATAACTTAAATTTTAAAAAGTTGAACAGAGAAAATCCCGATTTTTTTTTTAAACATGCATAAAAGAAACCTGTAATAAATTTGGATAATTAAAAATCATCTTTTATCACATAAGTAAATTGCAACTCTTAATTACATTAACAATTTATTTTCTCAAATTCTGTTATTAAATTACAAATTTATTTTCTCTACAAAATACAAAATTTTATTTATTATAATAATGCATTGATATATATACGGCATTACATATTTCTGATATTCTAATTTCATTTTATAAGAAATATTCATTTTCCCCCCAATGTCTTCAGAATTCAAAAAACATTTTTAAAAGAAAATTTCTTTTTTTTTAAACTACCGACAGATGGCGCAACAGAGCATATAAACGTTTGTTTTAACATTTTAAAAGTTCAAGACGAATGAATCGTTTGTTTACTTTCATATAGGGATAGATAAAGCTACCAATCTAATTTTAATTGAAGTTATCGCAGCAGAATATTAGATATTTGAATGTAATCTCTTAAATGTTAATTTATTTTGAATAATCTGTCTAAAAATGTAACTTTTGCGGAAAAGAAAGCACGTTTTACTCAACGTTTTAAGATTGAAAATCAAATCCACATTCACTCGTGATGCCACATGTACAACACAATCCAAATCCAGAAGCAATTGAATGACTCATTTGAACGAATCATTAAAAAATACGGCCGACATCCGATTTTGCTCTTAAAATATTTGTAAAACCATAATAAAGCCTTTAAATAATTTGAAATACGTTTGTTTTTAGAAAGGAAACGTTAATCCGGTACAAAATAATTCACGGGAATGAATCACAGAATATAGCTATATTCACTGAACACCATGAAGCGTTCTCATTGGTCAGAAAATAGATAGCCTTGAAAAACAAAGGTATTTTTTCGCGATATTTTTAACCATGTATATTGAATTCAAACTGTAAATAAATGTAAACAAAAGTGAAAAACGCATTTCAAAATATTAATATGCTTTTGAAAAATATTTTAAGAGCATTTAATGAATAGCTGAAAGAGTCATTCATTTGTTTTTGGATTTTGGATTTGTAATTTGTGCTTATGAATGGCAACGGTAATCACTTGTATACATCGGAACCCTGTTGTTGGTATCTGGTTATTTTTAAATTAGATCTTAAAGCGTTATAATTGTATACTTTTTGAAGGTTTGAGAAAAATTGAAGAAGAATATGTTACACAACGAATAGATACCCAGATTCAATAAGGCAGTCGGCAAATACGGCATCGGAATGCTTAAGCCTAACGTGGCCGCGTTTGGATTCTCAGGAAAAGGATGAGTTCAACCCCGGAAGCGTTATACACTTAGTGTCATTCTATGTATAATACTATACCAATAAAAAGGGAGATATTTCTAACATCTCTACAAGCATATTTCACACATTAGATATAAAAAATATGCTTTTAAAATTTAATCGTGTGTATTTTCACACTTTGCATATCTGCCAAATCTCCCAAAATTTGAGTAGCAGTATTTCCAAATAGAAATATATTTGCTTTTTTTAATGCAGAAATTCTGCTATTAAATAAAGCAAATGTTTCTCTTCAGAAATAGTGGTAATCAAAAAAAAAAAATTAATTCCTCCAAAAAAAGTCAAGAAGCATATTTCCGTGCCTTGAAAAAAAAAAAAAAAAATTCCTAGAAGTATCTCTGATTATAAATATTACATTATTTAAAGAAATAGCTCTAAAATCATTGAATACTATTTATCAATACAAAAACCCTTAACGGGTTAAAAGTTTGTGACGCAGCACTTTATCTTATGCTCTAAGAATTTTAAATATGGAACTTAAAAATAATGATATCAAATTTTGAGTGACGCTATGCTATTAATTATAATCTCTCTATATATTATTTATTTCATCTTTTTATTTTTTTATAATCGCATGTGCAAAAATTATGTTCAATTTAAAAAAACGTATAAAAGTTTATTCATTGATGCTTTAACATTTACACCTCTCATAAATTCCAAGTATGAGTTTTAAAAGATATGATATCAAAATTTTAGTGACGCTTTGATGTGGCTTTAAACGATTTGTTTTAAAATTAAATTTATATTATTTTTGTTTTGGCTAAGATATATTCACACATCTAAATAATAGTTTTAATTTTCCATTATACTTTAAATATGTCACTTTCACTGAATTTATATGATGCATTTAAATGCATTTATTTGAATAAATTGATTTATCCTTTGTCCAATGCTATTAAAAATTTAAAATAAGATTTACGTAAATAATTTTTTTGCCTCATAGTATCCATTTGAATACATTTCACTTAGTTTGGATACAATGACGCAAAAAAATTATTTACGTAAATCTTATTTTAAATTTTTAATAGCATTGGACAAAGGATAAATCAATTTATTCAAATAAATGCATTTAAATGCATCATATAAATTCAGTGAAAGTGACATATTTAAAGTATAATGGAAAATTAAAACTATTATTTAGATGTGTGAATATATCTTAGCCAAAACAAAAATAATATAAATTTAATTTTAAAACAAATCGTTTAAAGCCACATCAAAGCGTCACTAAAATTTTGATATCATATCTTTTAAAACTCATACTTGGAATTTATGAGAGGTGTAAATGTTAAAGCATCAATGAATAAACTTTTATACGTTTTTTTAAATTGAACATAATTTTTGCACATGCGATTATAAAAAAATAAAAAGATGAAATAAATAATATATAGAGAGATTATAATTAATAGCATAGCGTCACTCAAAATTTGATATCATTATTTTTAAGTTCCATATTTAAAATTCTTAGAGCATAAGATAAAGTGCTGCGTCACAAACTTTTAACCCGTTAAGGGTTTTTGTATTGATATCATTACTTTTTTGAGGTTATTAAAAAAATAAATAAAACAATAAACACACACAAAAAAATTAAAGACCAATACAAAGAATTCATAGTAAGGATTTCCATTCACCTTCAATCTCTCCCCCCTCCCTCCCCGCAAAAAAGGATGACCATGCTTCAATTTTAAAGAGCACCGTGCAATGAGATTTTTATAAGAACGCTTTGGTAAGATATGGAAGTAATGTACAATATGCATGTTTAGAGAGTATTTCTGTTGGTTTGTTTCAGAGATATAAAAAGCTATGTTAAATTTTACTATATAAAAAATTTACTTTGTTAAGAAAAATAGCAAGAAATATTACTCTTTAAACCTTTATATATATATATATATAACAATCATCGCTCACTTGTAAAAGTAATTACATACATTTATATTAAATCCAAAACTACAAATTTCTGCTTCTCCCTTTTCTCATTCCTAGTGCAAAAAAATTAAACATTCTTTAATTTTATGTAAAATAATCTTTCACCATCCCTATTTAAAATTCTTTATTAACAATAATAATAAATCATATAAAATAATCCCCTGAGCTCCGAAGATTCCACTCCTGCTTTTGGACCCACCTCTCCAGCTTACCTAAATAATAAAATCTTTCAAAAATTAGTTTGAAAAAAAAAATCTGCAACATTTGTTGCTCACTAACATAAATAAATAAATAAGCACTAACTTCCCTAATGTACAGTCATGGAAAATAAAAAGTAAGCACCCCCTACTAACTCCTCATAGTCCAAGAGCTGTTAAACATTTTAGGGAAGGTATTTGAGGCACCCTGAAAATTTGTGCAACACTTCTTTTGTAATGGCTGAATACAAAATCGAATGTCTGGCTGAAGGATCGTGGCCCAAAAACTGTGCCAGACACGTGTCAAGTGCCATTTTTTACCCCAAAAAACTACCCCCAAAAAAGGTATTTGAGGCACGCTGAGATTAAGACAGAATAATATTTATCCTTAGAAAAAAATATTTTGAAAATGACAGACACTTTAGTCGGCCCAAAAACTGTGCCAGACACGTGTCAAGTGCCATTTTTTGACTACCCAAAAAAGGTATTTGAGGCACGCTGAGATTGAGGCAGAATAATATTTATGCTTAGAAAAAAATATTTTGAAAATGACAAACACTTTAGTCGGCACAAAAACTGTGCCAGACACGTGTCTGGCACAGTTTTTGGGCCACGATCCTTCAGCCAGACATTCGATTTTGTATTCAGGCATTACAAAAGAAGTGTTGCACAAATTTTCAGGGTGCCTCAAATGCCTACTCAAAAATGTTCAACAGCTCCCCTACTATCAACAAATTACCGTAGAAGAAAGTTACTGGTACCGAACGATTGAAAATAAAGTCTACTTTTAAATGATGCATATAAAATTTGCTTAAGGGGTCATCTACATATTAAAACGAACCATAACTTTGTTTTTTTCAATAGCAGTACACAATTCTTACAGCATAAATGAATTCTACACCACTTAATTAGTCTAAAAACAAATTTTTATGCAATTCGTTCTATAAGTTTCCGAGAAAATAGTTATTTTAAAACAAGCTTATTTTAAGGGCTGTATCCAAATTGAAGTTCGGTATTCGATTGTTAACCGAGGGAGGCCCCTTCTTGATCAAGGCACCTTAAGCGTCACTCAAGCAGTCAATGAAGTCTGCTAGATTGCAGGACAGCCTAAGACATTTCAAAATATCTAGTCACTTCTATCATAGACGGCCCCTTAAACCATCATTTTGCCGTTTTTTAAGCACAATTTGAAAACTATTTGGAAAAAAAATGTGAAATTTTGAATTTCCATAAAGCAGGACTTAATAAATCTAAATCCATCAAAAAAATTGTAGGTTGCAATTCATAATTTTTTCGAATATTAATTTCCTAATTCATATAATAAAATTATAAAAATTGCAAATTCAACGTATTTATGTTTAAGTATATTAGTATTACTGCTACACACAAAAAAAAATAGCACATTAGGAGCATAATTTCAGGAGATATGAATAAAAATATGAAAATGTAATTCAACATTAGAAGCACTATATTTTGAATGTTTATAATTCAAATGACTTGAAATTTGGTGCCTAGGCATAGTTTGAACCGAAGATTTGAAATATCTCGTTAAAATTGGGTATTGCCATCGAAAAAAATGAAGTTTGGATATGTTTTAATATGTAGATGGCCCCCTAAGCAAATTTTATATACATCATTTAAAAATAGACTTTATTTCCAATCGTTCGGTACCAATAACTTTCGTCTACGATAATAATTTATTAAGGAGTTAGTAGAGGGTGTTTACTTTTTTTCTTTTCCGCGACTGTACATTTCACCTTTTCTCCCTCCCCCTACTCCCCAGCATTAAAATAATTTAAATCTTTATTTTTATACAGAAAATTCTTCTATGTAAATTATCCTCCTATTCCTCAAAATTACCCCTTTCCCACTCCAGCCTAGAGATTTCAATCTTTAAAGCTTTTGAGAAAAACGGATCTGCAAAGTCTGTTGCTTAATAATAAAAAATATACGTATAACCATATACACTTTAAGTTATTTTTCACACAATCAATTGATGTCATGATTAATAGTTGTTCTGAGCGAATAATGTGTTGGCTGGGCTGCCGTACAGATAGCTCAATTGGAAGAGTACTGGCAATTAAAGCCAAGGGTTATTAAAGTTCACTGTAATTCAAAATATTTAACCCCTTCGCGCCAAGAGCCCTTTGGTTAATTTTTAACCTTTTACTACAGGTTTTTAAAAGCAGAAAATTTTCTGTAATTGAATCACAGAAATGCTCCGATTAAAGAAGGTAAACTTTACAATTAAAAATAAGTGGTGAGAATAATGAAGTATTCTGAACACCTTAAGTGGCTAAGTATACCGGTCGCTCATCCCCAAGGGCTTAAAGATGCTTTTTTGCTATTATAACCTTTAGGATTTACAATATAAAAAAATCTTAATCACTTCTGAGGTAAATAAAGACAGTGGAAAAAAATCAAGATGGCAATGTTTGGATTGGTAAATTCTAAGCTGAGCAATTTGAGCTACAAAATGAAAAAATTATAAAGTTGTAATAATGCCCTCTTCAGAGCAGTCACAGATACTAAATCTTCAAGGTTTTTGATGAGTGAACTTGAACTACAGATGAATATAGTAGAAGATCTTTATAAAGCACACCTTGGGATGAGAAGTTGTGTGTATTATTGAATTTTGCATTATTTAGATCATATTTCATACATCATTAAATTTACCTCGTATACATGCTTTGAATTACATTCCTTGGAACCAGAAATTGTGCAAATTATAAAATTTTACATAATAGGTACAGATCACACACTATTAAATTACCTTAAAGCATGATCCAGATATGCCTGGACAAAATACAGTCGGACCTCGTTTTCCCGACACCCGGATTTCACATCACTACGTTTATCACGTCAGTTTTTCAAAGTCCCGATTTTCTGTATATGATTTTAATGCAAATAAACTCCAGATTTTACGTCGTTGAATAATTTTCAACTCCGGATATCCCGACGGATTTTCTTGTGGCCACACGGCGTTTTTCATCCGACTAAAACGGAAGCATTGCATTGCATTGAAACGTTCAGTAGTTATCTAACATACATTTCTGAAACAACGAATATTGATTACAATTCATTGCATAATATCGAAAAAATAATTGTAGGATCTAGCTAAAGCAAACCTTAATTCATCGATATTTCATGTAACAATAAAAAAATCAGTCATCATAAATCTGATTTTTATCCTTTTCAATTTCCTTTTTTGTTTATTTTGTTTAACAGTAATGTTGCATTGCTTAAAACTGCAAGAACAGTTATGAATTTAAAATTGTCTTAAATTAATTAAAAATACAGCTTTTTATAAACCTATTTTTCTCTAACTCCGGTTATCGCGACACACCGCTTATGACGACACTTTTTTCTGGACATTAGAGTGTCGGGATAACGAGGTTCGACTGTAATTATAAACAGTGGTAGTTCGTTACTGACAGTTTTGGGGACACTAAATGCATTGTTGGCAAATTTATTCCTTTTTCACTATTTTTAATAATAATGAAATCTTTGCCTTATTTTTGGCAGAACTTTCTTCCATTAAATAAGGCAAAAATTTAGTAAAAAAAAAACTTTTGGAAGGCATGCATTTTAGTGCTGCAAGAAAAATCTCTCATGAGCCACTACTGATTATAACACCCATTTACAAAAAAATTTAATATAACAACATTGTTTTCATTACTCCAAAATAATATGTTAAAGACGACAATGCATCAAATTTAGTGTTCAAAGAAATAGCAATATTTGTGAAATACCTAAGCTTCTTAACTGCAAAATTCATTGTTTACATATGAGAAATACATTACATTTTCTGCATTAAAATGTTTAAGTGGCAGACTTTTGTGATTGAACAAGAACTGCTTGCAGAGTGCTTTTAATGATTTTAGAATATAAAATTATGGCTCTTAAACTGCTATTAATCCAATACAGTAATAGGGATAAAAAAATCATTAAATAGTTCATTTTAAAAAATTATTTGTATTTTGATCAGATATACCGATTATTACTACCATATGTTATATGTAACATATTTATTAGAAAAGTTACAATTATTTTGATGAAGTTTTGGATCCCCCCCCCCCCAGACATACTGTCAAATTTCGCGAGGGTTTTTTTTCTTGGGATGTTCCTCCCCGACCAAGAAAGGAGCGGGTTTTTTACAATCAACTGATTAATTTTGTTTTTCTTTTATTGCTACTTTTTTATTTTAGTGTGGTGATCTTTCAAATGCTATTGCACAACGAGGCGATAAACGTGCTACTCTGTAAGTGATATGGCAACCCTCCAGTGTACGTACAGGTGGAATTGATAAAGAGTTTTTGTAGTTTGAATATGCAGAATGTTAAAGAATAGTGGATGGTTTAGTGAAAGAAGAATAAAAACTTAATATTTAATTTAAGATGCGACGCAGATTAATATATTAATTGAAATGGTTACTGGGTAATCACTTTATTAGTTTATACAAAGTCTAATTATCATGACAGCTACAATGCAGCTGCTAATGAAATTTTGTGAAACCAATCTTTTCTAAATAGTAACATGTTCTGAATTGTTCTTATTTACAATAATACTTCATTACCACAAATACCATATAAGGGAGCTGGCTACTTTTATATTTTTTAAAAGTAAATTATTTAAAGCTTTCTTTTAAGCATATTAACTTTAAAATTAAATAAAAACAAGTATCTTACTTTTGCAAAAAAGCTGTTTTATCTTATTTATCTATAAACTTTAATTACTAAATAAGGAAAAGTATCATGATGAAAATTTTTACTTTTAGGAGCTCAAAACAACCAGTCAAGATAAAATGGTTCATTTTGAGCTAATCGTGATAATTTAAGTAGATAAAGTAGAATTTACTATCAGTCAAAAATATGTCCAAGACTGAAATCAGTCCTGAGACTGAAGGTCTTGCACCCATGGCTGTAATCAGCCTAAAAGAAATGCTTCAGGGTTTTTTTTTGTTTGTTTTTTTTTCTTCTGTTTTTCTTTTGTTACAGAGATAAACGGAAATAAGAATTTTTTTCCCCTTTAGGTTTAATTTTATAAAAATAAAATACTACGAGGCTTTAATTTTTGAAGCTGAAAAGAGTTTTATATATATATAAAAAAAATAAATAAACGAAAGATACCCATATTTCGAAAATGATGTCATTTTAAGTCAATTTTCGTTTATAATGTTATTAGAAACGATTCGCAAATGAATCATTTTATAAACGGGATTGGAAATCTTAATTTTGATTTCTTCATACCTTTTATTTAAATTGTGCGTTCTTTAAAAATGAAAGATTTTGTTTAATTTCTTTAAAAGAAGACTCAAAACACAAAATTAAATTAGTAATCTATCTGTATTACACTCACATATCACAAGAAATACCTATGCCACACATGAACGTTATTTTGTAAGGAAAACAGTTATGAGTATTGTTGAAAATAAAAACAATTCAGAACATTATACTAATTAGAAAGGATCGGTTGCAAAGAATGCTGTCTGGATAATTAGAAATTGTACTCACTTTCTCCCCTTGGAATACCATTTCAAGATCTTTGATATTTCTTATTTCTTCAGTCAACTTCGCGTATCGCGTAGTGATACATGGCGAAGTCTTATGGCGAACGCGATGAATTTTCATTTCGATACGAGAATTTGCGATAAATATCGAATTTCGATACGAGAATTTTTTTTAAAATGTGAAATATTTTCTCCTTAAAAAATGTTTACTTACTATGAATAACAATGAAATAAAATACATATAATTACAAAATGCTGTTCCATTTAAAAAAATCAGTCTAAGTATTTTAAAGCACATAATAAACTGTTTTTGTAGTTTAAAAAAAGATTTATTGCCAATATTCAGATTTTTAACTGTGACCTTAATCGCGCAAAACCGATGTGCAACGTTCTGTCTGCTAGCCCATAGAATAACATGTAATCCGCGATCCTAAGAAGTCCAATTTTTCATGTGGATTATATAAAAATTAAGAGTTTTCCTAGATACTAGGCTAGTGTTATACACTTCATCAAAAACAGATTCATTTTATATATTAATGTTTTTAAAAAAATCTAGACCGTTTCGGAGAAAAAAAAAAGACAAACTTACACCATCGAAATTGCTTTCAAAATGGGTTTACAGATCTGAAAATATACTGCACGTAGAATTGTAAAAAATTCAGAATAGGATTAGACTGCAGATATAAGACTGTTTTTAAAAAATCAGAACAATAGGACCTATATTTGCTGAGTTATTAATAGGCGGCTTTTCGCATTTTCTTTGATGTCGAGTTAGCTGTATATATGAGTTCCGCCATCTACGAATTCTACGATACGATACGATACGATTTTAGGCTTAAGGCTGCGTCACTCGGAATACTACCGTCTTCCATGATTACACTTTCGTGAGATTTTACTAAAATTAGCATAAAAAAATTGATGTTGCCAATGCACTTAAAAAACAAAAACTGACTTGGGATTGATGGCCAATAATATTAAACCAAACTTTTATTTAAAAAAATAAAGTTTGAGGGATTTGAGGAAAACCAGAAATTTTTATTAATATGGATAAGAAAAGAAAATGAAAACATGACTTAAAAATTACCATTTTTTTATTTTATAATTATTCTAGAATTAAGAGAAAATTTTCTTTTAAAGAAATTAAATAAAAATAAATTATAATTTATTTGAAAAAAAAAAAAAAAAAAACGGGATTGAGAAAAATTGAAATGAAAGAAAAAGATGTGGCATTGTGCCACTTTGAAAATAAATTTTACATTTACGAAAAAAACATAATTTGCGTCCTTCAGACACGAGAAACAAACACCCAACTGAAATTTTAGCACAAAATTTTCACCACCCCAAAAACACGAATGGCTGCCAAACATTACCTAAAGTTGCTATCTGGCAATCTCTCAGACATGTGCAATGCCTGCGCTACCCTAGCACTAAATAACACCAAATGGTAGCACGGCGAAATCTGAAATCATGCCAAGCGAAGCATTCACTGCAAACCTATGCGCGTCTCTCCTGAGAAGAAGAGGGAAATGAATCGAATGTGCTTCCTATTCAAAATGTCCAGGAAAATTCAAATCTTCGTTTTGCAAATAGAGCAAAAACATCTGCGTAAATTAATTTAAAAACGACTTTTAAACTTTGAAACAGATGCTGAAAGTATTGACTTTCTTATTAAATAAAGGATCCTACAGATAAAATTCATTTTTAAATATTATTTATTTATTTAAAGTAAATAAGAAAGAGTTGCATATATCTACATTGTAAAACTGTTATGATGTACGCTGGAGCTAACGAACTTTTGGCCTGATCGTAACTATAAATTAAATATTGTGTTGTGTTTAAAAAAAAAAGGAGAAAAGAACAAATTAAGTTACTATATTAATACTGACATTTAAAGGTTGTTTTTATTTTTTTTAAATGATCCTAAATAAATTATGAAATTTATACAAATTGCTTTTTTTTCCCCTTCATAAAAACTTTTCTTAATATTAAAAATGAGGTTTAAAGAAATGAAGTGAGGAAACTATTGATTTATGTGGAGCTTAATAATTAAATTTAAGGAATAATTAAAGATTTTAGAATTAAATTCTCAAAAATAAATAGTAATAATTTTATTTAAGGAATTACGAAAAAATGTCATAATTCATTATGACAATCCTTTATGTATTTTTTAAAAAAATTGGAAATAGGTCCTTTGGTAACTTCAGTTGTTTTGTGACAGGTTACATTTATTTTTAAATGGTTAAATTTGGGAAGGGTTGAGTTTGGAGATGAAAAGAATTTGTGAAAGGTCCTATTTAAAGATAAAAAATTTTGTGAAGGGTCATTTAAAGGACTCAATTTTTTTCCTAAACAGATATTTGCTCTTATATAAAGATAAGTTCTCTTTCGATAAAAGTAACTGAACATTTGAATATGATAAGCATGCAGATTATAGAGAAGGAAATCACAGGAAATAGAAATGAAGAAGATAGAAAATAAAAAAGAAATAAAAAATTGAGAACAATTTTTTTTTCTTTTTTTTTTGTATTGTTTTCCTTCCACAATGACAAAATAGGGAATTTTTATCAGTATTGGATGCTTAGCTTTAATGAAGTTCAAGATTTTTTTTTTTCAATTTGAAATAATGATGACATTTGTGTAAAATAATATTAGTAGAAATTAACCAATATTGCAGTTTTAAACACAATTTTTATCCATCAATATAAAGTGACACCATAGATAAATGCACTTGAAGTACATTTAATAAACTACATATTGCAGAAAATGGAAAACAAAGTACTTTTTTAATCAAGAAAATTATGCATACAAATATAATCTAAAACTTTTACTACTATGATGAAAATAATTAAAAGAACCTTGAGGGCATTTAAACCCTTTTAATGTCAAAATTTAATGCAAAATTGCATTTGTCTAATCTCGTTCCTCACTCTGTCTTTTTAATCTTTCACAGACAAAGACAGAAACACATACACACACACAAAAAAAAAAAAAAAAAAAAAAAAGTTTATTTCATGTTTCATCATGTTAATTTTGTCTAAAGTAACATTAAAGTAAGACCTGATTAATAGAATTAGCAGCAGCAGATGTAAATGCAGTTCCTACAAGCATACACAAGAGAGTTGTAGATTCTACAACACCAGGAGCCATGCCATATCCAGCCAAAGTAGTTAGAACAACCAAACCTAAAATTAAAACTTGGATTAATATATTTTAAGCAATATTTTTTATGCATTAGCATTCATCAAAACAAGTTATATTTACAATTTTTACAATGAATGCAATATACAGGGTTATTCTAAATGATGGACCCATTTTTAAAAAATTGTATTTATTAAAGTACAAATCCAAAATGAACAATCTTTATACCAATGAAAAGAGGAAGTTTCAAAGTTTTTTTAAAAGACATTATAAATGTTCAATGTGTCCACCGTTTGCTGCACGGCAAACATCTACGCAATAGCCAAACTCGTCCCACACACGAGAAAGCGTATCTGCTGTTACTGAGTGCATGGCTTTCAAAGCAGTGATGGTTCAGAAGCATGCCGCGATTTCATTTCATAACGCCGTGCACTCAGTAACATGCTTTCTCGTGTGTGGGACGAGTTTGGCTATCACGTAGATGTTTGCCGTGCAGCAAATGGTGGAAAGATTGAACATTTATAATGTCTTAAAAAACTTTGAAACTTCTTCTTTTCATTGGTATAAAGATTGTTCATTTTGGATTTGTACTTTAATAAAAACAATTTTTTGAAAATGAGTTCATCATTTAGAATAACCATGTATATATATATATATATATGTTACGGCCAATACCCGAAATTGGCCAAAACCCGAACTGGCCGGCCAATTCGGGAACTGGCTAACACTTTAAACTGACTGGCCAATCCCCGAACTGGCCAGATGCGATCAGCCAGTTCGCGAAGTGGCCATACGTGATCGGCCAGTTCGCGAAATGTGTATATAGAAACCAATTGTTACTTTTTATAGTCTAACATAGTTGAAAGAGTTTATGAATTCAATTTGTCTGGCCGTCTGCCTGTCCGTGCTCTAACTCGAGTAAAGACTCAGATTGACTTGTAATTGTTATATTATTTAGGTTTATAAATTAATTTTGGTTTTGAAAGTGAAGTGTGTACTATTTTTGGTTAATTTACAGCGACACACAAAAGTATTTCATTACAATATCATGAATGAGATAAGTTTTTCCGGTGTATTTTAATGTCCTTACATTATCTCAATTATAATAAAATTAGTATGCATCATTAAGATGGACAACAAACTGTTATCTAACAAGGAGAGGGCCAACCTTGTTAATCATAGATTTTGATTATTAGGGTAGAGACCCCTTAGAGTCAGGTTGAACGGATTTTATACAACGCTCGTTAGTTCTTGAGAAACCGGGGGGTCTAATAGTAGTACACAACTTAAATACCTACTTTGCAACCAACCTGATAGGTTGGTCGCAGCTCAGTTGGTATGGCGTTTGCCGGCTGATCCGCAGGCCCGGGTTCGATGCCTGAACGCGCTACATTTGTTTTCTCACTTTTTGTTTTATAAATATACTTGTGAGTATAACTTAATAATCTCATTGTCAATTAAAATTTATAATATTGTATACCAATTATAATTTTAACCTATTTAATTTTTTACTTTTAACTAAATAGTTTTATAAAACATCTTAAAGCTGTTAATTTTTTAAAAATCACTTTTAAAATGTATTTCATATATTTTTTATCGATGCAATGATATTGAGAAATTGTGTCAATTCGTGATTTTAAAGAAACATCATTTACGCATTGCTTTTAAAAAGGAAGTCAATGCGATAATACTATTATTCTGTTTTTTTTTTTAAAATAAGCGTAATTATATTAAAAATTAGCATCAGAATTAAATTACAACCGATTTTTTGCATATTAAACATTTTTAAATTTGTAATACGTATGCTTGCGTTTTCAATTATTTTCCTTTGCCCTCTATCTTATTTCTGCTTTTACTTTTATTTTATTTGAATATTATTTTATTTTATCATAACTAGATGACGCCACAACAAGTTTTGTCACAATTTTGTAATTTTTATCATTCAATAATAGATCCAATTTCTTTTTAAACCTCTTTAAAGGATGAGAAATAATAGTTTAAAAATAAAAAAATGATAAATTTAAATTTGTTAACATTATAAGTAATGTATGATATTAAAATTTTTTATTTAAATTATTAAATTATAATTACAAGTATATTTATAAAACAAAAAATGAGAAAAACAAATGTGGTGCGTTCGGGTACCGAATGCGGGGCCGCAGATCAGCAAGCATACGCCGTATCAACTGAGCTACGACCAACCTATCTTTATTGTTACAAAGTAATTATTTAAGTTGTGTACTACTATTAGACCCCCCTGTTTCTCAAGAACTAAGGAGCGTTGGATAAAATCCATTGAACCTGAGACTAAGGGGTCTCTACCCTAATAATCAAAATCTATGATTAACAAGGTTGGCCCTCTCCTTGTAAAGTATATGAAATAAGTAGCAATTATAGTTTCTTTACAGAGATACTCAAAAGTATTTCGTTACATTCCAGTGAATTGTGAAAGAACATTTTTAGTGCACTTAAATGATGTCACCCTATTTCAAACATAATAAAATCCACATACTTTACACATATGTGGGGAGCAAAATGCTTTTTTTGCAGAGTATTGATTAAGTAGCCATTATAGTTCGTTTATAGGGACGCCCAAAAATATTCCGATAAAGAATTATGATTGTGATGTAGCAATCACATTTATTATTTATTTTTTAAATTGTAATGCAGCATTATTATCTCATGTTTTAAACTATTTATTTTCAACGCAAAACATCGTTCAAATCACTTTTTTTCTCTCCTTTTTACTACATGCAGCAGATAAGTTTTGATTTCAGCTTTTTCCCCTCTTCCTGATCTATTTTTAGAACCAGGGTGTGTTGCAAGTGACGTCGACCGCGTCATATTGGGGTGTGTCTTCGCTTGGCGAATTAGAGCTTCATTCTCTCTGTGTAAAGTTTCGTTTCTCTTTTCTCTGTTTTCATACGATTTAATCATAATACGTAAATTTAATTTAACAAATAGATTTAAATCATTTCTGCATGTAGTTTTGTAAACCCCTTTTATGTAGTATATATATCAATGCAGCCAGTTTTTTAACAGATTTTAAGATCGGATCAGATTTAAAGGATTTACGAAAGTTTTAATATGTATTATTTTTGACAATGTGATTTGTCGTTTGAATTTCGGGCCTTGCGCCTAAATTCAAAGAGCGATGTTTTTCAATAGCTGTTATCTCGATATCTAAAAGTTTATCTTCGGTCTTTGTTTTTTTTAAGTTAACGCATGTTTGATTTCGGACTTTTTATCATCAAGACCTTCTTTAAAAAATGATTTTAACCAGTAATCATCTTTATCATGGAATGACTTCCAAGTTTTAATAATTCTACGTGGAACGCTCTTCGAATGTGTACAGTGACCTACTTCTCCTAATTACCTTCCACCTCTCAAGTGAATCAACTAATAAAGAAGATTTTTTATAACTGCTGTCTCTTCAATGTGTCTACTATTTATCCATTAAGTAAGATTATTCCTATTTACTTTTACTGCAACAATCATAAATTTACATCGTCACATTTGGTTTCCGTGACAAAAAAGAACATTTCGGCGTTGTTGCTTTTTGATCACAACGTAATGCCTTAAAATAATAACTTAATGACTGTATTTTTTCGCCGTAATTTTGACGATTGATGCATTTTTTTTAAAGAAGATTTTTGTTCTCAAACAGATGAACTGCTCTTTTAACGAAATTTTGAAAATGTTTTAGCATTATAATTGCTGTTATTCTTTTTTGCAATATTTTCTGTTCTTATAAAAAGAAAACTTAATCTTTTTTAATCTTAGAAGAAATTTTGTTCCTGAAAATTATTCCTAACTGAATTTTCTTTTGCATAAAATTTTGCAGATTTGTTACTTTTATAGAAATATACTGACGTAAATTCAAATAAATTGTTTTAAAATTATTATTTTTTAATATGGAATTTTAAGAAAATTATAATATTCTGCTGTTCTCAGATGGAACATTTTGCTTTTTTAACGGCTGAAGATCGATCAAACATGGTAATGAAAATTTTGTTCTCAAGTTCTATTTGCAATACTTATTCCATGATTTTAAATTTTTGAGCATTGTATAATTTAAAAATTCCGTTACTGGTTTCCATTTTGAGATATGTCTTGACAAAATTATTGCTGTTTTTAAATTTTTGAAGAATGAAATATTATTTTAAAAATCAAGAAATTTATTTATTTATTCTCTAATTTATTTATTCTTATGGTGCATTAAAATATTATATTTATCAAAGAAAGTCTTTAATGAATTTTGAAATTCTGAAATGAATTCTAACAATTGTTCTCTGATTTTAAGAACAAATTTATTTAACAAGAGGCTATGGTTTTTCTATTCTTATTCTTATATTGGGTTTTTAAATTTTATTTTATGGCACTTATACAATAAAATATTTAATGAATTTGAAGATATATTATGAAAATTAAGATATTTATTGAAGCAAATTATTTTTTCCCCCTGGAATCTGTGATAATTATTGAAGTTTAAATTATTTTAATGAAATTGTTCTCATCTATTACTTGCAAAGGAGCTGAAGTTCTTCATGAATTCGTAGCTGTAAATATCCTGCATAATTTTTTGAAGTCTTCTCTGCTTTTAAATGTATCAATTTATAATTTTTGTTCAAAAAATACCTTCAATAACTTTTTATAAAAAATATAACTTGCTTGTACCACCTTCCACTTTTATTCTCAAGATATTTTTGTCATCTAGTGCACGATTTGACTGCTAATATCGATTTTGGTGTTTGGTGAGTGCAGTGTTCTTTTACTAAGTTAAATTTCAAGAACTCTGTTTGCTTTCTACAAACTGTTCTCATCGTAACTCTCAGTGCTTCATTTTCCAGAATTATGTAGCTTCATCAAAATTTAATGACATATTTTTTTTTGCTTAAAGAAGAAATTAAAAAAAATTCATTCTCCTGTATCATCCTCATGACTGAAATAATTTGAAAATTTTTTTATTCTACATGATTTAAAATGACAATAGTTTTACTCATCTTTCTTAATCACATTTGCTTACCTACTGAAGTTGCCTTCAAGAGTGTTGTTATTAATCCATTTTTTGAAACGCTTCTCTGGTGTATGGAAATGTTGTTCTGAAAGTACTGAAAATATTATAATAAATACCTGCAAAAAAAAAAAAAATTCTGTTCCTCATTTACAGCAACCAATAAAGATTTGTGCTCCATTTTCAGCTTTGATGTTCCTGGTGAATTCTCAGTGATTTATTTAGTAAAATATCCATATTATTTCTGATCTTCTCCAGTGTGTTTTTGAAGTTGGTTTTGAAGCTGAATCAGTATATATATTATTTTTTCATAAACAATAGAATTTCCCAGTCAACGTTTACTTGTGAGCGGAAAATTTTCATCCTCGCATTGGAAATGTTTGACTTCTACATTATACCATATTCTACAAATATTTATAAAATTTAATGTTATTTGAATTACAGAAAATGTTTAAGCTCAAGAATGTTTGTTTATTTACTTATTTCTGAAGATTTTTATATGTCAATTATTATTATAGTGCCTTTTCCTTATTTCATAACCCAATTGCTTCAAAATTCTTTAATCTGCCATATGCCTCACTTTTTCAATTTATGCAAGAAAATTATTTTAAATTGATCATGAAGATATATTTTTTTTAAATGAAGAAAATTTTTAGTTGCACCTTTCATATGAAGAAAAGCACTAATTCTTAGTGAACATATTTACCAGCGCATCTTTTTTTGAAGTATTCGTCAGTGAATCTTCAACAATTCCCTAAGAATCGTAATTAAAAAGTGCTTCTTGACTATACCGATTTTGTCTACCTGATTTTGTCCTCTACTCGTCATGGTGTGTGTTGTGTTAATATCATCCTTAAGTGCTATGTTACTCCTGAATGTGCCACCATGGTTTGTCCTTTTTTTGCCAGCAGTGTCTACCGATTTTTCCTTCAAAGTATATCACCATATTCTGCTAAATGTTCATAATTGGTGATAGTGTTGTTGTGCTAACTGTGCCTTTTTTTTTCAACAAAATAGAAGTGTTTGAATAGTTCACAGTACTATTCATATCCAACCATTTGTGGTTTGTACCAAGAGCTTCTTTACATCTGTAAAATACACTAATTTTTTTTTTCTTTTTCTATGCTGAATTATTTGATTATCTCTTGCACAAGATTTCACAAGTCTCTTATGCGCATTGGAGTCTGCTGTATTTTTGTGTTTTGTATGAATGTGTTTACAGAGTTCCTGAATGTGTCCACTGATCAAGGTATCATGAAGGATTGTCTGTTTACTCTACAATATTTTTTAAATTTTTGCAGCTCTTTAATTTAATTTCAACTGTTGTTTAGAGTTAATTTAATATAATTTTTTTTACAAGCATAGAAATTTAAATTTTATTAGTAAATTATTAAAGGAATTAAACTAAATATTTTTATGGTACACTTGCTTGGTAATTTAAAATTTTTCCTGATTATGACAAATTTTTTTAAAACTATTATTATGATTAATGAAATTTAAGTCCTAGGTTGTCGGAATATAAAAGTAAAATATTCTCGACTTTCTCATTGCAATTTATTTTTATAAATATGCGGAAATTGATTAGTAGAAATGATTTATTTATTCATTTTGAATGTTTCAATATATGAGGAAATTGATTAGTAGAAATGACTTGTTCATTTTGAATGTTTCAATATATGAGGAAATTGATTAGTAGAAATGACTTGTTCATTTTGAATGTTTCAATATTATGAGAAAATTGATTAGTAGAAATGATTTTTCATTTCGAATGTTTCAATTTATGATTTATTTTCCTAGGCAGTCAGAATATTTAGAGAGGGTACTTCTGACTTTTTGTTGCTTTACTTTTGCAACTTTGTAAATTTTGATTCATAAGTGTACCTTATTTCTAACTTATTGAATTCAAATTTTTTTTTGTGGTCTCTTTTGGCTAAAAAATTTATTTAGCTTTTAGATTTATAAAATTTTAAAATATTAAAAGAGTAATATTTTAATTTATAGAGATCATTTTACACAGGAAGGTGCCTTTCTTTGCCTGTGATTGCAATGGGGCTTATTATTATTATTGTATACTATGTTATGTATACTATTGAAATTTGAATGTACTACTTGATGTATATTCTTTTTCTTTCTCTTTAGGTCACTGTACATGTACATTCCCAAAATGTGCACATGCACTTAAAATTTTTATTATGACTTTTAAATTTTAACTCAAATTTTATTCTACATTTTTTTGCTCCTTGGCTTTTAAAATTTTGTTTTCCCTTTGTTGAAAAAGCTCTTTCAAGATTTACCTTTTTCACATTTTGGTCATCCAAAATTTTGTTCGGCAAATGGGGGTAATGTGATGTAGCAATCACATTTATTATTTATTTTTTAAATTGTAATGCAGCATTATTATCTCATGTTTTAAACTATTTATTTTCAACGCAAAACATCGTTCAAATCACTTTTTTTCTCTCCTTTTTACTGCATGCAGCAGATAAGTTTTGATTTCAGCTTTTTCCCCTCTTCCTGATCTATTTTTAGAACCAGGGTGTGTTGCAAGTGACGTCGACCGCGTCATATTGGGGTGTGTCTTCGCTTGGCGAATTAGAGCTTCATTCTCTCCGTGTAAAGTTTCGTTTCTCTTTTCTCTGTTTTCATACGATTTAATCATAATACATAAATTTAATTTAACAAATAGATTTAAATCATTTCTGCATGTAGTTTTGTAAACCCCTTTTATGTAGTATATATATCAATGCAGCCAGTTTTTTAACAGATTTTAAGATCGGATCAGATTTAAAGGATTTACGAAAGTTTTAATATGTATTATTTTTGACAATGTGATTTGTCGTTTGAATTTCGGGCCTTGCGCCTAAATTCAAAGAGCGATGTTTTTCAATAGCTGTTATCTCGATATCTAAAAGTTTATCTTCGGTCTTTGTTTTTTTTAAGTTAACGCATGTTTGATTTCGGACTTTTTATCATCAAGACCTTCTTTAAAAAATGATTTTAACCAGTAATCATCTTTATCATGGAATGACTTCCAAGTTTTAATAATTCTACGTGGAACGCTCTTCGAATGTGTACAGTGACCTACTTCTCCTAATTACCTTCCACCTCTCAAGTGAATCAACTAATAAAGAAGATTTTTTATAACTGCTGTCTCTTCAATGTGTCTACTGTTCTCATCATTAAGTAAGAACGTTATATTTACTTATTCATCCTTCTTCCTATTTTATTTCACGGCAACTTTTTAAATAAAATCGTCACAATGATATATGTGAAAAAATCATTTATAGGGTATTTTAATGACGTTACACTACTTCAAACATAATGAAACTGTTATACATTACTCATATGCTCTACAACATGTTTTCTATAGATTATTGACTAGGTAGAATTTGTCGTTTATTTGGAGAGTTATTCAAATAATTTGGTTATTGGATTGGCTATGACCCATTATTGCTTGATGTGCGTTTTGAGCTGTGATAGGCTTTTAAAATTTAATTTATTTGTTGTGTATTACCTGGTTTGTAGATCATATGCATGGCTGCATGAAAGTTAAAAGAAACACATTACCGGCTGTGGATACCCATTGCTGAACACTTCGTATACTGGCCAAAGATTCCCGGCCAGTTCGCGAATTGGCTGGCCAAAACCCGAAATACGCTGTTCATTTCAGGTATTTCGGGTTTTGGCCAAGAATCTCGGCCAATTCGCGTATTGGCCAAGCTCCGGGTTTTGGCCGTAACATATATATTTAAAGAAATGCTGATAATTTAAAAATTATCAATAAAACACCTGAAAATCTATATTCTACATAAAAATAGAAATATAATCCGCCACTAAAATTTAAATTTCATCCATCCCTTAACCAAGATAGATAAAGTAGCAAAAGCAGAATTGCCTGTGTCAATCTGTAATTTATCTGTGACACAACAAGCAATTAAAAATAATAGTAGCAACCCCCCACACACACCACCACCAAACACACACAACAGTAAAAAAAAAAAGAGCAAAATTTACGTTTACAAAGAAAAAACAATAAGTTCAATAATCTACAGATGTAAAAGAAATTTTAACAATTTTTTAAGAACAGCATTTCTTTTTAAGTTAGACATTCATCTTCAATTTTAAAAAGCAGAAAAACCAACATTTAAAATGCACAAATAACATATGAAAAGCAGCAAACAGCTGTTTCGAATCTACTAGCGAGATTCTTCTTCAGTGCAAGATAGGGAAAAAGGAACAGCGTGCTAGAAAAAGCAAGGCTGAGCAAAATGATAGACAGAGACGCGCTGGCTTATATACCCTATGCAGGTAGCGAAGGCGCCAAAACAACCAATGAGAGAGATATAGGTGTAAATTAGCGGTCGCCACTCGCCACGTGGCGATTAAAGTTGTAAAAGTGGCGATTAAAATATCGGCCATCGATCGCCACTATAGTCGCCACTCGCCAAGTGGCGATAAAATATCTGTTATCGATCACCAACTGAAATACAACTTTTTTCATGGAAATATGCATCTCTACTTTGATTACATCTAATCAGTAAACTGATTAATTCTTTTTCCTACCGGATGCAAGCAGATTGCAGCAATTTAGCTGTATTTTTAATATTTCAGTTTTTCACCATGCTCTCTCTTCAGTTGGATTATTTTTTCAAAAAATATAGTTTTATGCAAAATATATTCATCAGCTTTGATTCCACATGTATTTCAAATAATTTATTCCTTTTTTTTTTTTTTTTTTTTTCACTAAATGCAAATGGATTATTTAACCCTTTCGGGTCTGGTTTACTACTAATAGTACATGTCTTTTCACATCAAGTATTATTTTGTCATAAAAATTACTTTTGTTACTATCTACACATA
Organism: Maratus speciosus; assembly: GCA_963932465.1. NCBI lineage: Eukaryota > Metazoa > Arthropoda > Arachnida > Araneae > Salticidae > Maratus > Maratus speciosus. The sequence continues at coordinate 306,684,452 of OZ010788.1, read as the reverse complement.
GTAATGATAGTATATGGCTATGCTTTTCTTATTATGAGTTCATTTATGTTTGGACATTTAGTAATTTATTTTATGCATATATTTCACTCTTTAAATTTAAAATATAGGTTACTTTTCTGAACGAATCGTGTGGTAAAACACAAAAAACATTATAAAGTTGTAATATCTGTTGAACCCTCTTGTAATACGAGATTTTCCAAACGTCTCCAAAAACTCTTAACCTATTATCATATCAGTAAATCTATTTGGATAGCTACGATTAAGATTATTAAAATAAAAGTAATTTTGTTCTCAAAATTGAAAAAAAAAATTGGACCCTAAAGGGTAAGGACATTACAATATCTTCAATGTGTTTGATCAGTTAGATTATTTTTCTGCAAGAGATACTGTTTAATCCTGCGAAATACACTCACCAGCTTAGATTTCAACTGTATGTAATGTATATGGTATGTTAATAACACATTTAATTATTAAATAAAATCGAAATAGCATTTTATTGTGTTTTTTTTTCTTTTTGTATACATCTAGTTGTTGGAATTTTGATTTAGTTACTAACTTTTTATGTAAAGAAAGTAACAGTAATCTGATTGATAATTGTGTTTATGAACATTTGCAAATAATCCAAAAATATATTCTAAAAAAAATAATATAACAATTTTGTAGTTTTAAAGTAATTTTCTTGAATTTCAACTGTGTCCCTATTCTTATCATGAATAGTTGGCTGGTATAAAACTCTGATTTATAGAAAATATGTATATATACAACGATTATAGTTTATCTAGATGCCAAGAAAGTTTGAAACATTATAGTGGCCACTAACTTTAAAAAGTGGCCACTAATGAAACTGAGTCTACCGGCCACTGGCTACTAACTCAATTTCCCAGTTTTCACCTATAGAGAGGGAAGCAGTGGAAACAACTGGGTGGACAAGTAGCGACATCTACCGGAGGAGAGAAAAAGAAACCAAAAGGGGGGAATTAAATTAATGCTTTCCAAATACTTGGAAAATCAGGAGTACTAGATAAGTCATTGACTAAAGAGTGAGAATTTTTAATGATATGGTAAGCTTCCCAAAAATCAAGATCAAGGTTAGAAGAACATTTTTGGATAATGAAAGCTGAGGAAAAATCAAACCTATGCTGAGAAGACCAAGAATGTTGACCAATAGAAGAACGTTTGAGATCCTGATTTTTAACATAACCTTCATGCTCTTTTAAACGAAATCTAAGAGCTGACCAATATAAGAAAGGCCACAATGGCAAGAGATTTGGTAAATGCCCCAATTATCTAGGCAATCAACGGGGTGTTTGAGATTTGAAATAGTGATTTTATTAACAGGAGAAAAAATAACTTTAAAATCAAACCTTCTTAGGATTTTAGCAACTTGCTGACTAATTTTAGGAAAAAATGGTAACACAACTGAAGTATTAGAGTTGGAATTAGAATGCTTTTCAGAATGGACGGATTTCGTCAATTTCTTATAAATAGGATCAATAATATTAGAGGAATAATCACGATCAACAGCAATAGCTTTGAGGTAATTAAGTTCAGCACTAAGTAACTGAGGAGTGGAACAAATATTAGTAGCCCGAAAAACAAAAGTATTGAAAGCAGCGAATTTCTGGTTAGGGGGATGAGAAGAATACCTGTGAGGTGGGAGACTGACAGCAAAAGGTTTACGAAAGACGGTAGTCTGAAAGCCATTTTCACAATGAATAACAAGGACATCCAGGAAAGAAAGACAGTTATTGGTCTCAATTTCAGAGGTAAATTGAATGCAGGGATCAATGGAATTCACAATAGAGAGAAAATGATTAATATCCGAATTCATTTCAACCAGAACATAAACATCATCAACATAACGAACATAGAACAGAAATTTTAAAATTTCAAAAAGTTTGATCTCAAAATAGTACATATAAATATCGCATAAAACTGGACTAAGAGGATTACTCATAGCCAAACCGTCAATCATATGGAAGAAATTACCATTGAAAACAAAAGTATTTTGCGACAAGCAAGCACGAGTGAGAAGGATAAGCTCCTCGATTTCAAAATAAGAGAAATGGAATTCACAAAGCCTTTTCTTGAGGCAATCTAAAGCCCCCTCAACCAGAACATTTGTAAATAATGATTTAACATCAAAAGAAACCATCATGTGACCCTGCGGCTTAAAATTATGAAGTTTTTTAACAAAATCGAAAGAATTCTTAACAGTGAAACAGTTACTGCTCAAAAGTGGGGAAAAAACAGAAACTAAATATTTGGCAAGTTTATAAGAAGCTGTACCGATACTAGAGACAATAGGTCTAAAAGGAATGTCAGGTTTATGGACCTTAGGTAAAGCATAAAACCTGGCACAATGAGCAATAGACGGAATAAGGGACTTCTTAAAGTTAGCAGGAATAATGAAAGAAGACTTGATGGCAAACTTAATAGAGTTAATTTCACTAGTGGAAGGGTCTTTGCAGATATCCACATACGAACCATCATTAATTAATTTATGGGATTTTTCCAAATACGTAGATTTGTCGAGAAGAACAATCTGACCACCTTTGTCGGCCTTAGTAATAATTAAGTTTGGATCAGAATTATATTTGCCAGACTAAACGTGCTCTTAGATTTCGTTTAAAAGAGCATGAAGGTTATGTTAAAAATCAGGAGCTCAAATGTTCTTCTATTGCTCAACATTTTTGGTCTTCTCAACATAGGTTCGATTTTTCCTCAGCCATCATTATCCAAAAATGTTCTTCTAACCTTGATCTTGATTTTTGGGAAGCTTACCATATCATTAAAAATTCTCACTCTTTAGTCAATGACTTATCTAGTACTCCTGATTTTCCAAGTACTTGGAAAGCATTAATTTAATTCCCCCTTTTTGGTTTCTTTTTCTCTCCTTCTCCGGTAGATGTCGCTACTTGTCCATCCAGTCGTTTCCACTGCTTCTCTCTCATTGGTTGTTTTGGCGCCTTTGCTACCCGCATAGGGTATATAAGCCAGCTCATCTCTGTCTATCATTTTGCTCAACCTTGCTTGTTCTTGCACGCTGTTCCTTTTTCCCTATCTTGCACTGAAGAAGAATCTCGCTAGTAGATTCGAAACAGCTGTTTGCTGCTTTTCATATATTATTTGTGCATCTTAAAAGTTGGTTTTTCTGCTTTTTAATATTGTTGCACAAAGGTTTTATTTGCTATTTTTATATATTCATCTTCAAGTTCTAAAATAGTTTGCAGTGTCTTCTACACTGCTTCTGTTTTTAAAATCGCTATAAATATAAAATGATAGTCTGCAAAACTTTTGTTCAAAGTTTGTTCAACGCCCACGTGTAATATTTATAAATTCAAATAAAATCACATTTTATAAGTTTATAAGAGGGGTTTCACAATGTTTTCCAGAATTTTCTTTAATGGAAATGAGGTCATAAAGAAAACTAAAAAAAAAAAAAAAATGAGCAGACTCAAATTGATACTGAATTGATATTGTAATTTATTCCATAAAACTTTTAAAATTGTGATTATTCTTAATGCCAAAAAGTTCATCAAAATAACATAAAGTTATATAATAAAAATTTCAAATATAAAATGAAAATAACAAAAATACATAATTAATAAGTTATACATGAAAACAATTTTAACAAACTAATTTAATAAATCAGTTGTTAATCCATAAGATACCTGATTTTATTTGAATCTATAAAAGGAAGAGCGTGGCTTTTTCCTATAAATTAAACTAGTTTTGTGAACTAAAAAATATAGAAAAAGTTTTCTGCCAAAAACAAGCTCAAAAACTTAATTTGTTAAAATAGTATAATCAGTGATTACAATATATTCATTATTATACATAATGTAATATTTTATATACAACTTTTTAAATTACAGTGATACCTCAGTTAATGATGTTTCAGCTAACAATCATTGTTTCTCATATTTTTCAACTCGACTAATGAACCTGGATTCAGCTTACAAACATTATTTTAATCCAAAGATATTAAAAGAGTTTTCTGAACAGTTAGTTCAACCTCATAAACTTATTTCATAAACATAGTAATAATAAGATTTGGTTAATGAACATAATTATGGAACAAATTATGTTTGTTGGACGAGGTATCACTGTATTTAATTTGCAATTTATAAGCTCAACAGGACATGCCTGTGCTTTACCAAAAGATATAGGAGATAAAACAACAAATATTTCATCTAAAATGAAACTCTTTAAGTTAACAAATAAATATTAAACAAAAGAATGCTTATTTTAAAATTATATTCATTCACTTTAGTCAAGGATAGGGAATTTTGAGAAAATCTTGCCAGCCTGGGATTTATTTAATCAGCCAGCAAGATGCAACATACAGTTGAAAATTGTTATCACAAAATGTACATGACTTCAAAAATAGTTTTAGTATTTCTACAATGTATTTTCATAATTTTTTCGTATAAAATTAAGAAATATATTCAACAGAGGAAAGTTTGATATAGGATAGAATTTATTACAAAGTCTGTATTGCGATAGTTTGGAAAGTTGCAAAATATAGCTAACTAGCAAAAAAGAATAAAATTTTTGGCATAGCTTTTACAGCTTGCAGCTTTTCAAAAATTGTCTAAAAATTCACTTGCCCTGTCAGAAAATCCACTTGCCGGTGGTGATTAAAATGATATATTTCCCATCCCTGGCTTCAATTTTCAAATATATTTACTCAAAACTATATACCGTATTTTATGGAAGAAGCGCTGCAGCGTTTACGAGTTTAAAAGTTAATTTTTTTCCAAGTGCGGCGTTTACGATTTTTTTAAATACCAACTGAGTTTCCTTAATTTAAAAATTCATAAAAATATTTAAAATAAAACTTCGCAATGCGGCAATTACGATATTTTTAAGCTTATTCAGGCCAATTTGAGGAGTGTGGCGTTTCTTCCACAAAATACGGTATGTAGATTTTTAAAAAATTACCTGTTAATCTAAATTTTGAAAGACTTTTATAATACTGAGGTAAAAATTTTAAATTAATAGCCTGCTTATGCCATTCTAAATCAGAAGGTTTCACTGCATTTAAAATCTGGACAGTTTTTAAATCGTTGGTTTTTGTAACTTGAGCTACTGTATCTTGAAGTTCATTAGTAATATCTGGCTCAGGGATAGGTTTAAGAAACCGATGCACGTCTTCAGCTTTAAGGATGTTAGAATCTTTTGCAGGTACAGATGATTTCGCAGGTGATTTGCCCCCACTAATGATTTCAACTCCTCTATTAGATATTTTCTTTTCAGAGAGGTGATCAATCTTTTTTGCAGGAGCAGAAAGTGAAGGTAAAGATGAAGGAGCAGCTAAAATTTTTGTAGGCTTTTTTGAGTTATTGCCATTCTGTATGGGAAAAAACAAAGTATATATAAATATAAATGCACTGTGAAATATAAAACTTTAAAACAGAATTTATTTAATTGTTTTCCTTAAGGAAATTTCTAACTAAAAAACACAAGCTAAGATACTTAAACAATTTGAAACAATACACTATTTAAAATCGCGTACTCATTCTTACACAAAGTCTATTGCAGTCATAGAAAAAATAAATCACGGGTCGATCCAGGCAAAATTTGGGGCCTATTTAAGGTCCTTTCATTAAAATAGCCCTTTCACAAAATTACATTCCATAAAAACATTACTTTTCATTCATTGATTATTTTTAGTAAAAGGTTTATCAATTAAAAAAAATAAGCTCACCAGAAAGGAAATCTTTAGTTGAAGTTAGAGGTCTGCACGGGCCCGGGGTTGGCCCAAGGCCCGTACCCGGCCCAGCAGAATTAGGACAATTTTTTCAACGGGCCTGCAGGGCCGGGCCGATAAGAAAAATTAATCGGGTCTATCGGCCCGATAAAGAATTCAAGCGAAGCAGATAAAATACGAGCCATTTTCAATGAATATGATTTTCTCGAGAAGTATAAATGTGCGTCACGAGCCGATGTGAGTTTAACAACATCAATATAGATATGTAACATATCCATCGTAGAGATCGGCATCATACAGTTACAAGATGTCTGATTACGGGTTTAATTTTCTTTCAGCAGACTTGCGCCGGGACGGAACTGGTCTTAATCGATCTCAGGATGTGTAGGACAGGCATTATGTTTTGTAAAAGTATTAATAGTGATAATGAACTTCTGTTAACAGTATCTTTGGAAATATACCTTAAGGGGTTCTCATATTCACTGCTCAACAATGCGAAACTTTCAAACACATTTTCTGACGCATTTTTAACTATAAAGGCATAAAAATCACAGGCCTGACTATTGAAGGCATTTGGAAATGAATAGCTTTCTCCATATTTGATAAATTACTTACAGAGATAACAGAGATTCTTGTCATGTGACTGTACGTTTTTCTCCTTTCCTGTGCTATCGCTTCCGGAAATTCGATTCATAACGCTAACTTTGGCAGTATTTTCAGAGAAAGATATATTGCTTTTATCTATGAAAAAGATGGCATTTACATAGTTTCTGAATAAGAATACCTGCCAATCTTATGCATTTCTGAAAAGAAATGAATTCTCAAATGTGTCGAAATGTAACTTCTTTCGATTTGAGAAAAGCCTTAAAAATGAGAGAAATATTTTCGCAAATCTACTTTTTATCATACAGCTTCAAAAGGTATCATGTTTTTAATCCTTTATTCTGAATTACATTAATTTTTTAATGAATCCTTATTGGAATTTCGAAATGTCTGTAGAGACGATGACTAAAACACTGTGTAATCGTTAATGTTTACTATTGTGTGTTTTCTGCTTTGCGAACACATAGTAATCCAAAATATACTGTAAAATTTTCCCATAAATATGTACGCAGTATTCATTAAAAGAATATTAATTGTATGTCAAGAAAAAACGGATTTTTTTTTGTAGAAATTGAATCGGGACGGGCCGGGCCTGTTTTCCCTAATTTTCGTACGGGCCGGGCCGAGAACTGTAAAAATGCAAACGGGCCGGGCTCGGGCCGAACTTTCAATTTTTACACCGGGCCGGGCCAAGATAGCTTTCGTTTGGGCCAGGCCCGGGCCTGGAAATTCCGGCCTGTGCAGACCTCTAGTTGAAGTATTTTAAAAAGTTATTATTAATAAATGTTTGGTTCGAATTGGAAAAACTGTATTTCATCTTTCGTGACAAAATGTTATTTTTCACAAAATGGTCCCGAAGAAACAAGTAGGTAAGTGTGATCACAGATCACACAGAGTGTTTCATTTAATATTCCTTTCAAAACACTTTATTCTTTAATTAATAAAGCCAAATTGGTATAATTTATAGTTATTAACTCCTTAAAAAACACACATAAAAAGGTAAAAAAGAAATCCCCCCCCCACGAAATTTCTCGCACCATTTTTTTGAAAACTTTTTATTATGTGTTATAAAGTATCTTAAAGTTTCAAACAGATTGCCGTGTTAGATTTCCTAATTTAAATAAAATCGCCTTCTTTTAATTCCACATTCCACCACCAGGGAGCGCACTCTATTCTTAACAAAAGTGTATCTGAACGAAACTCCTTTCTACAACTTATCCGTAGATACATTAGTTGAGAGGTTGGTAGTCTTAAACACCAATTTAAGATATTTGCTAATTACTATTCTAAAATAGTGGTATCAACAATTTTTTTTTTTTTTTTGAATAAGTAATATTTATCCCATCACGCCTTTAAAAAACTGCACATAAAACGGTAGAGTTCGCTGCAGTTTAAAAATGGTCTTAAACAAGAATTCAAGATATTTGCTGAAATTACTACTTGAAAACAGTGGTATCATCACTTATGAAATTTGTATGAATTAATATTTATATTTTTCAGCATTGTTTTGACTGAAAATATCAAAAATATCTTGCACGGTGATATTTTGAAAATAAATATCAAATTTAGAAAATATTACATGTTTTGATATTTTGAAATTAAATATCAAATATTTGAAAATATCAGATATATATCCATTCATATATATCAACGAACTCTGACATGGAAAGAATAAACTTTTCACTTTTGCTAATATGTTAACTTATTTCGTTTTTTATGTTATATATTTATTTTGGCTATTTATAATTTTAGAATAATATTAATAGACATTTTAACAAAGGTTTATTGTTTAGCACTTTTAAATAAAAAAGTGACTACTTATAAAACTGCTACTACTGCCCACTAATGAAATTTTTCAGTTTAATACTTTAATATGCAGTATAGATGTATAGATAATGGTAACATATAAGGGATATATATATCCTGACAGGTGTAACATACTGTCAAAAATAAAAATACCATCAGAAATATCTTTTTTAGACTGCTTTATAATATTAACCATTTTTAACAATGTTATGTATTTAATAAACACATTTAAAAATCTGATATGAACACAATTAGCAATCACTTTTTGCGATTTATCTTCTTAGCATAGACAATACGTAAGTACCAAAATATCTATAAAAACAAATAGAAATTTTGAAATTAGTAAATGAAATTATTTAAAAAATATATATATTATTAAAAGAAAAAATATATACTTACATATCTGTACGTTGAAATTACATATTTTAAATACTTTACTGACCCATGTTGCTTGATAATGCATGGTAATGTTCTGAGAATCATTTTAAATTCAAATTTAAATTGGTAGTGGATCTTCTTTTGTTCCCATCTAGAAAAAAAAAAGAGCAAAGGACAAAAATGTATTTACAGTAATAATCATATCTCTATACAGCAGATACCACAAGATCATATCGCTCACCAGCTAGAAAAGTGACACATCTCGCAAAAATTCATTTTGCATTTTATTCCACTAATAGGTGTATCATAAGTACGTCTTGCTACACAAAAAGTTTCATAAGTGCAGTTCAATGGAAAACTACTTTATTACGCCTGAACCACAGAATAGGAGTGAATTGCGTGGAGAGGTAAAATTACCCAACTCTCCACACCTCATCCTATATGTCTTCATTCTTAAGGGTTTTACGCTTTTATGCATGTTTTTATTCCTGCATGCAGACCTAAGTGCTGTAATTTCATATTACAGTAAAACCATGCAAATTTTCTTTTGCCTCTCCTGTGAAATTGACTTTTGTCGAGATGTGTCACTTTTCTTGCAGGTGAGCGATATAATGTAGGCTATCTGCTATTTGGGAGGACTAAAATATAAATGACATTCACAACCAACAGAAAATATTTAAAGTTTCCTAAATGGTACACAATTTAAATGTATAGTACATTTGTGTAATTAAAATTAATTAGAACACATTACAGGTAAGATTAAATTTTATTTCAATACTTTAAACCTTAAATTACTAATTACTTACTTAAATGTGCATATTTTTCATTGCATTATTACATAGGTGTCTTTAGATTTTTTATTGGTAAGAAAAATCTCTTACAATTGATTATTCACTTAAAAATTAATTATTATTGAGTTACAATAACTTTTAGTTTCTCTTAGTTTTGAACGTAAACTGCTAGGATATATCGTGCCAAAAAAGTTGCTGAGAAAATATGACCAGTGATGACAAATAAGTATATTCTATTATTATTACATATAAAATGCCTTTGTTTTGTTTGTCAACATTACACAAGCTATTTCACATAGAAAAATAATTTTTAAATTGAACCTAAATATAAAATTTCCGCAAATGAGGAAGAGTGTTTAGTGATATTGGCACCTAGATTTTTTGGCCAAATTTCTAACACTGTTTAAAGATATACAGTTACAACCAGAATTCAAAATTAGCGCTCATTAGTCTTCAAATGCAACTAAATTATTGCATTTGACAACTACAAAATTATTCTCAATCGTCAAATTTGATGCCTAGCTTTTTTTTCCCCCTATTATTTTAATGGTTAACACACACACACAAAAAAAGTGCACCTTTTGATTTCATACAAGATTCAAATGTAGATGGCATTATATGAAGTTTTTTTTTTTTTTCTAAATTCAATTGTAATTATCAATGTTGGATAAAATTTTGTTTTTTATTTGCTGAGAAGTTTATCAAGTTTTAATTTTGTTTTACATGATTAAGTGCATTTTTCTATTAATTTATAAATATAGTAATAATTTAAAATGCTTTACATCAGTTTTACAGTTGCTTCAATTATTACAATATTCGAGATTATGAACTTCAATAATTTTAAATAAAACAAGTATTTGTGTTTTTCTGAAAAGTAGCATACAATATAACAGTAATGTTAAAAATTAATTTTAGAAATTGCAACTAAAAATTTTAATTTGACAGTCTGACGCCTAAAATATTTACAGTAGTCGTCATTTGACACCAATCTTTTATTTCCCAATTACCATCACTGTACAACTGTAGAAATATTTCAAACATTGTTCTTCATCATATGACAAGATAAAAAGAACTTCTTAAAAACACCATAAAAATCAGGGTTAGCACAGTTTGAACCATTTAACCATGGTTTAAACCAATTGGTGTTTTTTTGTCAAAAATACCATTTGGTTTTTTTACAAGAAATCTAATCTAATATTTTTTTCTCTTTTGTAATTTAAGTGTTTTAAATTTTTATTAGAAGTAATTTCTACTTTTCACACTTCATCTCAGCAGCCAACATGAGAAATAATGAGACCAGGTCATCTATGCATGTAGAATGAAAATTAGCATATGCTGATGAACATGTCTGGTTGGTACCTTAAAACATGTGAAATCAGAAAAGATAAATAATATTCAATATTTAGCATGAAATATTTTCATTTAAAAAATGCAGATTATTTACAGCAATTGTAGCATTTCAGTAATGCCAATCAATCTGTTCTGTTAGTTACTGAATCTAAATCTAGTGGCCAAAAATGTTGACTTGGACACTTGGAGTTATCATTCAGAAAACAAAATAACCAGAAGTATTTGGATATTAAAAAATAATAATAACAACCACAGAATAATATATTTATGAAACTGCATCATATATTTATTGATTATTATATTCAATGGCAGATCTAAAGGGGGGGGGGGGGGAGGCGATCACCCCCCCCCCCTTGGGCTAATAAAGGTTTGCAAAATGACATTATGCATCCTCACGAGAAATTACTTGGGGCGAAGCTCGAGCCCAGCACGACCCGACCCGGGTCGTGCCTGCTTAAGTCCACGAGAGTCTAGGTCAGGTGTTATCTCTTTTAGAGTCGAGCCGTGCCCTGCCTGATCTTACCTTTTCCTGCAAATTCAGGTCGGGCCAGATTTCTTTTTCTTCCATGTTGAGTCTGACTTAGACTTCATTTTTCCTAGAGTCACTGGCCAAAATGTCCAGATCGGGGCTCGGCCCGGAATAAAATCTAAACAATTCGGTCCGTGTCAGACGGTATGATAAGCATTATTGGCCCGACCATGATCCGTGCACTCCTCTAAATTCTTCCCCTGGATACAAGTTGGTCTGGTATCTTACTTATTTGTTATCCGTAAAAATTATACTTATGTTGAACATTTGTTTAGCGAAATCGTTAGAAATTTAAATTATGATTTTCTTTTATCATTCGTTCCTTTCATTCTAAATTTACATAATTGCCTAAATAGTCATTAATTATTATTGTTTTTCTGTATTCATGAATTTCGAACATAATCAGAAAATAAGATAGGAGCATAAGTAACTGCGCTTTATGAATAATTTTAAATGCAAAATACAAAGGGTCGAGAAAAAAATGAAAATTTTATCAAAGTGTTGCGAAAGACGCGAATTTCATCAAAGACTTGTGGAAAAAATACGAATTTCGACAAAAAGTAGTGGAAAAAATACGAATTTCATCATAGAGTCCTGAAAAAAATACAGTGGTCTCTTTAGAAAACAACACACATACATACATCTATGTTTATTATTATAGGTACAATTTTTAATCTGAAATAATATACTGAACTAACTTTTGAAGAAAACATGTTAACCTAAACCGAGTTTGTAGGCATCTACACTCAACCTGAAATCGACCCGAATCGAAAACAGCTAACCCGACCTACAACAAAAGTAATTAGTGGCAGGAGGGAATCCCCACCCGCCCCTCTGCTATAACCTTTTAGGAAATTTTCTTTGAATTTCAGAATTTTTTTTAACTCAGAATCATGCTTGATCAGGAGTTTTTATTTTACTGCGATTCTTGCTTTTAGTTAAAAATAGCAGCGATAGATGGCGCTGCAAGCAATAATCGCTAAATCGGTGCCCAGAGGAGGAAAGCCATAAATCGGGCTCTGATTTAACGGCTTTTGTTTGGAGCAACATCTATCGCTGCTATTGTAAAGTAAAATAAAGAATCACAGTAAAAAACATCCTGACAACTTATATAACCCTCCTGCAAGATTTTTTTTAACCGCTGTCACCATTTTTAAGTTGAAGAATTTTAAAAGCAGCGAGTCCATTTTAGGACATTCAGTATATTTTTTAATAAGTTTCAAAGCATTTTTTACTGAATAATAACTTATCTTAGATATAAAGAGACAAGCAGTCTTATACCAAATTAGTTTTTTTTATATAATCCTAAAGGTTAAAAACTAAATAATTATTTGGGAGTGTCCGTTATGAGCTTTTACTGTATTATAGGTTTTATCAAAAATCAGGTCAACCCGAACCCTTCTCGCAAGGGTGAAAACCCTTGCCCCAAACTGACCTAAACCTGAAATAATGTATGTCAATCTGCCCCAAACCTAACGCGCTAGGCGCAGCTAAAAAGTAGAAGTCAATCGGACCCAAATCCGACCCGCAGCAAAAAAGTAGAAGTTAACCTCCCCTGCAGCAAAAATTAGAAGTCAACCGGACCCAAACCCGACCCGCAGCAAAAAGTAGAAGTCAACCGGACCCAAACAAAAACGTAGAAGTAACCCGACCCGCAGTGCAAAAAATTAGCCCAACCTGCGCATCAGATTGGAGTCTCCAAATTTCTATAATCGCCCCCCATTGAGGACTCTCCAGGTCCGCCCTTGATTATATTATTAATCGAAATATTCTGCATACTATTCTCAAGGTATCGATGTTTCACTGTGTCAGGGTTGCAAAAAACCCGGGTTTTTTATTTTAAAAAAAACAACCCGGTTGGGTTTTTTAGGGTTTTTTTGTTTTTTTAAGAAGTGAGGGCAGGGGGAGTCCCTTATTTTTTAAAGTATATGTATTAAATTAAGAAATCTTATTATATTTTTATTGATTAACTTAATATACAAGTAATTTGAATTGAAATTAGTGATGGGCGATTCTCGAGAATTCGACAATCGAGAAAAATCGTCATCGTAAAAAATCCCAATCGATACAGCCATCGATTAATTCATAGAATCTACAATCGAGATGTTTTACAATCGATTATAACGAGAAAAGCTAAAAACAGTTATTGGAAAACTTAGCTATTATTCTGACCGACAATTTCATAGTAGTGATAGGGCTTAGTGATGGGCGATTCTCGAGAATTCGACAATCGAGAAAAATCGTCATCGTAAAAAATCCCAATCGATACAGCCATCGATTAATTCATAGAATCTACAATCGAGATGTTTTACAATCAATTATAACGAGAAAAGCTAAAAACAGTTATTGGAAAACTTAGCTATTATTCTGACCGACAATTTCATAGTAGTGATAGGGCTTAGTGATGGGCGATTCTCGAAAATTTACCAATCGAAAAAAATCGTTATCGTAAAATACACAATCGATACAGCCATCGATTACTTTCGAGAATCTACAAAGGAGATGTTCTAGAATCGATTATTGAAATCATTGTTTTTACATATATATAAGGCAGATTTTATTAAATATAGGGTAACTGAAAACAGATGGAATAAAAAAACAACAAACCAAAGGGAAACTATAAAGGAGCCATAAGACTGGAAAAGTCTTGTAAGGGTGCCCCCTGGTTGAAAAAAGCTGAAAAAACGCGAGTAGCTATGAAGCGGTAAGGGGAGTTTAAGTATCAAAAATTAGAATTTTTCGGCATTTAGTACCAAAATGGCCAAAGAAATAAGAATCAAAAGCACCCCCTAGTGGCAAAAATATGAACTAACGGATGATAAAAGGGATCAAAATTTTTTTATTGATTTTTCTACGTCATTTGAGATTGGATCTTTAATTTCCCCATTTTTATAAAGTCTTTGACTGGAATACATTAAACGAACTCCCGCGGGGAGCAAAGTAGGAAGGAGGGGCAAGGAAAGTGTATAATATGAATAAGTGGTCACAGGACTTTCCAACGATATGGCACATGAGGGGTGACGGCTAAATTTAGTTAAGTGCCCCCGCTCGGGGGCAAAGTAAGGGGAGGGGCGCGGGCGATATATAAAATGAAATAGTAGTCACAGAGCTTTCCAATGATATATCACATGAGGGGTGTCAGCAAAAGATAGAAAAGAGTCCCAACTCCCAGGATTCCAATTATCGTGCCCCCCCCCCCCCCCCGAAATATACCCTGCCCATCCTTCTCTTTGAAATTTTCATATATTAAAAATTATTTATCGGAGGGCTCCGTAAAAAAATCCGATCTAAAAGTGCCTCTCTCGGGGCGCCAAACTAAGGAAGGAAGAAGAAAGGTTCATAATATGAAAGAGTAACTTTGCGATGATAACCGAAAACTTTCCGATGATAGATCAAATGACTGGTCCAAAAAAAGTTTGAAATCTACCCCTCCCACATGGGTTCCCTCTTTTATCCTAGAATATACCCGGAAATCACGCAGCCCCACTTTTAAAATTTTATATTTAATAAATAATATTTATCGGAGAGCTCCATTAAAAAACCTCATTTAATGATATTTATTGTAGAAATCTCTACAATTAAAAAAAAAGTCACCCCCGCACCGCTCCCCTCCCCCGAACCCCTTCCGGAATTCAACTCTGGGAGGAGAAAGGTTCATAATATGAAAGAGTGGTGAAAGGACTTTCCGATGATATGTCAAGGAGAGGTTTGGTAAAAGTTTGAAAATTACCCCCCCCCCCCCTCCCTTTGTGCACTCTCGCACACCCCAGAATTCACTCACCTTCCTCTTTGAACTTTTTATATTTAATAAATAGTATTTATCTGAGTCTCCAGGTATGGGACAGCTTGGCAGAGCTAAAATAAGAGAAACATTGAAAATTCGTGGCAAAATGACACTAAATTTAACAGTAAAGTTTGAAACTAGGACCATACAGAACTGAATACATAAACCACTATGCTTCATAACCCACATCGGTTAATAGCAATAAAATGATAAGTGCCAGTTAAACTGATGGCATTGAGCTCACAGGTTATTAACACTAACTGTAAGTGCTGTCCTCTAAAAAAAACCCACAGGAAAATGTATCCTAAAAAAAACCCACCCTAGAACTTAATCAAAAAAATCACAGAAGTCAAAATTTCTTTTTATCCTGTTTCTATATGTCATTTACAATAATAAAAGCATTTAAAATTACTTAAGTGTTTATTTAGTTTTTTAAAAAATAAGCAAAAAATTACATTTATAATTTTTCATTTGTAAATCGTTCAATTTACAATTATTAAAATATTATTATTTTTTTTTCCTTTTTTTTGCAGAATTGTGTTTTAAAACTAATTAATAATGAAAGAAAAACTTTGCTGTTTAATATTTTGATTTCTAGAAGTGTTTTTACATGTGGGTTATTTTTAGAAAAAAAGTGGGTTTTTTTCAAAGTCTTGTTTAATTGGCTGCCATTTTGTAATATATTGATAGAAAAAAAAGTACTATACATTAAAATCTTATTCAGGACAGGCTGTGAAAATGTAGCTACTTCAAATTGTTTTGTATTTTTTATTAAATTTTATATAGTGAGAAATTAAAAAAGTGGGTTTTTTTTAGAGGACAGCACAGTATATTATACTCTTATTTCAAAGAATAATGTCCCTCAAAAAATAAATGAAGGGAAATATCCCCCGTTTGCCCCTTTTATACTTAACCAATGAACCTCCAAATCTAATCAGGGAAACTCCTTAACTATAATAAATCAGTATATCAAATTTGAAGGAAATCAGATAATTCTGCATGAAAAAAAGAACCATATCGCTAAATTAAGGGTGGTCTAACCCCTTTAACCCTTTTATACTTAACTAATGAACCTCCAAATCTAATCAGGAAAGCTCCTTATCAGAACAAACATAGAAAAAAAATTTAAAGTAAATTGAATAATTCTCCATGAAAATCCATTTATCTAAATAAAGGGGACTTGCCCTCTTTTCGCCCTTGTATACTTAACCAATGAACCTCCAAATCTAATGAAGGAAGTGCCATATCGGAATAAATCGGTATATTAAATTTGAAGCAAATCCAATAATTCTGCATGAAAAACCCTTTTATCTAAATTAAGGGGAGACTAGCCCCTCCCCTTTATACTTAACCCATAAACCTCCAAATCTAATCAAGGCAGCTTCTTAACATAATAAACCGGTATCCCAAATTTGGAGCAAATCGAATAATTCTGCATGAAAAACCCATTTATCTAAATTAAGGAGGGGGTCTACCCCCCTTTCCCCCCTTTATACTTAACTAATGAACCTCCAAGTTTAATCAGGGAAGCTCCTTAACATAATAAACCGGTATACCAAATTATGAGCAAATCAAATAATTCTGCATGAAAAGCCCATTTATCTAAATTAAGGGGGGGGGTCTAGCCCCCTTCTCCCCCTTTATACTTAACCCGTAAACCTCCAAATCTAATCAAGGCAACTTCTTAACATAATGAACCGGTATACCAAATTTGGAGCAAATCGAATAATTCTGCATGAAAAACCAGGGTTGGCACGGTTTAAACCAAGTGGTTTTAACCATGGTTTAAACCACGGTTTAAACCAATTGGTTTTTTTGTCAAAAAAACCATTTGGTTTTTTTAGAAAAAATCAATGTAGTATTTTCTCTTTTTTGTAATTTATTTGTTTTAAATTATTGATAGAAGTAATTTCTACTTTTAACACTTCATCTCAGCAGTCAACATGAGACATAATGAGCTTAGGTCATGTTTCTATGCATGTAGAATGAAAATTAGCATGTGTTGATGAACATATCTGGTACCCTAAAGATTTTTCTTAAAACATGTGAAATTAGAAAAGATAAAATACATAAATAATATTCAATATTTAGCATAAAATATTTTCATTTAAAAAATGCAGATTATTTACAGCAGTTAATAACAAAATACAATGATTTTTAAGATTTTGGTTAAGTTGTAAAAGAAAATTTTCTCGATTGAGATTGGGGAATATTATCCTTAAAGAATTTAAAAGAGTAACTTAAGATATCAAATTGAATAACACAGCTTGCAAAATCTGAGTGCTAGTTATAGCATTTCAATAATACCAATCAATCTTTTCTGTTAGTTGCGGAATCTAATGGCCAAAAATGTTGACTTGGACACTTGGAATTATCACTCAGAAAACAAAATAACCAGAAGTATTTGGATATTGAAAAAATAATAACAACCACAGAATAATATTATATTCATGAAACTGCATCAAATGTTTGATTGATTGATTATTATATTATTAATCAAAGGATTCTTCATACGATTTTCAAGGTATCAATGTTCACTGTGTAGAACACTTTACTGTGAACATAAGACATAGCTGTTACTAATAATGTTTAAATTAGAAATGATGATTTCAATTTTCTACATAATTGACTGTAATTATTTAATTTAAATATTTTCAAAAGTTATATTACTTATACAGTACCGGACCTCAAATCCGGACTGGTCGGGACCGCGCCCGTTCCGGATTTCGGAATTTTCCGGATTTTAGGTCCTCAACCAAAATAAATAAACAGATACAGTACATGCCCTTGGCAAAATTTTACATGCCACGGAGCAATCTATACTGCGCATTGCCATGTTAGGCTTAGTGTAAATAAAGCCAAAAATACAAATTACAAAAAGTAATTCAAAATAAAAATAAGTTTAAAAAAAATACTATTACTGTATATTCTTAGAAATATTAAAGCATTTTTTAGAAAATGAAAATGCGTTGTTGCTCGTGAGTTAGGCCCAGGAATCTATATCGCGGATTGCCGTATGAGGTATAAGTAAACAAACATAAACATAAATTTAAAAAAAATAATTTAAAATAAGGATAAGAATTTTTTTTAATCCTGTACATCACATTATTAGGAACATAAAAACATTTTTAAAAATGAAAATACATCGTTGTTTGCGAGAGCCGAATTGGGCTCTTTATTAACCGCCATTTGTCCCTAAGTTTGCTCTGAAACCATAGTAACGAGCTCCCAGCGACACGGTTTCTTTCCTTAAAAATAATTATCTCCGTTGCTAATTGACAAATTTCATTCAAATTTTCAGCAAATTACAATAATAATGTAGTGAATTAGCTTGTGTAACAAATTTTTATTAACTTATGATAAGTTATTAGAAAGCTAGTGTACCTCTTAAAAAAAAACCACTAGATGAAAAAAAAGTAAAGTAAAACGACATATCTATCCGCTGTTTGTTTTGCTTATTCAACATGTTTATTTAACTGCGTGAAGTGGAAAGTCAACATTATCAGAATGAGATCATTAGCTTTCGATGGACAGCTTGTTTTGTTATGGAGAAAGGAACTTTGGGTAGATTTTTTTTTCTCTTTGAGTTAAAGAAAAGAATTTTTTAGTACGGTGCTTACAAACAGAATTTTTTCAAAAATGAAATTTGTTGAACATATTAAAAGTGGGGGTAGGGGGGGGGGGATTGTAAAATATTTTTACATATAAATATTATAAATATATTCTACGAACCTTTTTAAAAATAATTCTTTCTTGGGGTTATTTATTTATTCTTTTTAGATTTTCTATATAAATGAAGAAAAGGGTTTCTTTTTAAAATAAATTTAAAATGTGTGCACACACTAACTACGATAATTCTGTTAGAAAATTTGGATTAAAACTAATGAATGAATGAATGAAAAACATTGCAATAAAATAAAATTGCTGAGTCTAGTTTGGCTCGGCACTGTGTTATGTGCATGCGTAGCGCCATCTATGGACGTTTTTACGAAATATTTATTAGAGATCAGCGCGGAATTTCAGTTTCTTTTTTCCATTCCGGATTTTGGGTCGTCCGGATTTTAGGATTCCGGATTTGAGGTCCGGTACTGTATAATATCCAAAAATGTTTATTTTATCAACAGATATGCATCTGTATGCAATAGGAAATTATATTTAAAAAAACCGGTTTAAACCAAAAAAACCTGGTTTAAACCAAATAAACTGGATTTTTTGGTTTTTTACAAAAAAACCTGGTTTTTTTCCAACCCTGTGAAAAACCCATTTATCTAAATTAAGGAGGGGGTCTATCCCCCTTTCCCCCCTTCATACTTAACTAATGAACCTCTAAGTTTAATCAGGGAAGCTCCTTAACATAATAAACCGGTATACGAAATTTGGAGCAAATCGAAGAATTCTGCATGAAAAACCTATTTATCTAAATTAAGGAGGGGGGGGGGGAACCAGCCCCCCTTCTCTCCCTTTATCCTTAACCAATGAACCGTCAAAACTAAACAGCGGAACGCCTTATCAGAATGAACATAAAAAAAATTGAAGCAAATCGTACATTTTAATCAAGAGTTATCACGTTACGTACATACATACGTACGTACGTACAGTACATGCATACACACAGAACCGATGGGTACATTAGCTCTCAGGCTTAAATAGCCTATGAGCTAAAAAGAGATTGGATAAGCAGATGGACTCCTTTGAGAAATTATGACTTAAACCAGAAATGCGGTAAGTTTGACTCTGAAAGCTTCATTTCCATCTCGCATTTCGGCAAATCTCATCTCGATGATTTATCCAGCATTTCGACGCTTCCAGATGGCAAGCTGCTCGATGGTTGGTTCTCTCGCGGTTTTAAACCTTTCGGGATGGGAAGTCTCTCGAGAGTTTCCTCTCGCCCTTTTCAACCTTTCCCGATGGGAAGCCTCTCGCTTGTTACTCTCGTCCTTTTCGAAATCTCCCAATGAAAAGCCTTTCGAGGATTTCTCTCGCGCTTTTCAACATTTTGCTATGAGAAGCTTTTCGAGGATTTCTCTCGTCCTCGGCAGAGAAGAAAAGTAAGAAAATTTATCGAGAGTACCAAGGGACGAGATAGAGAAAAAGGCATGACAATGAGCTGTGAAATGAAGCTTTAATTTTCAAAGTTTCTCTTATTTTAGCCCTACCAAGATGTCACATACCTGGAACCCTCCGATAAAAATTATGTATTAAATATAAAATTTT
Source organism: Maratus speciosus (assembly GCA_963932465.1). NCBI lineage: Eukaryota > Metazoa > Arthropoda > Arachnida > Araneae > Salticidae > Maratus > Maratus speciosus. The sequence continues at coordinate 306,664,281 of OZ010788.1, read as the reverse complement.
CAAAGAGGAAGGTGGGTCGGGTGATTTCGAGGGAGGAGGACGTGAGAGTGCAACGACGTGGACTCATGGGGTGCAATTTTTAAAAATTTACCGAACCCTTCCTGTGGCATATAATCGAAAAGCCCTTTCACCACTCTTTCATACTATGAACCTTTCTTCGCTCAAAGGGGGGTGGGGAAGGGGCGAACAAATTTTTAAAACCGTAGCCGATTTCTATAATAAATTTAAATATCACTTTAAATATGGGTTTTTTATGCAGTCTTCTGGTAAATATTATTTATTGAACATAAAAATTTTAAAGTGGCGGCTGTGTGAATTCCGGGGTGAAAGAGTGGGCCCACGGGGGGAGAGAGGGGGAGCAATTTTCAAACTTATTTTGGACCAGTCATGTGATATGTCATCGGTAAGCTCTCGGATGACTCTTTCATATTATGAGACTTTCTTCCTCCCCTCCCCAATTTGGCCCCCACTGCGAGGGTAGTTTTTTCCGCTTTTATCATTTTAGATCGGATTTTTTTATGGAGCCCTCCGCTAAATATTATTTATAATATATGAAATTTCAGGACACTTTTCCAAATTTAGCCAAGACCCCTCATGTGGCATATCGTTAGAAAGGTTTATGACTACTTATTAGTGCTATGCACTTCCGGTGGCCGCCCCCCTCCACTTTGCCCCCCGGAGGACACTTTTCCAAATTTAGTCAGTACCCCTCTTATGAGATATCGTTGAAAAGGTCTGTGACTACTTATTGATGCTATGCACTTCCGGTGACAGTCCCCCCCACTCTTTGCCACCCCTGGGGAACACTTTTTCAAATTTAGTCAAGACCCCTCGTGTGAGATATTGTTGGAAAGGTCTGTGACTACTTATTGATGTTATGTACCTACGGTGTCCCCACCACCACTTTGCCCCCCCACCCCCGGGGGCACTTTTCCAAATTTAGCCAACACCCCTCAGGTGAGATATCGTTGGAAAGGTCTGTGACTATTTATTGATGTTATGCATCTCCGGTGACAGTCTCCCCCAATTTGCCCCTCCCGGGGGACACTTTTTCAAATTTAGCCAAGACCCCTCATGTGAGATATCGTTGGAAAGGTCTATGACTACTTATTGATGTTATGCTCCTCCGGTGTCCATCCCCCCATTTTGAACCCCCACCCCCACCCCCCGGGGGACATTTTTCCAAATTTAGTCAAGACCGCACATGTGAGATATCGTTGGAAAGGTCTGTGACTACTTATTGATGTAATGCACCTCCGGTGACCGACCCCCCCCCCCACTTTTCCCCCCCACGGGGGTGTTTTTCTATATTTAGCTGAGACCCCTCATGTGACATATTGTTGGAAAGGCTTATGACCACTTACTCATGTTATCCACCTCCCGCACCCCTCCCCCCCATGGGGAGGGCATTTTTATAAATTCAGATCCAGACTTCTCATGTGACATATGGTTGGAAAGGCCTAAAGACCTGTGACGACTTAATCATATTATGCAGCTGCTGTGCCCCTCCGCTCGCTTTGACCCCCCCCCCAAGAGATCTGGTCCGACGTTCATTCGTTTCGATATTATATTTTTTACAAGATTTTGTAGTGCGTGCACACCACACCCGCCTGCTATCATATATCAGTGCCGTATATAGCGGGTAACCTGTTCGTGATTTCATATTACAAGATTACGTATAAATTAGGGGCCCCGATTAAAGGAAGGGCCCGCTAGCGGTCGAAGTCACCTAGTCTTTATTAACAAAGACTCATTCCAGTTCACCCGCAGACGATTCTTGATAAATGTATGACGTATATAATACATAATATATGATTTATAAAAGAAATTTGCAAACTGTAGTCATCGAGAAAAAATTTATACAATCGAAAAACATCGAGATGTCCATACAATCGAGAAAAACATCTCGTTATCGCCCATCACTAATTGAAATAACATAAATAAATCAATGTAAAAGTCTGTAAATTTTTTTTTTTTGCTTCTGACATCATATAATATTATATATAATTAAAAGTTACTTGAATAGATTACTTTTTATCTGTATTCCTCACTAAGAACACATTTTTGAAACTAATCTTTTATTATTTATTAATCAAATAATACTTGATAATATTTTCAAGTTATCTATGGTTAACTGTATAGAACAGTTTATTCTTTGAACATAATACATAGCTGTTACTAAAAATATTTAAATTACAAATGATTTCAATTACCTACATAACTGATTGTAATTATTTTAATTTGAATATATTGAAATGAAGTTATACATAATATTTATATAATATCCAACACTGTTTATTTTTATCAACAAAGATGCATCTATATGTAATAGGAAATATTTTTAAAAAAACGCAAAACAAACCAGGTTTAAACAACAGGGGTCTGTCCAGGTTTTTTTTTCAGGGTCCTACTTTTGTGAATTTAATTATTATTTTTGTGAAAAAAGTAATTTTACAAAACATTAGTTAACCCATTTATTCCTAGTCTCCCAAAATTGGAGACGTTTGAATTTTGCAAAAATAAACTAATGTTTTTAGATAATCTTCAGATTAGTATAAATAATGCAATAATTATTATATGTATATATATATGATTATTATATGTATAGATTAAAAGTTTTTTGCTAGCAAAAGTGCTATTTATGTATATAAAGTATAATTTACTATCACTCAAAAAAATTTCCAAAACTGAAATTGATTGAGATCTTGCACAGAGTGTATCTACCATTCTCAAAAAAATTTCTGTGTTTTTAATTTTTTGGGAAAAGGCCGTTTTTCCTAAATTAATTTTTGTGAAGAGTCCGTTAACGGACTCAGTTTCCTCTCTAGACAGACCCCTGAACAAACAAACTTAAACAAAAGCCAGTTTATTTGGATTTTTAGAAAAAAGCCCTTTTATATGCCAACCATGGCCAAAAGTGAATAAGTGAAATTTGTATCCAGTCGGGAACTTATGTTATGAAGTTTTATATTGTTAAATCTTGATAAAAAACCTTGTCATTTTTTATCTGCGCAAAAATGTTATGATTAGCTCTGTATATTGATTTTGGCTCCTTTTTTTCATAATATTAACAGGCTTTTAAAACACTTAAAAGCACATTATTTCATTTTGACTTTGTCACATTTGGATTTGGCAGTACACCTACAATAAGTTTTAATAGGATAGTGTAACTCTTTAACCTTCTCACTGCCGGGAACTGATATATCCATTCACTAAGCTGTAGGTTTCACTGCATTAGAAGCATTATTTAAATTAAAATAATTCTACAAACATAATGCAGTTTTAAAACGTTTTGTTATGATTAAGACTCTAAAGGTCTATATTCCTATACCTAATTAAATTTTATGTATCATGTTAGAAAAATCAACTTTTTTTAGACTTTTAAAAAAATTACAGAGAAAACAACATTACAATTCTGCCCTTTTGCTCGGCGGTCAGGGGGTTAAACACAAAAGTTAAAAAACTAATATAGAAGTTACTGAATATTAAGTAATAATATCATGGATTGTAAAAAACCCAATAAAACCACTTTGACGTGGGTTTTATTGGGTTTTTTAGAGTGGGTTTCACAAAAAAAAAAAAAAAATGCCCGGGTTTTTTCGGGTAGGTGGGTTTTTTGCAACCCTGCACTGTGTAGAGCAGTTTACTTTGAACATAAGACATAGCTGTTACTAATAATGTTTTTAATTTGAAATAATTTCAATTTTAATACATAATTGACTGTAACTATTTAATTTAAATATTTTCAAATGAAGTTATATTACTTATATAATATCCAATAATGTTTATTTTATCAACAGTAGTGCATCTGCATGCAATGGGAAATTATATTTTAAAAAACCCAGGTTAAACCAAAAAAAAATCTGGTTTAAACCAAATAAACTGGTTTTTTTGGTTTTTTACAAAAAAAACCTGTTTTTTTTTTTGTTTTTTTTTTGCCAACCCTGATAAAAATTTTAATGATGTTTTATATGAAGTTCTTTTTATCTCATCATTTGACACCAGCTTATTTAATTATTTAACATGATATGATAATCTATTTAAGTCCAAATAGTTTTTATTTATTTTATTTTTTAAGTTCAAAGAAAACATATGAGAATTATTAAGAAAACAGAAAAAATTCCATTTTTGTATGACTTAAATTTATTGAATTTTCAGCCTTTTTTTTTTTTTTTTTGGTAATAAAAACAAGTTTTTCCATTTTTAGTGCCAGAAAATTCATAAAATTTAAAGTATCAGTAATTTATCGTAGAAGAATGAAGTTTTAACTAAAAAAAAAATGCTTTATATAATATTTTTTAAAAGGTACCCATACAATTTGTTACAAAAAGTAAAGTTCAAAACATATTAAAAGAAAATTTTGGTAGTTACATCATATACTTTTTTTTCTTTGCTCTGCCCTCGATTTAAGCTGATCCAAGAATTGTATCATGATTATTTACTATATAGTAGGAAATTGCAAGGATACTACTGAATGAACACTTAAAATAAAAAATCAGGTGGTGTTATTTACAAAAGATTCACAGTCATATCAGGCCTCATACAGTTAAAAAAAAAAAAAGGTCAGGTGCTTTTATGTTCGTCATGCCACCGGTAGCATTTCTTTCACTTAATCGCCAAGAGCATTTCTTATTTTTCATGTGTGTAAATTAGGTTTGAAGTTGAAATAAAAGGCTTTGGTTTATAGTATTATTTATTATTATTACTTTGTACTTTAAATTAAATGAGCTAATAACCAGGGTTGGGTTTTTGACATGACAAGCGTCAAAAACTGGTTTAAACTGTCATAAACTGGTTTAAACTGTCGAAAACTGGTTTAAACCGTCGAAAACTGCCAAATACATGTAACACGCTAAAACATTTTAACAATAGATAAACATTAAATAAGTCGATGATTTATGTGTTCTTTTATTGAAATTTAATAATTTAAAAAATATATTATTTGCAATAAAATATTTTTTTTGATTTTTTATCCAGAAGAAAATAATTTTGTACAATTAAATAATCCGGGTCAATTTTACCCCGCAGCATGCTGCAGCACACGACGTGTTTAGCACATTTATTTACACCCAAAAGATTTTTGAGTTTAGAGTGTATGAAGCGTTAGAAAATAGTCTGTCTCTTAATTGATGCTGAGCTTGTAGGACTTGATAGCAAAAGCATTGCTAGATGAGCAAGTTTTGAAGCAGGCTCATAAAGCTGTTGCATTTAGTGATACCTTTCCACCAAACAATGGAGTCTTCCCTATAGCACTGAAATAGGAAGACTGGAAAGGGGATTCTTTAGCTTCATACACAATCAGTATGGGTAAGCATCCATAAACTCTCTCTGTAGCTCAAGCGCGAGCTGAATCAACTGATACAGCAGTCAACCCTTTCCCCCTGATGGTTGGGATGCAAAGTATAAACCAAACAATGGTATGGTTTCATGAATTGATCCCTTCTATTATGCACTTTTTCAATATGGGCTTACAGGAATTTTCTTTTAGATGACCGAGCCAATTTTGTCCAGTTTTAAAATCGAAAATATTTTTATATATTGAAAGAAAGCATGTTTTAAAAAGATTTTGACTTTAAGCTTTTTTTTTTTTTAATTACTTCTGTTATTTTGTAAATGTTTGAAATTAATAATCTAATTTCAATTTTGAATGGAATGGTTATTGCCTAGACTAGAATAACATTGATGCACATTATCTTGTTATATATACAAAAAAATCTACACTTTTCTAAGTTTTTTCCCCCCATAAAAAAAGCTAGCTAATGCTTTAAGCTCTCAAAAGAAAGCGAAATTAAAACGATTTTAAGTAAGAGAAAAAATGTACAGCTCAGGTGAGCTTAATGTCTACTTTTTAGAAAAACACAATTTTACAAAAAAAAAAAAAAAAATTAAATAAAAATTTTACCCTGTTAAAAAGTTGTACTTAACAATAATACTTTACTATGTACTAATTACTGATATACAGTAAGAGTGAATTAAAAATATTACATGTAATGTTGTCATGTGTGACATTTAATTTGAATTTTTACAGATCAATTTAGTATTTGAGGTTTTTGACATGACGGTTTAAACTAGGGATTGACCGAATACCGAATAGTTGATTCGGTATTCGGTGATTCGGCATGTAAACCGAATATTCGGCTTCGGCCGAATAATTGCAGATAAATATTTTCTTAGAAACAGGAGAATTCTCTTTTATTTAGAAGTAGAATAGGCTAAACAATGAGTTTCAATATTATGTGCATGAGTTCAGAGTTCAGCTGCACTACAAAAAACAAGTCAAAGGCCATTTTTAATAAAAAATTTTTCCTTCCTAAAATAGTCTACATAAGGGTCAAATGAAAACAACTGTCTACGATAGAGGGAAAAAAAAATGTAAGAAGATGCGCATCTTACCCTTATCATTTAATTTTAATTATTTCTACATTAGTTTTCTTAATTTAAATTTATTTAATGTGTATTTTCTTTAACATACATTTCAAATAAGTATGTCAGAGTTCATCTCTGTATATCTAAGATGTATGTTAAAGAAAATACACACATCAAATAAGTATACCCCTATGCCTATCCTATAGCTTTTATAACCATTAAATTAAAATCGCTCAAATTTGTTATCTTCATCCCCACAATGTTAAAGTATTAACCAAAATATGTATCATCAATAATTTGATAGAAAATAGTTAAATGTACAAATTGTTATGATACCTTTAGTATTTAAGAACATTCCTATTCAATATGTTTATAATTAGACAATCAGTAAATCAGCTTAATGACAAAATTGTTTTTTCTATTTGAATGATCTTTTGTTTTTCTGACAAATCCTTATCCTTAATAATAGCCTGTATAGTTTAATACAGGCCTGTAGGTTATTTTGGGTATTGACTAGTGATAAAATAATAAAGAATAAGTGGTGGATTAATGAATTTGTGAATGGAAATTGGAAATAAGTCATTAAATTTTTTTGTGTAATTAGATTTAAGAATAAAAATGTAACTGAATTAAATTATTAAGAATTTAATTTAAATTAAAGTGTATTAAAAAAGCTAATATATGCAAAAATGTGTATTAAGAAATTTTAAGTATTCGGCCGAATACCGAAGCTTCGGTATACACTTTGACCGAAGCTTCGGTATTCGGTATTCGGCAAAATTGCTGATTCGGTCAATCCCTAGTTTAAACTATGGTTTAAAACCCGACATAAACTGACACATGTCAAAAACCTGCCAACCCTGTAACTATTACTAATACTAGTATATACTAATTATACAATTACAGTAATAGTGAATTTTAAATATTACATCTAATGCGTGACATTTAATGTGAAATTTTACAGATCACTGTAAGTATTTGAGGTTTTTGACGAGGTTTTTGACAAAGGGTTTTTGACATGACGGTTTAAACCGCAGTTTAAACTGTCAAAAACTGACATGTGTCAAAAACCTGCCAACCCTGCTAATAACATATCTTAAAGGAAAGTTATGTATTTTAAATGAAATGACTTAATGGTTTATATTTTAAATGGAATGAATGTAATATGAATGATGGAAATGGGAACAATATTTGGCGATTTATTACCTGCTCCCGGCTAACATAAAAGTACTAAAATAAGTTTTAAGAAATGAGAAGCCAATGTTATATAAATCAAACAGACAAAACGTGTGAAAAACAAGATTTTTTTAGGTACTTTATCAGGGTTGCTAGTCATATGAGAGAATGAAATCCCTGACTTTTCCAGGTGTATGTCAAGAAAATTCTAGTCAAGCAGTGCAGTGCGTAGTGGACATGCTTAGGGTAAAACAAATGTTACATCAGCGAAACAGCACCGAAAACTGGCGATATGAAGCAATTAAAATAATAAAACTTTGTAAAAAATCACCATAAAATTAAAACAAAACACAGGACGCGTTTCGAGCTAAAAACATAACAGCTCGTCATCAGCTAAGCATACACGTGTCCGAAAACGAACAAGTTCAAAAATGAACTGAAGATAAAGAATGTTGCGAAGAATGCGACAGATGGCGCTACCTGATAGAGGGATAAAAAAAAATAAATAAATAAATAAAATAAATAAATAAATAAATAGAAAAAATAAATAAATAAAAAAATAAATAAATAAATAATAATAATTTGGATTTTTTTTGTTCTTTTATTGTTCTTTATTTATTATTTTTATTTTTAATTTACTTCTTTTATTTTTATTTTTTCTTTTATTTCCATTTTTTCCATTTCATTTTCTCTTCTATCTTTTTTCAACACCTTTCCCTTTTGCTTATCCCTCTATCAGGTAGCGCCATCTGTCGCATTCTTCGCAACATTCTTTATCTTCAGTTCATTTTTGAACTTGTTCGTTTTCGGACACGTGTATGCTTAGCTGATGACGAGCTGTTATGTTTTTAGCTCAAAACGCGTCCTGTGTTTTGTTTTAATTTTATGGTGATTTTTTACAAAGTTTTATTATTTTAAATGTTACATCACTCAAAAACACTAAAATTTCCTAAATAGAGTTGTTAATAATCAAAAGCTCTTCATCCCAATCTTCCTCATGCCCCTTCCAAAACAATAACAACCTTGCTTTGAGGTTTACAATTAGAATTGCTCTTTTTAATAATTTATGATCATTACAAACTTTCAAATAAAGTTTGCTACAAACTGTAGGTACAAACTTACTAGTATACAATATCTGTGCGCTGACAACTGTATCGCAAAATTACTAATGTCTAGATAAACTTTATTTTCAACAGGAGGAAAGGAAGCAGACATTTCAATGGGGAGATGGAGTCTTGTGATAATTATTTATTGTTACTTAAAAATAATTGCTGGAAAAAGTTTTAAAATTTGTAATAATGAGTTTTAAAATTTTAAACTATTTACTATGGTGGATAGGAAAGGGATGGAGGATGAAAGTGAAAATTTTTGAAAAAAGAGTAATTCAGATAATTTTTTCTTTTTTGGATTGTGGAATATGCCAAACCATGGAAGATTCTCATATTGCTGGCAGCGCAACGATCAAACTTTCTAGGAGATCTCAATAAAAGTTTATCAAATTCCCTGACTTTTCCCGATTTTGGAAAAAATACTGAAAAAATTTCCTAATTTCCTGACTTTTTCAGGCGGTGTAGCAACCCTGTTTAATGATAGTCGGGTGCAAATCTCGCCAACAGCCTCCTTTTTTCTCGCCATTAACAGTTTTTTTTTACGTATGCAAATTAGAAACAATCTTTGATGATGAAATGAGATGTTTTGCTTCATGGTAGCATTTCTATATATTTTTTTCTGTATTTTGATTGAAATAACTGAAAGGCATGTGTTTCAAATTCTGCATGTAACATATGTATTTAAAATGAAAGTTGTGTATGTTAATTGAAATGAGTGAACGGCTTATATTTAAAATGAAATTAATGCAATGCGAATAATAGTGATAATACCAATATTTAGCGACTTATCATCTGCGCCCGGCTAACATAAAAGTGCCTTTTTTATACAGAAAATTTGTAAATATACTAGGTTAATCAAATCAAAAAGCAAATGTAGCCGCTTCTTCAGTTCGTACAGATTCCTTTAATTGTTATATTCAAAAGCCTTCCCTATGCAAGAAAGTGAGAAAGAAAGAAAATATTTAAAAATAATTATCATATAGCAATATCCACTTACTTTAATGGGAACTTAAAAAATGTAAACAATGCAAAAGTAAAAGTAAATAAAGAAAATATTTAAAAATAATTATCATATAGCAATATCCACTTACTTTAATGGGAACTTAAAAAATGTAAACAATGCAAAAGTAAAAGTAAATACATGGCCGTGTCTACGAAACCGGCTGGTCGGATTCCGTAGAATTCTCACTGGAAAACCGGCTGGTTTGTTTATTCGGATAAGCGCCCTCTATCGTCGTCCGGCAAAACAACTAATATTACGGCTGCTTGGGCTTGGCCAGCCGTAATATTAGTTGTTTTGTTTTGTTGCGGATAGACTGTGGGTGTGGGAACCGACTGATTTAAAGAAACACAATTATATTTGTTTGAGTTTTAGAGGTTAATAAAATGACCAAATTTTTATTTCATTTTGCCCTTTTATTTTCAGTTTTATTTATTTTTTTCGTAAAGATAGTTTAAATTTAATTTTAATAAAAAAATCACATTTCAAATTAAAAAAAATTAAATATTTAAAATTGTTAAAAAATATTAAAAGTTATATTAAAGTTTTAATATATGTTAATTAAAAGTTAATTTTATTATTATTATTTAATGAAATGAAAAAAAAAATCCTTTCAAATTTTATAAGTAAACTTTTAATAATTACCAAAATATGAACAAACTGAGGGTTCCAAGAAGTTGTGGGCTAAAATTTGGTCTGAATTTAATACTATTCACATAGCACTAAATTCATTAACAGGAAGTAATTTTAATATCTGGGTGGTAGCAAATACTTCCTATACTTGACTTGGGGTTTCAGGTAAATGAAAGGTAGTGATTAAAACTCCATAAGTAAAAATGTAAATCCTAAATTATGCTAAAAGTTTAAAAATATTTCACCAAACATTAAATTTATTATTAATATAACATCATACATTACTATAACATATACATCACATAAAATTAGTGTTTGATTTTCTTTAATAAGCCTATTTAATTTAAAATTGTGGCCTATTTCAATTTATATCAATTATAGTTTAACGCTTTAAAAATGAAATGTGATTAAAATTTTCTGTAAAAATAATCATCATCCAGGGACGTAGAAAAGGAAATGGCATATAATTATTTGTATTTACTTTTTTATTAGTATAAATTTGAAACTTTCGGTCAAGAAAATTTAGCCTGTTAAAACTTGGTGTTTTATAAGAGGGTCCTCTTCCCCCCCCCCCCCCCCCCCCACCCGGTGTATGATAACGTGATTGATAATCGTAACTCTGTGTAATTTTTAATATCCTGTATAAAATTATCAACTCATAAATGTATTCAGTATTGATATTTATCTCATTTATTTGATACTGACTACTTGAACACTTCGCATACTTTTTGAATTGTTATGCTACTGTCATCATTATAAACACCCTTGATTAAAACCTACATTTGAATAACATGAAGATGAAGCTGTATAGTTATTTCTAGATATATTCTTTTTATTTCAAAAATAGAAATTTTAAAGAGTGTAATAACTATTATTTGTTTAGCCTTTATATATTTTGCTCACTGTAAAGGTTAAAAAAAAAACGTCCTTCCAGAAAACTCGGGTAAATAAATAAAGAAGATCTGAGGATTAATGTAAAAATAATCTTAGATTTGTTAGAATCTCCCTTCAGTAGTCGCCTAAGTTTGGCGAAAAACACTGGCGCGTTGTCTGCACAGCCTTTGCAGCAACCCTATGAAAACTCATTCGTCATTGTCAAGTCTTCTTGTTGCATTTTTCTAAATTTTCCTTTCTCCGTCTGACTGACCCGACTTCTCTTTCATATATTGGATATTGCAGCGGTTCCCAACAGGGCTGTGCGAAGTGGGGGGCGAAGGGGGCAGTCGCCCCGGGCGCGAAAATTAGGGGGCGCCAAATTATACTTTTTTTCTTATCTTTTGTAAAAGAAAATGTATACTTACATATTGAGAATTTTTTTCCCAATGGAAGCACGTACATTTTTCGTTTCAAAATTATTGCATTGTCCTTTACCCCCCACTGAAATACACATTTATAAATAAGGACTTCTTTCTTTTCAAAACTTGTTTTCGGTCTTTGCCTTATCTCTTTAGTTAACATTATCTTAACTAAATCTTGTGACAAAAGCATATGCTACTCTCAAAATAGCATGGAGTTCTTTTCTTCGAATATAGAAAAGTTCCAAACTGTTATACTGTACTGTTAGACAGGGTCGGACTGGGCCGCCGGCCCATCGGCCCGAGGGCCGGTGCGCCCTCGACCGGGGAAAATTTCGCGCCCCTAAGCGCTTGAGCCGCTCCAATATTTTTCCCCTTGTTGTACACATAAATTTTGACTAGTGTGTTAAGTATCGAGAATTCGTTTAGGGATAATCATCAATTAATATACAGACTGCACAAAAGAGTTAGTTTTTATACAGATTTTCAGAGCATCAATGGTGATAAGTGGAATAAAAGTGGTTACACTTTACTAATTCCGCTAAAAATAATCGTAAAAATCTATAGGTACCAATTGACTAGAAATAATGTCGACTAATTATTGTTATTTATAAATTATGTTTCCAAAGTCGTCTCTCTACATATTAAAAATTGTACCTCCTATAAGGAGCTTTTGATTTAAATTGATGCTTTATTAAGGGAAGACAAGACTGGGTGCAATCCTATGGGAAATATGCGAGCTTATTTTCTCGGAAACTAACTGACTGATTTTGATGAAATCTGGAATCCATATTCACTGGATTATATGACAGACAGTTTTTTTCTGCGACTAAAACGTCTTATTTTAGAGCAATGGCAATTTTTCAGAAATTTTATTAAATTTTTTAAAGACTATCTGCCACATATGTATGCTGTTATCTTATATTTATGTACTACAAATATATATATATATATCAAAATCGCTCGAGTACTTTATGAGATAATGGGATTTTTACCTGAAAAATACGATTTTTCAGGAGATCCAAAAAACATAAATACAGTAGAAGATCTTTATAACACAAACCTAAAAACGCAAGGTTGTGCGTTATATAGAATTTTGTGTTATATGGATCACATTTCACCCATAATTAAATTTACCATGTAAACATGGCCAAATACATCTGAAACATATTAAAATACATTAGAGTATCTTTACAACTGATATGATTTAGTTACCAATTGAATAATTGTATTAAAATTGAATCTAATAAAGATTATTATTAGGTTTATCTATGTGTCTTTGTGCTGACAAGATGGCTGCGCATACAGCTGTAAGATTTGGCAAGAAGGTAGCTGTATGTCTAAAGTTATGCACAAAGAGAAGCCAATTTTTGGATTTTTTTGAGTAGATTTTTAAAATATAATTTTTAGCCTTTTTTCATGTTTTATGGCAATTTTCCCAAATTTGTAAAAGGAATGTGATTTAAATTTTTTAGCAGAATGTAGTAAATTTTGTCCTCTTTACAGTAAAGTTTATTGATTTTTGGACATTTATAAAAGAAATTCGGTTTCAAACTTTTAACCCTAATGTAGTAAATTTTGTCTTTCCACTATTGCATCCTCTGGTTTAAATTGTTAGCGATTAAAAAAAAAAAAAAAGAAAAAAGAAAAAAAAATTACATCCGTAAGGATTTCTTTGCCCCATTAGTGAAAAAATTCCGGATACAATGTACATATATAGTACCCTACTATAGTACATTTTGACTTCACTGATTTTCTGAATTTTTAGCAATTTTTATGCAGACTTTTTCCCCACTAGTAAATGGGATCAGTTTCAATTTTTTAGCACAATTCAGTAAATGTTGCCCTCTTTTCAATAAAGCTTATTACAGCAATTTTTTAATTTATTGTGCGATTTTTTGACATTCGTAAAAGGATTCCAGTTTCAATCTTTTCGCACAACTTATTAAATTTTATCCTCTTTCCAATAAAATTGAATTCCTATGGCAATTTTTTTTTATTTTTATTTTATGGCGATTCTTTTAAATTTGGTTTCAAACTTCTAGCTTAATGTAATAAAATTTTGTCCTCTAACTTGAATTTTTAGTGATTTTTCATGGGATTTTCAATGCATATTATAACATCTTTTCCCATTGTGCGGCAATTTTTTGACATTAATGAAAGAATTCCAGTTACAATGTTTTAGCTTGCTGTAGTAAAACGTACTAATGCAATATTTAAACGTTTGTGATTTCTAGAGTTTTTTTTTAGTATTGTGGCGATTTCTACATTAGTAAATTTTTTCCAGCCACAGAAAGGGGACTAAGGGGACCAAAATGCATAAAAGGGGACTAAAGGAGACCATTTTCCAAAAAGGGGACCATTTGGGAGCCCTGCGTAAAATCTTCATTTTATTTTCCAAAATTTATGGATAAACCCCTATCACTTTTTGGTTTATAACTAAAGATTATGCTTAAAAATGGTAAAGGTATTTAGATTTATGAAAATTATATGAGCTATAATCTCTTTCCTGGGTGGTAAGAAATTCAAATAGCGTGTCAAAGTGGATGTTACCATTTGAAGAATTAAAGCTCGTGCATTTTTTAATATGTAGACAATCTCTGAAGCGAAATTTATGAATAGCATTGAATAGCAGATATAATTCCCAATAAGTTGGTACTAATGTCCTTTTTTATACGTCATTTGCAAGGAGAATTAGTAAAAGTGATCTTTTTTGTTTCAGGACTCTTATAAGTTACCTATTGATACTCCTTATCCCCGATATCAGTCACTTACTACAAAGAAATCTGTGCTCGACTTGCTGGATCTATAGGATGATTCGATTAGATTGTAGCATGATTCGCTTTAGAAAATTCCGTAATATTGTGTATATTTCATAGAACTTTAAACATGCAATGGGAATATAGTGAAGTCTTGTATCTTGACTCAGAAATATAGTATTAAAGCCATTTTCATAATTGGTACTATACTAATGTATTAAGCCTTCACAAGCAAGTAAAACAGACGTGAGTTCGTTAAAATTTTTGCGCCCTCTGAAAATCCAAGGTCTGCGCCCTTTTCATTGGCCCAGTCCGACCCTGCTGTTAGATACATTTTTTCTACATCCATTTTCCAGATCCTTTTTGCCAAAATATAAGTGCAATTTTCTCTTATGTTATTTAGTCTTTTTTTAATTTCTGAATTAAAATTAAACCTAAAGTTTCAAAATAGAAGCGAAATATGTATTTCAGTAAAATTTGTTTCTGTTTCTGCACTTTTCAATTTTGTGACACCTGTCACAAAAAAAAGCTTGAAAGGGGGGGGGGGCGCCAAATTCAAACTTCACCCCGGGCGCAGTTTTGTTTTCGCACGCTGCTGGTTCCCAACCGGGTATGTGAAAATAATATCGGTAATGGCGGAAATCACAGAAAAGGGATAGTAAACTCACTAAAATGTTAGAAATGGCAATTTAATTTTTATCGATTTATATTATAGTTGTTATAAGACGATAACTAATGAAAAAGAGCATGTTTGCGTTATCTAGTTGAGTGAAAGGGGGGGGGGGGGTACCCCGAAGTGAAAATCCTAAGAAAGGGGCACGTGCGTGAAAGAAAAAAGGTTGGGAAGCGCTTGTATGTTGCTTTGCGCGCAGAAATGATATCACCCAGATGGCTTTCCTCTTGATTATTTCTCGAGATAAAATCTATTTACTGTTGTCAGTTCCACTTTCATAAAATGCGAAAGGGGAGACAAAAAAAAGGCCGGACAACGGTTTCTAAATAAAGCAACAATTAAAAAAAATATATATGTATAGTAAATTATACGAAATCGAAACTTGTCTATACTTGAATCCTCATTTAAATATAAAATGTTCTTAGCCCTATGTAAAAAATACCTTAAAATACACCTGCTGAGAAGAAAATCTGTCTAAACCACAATCTTTCTTCCGTCATTTTAGTTTTTCTCTTAACTATGTTTTGCTTAAATATCGACCGAAAGAGGTTTTTTAGACCGAAACCAAATTTCGTTCTATTTTCGGCCGGAAACGAAAACGTCTAAAAAAATTTTTTTTAAGTAATCAATACATACATAAATATACATAGTTATTAATTACTTGTACGTGTTTAGTAATTACTTATACGTGTTTATTAATTATACGCAGCGGTCGATCCAGGCAAAATTTGGGCCTATTTAGGCCCTTTTACAAAAATCTATTTAATAAAAAGGGCCCCTTCACAAAAATAAATTTAATAAAATGGGTCCCTTCACAAAAATAAATTTAATAAAATGGGCCCCTTCACAAAAATGAACTTAATAAAACAGGCCCCTTCACAAAATTCCTTTTAATAAAATAGGCCCTCTTCGTAACGTTCTTTTTCATAAAAATTGTTTTCAAATGTGTAATTTGTAATTAAAACCAGGTCGCGAAAATCAAAAACTTTAGCAAGGTGATTTAAAAAAGTTTTTGTTAAAAAATTCTTGGTTCGAATTCGAGTAACTGAATTTCAACTTTCGTTATAAAATGTTATTTTTCACAAAATGGGCCCCAAAAATAAAAACCTGCATCCTGCATCGACCCCTGAATACGTAATTATTAATTAATTATATTATACGTATAGCCCATGTTTGCTCTCTGTGCCTCTGACCAAAACATTTTATTTTTATATAACATAAAATGCAATCATTTCATCAATGACACAGAATGATTTCCTAATTATACGAGTTTCATCTAATTAACAAACGTTTATACGTACCTAGATTTAACTTTTATAATGATTTTTGTAAATTATGATCTATTATACTAGAACCACGGTCGGCAACTGGCGGACCGCGGTCCACACCCGGACCGCGGAAGGTCGAAGTTTGGACCACCTAAAAAGATAATGCAAAGGAAGAATTTATTAATTTTACAACGATACTTGAATATAAAAAGAAGAATTTCGAAACACATACTGCAGTGTTCCTTGATGTCACTGCGAAGTTGTTCAGTCTCGAAAAACCTTGACTTCAAATGGAGATAATTTATTTGCAAGAAGATACTTCCTTGCAAATGTATAAAACTGCATCCCCTGAAGAATTTTGGGGTAAACATGTCTCAGAAAAGTATGGAAATGCAAAAAACTAGCCATTACTATGGACAACTGTTACTAGCTATTACTACCACGTTTAGCTCCACATACATATATATGTAAAAGAACTTTCTCCAAAATGAATTTTTTGAGAACAAATATCGTTCGAGATTAACGGGCGCACACCTTGAAGACACTCTTCACTTTAGCTGTTCACCACGTGAACCAAACTAAAAAATTGGCTCAAGACCGCAAGCGTAATTTTTCTGTTTTATTATGTGTATGTAAAAAATTTCTGAACGTATACCTGTATATGTAGTAATTTTTCAGAACGAATACCTGACTTTCTATTTTATAATATATGTATGTATACGTAAAAATAACAATTTAAAAGTAATAAGTACTTGTATTACTCATGTGTTTTTTTTTTTTCTCTGGACCTCGATAAAATGTTTCAAAAGTATTCGGACCCCACTTTAAAGTTACTTGCCGACCTTTGTACTAGAACTTTCTCAAAGAGTATTCGAAAGCCTTTTGCAGGTTCAGACTAAACATTTTCTATTACTGTTAAATCTGCAGCTTTTAATGAGCACGTGAAAAGAGTCTTCAGAGTTTAGTCTTATATGCATTGCTTGCTTTATAATGTGCTCTCACATCTTGACTCAGTCGTGACTTATAATCATAAACAATGAAGTTCGTAGCAATAAATAAAGAGTGTTTCATCTGAGCCGATGCAACTCAAATCGATGAATAATGCTGAAATTTTTCGAAGGAAGAAACGAGATTTTCGGAATACAGATAGTTTCGGTCCGGCCGAATTTTCTGCAGCATTTTCGTCGAAAACGAATTTTCGGTGAAACTCAGATTTTGGGCCGAAAACGAAACCGAATTTTCGATCGATTTCTAGTTTTACTGTACTAAATAAACATAATAATCTTACACAGTAAAATCCGTTAACACGTCCACTGCCAAAACTATAAAGTAAGAATTTTCAAATTTCTTGCTGGAAGTCGTTTGCCACCACAAATTCAGTTCGATAAATAAAGAATTTTTTTTATTCTAAAATAGTGGTGACAAAGTAATTAATGAATTAAAACCACGAGTATACTCGTGGTTGGCAGCAAATGTGTTAAAGCGGAATTGCTAGGGAGCCAAATATAATTCAATTTTGAAGAGGTTTTCAACTGAACAGTGCAACAGTTGTATGGTATTTCATCAGTAGGCATTATGAAATTTTTATGTTATTAACCCCTTGGGGACAAGCGTCACGTATACGTGCCGCATAAGGTGCTCAGAATCTCCGATTATATCTACCAGTTATTTCTTTAATATAAATTTTGCCTTATTTAATCAGGACGTTTTCCTGATTCAATTCGCCAAAAATTTCTGTATTAAAAAACCGGTGATAAAAGATTAAAAATTCCGTAAAAGACGATCGTCGCGAAAGGGTTAAGACAGGATTTCGTTATAAACAGTTTCCATTATCCCATGTTTTGCTGAACCACGTAGGGGAGACCGGGGCTAGTTGGCTACAGGGGTAAGTAGGCGCAGTCCCCATAAATCGCCTGTTTGTGGATAGATTGTGCAACGAGTCACAGTCACAGAGTATCTTTCTTTTTGCGTTTTACAATCCTCATTGTAGTTTTGCAGCGTTACCTACGTGCAGTGGACATTTATTACGATTTTTCTGTTTTTTGCGCTCATAAGTAATTTTTTGTTGCTTCATTATTTTTCTAATTTCTAATACTTATCTTAATAATACTTATCTTAATAATACTTATCTTAATAATTTTTCTTAGTGTATGATTAACTGTACCTACCCATATGTGATTTACTTGGATTATTTATGCTTAGATGTTTACTTGTCCCTTTTGTGAAGAAATTTATTATGGGGCTAGAGGGCGCATTGAACACGGGGCAAGTTGGCTCGGTGTCTGGTGTATGCTGGTAGCTTGAAAAACAGCAAACACCGAAAAAAGTGGTTGCAATGCAAGATTTTGGGCACACGGGGCTTGCCCAAACGGAGACACTCGATTTTAGGTAGCTTTCTTTACAAAAAGCTACCTATTGCAGCCGTTCGGAGGAAAGCGATTTCAAAAAATTTTGGTATATTTTCATCGATCATGACCCCCAGACTCCGAAACCACACTCCATTCAAAATTGATATATATATATATATATATATATATCAATATATATATATATATATATATATATATATATATATATATATCTGACATATGTCACACTGTCACTCTCGTATTTATGAACCGATTTGGATGTAATTCAGTGTGTACATAGTACATACCAATGTCTCGACCGAGTTCGTTGGCCAGCTTCATCCGCCATTTTGTTTCAAAATGGCGGCCATTTAAAATTTTTAAAAAAATTTAAAATTTGAAATGTGGTACTAAAAAATTGAAAATGGAAAAATATTTTTTTCTTATGTATTTGACCTTTATACAAAGACTCCGTAGCAGTTTTTGTTTCGTCTATATCTTAAAAAATGGCTGAGTTATAGCATTTTGAATTTCTAGCGAAGCTGACATTTTGAAACGTCCTGAATTTTGTCACGTGATAAAAGGCGTATTTATGAACCGATTTGGATGTAACTTCGTTTATACATAGTACAGACCAATGTCTCGAACGAGTTCGTTGGCCAGCTTCATCCGCCATCTTGTTTAAAAATGGCAGCCATTTAGGGAAGGAAGAGGTAACTTTCATTTTCCTTATTTTAAAAAAGCCTACTTATATTATTCAAACACACGAAGCTCAATTTAGTGGAAACCGAATATAGGAGATTCAATATTAATTTTTATCAATACTAAATCATTATGAATGAGAATTTCGCGAAATTAGTCAGCTTTATCCAAGCTGCTTTTATTTAAACTAACTTATATTTGCTGCCAAATTCGGCGATTTCTTAAAGTTCCTGCCATTTTAAGACAACATGGTGGATGAGGCTAATCAGTGAACTTGGTCGAGACCTTAGTAATGGCTGTGCACATGCTCACTCACATCGGAATCGGTTGATATATACGAGTGCTGTCGCAGGCAAAAAATAAGTTTTTCAAAATGTCACCCACATTAGAAATTGAAACTGCTATATCTGAGCCATTTTTTAAGATAAAGACAAACAAAAAATGCTCGTGAATGCTTATATCAAGGTAAAATACTTATGAAAGAAACATTTTTCAATTTCTATTTTTTTTTTTTTTTTTTTAACATCTCACTTTAAATATAATTTTTTTTAATTTAATGGCCGCTATTTTGAAACAAGATGGCTGATGAAGCTGGCCAGCGAACTTGGTTGAGATATTGATGTATACTATCCACATGCCTTCTTCCATCGAAATAGGCGAATGCGTGTGTTATCGCGTGACAAATACATGATCGTTTCAAAGTGTTAGCCATGCTAGAAATTTAAAGTGCTATAATTCAATATTTTTTAAGATATAAACAAAAGAACAAATTTTCAGAAATAAAAACTGCTCCAGAATCTTTGTATCAAGGCCAAACACACAAAAAATTTTTTTTTCCATTTTCCAATTTTTTAATACTTTATTTTAAATTTTAAATTACTTTTTTTTAAATGGCAACACTTTTGAAACAAGATGGCGAATGAAGCTGGCCAACGAACTCGGTCGAGACATTGGTATGTACTATGTACAGATCAAGTTACATCCAAATCGGTTCATAAATACGCCTGTTATCGCGTGACAAAAATCAGGTCGTTTTAAAATGTCAGCCACAATAGAAATTCAAAATACTATAACTCAGCCATTTTTTTAGATATAGACGAAACAAAACCTGTTCCGGAATCTCTGTATTAAGGTCAAACACATACGAAGAAAATCTTTTTCATTTTCCAATTTTTTGGTATCTCATTTTAAATTTTAAATTTTTTAAATTTAATAAAATGGCCGCCATTTTGAAACAAGATGGCGGATGAAGCTGGCCAACGAACTCGGTCGAGACATTGGTGTGTACTATGTACACACCGAATTAAATCCAAATCGGTTCATAAATACATCTGTTATCACGTGACAAATATCAGGGCACTTCAAAATGTCAGCCATGCTAGAAATTCAAAATGCTATAACTCAGCCATTTTTTAAGATATAGACGAAACAAAAACTGCTCCCGAATCTTTTTATCAAGGTCAAACACATAAGAAAAAAATATTTTTTCAATTTTCAATTTTTTGGTACCACATTTCAAATTTAAATTTTTCTTAAAAATTTAAATGGCTGCCATTTTTAAACAAGATGGCGGATGATGCTGGCCAACGAACTCGGTCGAGACATTGGTATGTACTATGTATAAACGAAGTTACATCCAAATCGGTTCATAAATACGCCTTTTATCGCGTGACAAAATTCGGGACGATTCAAAATGTCAGCCACGCTGGAAATTCAAAATGCTATCGCCATTTTTTAAGATATAGACGAAACAAAAATTGCTCCGGAGTCTTTGTATAAAGGTCAAATTCATAAGAAAAAATATTTTTTTCCATTTTCAATTTTTTGGTACCACATTTCAAATTTTAAATTTTTAAAAGAATTTTAAATGGCCGCCATTTTGAAACAAAATGGCGGATGAAGCTGGCCAACGAACTCGGTCGCCAGCTTCATCAGCCATCTTGTTTCAAAATGGCGGCCATTAAATAAAAAAAAAAATTATATTTAAAGTGAGGTGCAAAAAAAAAAAAAAAAAAAAATAGAAATTGTAAAAAATATATATATATTTAAAGTGAGGTGCAAAAAAATTAGAAATTGAAAAAGGTTTCTTTCTTAAATATTTGACCTTGATATAGGGATTCAGAAGCAATTTTTTGTTTGTCTTTATCTTAAAAAATGGCTCAGATATAGCAGTTTCAATTTCTAAAGTGGGTGACATTTTGAAAAATCTGATTTTTTGCCTGCGACAGCACTCGTATATATCAACCGATTCCGATATGAGTGAGCATGTGCACAGCAATTACTAAGGTCTCGACCAAGTTCACTGGTTAGCCTCATCTACCATGTTGTCTTAAAATGGCAGGCACTTTAAGAAATCGCCGAATTTGGCAGCCAAATATAAGTGACTTTAAATAAAAGCAGCTTGGATAAAGCTGACTAATTTCGCGAAATTCTCATTCATAATGATTTAGTATTGATAAAAATTAGTATTGAATCTCCTACATTCGGTTTCCACTTAATTGAGCTTCGTGTGTTTGAATAATATAAGTTGGCTTTTTAAAAATAAGGAATATGAAAGCTACCTCTTCCTCCCGGCACTGGCCGGAAGGACTTTTTTATTTGTGACAACTGTAACTCTAATGATGTTATCGAGTAGGATAGAAGTTACTCAATGTTAATGTTTTATTCATTATTTTTATGTCTGTATAATTTAGAATTTACATTGTACGGCGATAACGCCTTTGATTAAACCTACTGGTAATAATGAAATTGATTTCTCTTAACTCCGCGTCTTATTTAAATTTTTATAAAGCGTGTGCCAACTTACCCCATAAGTATAGGCAACTTGCCCCGTGACGGGGTAGGTTGGCGCACAATTTTCCTTTTACTTTAGGCTTCCGCTAAACATAAACTACAAAAGCTACAAACTCAAAACTCCGGGTATTTATAGCCCAATACCTGTTCTTTAAAAGTACAGTTAAAATTTCATCAAAAAATTAATCAAAATCAATAACTAAAAAATGCGCCTACTCTACTAGCCCCGGTCTCCCCTATATTAAAACGTGTAAAAACTGAATCTCTAAGATCCGGAAAGATACTTTGTTTATTGACAGGCTTCAAACTTAGCATGTGGATTTGTAGGATATTTTTTTTTAGCAGGACTAAGATTTCCTATTATAGAAAGGTTCTGTGTACACAGTTTTTACTGTATAAAATCCCATTCTATGTAGGGGAATAAATAGGGTAGTAAAAAGAAATTTAAGAGAATTTGTTACAGTTTTTTCACAGACAGTTGGATTATTTTGGCGATAGTAGTATGGTGCAATGTTTTTGTAACATGCAAACAGTTGGAATCATAAAGAATATTTCACGATTTATCACATGCGCCCTGAGAACAGAAAAATGGCTTTAAAATTAATTTATAATTAAATTCTAAGAATACCAACATATTGTGTTAAAATGCTCTATCTAGGTATTCCACAAATGAAAAAAGTCTTGTTTTAATATAGAAGATTAAACATATATTTTATTGAATTCCATCTTAAAGCTATTCTCAAATCCAAACTGTCGACTTTCAGATACATTTCTGAATTCTTTTTGTTCGCAAACACATGAAATTGGCAGATGATCTTACTCAGAAAGTATGTAATCGAACAGATTTTCCCTTTTTCTGAAAAGACAAAAAATCTTGCCAAGTATCCTGAAAAGTGGGCGCTTGGAACTGAATTACCGGACGCGACAGTGCGGGAAAGGAAAAAACTGTCGTCGTTAGACAGCAATCGTTTGCAACTCAAGATGGAATTTAATTATTAAAAAAGTGAAAGCTGTTCGATTACAAATCACTTCAATAATCATGCCTGCAAGCATTATGTTTTTGCGTTTAAAAATAAGTTCGTAAATATGTGAGAAAGCTTCAGAGGGAAATATTTTTTTTAAGGTAATCTTCCATCCTATCCTAAAAAATCTCTAGTGTTAAAATTAGAGGGAAAATTAATAGACCGGGAACCGGCAGCACAGACAATCACCTCATCGAGTTCACGAATGAAATTCTAGGATTAGTTAAATCTTGATTCGCATATTAAAACGCAATCGGTCTGCCAAGTCATATCTTGGTGGAAAACATCTAAAAACCCGATTTTAGTGGCTGACTCGTAGGTTTACCATTGTGTTTTCCTGCACCAAAAGGTATGAAAACAGGGAGGACCGGGAGAAGGAAAACACAATGGTAAACCTACTAGTGAGCCGTATAAAATCGGGTTTTCCACCAAGATAGGACTTGGCAGACCGACTGCGTTTTAATATGCGAATCAAGATTTAACTAATCCTAGAATTTCATCCGTGAACTCGATGAGGTGATTGTCTGTGCTGACGGCTCCCGGTCTATTAGTTTTCTTTCTATTCAATCCATTCTTTGCATCATTAGTCACATTAGCTAGCAATTAATTATGGATTTTGTATAGATAATTTCTTAGTTGACTTTTGGACATGCATTGTAAAAAATAAAAAAAAGTTAATGATATGACGTAAATAATGTGAATGGTTTGTGTGTTTTCATTTATATTTTAACCCCTTGCCTGTGACTCCCGAACTCAGTTCAGGCAACGCAAATGCGCCAATTTTGGGGTACCCGACCTGAGTTCGGGCAAGAGAAAAAACATTGTTTCGATTCCGTGACCCCCGAACTCAGTTCATCCAATGCATAATATGTAACTTACCATTTTCCCAATCGATGGCGAACCCTTTCCCGCGAAAAGCTCGGCAGTTTTGCGCCATTTGTCGGATTTTTGTAATTTTGCAGTTCTTCATAAATTTCATTCAAACCACTTTATGTTTGACAGACAGGATTTGTGAAATTCAAAGGAATCTGAGGGATATGGAATTCATGACAGTTGATATAAATACTAATATTGTTGTATTAGTTTATAATATTTATTTTGAAAATGATGTCATTTGATTTATTTCGCTATAATTTGAGCAATCTATTAACATTTCCCATATATGTGAAAATATTGAATATAGTAGTTATTTCGTTTATTTTATTATTATTTTTTTAATAATCTATTTCTAACATTTTGATGATAATAACGAACACAATTAAAGAGTAAAAAAATTTCCCATTTTTGACTCGTTTTTCTCAAATATATTCCACAGGTAAGGGTTAAATAACCGAAATGTATCGATCGAACATTCACAAATATATATTTTTCTATTGAAAAATTTTTGTAACTTAAAATAATTTTCGCTCAATTTCAATACCGAAAACAATTTAGGTTCTGTTCTAATTTTCTTTCCGTCAGAAATAAAAATTTTCCTATTTTCATTTTCCCATTCGGTTCCGGTTCAAAACTTTACTTATTTCATTTTTTACGTATGTATAGATTAATAATTGTATTATTATTATTATTATTATTATTTACCTTTTAATCGTGTCATACCATACATAGTTGCCTATAAGGTAAATGCACCAATAGTGATGGGCCAATGTACCAGCTGTAGCCCACTAATTTTTAAAGTTTAAAAACAAGCTCACAAATCCATTTCTAAAAAACGACTGAAAGAAATTTGATTAACTAACATCCTTAAACGTTAACTTTCCAAAAAAGTTTGGAATAATTGTTTTTTTTTTTTTTTTTTTTTTTTTGTTACTACATTTATTTATTTTCTAGAGTGCTGTCAAAAACACATTTTTTGGCGAATTCTTGGGATTTCATTAAGAGATAAGTTTTTGAAACATTCTTTCTTTAATCTTATGCTTTACTTTGGATTAAACTGCTGTTCATATACTCTATAACATTGTAAATAATTTTTTAGATAAGCTGAAAACTTAAAAATTGAGTGTTATATTGATTCTGAGGGGTGGCCCGCTTCTGGGTCGCTGTTTCTTAAATTGTACCAATAGTGGGCATGGGGATCCACTACTGGAGCAGATGCCAAGTTTTATTTTCATGTTTAATTTATTTTAATTAAGTATTTTTCGAGGTTCTAAGATCTTGTGTATAATTTATATAGTTTTTTTTTTTTTTTTCTCCATGAGAACCAGTACCTAGTAGTAGACCAGGGGCCACTACTAGTGTATAAGTGACTCACTTCTGCAGCAGCGACAATGTAACTTCATTAAGCTATCCGACATATGATTATTAAAAGAAGTTAATATCTGAAATAGTTTATACTAGTTGGTTGATTTTTTGGTTGACTAAACTTCCATGATTGAATGTTTATGGAGTTTTAAACACTACAGTTAATTGAAAAGTCTATACCTATTAATTTGTATTATATTTTTAATGTATTTAATCTTTCTTTTAATCTTTTAATATATTAAACCCTTTCAAGGGTGATGCTATGTTTATGAAACCCTTAATTTTAATTCACAAACGCCACAATGGCACGAGAATTTTGGTAAAATATTTTCATTCAATATTTCTGTGAAATATAGCCTTTTTCTTATTAAAAAATAAGTTTGTTCGTAAATTCCTGCGGCGTTCATTTATTTCAACATTTTAGTAATGAAAATGCTTTGTCCCTGAAAGGGTTAAAACTCTTATTAAAAAAAAAAAAAAAAAAAAAAAACAGTTGTCAAAATTTATCACAATTATCTGGAAGAAAATTAATGTTAAGCGACAAACTTAACACAGAGAAATCTTGCTGCAAGAATAGTCTCAAAAATTAAAAAATAAAATAAAAAGGGATTTCTTTTTTCTCAACCCCCTTCCCCTCAGTAATCAGATGATTGTCTTATTTGGCATTACGGCAAAGTAACAATTAGAAAATAATTTGTTTTTAAGCTATAGAATTTGAAAGTTATTATTTTACACTAGTAACTTATCAGTAACTGTTCAAAACACTTAAGTGAAGCAGAAATTACGTCGGGGAGAACGTAATAATTTAGATTATAGTTTATATTTTGTTATGACAAAGCACCAAATAGGATAGAAATTGTCATACATATATTTTTAATTTTGTTGAAGAAGGCAAAGGAGTAATGAAAATTATGGAAAGAGGAGGAGATGAAAGTTTTGAAACTTTTTTTTTTAAACAAAAATCTGCTGAAACATAGAAAATCCTCTCCCTGAAAATTAGAAATTATAAAAAAGAATATTTAGCGAAAAAACATCTGCGCTCTTCGACAAATTTCATTTTTTCCCTTGATTATTAGTATGGTTCTGGCACTTTAAAAAAACACGCATTTTTAGTGTTAGAAAGCTCAAAAAACTCCTCAAATTCAATATATCATAACATGGTAAATTCTGGTCAACGAAGATTTTTTTTTCTTTTTTTGCTGTTTAACTTATTAGAGCTTGGAAGGCATTTTCCTAAATATAACTTATAAGACCCAGATCTGTATAAAAATTTTAATTTCGTAACTTTAAAAAATGCAAATATATTTTGATGGAACGGAATTTTCATAGGATGCAAAACAACATTTGAAGCATTTCTGATTTATAAAATTACTTCTCTAAAATTAGCTTATTGGGAATTAGCTATTGATCAACGATAAGAATGGGCATCCTGTATATAAACTAAAAAAAAAATTACATCGTAGATTATGGAGCTTTAGCTATTATGTAAAATGAGACCAAAATAAAATAGATTTGTAGAACTGGAGTTGATCTGCAGATTCATCGATGAAATTATTTTACGTAGCCATCTAAACTTCTAAATACTATTTCATTGTTGTATGTATATGTAATATTAAAACTGTAAAAAGAAAATATAACTTCTCCATTTTCATACTAAACTCAAGACTGGAGTGACCCACTCTTTGAGGGCCCACTACTGATGCATCAGAAATTTATTATGGCCACTACTGGAGCATAGAGGAATATAACATTTTTACCAGACTGCCAAGAAAGGGTTATGTGTTTCACGCGTATCTGGGTATGTGGATTTATTTATACCCTCGAAACGTCCCAACGGCTGGCTGGATTTTAATGAATGAGGTCTCTATCAATTCGTCTTAACGGCCCGATGGTTATAGGCTAGGTTTTGTTTTTATAAATTTAAAATGGCGGCCGTAAAATAGAAAATGGCGGTAGAGACGAAAAAAAAATTAGGCGCCCTATTGAGTGGCATATCATTGGATACATCTTTCAAAATGAAGACGATGTTTCATTGACTATTTTACAGTCAGAAGCTCCGTTTAAATATTACACAACCTGGAAGTTGTGTAGGTAAGATCTTTAGCTTTACTGGAACTCTAACCTTCATAGACATCTATACATCTATAGGCCTCATCAAGACAGTGATAGACAGGAACTAACAATCAAACACAACTTAAAAGTCATCAATACAAGTAAATAAAAAAAATAGGTAAGTAATATAAAAAATAGTTTCACACTGATGAGAAGTAATTAGTTCGCTATTTACGCAGTCGGGTTTTTTGATTTTTTAAATTTAATTTTACTCGTTTATTTTACCTTTCTTCCGAAGAATATATTTTTTAACTTTGAATTCTAAGATTACTAGGCTAAACATAAATATATCTTATTTGAATTCACTAATACATTGATAAAAGTTAGAAAAGTATCTTTAAGTGGTCCATTACTACTGCGTGTGCCTTGCTTTGTTTCAGCGAAATGTATACTCTCTAATCATCGTTTCAAATTCACATCTTCTGGAACGCGACTGCTGCTTTAAGCTAATCAGTCTTTATGCATAAATGGATAAATTATTCTACAATAATAATATATAAGTTGCATATGATAGATTTTTAATGTTTTCAACTAATAAAATTTCTTATGATTTCTCCGTGTTTTGGCTTATTTGACTATTTTATAAAAATAATATTATATTTCATCCCTCCCCCCCTCACCCCCGAAAAAAAGACAAACATTTAATATTTGAGTTTAAACTAAGCAAGCTTTTTTTTTTTTTTTTTTTTTTTTTTTTTTTTTCAAAACAAATTTTTCTGGTGAAACCTTGAACCAAGTTTCAAGTTTTTCTCTACATCAATTTTGTGGAGAAATGTTATGAAAGATTGAACCAGGATTCTGTTTTTGGTTTGTTTAATTTTGCAGTGAAATGTTGAACCAGATTGTGGTTTTTAATTTAAAATTTTTCCTGTGCTGTGAGCTGTAATGAACTAAAATTCAGTATTTTAAAGGGAAATCAAATTTCAAAAAAAATATTTGCTTAAAAGGCGCAAATTTTTTGAAATTTGATTTTCATTTGAAATATTACATGCAAGGCGAAATTTTCTCTCTGGAAAAATTTCCATGTACTAAAATTCAGTTTCCAGATAATCATAATCATTTCTTTCTATTAGGATTAAATTGAAAGACGAAAAATCACTGTTATTAAATCTTTAATTATTGGATGTAAATATTTGTATTTGAAATGTATTTATAAAATAATTAAATAGAAACAGTCGGTTCTAATTTAATTGCACAAAATAACTGAATTTTTTTCACCGGTGATATTTTTCTTCTTTTGATTTTTTTTTCTTCTTTTTATTAGTATTCTAACTTTGTAAATCCCAGTACGTTTCTCTGTACAGTTTTGTTGATCATTTTAGTATGATTTTTCTAGTGTTATAAGTGCTCTCGTAAATTCGTAAGCATTCATAATAAAAGTATAATTTTTTATTAAAATAAGTGTTTTAAATTTAAATATGTATCCTAATATTTAAAAAAATCATTTAATTTAATATCTCGAAAATACAAAATCTTTTTTACTAAACATTATTTAATAAGAATTTCTTATAAATAATGTTTATTTTTGCTCAGAAATCCAAATATACACCAGTCTCAAGAAAAGTTTCTTTTTCGATATTTCACTTGTAACAGCATTCTTTTATTATCTCTAAATAAATTTTATGTTTTTTACTTATTTTTTATCTTGTTGTGAGTTTTTTTCTTATATTCTCTATAGTTGCTGAAATTTCTATATTATATAGTTATTGTCAAATTTGTATCTTTATTTCACAAAAAGAAGAAAAAAAAATCTGGCACTTTAATAATTAGTAAAAAACATTTTTAGATATTTCTTCATATTCTTAATAAAAATACAATATTGGCATAGATGTAACCTTTCATATTTTCACAAATTTATGTTTTATTCTATTTAGTAGACACAATCTTTTTAGAGCATCTCAGTAGAGCAGATTTACATCACCTCCAATAATTTCGAAAATTTTGGAAGATCAGAAGTTTTTTTTTCTTTTAACATGAGAAAGTTTCTTTGAAAATGCTAAAAAACAATGTATGTCTTCGCCCGCGTTCGTCTTTAAAGAACCACGGAACGTTTCAATCAGCGGCAAAATAGACTTATCCGATGAAAGCGAAAGTGAAACTGTGTTAATTCACAATTTGATTCCGGAGTAAAGCTGTAGAAATATACAGAGTAATCATAAATGAATGACCGGATTTAAAAAATTTATATTTTCAAAACTATTACACATATTATATTAAGTTATATATGAAAGTATAAGGAAAACAGTCCAAATTTTTATTTTCTTTACGGTGCATATTTGCTGCATTAAGAATCGTTGACAGTGTAAAACTGCAAAATATGTGGAAGGAACTTTGCAGATTAGATGTTTCTCGTGATACAAAAGGTTCACACATCGAACATTTGTTACCGGAAAAAAAAAAAGAAATGTTTTTCTTTACTTTCATATATCACTTATTATAATATGTGGTTTGAAAATATAATTTTTTAAAATACGGTCATTCATTTATGCTAAACCTGTATATTATGACTGAGGTGTGCGATTTTTGCCATGAACTTTACTGGAAAAGTGAACTTAATACTAATTTAAAATATACTAATGTAGAGTATCGATGTTCTGCGCGGAATCAGCTAGTCTGAAAATAAAACTTAAACAAACACTGGTTTAAAATTATTAATTTGGATGTGAAAATATGGTAAAGCATTAATTTTCACAAACAAATTATTTATCATATATTAGAGATAATTTGTCATCGTTTAGAATAGCTTTACTATTATTGGTATTATTACATCGGAGCAACCGACAGTTTCGTCAGGGAGTGAGTTTCAATAGAATAACTTCGACTTTTATATCTGCATAAATTTTAGCAAATGTTTGATGAAAATGAAATTTGACAATAAAAAAACGATTCAATGTAGTTTTCCTGGCTAAAATCATTTAGGTGTTTCACCTTACTTTATTATTATCTTTATTATATCTACATCTTTAAATTTAAATTTAACCATTGTAAATTTTAAATAAATAAATATTAAATTCTTTACGACTCATTTTTCAAATTTAATTGAATAATATGCTACTGCATATTAAAATTTCAAATTTTTTTTTTGTTTATGTAAAGCAGCATAATTTACTGCTAAATACCCAAAACATAATCTATTCTAATCAATTACTGCAGTACATATTTTAAGTCTGTTTATAGATAAAACATGATTAGATATCCTAATGTAAAGAAAATATAAAGTGGAAGTGGAGATTTTATTAAGTCTATGAGTTGCACAATCATTTTTCAATTTGATATTTTTAAACACATTCAACAAATTTACTGAACTCGTTTCGAAATTCGATATTTTCATAGGATTTTGGATCCCCTTTTATAAAAGATAATATATACAATACAGTCATCAGTGTTTCTCATTGCATAAGACAAAGAAAATCTTTTTTTAAATTATGAATGCAGTAGCACCATTCTCCGAAAAAAGAACTAAAAACAAAAAAATCAAAAGAATATAAAATTTTATTAAAATATCTCCGATTTTTATTATTATTATTCTATGCATTAGTACCTATTTAAGTATTTATATAATGAAATTAAACTACAGTGCAAAATGAACAGAAAAAATACTAAAAATACTCTAAGTAGTCTTTCTAATATAGCTTTATTTTGCAAAAAGAAAAAAAAAAGTAGTACTAGATTTACAAAAATGCAAATTAACAACCACAGAGGCAATATTTGAAAGTTATTTTATATTTTTAGTTTTGATCATCTTTCAATAAAATTAACATCATCAAGAAATATTCAAAAATTTCAAATACATATAACGAAGCTTCATTTGATTCTGGCGTCTATTGCCATCTATTCAATTAAAAGACACAATAGTCAATTTACACTCT
Organism: Maratus speciosus; assembly: GCA_963932465.1. Taxonomy (NCBI): domain Eukaryota; kingdom Metazoa; phylum Arthropoda; class Arachnida; order Araneae; family Salticidae; genus Maratus; species Maratus speciosus. Next base: position 306,632,915 of record OZ010788.1, on the reverse strand, counting down.
AAAATTGGGAGGAGCGAAAAGTTCACTCTTTGAAAGAGTGAAGGGCATTTTCACTCTTTTGGAGTGAGTTTTATACAAATACACCCCTTAAAGAGTGGAATTTTCCACTCCCGAGAAATGAATGAAATATTTCATTCCATTGTCGAGAGTAAAATATTTGACTCCATTGACGAGAGTAAAAGCCTGGCATTGTACACTTTTAAAAATTGCTGTCCAACTTTAAATCAATATATGGAGTAAAATAATGGAAAGCACCAAAATGTGTTACTTCTTAATTTTCAAAAAGGGGCTATGCATATATAACGTTATCATTATAGGGGGGAGGGGGGGGGGGTTCTGGCATATGATATCGTAAGATATCTCTAGAGGTGGGGGGTGGGGGTGGGGTTGTGTTTTGATATCGTTATCATTTTTGATCCAATTAAAATTTTCTCTTTTTATTTGTAACTTGGTCTTTACATCAAAATAGTATGTTATCGTTCTTAGTATGTTATCTATTTTCCTGAAAATACAAAAGTTATTATTTAAATCCTAATCCTTAAATGATTATAAAATTGTTCAGTTCCAAAATATGGAGTACCGCAACGCGTATGCATATATAATCCGCTGTTCAACAGTATAATGTGAAGTATGTTTGAAATTATACTTGTATTTAACAAGTAAATAAAAGAGAGTGTTGTCCGCCTGTTTTGTTGATAAGAAGTTCTGTCTGCCCCACCCCGTGAGGGGGCAAAGTTCAAAAAGGCAATATTACTGCTGAATGCATTATGTAACGAAAATCTATTATCAAATACTTTTAAACAGTAACTATTTCTTTTAAGTGTTATTTGAAATAAAGTTATTTCATATATAAACTGATATTTTATTGACTTCTCATCGTTTGAATCAATAAAGTATAAGAAAAATAAATGTAACATATTTGTATATCACTCCAAACAAAAGAAAAAAATTCCAAAAATCTAAAGACTTTTTATACATTTTTATTATTTATTATTATGATAACGATACCATTACTGGGGTGGGGGGGTGGGAGGTGTTCGAGGGATATGATGTCGTAATGGGGGGGGGGGGGGGCAGGGGTCCAAAAATACCAAAAAGTTGATAACGTTATATATGCACAGCCCCAAACTCCATTTCATAATGTAACTTAGAAAATTACGCTGATCTGGTACTAAAACGCACTCCTTTTCAAGAGTCAATGCTCACTCCTCTGAAAGAATTATTCACTCCTGTTTAGAGTAAATATTCACTTCCCAGGAGTGAGTATTGTATGTATAGGTATTACTCATCAGTTAATCAGAACAGAAAATCTACAATGCTTTTTTAAGATAAGAGAAAGCATTGCTCTTTCGTCCACCATTTCAGGATTAAAAGAAACGGGTACTATTAAAAGGATTATTTGTGGAAAGTAAAAGTAAGTCTTATTTAATTTTAATAATTTATTCCTGTAGATTTTCTATCTTATGAACATGAGTTAAATAGTTTTTATGTCATATGGAAAAATATCGATCTCGTTTCCCGATTTCAGAAGGGATTGCCTTTTATATTCCCTTTTCATGTAACGGTTTGGAATCTAATTGTTTTAACAATTAAATAACAAACAATGCTTAGCAAAAAATAATCAGGACTTTATTGGTTTGGCCTTTGTGAATAAAAAAAATGAGTGTAAATATTTTGTTCTTTTTATTAGCTACAGTAATGTGAAATATTTTAATTTGCCATCACTCGAATACAAAAAACAATACGTGGAATATCTCACTTTGAAATACTGACACAGAGATATCTTGATTCATGGCTTCATTTCTAGCACCATTCTAAACATTTATGCGCAGTGATCCGCGATTGTGTTTTGTTGAAATAGTGATTTGTGATGTTGGATTTCTTCGGTTTTTTACTGTTTTTTCCGTTTATAAACACTTACTGTCTGTATTATTATTATTATTTTGTAATTAAATATGATATTCGATTATTATGACATTACGAAAAAGTTTTCAAATTGAAAAATAGTATTATACTGGGAAAATGTGTTTTTACGTATTACAGTTTATAATTTAAGAAGTGAAACTTTTGAAGGTTTTTTTTATTATTATTATTACGAATAATATTTTAAGTTATTATTTAAAAACCTAAATCTTCATACCAATGTTTTCAGATTTATTTAATATATACCAAATTTCTAAAATAAATAGGAATTTCTTATATCATATGGCAAGATGTTTGACACGTTGTTAAATCTAATAATGCATATAATTCATATATTCCAGTTCTTCATTGTTTAATAGTATAATTATAAAATAATAATTATTATTTTTAGTGTTTTCCAAATGAATATATTCTTTTTTTTTTTAATTGTATGTAAGCAAATTATGTATGTAAGCAATATTGTATGTAAGTATTTCTGCTGTTTATGATTTTAAATTTTCGAGATTGAGTAATATCAAAACAGATTTAACTATAGACATTCTGCATCAGTTATTAAATTTACTTCTATTAACGCGTTTTCTACGCTTATGAAACACATAATTATTGGCATTAAAAAATAAATCATAATATTTAAGCATTGAAATAAAATATTTTTTTATGCATGCAATGGAAGTTTATGGATAAAACTGCTTTAGTATATTTTTAAAAAAGTTAATATTATCACTTATATAATATAGCATCGAATATTTTTTTAAGATATTAATAATCACTTTTTGCATTAAAAATGTTTTTCAAACAATAAGAACATTACATATGCAGTCAATTCTTTTCCTTTTATATTTCGTTCTGTTTTTCTAGTTCCTAAATCGATATTTTTCTATAAAACATATGAAATCTATTTAGCTCATATTCACAAAATATATGAGAATAAAAAAAATTAAATTAAATATGGCTTATCATGTCGTTCCATAAATAAGCATGTTATTAATGTCAATTTTTCAGCAATAGTGGACGAAAATTCGAAATCATGATTAATTTTTAAAATATTTTTAAAAGAAAAATATATACATATTCCAGAGAATATAAAGATTTAGACTACAATCACAAATCACAACACATAAAAAAAATTCTTGCACATTCTTAATATTTAGACAAAGCTTAGAACTTATTAACAAAAGATGCGAGTTGATAAGCATTGTTTTTTAAGTGGAAAAAAATAGAACAATAGGGTTCTACAAAATAGCGATACTTTACTGAAAAATACGGTAATAAGATATTTATTCAAAACAAAAATTAAAATGAAATTACACATTGTTAATCATATAACGTCCACCTGTTATATAGTTAATAATAAAACTTTAAAAATAACTAAAATACAGTAAAAAATAACGCTATATCAGAGTTAAATTCATTAGCAATAAATATCGAGATCATATTCAATTAAACATTGTAATTCAATTAAAAATTATAATTCAATTTAACATTTGAATTACACATGAAAAAAAAGAACATAACGTACATTACGGGAATTATTAAAATACTAAATACAACATAATTTGAATCTGAAAAGAAAGAAATAACATTAGCTGATTAAGATTTTGGTTAATTACTTGCCCTTAAGAGCTTTTTAAAACTATCATATCTTTATAGGGCATGCAATGAAAGCAAACAGAAGGGATAAGTTTGGAATAAAATATTTTAATTTATTTCTGCCAGTAACCTAATTTAATTCATATGTAACTTTAACTGAATTTTTCCTTAAAAGTTCAATTAGTGTTACAAACTATGAATTAAATAAATATTGCCAATAAAATATTTTATTCCAATCTTTACCACGCTTGTATCTATTTTCATGCTCTGTATCATGCTCTGAAAGATACGATTAATTTAAAATGCCTATAAAAGCAACATAAAAAATAATTCACTCCATAAAAAGTGAACATTCACTCCTATGAAAGAGTGACTATTCACTGCTATCAGGGGTGAAAAAAGCACTCCTTTTGCAAGTGAATAGTCATTCCTCCAAAAAAGTGATTATTCATCCTATTTAGAGTGAATATTCCCTTTCCAGGAGTGAGTATTCACTCTTTCAGAGAGTTAACAGTTCCACTTTTACTCAGAGTGAATAGTCACTCTAAAGAGGTTTTGCATATTTTGACTCTGCGATAGATACAAAATATGCACAGATTCACTCCTCATGAGTGAATAATCACTCTTTTTTATTTAGAGTGTAGATACAATGTACGTGCAGCAATATATATATATATATATATGTAATTCACAAAAACAAAATACCAGTACATATATAATATAATAATGTATACAGATGAGAAATTAAAAATCATTAAATGAAGATTAATGTTTCGCATGGTAAATACCCCCCCCCCCCCCCTCCCTCATAACCTTCATATATATCACCAAAAATATCTGTAACAATATTAACCTTTAACTGATGTGACTAAAATTTGTCACACAACTGATGTGATCGGGTCTCTCAGACCCCTCGAATAAAATGAATAAAAAAAATAACTCAAATGGTTGAATTTACTTAAATTTTGTCCTAACAATATCGTTGTACTTCTCTTAGGAGCATGTGAATTAAATTGCATGAAAAAAGTATTTTATTCATATTATTTAACTTCAGTACAGAAAAGTAAAAATCTGTAAAAGTGTTTACATCTGGGAGTAGCGGGGTCTGGGAGACCGCGTGACATCAGTTAAAGGTTAATTGAAAGAGGAACTAGTTGAATGTGCCAACCCAAAAATTTTCTTCTATCTCATACATTTTAATAATTCAAAAAGTAGTTACAAATTTTAATACTTCAATATTATTAATTCAATACTATTGCCAACTTTGATTTTCATCTTAAATTTCTGCTTCAGTCAATTAATCTCAGTAAAAACGAGTTAATCTGGAACGTGATATTTACTAATATCAATATTTTTTTGCCTTTATAAACATAAAAAATATCTTTTACATGTTTGTGCAATAAATTTGGTTTGCAATTTCTTTTATTTTGCATGTATTTGTATTTATTATTATTTTTTTAATTCTTTATTCCTGCATAGCATTTGGTTTATACAGTGCTGAATTCAGAACAGGCATGTTTTTAAAAGCCATTATTTTGAAGCTGCTTCTGTAACTTATTCCTGGCGACGAGATAGACACTAAGGCACTGCAGATAGATCCGTTGATTCTCCCGCTAGTGCGATTTCGGAGTCAGAGTCAGTAATCATGAAACCTACTATAAGCAAAAAAAAAAAAAAAAATCTGAAAACGACACAGACAAACAATCTGGAAGGAAAACGTGAGTCACAGTAAAAGTTGTTAAAAATATAGGAAACAAAAAGAAAAGAGTAAGTTGTGAAGAGACTGGTGCGCAATAAAGCTGCAAAAACAATCCCCTGCCCCCCCCCCCCCCCAAAAAAAAAACAAACAAAGAATATTTAGAAATGTTATCTCCCTTCCCAAAATTAGTTAAGTTAAAGTACAGAGGGAGCCAAAAAACAGCTGTGTTAACATCTTTGCCATATAAAGTAAATGTTGAAGTGAAAAAAAAAAAACCGAAAAAGAAGTTCTCAAAGCACAAAAGCAATTGAAACATCACGTTTTAAAAAATAGGCGTAATTTATTTGTAAATAAAATGATCGAAGGGAAGAACTACAGGCATAAGGTAAAGAAAATTTCTGTTGCAAAAAAAATTGAAATGATTCAGAATTTAAAAATAAAAATCAAGTCAGTGATGATTGATTTAGCCTAATTTGTAAGAAAAATAAAATAGAAGAAAGTATTCAGTGTTCAGATTCCATGTTGTGTGCGCTGGAATAAAAAATGAACAAAAGAAATTAGTGTGTAAGCCTTGCGTCACTTCTGACATGATATTCAAAACTGGCAATTAGTTTCATAATTTCTATTCTTAATTACTTATAACTTTGATTTATATTTTGAATACATTTTGATTTAAAACAATTACTTTTACTTTCAGACATTTGATTTCATTATATTTCATTGCTATTCTTTTGTTTGATTGTTTCATTTATCGCAAACTTTGCTTTTAATAAAATTATTTATATTCATTACTCATTAATAAAGTCTAATACTGTTTTGACCAATTTAAGAGACTGGGGTCGGGGATCCAACTTAGGCTACCAGTCGCTGAATTTGGACCGCTTTTGACAATTTTTTCAAATTAAAATAAAACTTAAGAGTTTGAAAAAGAAATTGTTCTAAAGATTTATTTAATTAGTAGATGAATAGATTAATCACGTTTAATGATATTTTGCAGATATTTCAAAAATTAAGTGAATTACACCTATAAATATGCGAAGTGGTCCAAATTCGGCTACTCTGCCGTATAGAACCGCTAGAGGTGAAATATTTCGAAATTCAAGGAGGACCTGCTTGCGGTAGCGAAAAACATAAATGTGAAGTTTAAGTCAATTCTTTACATAACTTCCTACACTTTCCAATGGTACAATAACGAAAATGACACAAAAATCGCTATTACAGCACCCCCTTCTAGGCGGAATATTTCCAAATTGAGGGAGGACCAGCTGGCCATAAAAAAAAAAACACAAAAAGTTTGGTTCAGTTGTATTCATAACTCCATACAGTTTTCGATGGTACATTGGCGACACACAGGCAGGCGAACATTTTGCATAAAGATGTTTTTTGGGAATCTCTGACTCCTAAACGTGTAAATCCATCGAAAACCGGAAGTCAGAAATTTTTTCGATTACAATACTTTCTTCTATTGAAGATAGATGAAAGAAAAAAAAAATATAATAATAATAATAAAATAACAATATGTTTGCTCTGTGTATATTTGAATTTTCAATTAAAATTCATTTTTATGTGCGTTCGTAATTATATAAATACGTAGCATCTACAGTCGTCGTCTGATCCGTCCGTCTGCCCGCATATAACAGCGTAAAAACTACCCAACCAAATTGTTTGAAATTTAACATATAGAATCGTTGCAAAATTTTGTCGAATCATTTCAAATTTTATGAAAATCAAATCACAACTTAAAAAAATTTCTTCATAAATGTTTCAGATAAAAGTTTTCTTCACTCTAATAAATCCTATTATACGTATTTAATTCAATGATATCCCATGATAGGTCATGATTCTAGATCGCCATGGTGATTATTATATTAAATCCTATCATACGTAATTAATTCAATGATATTCCAGGATAGGTTATGATTCTATGTTGCCATGGTGATTATTCTATTAAATCCTATCATACGTAATTAATTCAGTAATGTCCCATGATAGGTAATGATTCTAGGTTCCCATGGGGATGACGTCCTATTTAAGATGGAGTCCTATTATTTCCGTATTACTGAATTTAATATATGTAATCGTATATAATAAAAAGTTTTAAATTTCAAGGCGTAAAATTCCTTTAATTTATATGCACTCGTAATAAATTGCATATTCATGCATTTTTTCAAAAGAGTGCAACTTGTTTAAGTTATATTATTACAAATTTAAATTATAAAAAATATCAAATGCTTTCCCAAAAAACTTTTTTTTTCCAGAAGTTTTGTTACATATTCCCTTTAATTTATGAGAATTTTTTTATATTAAACAAAGAAACTACTACGATTTCTGTATTTTTATATTTACATCTGAATGTTAATATTCAGTTAAAGGACACAATAATCAAAATATCAATTCAAAATATTCAATTAAAGAATTAAAGGACACAACATTCAGTGATATATTTACAAATATATATACAAATGTTTATCAAACGCTTTTTTTTAAAAAGTTTCTTGCAAAATTTGCAGAAAAAATCTTCTTTACTTCTTATTGCTGTTTTTGTGCAACTCTAGTGGATCCATTCCAAACAACCATCGCATCTAACGCAGTTATCTTTGCAATCATTTTTGCAAATTTTGCACCACCATATGTTTATTTTTTTTTTCATTTGTGCAGTCTGTTGCAGGGTAGTCCATCCATCTTCAGTGAAGTATTTTTTTATGCCACGTAAATCAACTGAATCGTCTATTGCTCCGCAAGGCACATTCGCAGGTATTGTTTCCACGAATTTCTCATCAATCTGCGCGCCTTGGAGAGCTTCTTTAACTACTACAGCATCATCGACAAACCACCTCAACATTTTTTCATGCTGAGTATGCAACTGTTGTCTGTGAAATGGCAATGGACGAAATTTTTTCTTCCTGGTGACGCTAACTACCGTTTTTGAAAAACCTAAACGAAATCAAAATATTTAAAATTTTTAGTAAAATAGTGAATCAGGAGTTTTAAAGGATATACAAAAAGTAATTTTCAAAAATCAAAAATTACCTTTAGAATTACCACGCCTTTTCAAAGGTTGTGGTAGCTGAAGTTTCTGACAAACATTTTCCTCTAAAATAAGTAAATAAATGCATAAATAAAAATAATAGTGTTTCATCACAATTTTTTTAAAAATTCTCTTTAACTATAGATTAGTTCCTTATCAGCAATTAAAAAGAAAAAAAAACTTAAAATATGATGAATCATGAGTCGAAAAATTAAAAAAATTCTGCACCTTTTTTGATAAAAATTTCATACATACATATGTTAGTAACAAAATATCCCTTCAGATTGCTCAGGCATATGTGTAGAATAGGTAAGTTTACAGACAATAATATATAATAGTTTCTATAACAAGGTATATTGAATATTTAAAAACAACACTTTGAAAAAATTGAGTTTAAGGTTTATGTATGATGTAAACAAACTGAATAACCTATAAAAAATTCTAAATCCTCGTTGTCGTAGAAACAAAAATAATGTATCATTTCAAAGGTGAACAAGAAAGAAGAATAATGCGCTAAGCATAGATTATGAAACACTTTTAACACTTCCTGAATGCTTTAACAAAACTTCGTTATTTAGGGAAATATGGCAAATAAGATAACTAAGTAAACATTTTAGAAAACGCATAAAACATTTAAAAAACTGTTTTTAGCAGTTACCGTTCATAGCCAAATATGTATTCCAATTCTTTTGAATAGCCCTGTATCTAATCTGTAGGTTGATATTTATACTACATAATGGGAAAAATTTAGTGTAGCAAGAAAACGCATAACAGGTTGAAATTTCTCTTTCAGCAATTTATACTAATAGATGGAAATATATTTGAATACTTTTGTACAGCCCTGTAGTTCACCTATAGTATCTTTATTACAAGCCTCTATTTAGCTAAAATTTAATTCAAACTAAAACACTCTTCGAATTACTGAAATCCCATTTCCAGAAATTATCATCCATAGACGGCCATATAACCAATTTTTACGTGACCCTGTATATCATTTTATCTATACTCTACAAACATTTCTTAGTAAACTAAATGCAGTTCAGCGTAAAAATGCATATGTCATTTAAAAACCACCTTTAAGCAAGCAATTTGTTCTCATACCCAGTAACTCTTACGAATTCTTTTGTGTAGCCCTGTATGTGAACTATAGCATTTATACGCACCATACATATGCACAAATATAGTGAAACATAAAAGCGTATATCATAATTAAAAATACCTTTCCAGCAATCATCGCTAATGTACAGTACTACGGATACAATATAGTATCTGAAAACTTTTGTGTGTCCCTGTAAATGCTATGCACTTCGTATTATACATAAAATAACTTAGACTAAAACTCAGCGACGTATATCAATCATTATATATGAAATAGTTTAACATAATTAAATACGCCGCAACCCCCCCCCCCCCTTATATCCTTATGTAACAGAATTCTTTTGTGTGGCCCTGTAAATGAATAATAACTATTCTGTGCACTGCATATTCTACAGAATGCATGTTTTAGTGCAATTCATAAATACATATCAATTTTATTATGTTTTAAAGCGTGTAACTTCATTAAAGATAATTTTTAACGCTCTTTTCAACTTTGTTGAAAACTGTAAAAAAAAAAAAAAAAAAAAAAAAAAAAAAAAAATGGTAGCTAAGGTAATGGATCAAAATATTTTAAATTTTACGTTCATTGATGGTACATTAGCCATCTGTACAAATACCTTGATTCTGTAGGAATCACATAGATAATATAGAATCGCATATCAAGTCTTGAAAAAATAATTTAAAAGTAATTATTAAACAATTTTCTAATAAAACTTTGGAGAAGTTTACCTTCAAATCTTGACGGGTACCATCTAGTAAGGTATTTATTTCAGTAAGGGTTGCAGACATATTAAAATAGATTTTTCTATAAATTATCTCTAAGTTATCTCAAACAAATGAAAATAAGGGATGAATACATTTATCATTACTTATATATGTGGATGGCAAGTTGCTACTGCAAGTCGGATTATGATAGGCTTGTTGTTGACTTGGCACTTCTATTAAAGTAATAATAATAATCACATATCCAAAGATTTTATATAAAAATTATTCATGAGGAATTTTAAAAATATCAATGTCTGCTAAAAGGCTATTGGAGATAGAGGGAAATTGAATTCACAAATAACATACACTAAATGGAGAGATAGGTACATACATGATGATTGTTTCTTTAATATCCAGTAATCAATTAATGCAGAATGAATTGACAGCAACAGACTATGTATCTGTACATGTGTGTATGCACGTGTAATTAAAATAAAATTGCTTATGTAAACTGAATAGAGAGGCCATTTAAATATAGGGAATCATTAACATTTCAAAAGTAAATTATAAAATGCGATTTAGGTTATACAATTACTATAAGGGTAATGAAAATGTCAGAAAGGCCTACAAATGAGGTATAATTTTTATATACGGTATTTATTTCGTTAAGTGCTGCACACATATTGAAATAGATTTTTTCTTTAAACTGTATGTGAAACAAATGAAAATAAGGATCACTACATTTATCATTGCTTATAAATGTGGATTGCAATTTGTTACTGGAGGTCGGATTATGAATCTCCTGTTGTTGGCTTGGCACTCCCATAATATAGATATATATATATATCGCCCACCCGCAAGAAAAGTGACACATCTCGCAAAAATTCATTTTGCATTTTATTTCCACTAATAGGTTTGTCGTAGGTGTGTTGTGTCTTTCTACACAAACGGTTTCATAAGTGTCGTCATATGGGAAATCACTTCATTACGCTATTTGTCCATTCGTGACCACAGTACAGGAGTGAATTATGTGGGGAGGTAAATTTATCCAACCCTCCAAACCTCATCATATGGTCTTCATTCTTAAGGATTTTATGCTTTTATGCACGTTTTTACTCCTGCATGCTGAACTGAGTGCACTATTAAAAAATGGGTGAAAGTCTCTACCATTCTGCTCATTAGAGTTGACTATAGTTTTAGTAAATATGCTTAACGCAAATTGCCTTTTAAAATGCTTAACCTTTTCAAAAAACATATCTATTAAAGATGATGAATTGTCAATTTTGGATAGAACTCAGAGTGAAGCTTTCAAATGATACAAAAAATCATAGTTGCGATTGAATATTTCACTACACTGCATACACTTATCCTGCTCGGAGGGCTTGTGGATCTTCATGTGTTTTAATAAGTCGTACTTTCTCAAGAACGCTTCACCGCATTAATCACATTTATGTCGCGGAGGTATCTTAAAATGAGATAATTTATGACGATTCAAAATAGCATTTCTAGAGAATGCTTTTTGACATATGTCACATACAAATGGTCTTTCTTCTGAATGAATCATCAAATGTTGTTTTAAATGACCTTTTCGTAAAAAAGACTTGCTGCAAATAGTACACATATAAGGTGGCTTCTGTTTCTTCAATTCTGATGAGGAGGATTCCGCTTCCTTATCTGAAACGGGTTCTACTTTAGGTCGTACTGTTAATCCTATGTCTTGATCATTAAATTTTCATGAAAAAGTTTGACTATTCAAACTTGATACATCATCGCTTAACATAGCAGAATATCCATCTTGATAACTACCCATATTATCCTAAGTGAAAATAATGTTTTCGCATATACAAAGAAAAGCAAACACTAATGAAAAAGTCTGGTTCCATTCAATTTTATATAATCATAGGGGACGCATGTTAAAAATTTTTAATGATGATGCATATCATGTAATATGATTGGTGCAAAAATTACAGAAAAAACATGTGACATAAAAAAGTATGTGTATAAAGTTCACGGGAAGTGAGTCAATCAAAAATGAAAAGGTACTTATGTAATGTCTAAAATAAAAAGAATATGATTAATCACGTTACGAGTTTGAATTCATCATTCTAAGGTTTTACAAATTAATTTTATTATTTCAGTGAAATAGATGGTAAACCTAAGGTTAAACTCATAGTAAAGTTATTAAACTCTTCAAAAGAATGAGATGAAGTGTAGCAGTAGTTTTAAAATTCATTAGAACTAATGTAGAATCATCAAATAATTACTTATCCCAATAACAAACTATGAGCTGATTGAACTTAAAATAATTAATAAAAAAAAATCTCTCAAATATTGCATACTTTCTTTTTCTGGTGTTTAACTAATATTAGCATACTTCGCAAAAAAATTATTTTACAAAAAAAAAAAAAAAAAAAAAAAAAAAAAAAACAAGCAAAATGGTTTGCAATCAAAAGTTAATTAAAATAAGAGATATTTCTTCGATGTTTATACTACTTTAAAAAAAAATATGCGGGATAGCAATTAAATAATATGCTTAAATTACTGCGGTATGTTGAAAAATAATGTACGTAGTTAATTGAAATATTAAATAAATCCTCTTTCTGAAAATTTAAATTTATGTAAAAGTGAACTAATCGCTCCTAAGATCAATGGTTATCATTATTTACATATTAGCTATTTTCAGTTAAAAAGCTGATTACTTATCGAATGTTTGTGAAAGATAGTGAGTAACTGTTGATAAGGCGATGAAGAAAATCTATTTCAAATTTCAGACAATCAAATGAAATGCATAGTAACGTACAATTCTTAAATTAGATAACAGGATTAATGCTAGTAGCAGCAATGTTTAATTTAAATCGTTTGGTAGCCTTCTAATCGATCAAAAAAATATGAATCGCTTACAAAAGAAATATCTAAAATTAATTCTAAGCAGTCCTTCTATTTCAATGTGAAACAGAAATTGTATAAACTTCCAAAACATTAAAAGGGGGAGGCATAGTGTTCATTGAAAAAGATAGTGTTCATAAGTATGGTTTGGTTTGTGTTTATGACGGCCAATTATCAACACGAGCGTTCATAAGTATGCTAGTAAATGTTGGGGCGCGGTCTGGACAATAGGTAGCATCTGAGTTAAAAAAAAAATGAAACTTGAATCGTAGTTCATGGGTTCGTAACCAAAGCTTGGTAAAGAGATCATAATCTCGTGCGAAGAATCGATATAAACAGTTAAACAAAAAATTGTATACGTTGAAGAAATTCTAGTATAAATCAGGATCTAAATTATTATTCAAAAATTTTAAAAAACTCTCCTCTAAGAAGACGATTTCAATCCGGTTGAACGGCCACAGGCGCAATGCACATTCAAACGTTTGAACTATATCCTAAAGATGGCAACATCAAACATTTTCTTCAGTAAAAGGGGCGATGGTCTTATAAACCTCCCCAAACGATTGAAAAAAAAAATTAAGCCACTCTAAAAATTTAGCCCCCTCAAACTTCTTTCGAAAAGACCCCTCTATGTTATTATGTGTATTAGTTTACCATCTTATTTCCATTCCTACTCTAAGTCGATTCGAAAAAAATTAAGAACTCCTAAAAATAAGCCCCTTTATACTTCCTCTCGAAAAGACTTAACTCCTCATGTTATAGTATGACACCACCTTAAATGATCATTCATTCCAACTCAAACACGATTGAAAAAATGTTATGCTTATCATTTTCATGTTTTAATAAAATGATTATGATAATATTAATAACAATATCATTATAACAATTTGCAATATTGTTATTATAATAAACAAATGAGCCATGTTAAAGATTTGATAAACAAATACACACACAGATACACTTCCGCTCGTCTTTGATTATCACATTAGCAATCCCCCTCCCCCCCCCCCTCCGGAAACATCATTACAAATAGACTAAAGTCTGTCGAAGACACATATACAGGGTTGTTATAATTAAAGTTCGCGTATTCAGAAGGCTCTAGAGCCGGTTCTATGGCTACAAACGAAACAAAATTTCACTAGTACGTAGTTAAAGAGATGCGCTCTGCGAAAAAAAATTTTAGTTAAAATTTTTGTCAATAGGTGGCGCTGCGCCAATATTTAAGCTGATATTTGCAGATTCCTTTATTTTGTAAAAAACAAAATACAGGAAATTTATTTCACAGTTGGTAAAAGTAAACTTTTTCAGATTCGTTATATCAATTTCGGTCAATTCAGATGAAGCACACAAAATTTCACCCAACGCTTGAAAAAGATCACATTTTATTCAAATTTTCGACGAACGACGTCAAAGTGACGTCGCAACCTCGAAAACTTGAAATACCCTTCTAACCACCTGACGATTTAAAACTTGCTGATAAAATGTGTCTGTGATTTCTTTGACACTGGAACAGTTGATTGTTTCTGAAAAGCATTTGAATCTACGCTTTGTGGAGAATGGTAACTTTGAAAGAAAAGGGCACTTCTTGTAAATTTATTTTATCAAAATAAAAGCAACGCAGCTGCAGCTCTTCGAGAATTCCGAAACTAAAAGATGTTAGACGTGGACCAATGTCGGATCGTGGAGTTCACAAAATGATTAAAAAGTTCGAGGAAATAGGAAAACTCGACATTCTTCCTGGCAGAGGACGAAAAAAGGTAAACATTTCTAGCATTGAAGATATTGCTACTGCTGCCGTGGATTTAGCAAGCCATTCATCATTTGATAATGAGAGTGTGTCAGCTATTGCGAATGAAGTCGATGTGCCGATTTCCACTGTGAGAAAAGTGATACGTCAAATTTTGCGTTACTATCCATACAAGATTCAGAGGGTGCAACAACTAATACAGGGTGATACCGAAAGTTGGCTATCATTTTCACTACAGTTTTTTGCACGAATGAATGTGGACAATTCTTGGCCCTGGAATATTCTATGGACTGATGATGCGCATTTTTTTTAAACGGACAAGTGAACATGCGCAACTGTCGAATTTGGTCTAAAGAGAATCCTAATGTTGTCCAAGAAGTTCCACTGCATGCAGCTAAAGTAACGGTGTGGTGCGGTTTCACAGCTACGTTTATGATAGGGCCATATTGTTTTGAGAAACTAACATCCACAGGACTCATTACATGTTCCGTAAATGGGAGAAGGTATCTCAATATCTTGTCAAATTTTCTGATTCCCGAGCTACAACAGCGAGGCTGCCTTCAAAATATCGTGTTTATGCAAGACGGTGCACCACCGCACATTACTAGAGCAGTTCGGACTTTCTTAACAAGCCATTTTACAGAAGATCGTATCATAAGTCGTTATTTTCAAACAGTGGCCACCACGATCGCCTGATCTAACACCATGCGATTTTTGGTTGTGGGGATTTTTGAAAGATTCTGTATCTAAAGACAGATGTTAGACAATCTCTGATATGAAAGGCAGTATTAGACTTCATATTAGCTCAATCTCACAGGACAGTTTATGCAATTCTGAGAATGGAATGCGTTATTGAAAATGGTGGAGGATTCATTGAGCATGCGTAATGTTATTCTTCGTTATTTCCTCGTTGCCGAGCGACATGTTTTATTTTTGTTGATGCAGATTACATCACATGAAATTATATTCATTTTTCTCTTGTTTGGAGTCATAGGTCAGGCTCTAGAGCTGTCTGATTAGGTGAACTTTAATTATAACAATTCGCAGTTCCTCGAAGTTTGTTGAAACTTTTAAATTTGTGTGCTTCGTCTGGATTGATTGAAATTGATATAATGAATCTGCAAACATCGCCTTAAATACTGGCGCAGCGTCACCAACTGACGAAAAATGTAACTAATTTTTTTTTTCGATTTTCGCAGAGCGCATCTCTTCAACTACGTACTATTGAAATTTTGTTTCGTTTGGAGCCATAGAATCGCCTCCAGAGCCTTCTGAATAGGCGAACTTTAATTATAACAACCCTGTATATACGCTCGTCATTGGTCATCACTCTAGAAAATCCACCCCTTTAAGGAGCTTCAATGCACTCAAATTAAGGTCTCCAAACATGAAATATCTAGTTTTGATATAATAATGCCATTAATAAGTCGGTCAAGTGCGAGTATTACTCGCATACAGAGGGTTCTGTAAAATAAATATATGAATTTGTAATTGTATGCCGTATGGTGACTGGCATTAAAGAATAGTCCCAATCTAAGGTTTTTTTAAGGCTGACAACCTTTCCCTGGAAAAAAAAACCTCGTTGCGAAGCCCTTAAATACAGATGTTAGATAGACTGATCTCATGGTAAAACGGACTGGAACTGGAAAACGGCTTATGAATTTTAGAATTGGAACTTGGAATGTTTTAAGTTTATACAGAACTGGTGCAGTGAAGCAACTACAGAGTCAGATGGATAGTTATAGACTGGACATATTGGCCATACAAGAAGTAAGATGGAAGGAGAGTGTGATAAGAGATATTGGTGATTTTACAATTTTTAATAGTGCAAGCACAAGAAGAAACACGCATGGTACTGGATTTATTATGAGAAAGTGCCTTAGAGAAAATATTATTGATTTTCACAATGTAAATGAAAGAATATGTATCTTGAGATTGAGAGCAAAGTTTTTTTACATTTCAATAGTATGTGTCCATGTACCACGGAAGATACCGAGGACGAACAAAAAGATACCCTTTATGAAACACTACAGATTGAATTTGATAAGATATCAAGACATGATGTTAAAATGGTAATAGGTGATTTTAATGCTAAAATTGGAAAATAATACACTTTTGTACCAACAATTGGAAAATTTAGTTTACATGATTTGTGTAATGAAAATGGTATAAGGGCTGTGGACTTCGCTGCTTCTAACAACTTAATCATAAGTAGTACATGCTTTGAGCATAAGAACATACATAAAGAAATTTGTATTTCTCCTGATGGAAAGACAAAAAACCAAATTGACCACATTATGATCGACACGACAGAAGATATGCTAGTGATGTTATGGATGTACGAAGTTATAGAGGTGCGGATTTAGATACTGATCATTTCCTTGTTATTATGAAATACAGACAAAGAGTTACAAGATTTCGAGATGCAAAAGGAACTAAACAAGTAAAATTTAAAACAAAAGATTTACTAAACATGCAGAGAAGAAAGGTTTATCAAAGTAAATTAACAGAAAGAATTGCTAGTGAATATGCTAAATTTAATGAGGAAGATATAATCAATAGTAAATGGGCTAAATGCAAAAATATCATATTAAAAACTGCTGAGGAAGTAGTTGGAAAGGAAGAAAGGAGGGAAATTAATGAATGGTTTGATGATGAGTGTTGGCAACTGATTAAGAAAAAGAATAAAACAAGAGAAAAAATGCTGAAATACAGAACAAGACAAAGTGAAAATCACTTTAAAACAATTAGAAGAAATACTCAAAAGTTGTTACGTATGAAAAAACGAGCTTTGGAAGAGTAAAATTCAAGAAATTGAAGATCTATCAGTATTAGGTGATATAAACCTAATGTATTCAAAGCTTAAAGGAATCAAAAAGGGCCACCAACCACGCACCTTTTTTTTGTAAAGACAGAAATGATAAACTTATTGGAGGGCACGCAAATGTGACAGATAGATGGGCAGAATATTTTGAAGAATTGTTAAACAGACAGTCAAATGACGAAAGAGAAATACAGTCTAATCATAATGATTATGATGTGAATGAAGAAAACTGTGAACCACCAACTGTAAAAGAAGGGGATGCTATTGCAAAATTGAGAAATGGAAAAGCACCTGGTGAAGATTTGATAAGTGCTGAGCTTTTGAAATATGGTGGAGAGAAGTTGGTACAAATGTTACATGATCTAACAGTAGAGATTTGGCAGAATGAATATATACCAAATGAATGGAATGGTGCTATTATTATCCCAATTCATAAAAAGGGAAATATCTTAAATTACCAGAATTATAGAGGCATAGCCTTATTAAATGTTACATATAAACTGTTGGCAAAGGTAATTGCAAAGCGATTATAGCCGTATGCTGAAATGGTAATAGGTGATTATCAGTGTGGTTTTAGGAAAGGAAGATCAACGGTGGATCAACCCTTTAGTATCAGGAACATCCTTGAAAAATTCTATGAACAAAATATTAATTTACACCAATTGTTGATTTTAAATAGGCCTATGACAGTATAAGCAGAAATAAGTTATTTGAAATATTAAAGGAATTTTAATTACCTGATAAAATAGTTAAGCTTATAAAATTAACACTGGAAAATACAAAAGCTAAAGTTAAGGTACAGGGAAGACTTTCAAGAGAATTTGGAGTGAATTCAGGTCTATAGCAAGGTGATGTTCTCTCGACAATTCTTTTTAATTTATGCCTGGAGAAAATAATTAGAAGCATCTACAACAGAGGTGGTACTATTATGAATCGCTCCCTACAAATCCTTGCATTTGCAGATGATGTTGATATAATTGCTAGAAATAAGAAAGTCTTGATTGAAACTGAAACATACAATAAACTAGACACTGAAGGAAAAAAACTAGGCCTCGTGGTTAATAAAGAAAAAACAAAATACATGAAAATGGACGGAATGAAATCACAGGCAACAGCAGCGTTAACAATAAATAATGAATTACAATTTAATGAAGTAACAGAATTTAAATATTTAGGATCTACAATCACCTGTGATAATATGGTAGAAGCAGAGATGAAAACTCGACTTGCAGCAGGAAATAGATGCTATTTTTCTCTTTGAAACATTCTAAAATCATCTCTAATATCTCGAACATCCAAACTCAAAATTTATAAAACTGTTATAAAACCAATAGTAATTTATGGTAGTGAGACCTGGACCACTACACAAAAAGATGAAAAGCTACTTATCACTTGGGAAAGGAAGATACTAAGGCAAATTTTTGGACCTATTAAAGAAGGCAATACATGGCGTATAAGGACAAATATGGAGTTAGAACAGTTATATAATGAAAAAGATATAATAAATAGTATAAAAATTAGAAGAATGCAATAGTTAGGCCATCTAATCAGAATGAGGGATGAGCGAAGCACAAAGAAGATTTATAATGGTAATTTAATTGGGAAAAGAAGTATTGGTAGACCCAGGAAGAGATGGATAAAAGAGGTAGAGAAAGATCTTGCAGAAAACCAAATTATAAATTATAAAGTAAAGGCCAGAGATCGGAAGGTCTGGAGAAGTATATTGAGGGAGGTCAAAATCCTACATGGATTGTAGTACCATTGTGACAATTTGTAATTGTATTATTAAAAAAAACCGTTGCTAAAAGAATACTAAGACTTTGTAAAAAACTATACAACGAAGGGTTGGATATAACTGTATATACTAGAAAAGTGCAAATGAATATACCATGAAAGTTCAAATAGATATGGAACCTAAATAATATCAAATATAGTTATTCTGGATAACTTATTTTTTAATATTATCCTAATCTGTTTATGATGAAATTAATTCGGTACTGACAAAAAAAGCAGTGCATATTTAAACTTCATTTGGCATTTCATAAAACTAAATTCAGAGTGGCAATAACCTTTTTTTCTACGGTGTAGCTAAAACAAAACCTTTGTTCAAAGTTTAAATTTGGAATTGTGCTAAGCGTGCTTCGAAAAGAGGTCGTAAAGTTGCAACGCCGCCTTGGTCCGTGCCGCGTTTTTCCTGATAGGCTTTTAATTAACTTCTAAAGTCACTCGAGGAGTATTGAGAGATCCACTCAGTGCAAACTAGTCGCGAATCCCATAGTATTTATGTGATTCATTCTAATTAAGTGGTCTCAGGACTCTTAAAGCTTCAAAAAATTTTTTTAGATGCTAAACTCCTATCATTCTTGAACATTTTGATATAATTGTTTCCTTGAAATTCACATTAGAACAGAAGTTGTGGCTTTTAGAATTATACTTGCTCTTGCTCAATAGCTGAAGCGGCGTTTCCGAAACTTTGAAGTAATTTTTCTCCAAATGACGTTTTGGGGCATGACGCGCAGGGTACCTCAAAAACTTCTGAATATTTTTTCATGAAATTTTTAAAACATCTATTTCATGTTAGTCTGCATAAACTGAACCTAAAATTTCCTTTTTATTGTTCAAAAATATATTTTTTTAGGTGATTATACTGTTGAAATTTTCGAAATTTTGTATTAGCTAAATACAACTTTGCATTAAAAATATAAAAATGATTTAATCAGGGTAATTATTACAATCTGAAGTATAAGTAGGTACCAAAATTTTCATTCTAGTTACAATATTCATTTTGTAATCCTGCGCGTACGCTATTATGCCAATTTTCTGCTCTACAAATGTATAACAGTTTCGAGCCCCCTATAAATACTAATTCTGCATCTAGCAAGTTTTTAAATACATGAAATGAAAGAACATACTTAGATTTTTCATCCCAATGAAAATTGTATTTTAAAATCATATACATTTTAAGACATTAAATGTTGAATATGGTCCCTTTTTTTTCATTTTTTGCGAATTTAAGAGTCCTGAGACCTTTAAATTAGTCTGTTTTTAACAGTTTGACGTTTGTTGCTTTTATACTGCTATTGGACATTACATTACACTTATATATCATTAAAAGTTGTTAACTAGACACAGAGTACGCCGCCCCTGTCATTATGTATGTGGAAACAGTCCGTATCTTTAAGGGTTAATATCTCGGCTAATTACTGACGATTTTTTTCGAAAATCATTATCAACAATGTTTTTATACTTTTGCTACGATAGGTACCTGCTCAACATTTTTGCTGAATGCCCGTAAATCGAAATTTGTGTGTAACATAGAGGTCTGCACGGGCCGGAATTTCCAGGCCCGGGCCCGGCCCGGCCCGTACGAAAGCTATCTTGGCCCGGCCCGGCCCGTGTAAAAATTGGAAGTTTGGCCCGAGCCCGGCCCGGCCCGTTGTAAAAATTGGAAGTTCGGCCCGAGCCCGGCCCGGCCCGTTGTAAAAATTGGAAGTTCGGCCCGAGCCCGGCCCGGCCCGTACAAAAATCAGTGAAAACCGGCCCGGCCCGATACAATTTCTACAAAAAAAAAATCCGTTTTTTCTCAACATACAATTAAGATTCTTTTAATGAATACTACATACATATTTATGGGAACATTTTACAGTATATTTTACTTTACTATGATGTTCGCAAAACAGAAAACGCACAATAGTAAACATTAACGATTACTTACAGTCATCATGTATACAGACATTTCAAAATGGAAATAAGGATTCATTAAAAGATAAATGTAGTTCAGAATAAAGGATTAAAAACAAGATAACATTTGAAGCTGGATAATAAAAAGTAGATTTGTGAAAATATTTCTCTCATTTTTAAGACTTTTCTCAAATCCAAAGGAGCTACATTTCGACACATTTATGAAGTCTTTTCTTTTCGGAAACGTGTAAGATTGGCAGGTATTCTTATTCAAAAGCTATGTAAATGTCGTTTTTTTCATAGATAAAAGCAATATATCTTTCTGAAAGTACTGTCAAAGTTAGCGTTTTGAATCGAATTTCCGGAAGCGATAGCACGGGAAAGGAGAAAAACGTACAGTCACGTGACAGGAATCGCTGTTATCTCTGTAAGTAATTTATTAAATATGGGAAAAGCTATTCGTTTCCAAATGCCTTCAATAGGCAGGCCTGTCAATTTTATGCCTTTATAGTTAAAGTTTTTGTCAGAAACATGTGTCTGAAAGCTTTGCATTGTTGAGCAGTGAATATGAGAACCACCTTAAGGTATATTTCCAAAGATACTGTTAAGAGAAGTTCATTATCACTATTAATATTACAAAACAAAATAAATGTTCTACACATCCTGAGATTAATTTTTTTGCCGGCCCGGCCCGGCCCGTTTATTTTGTCTGTCGGCCCGGCCCGGCCCGTTGAAAAAATTGTCCTAATTCTGCCGGCCCGGCCCGGCCCGTTTGAAAATTCGCCTTCATTCCGCCGGCCCGGCCCGGCCCGCGGGCCGGGCCGGGTACGGGCCAAGCCCGGGCCCGTGCAGACCTCTAGTGTAACAGAAAAATGCGATTTTCTCAAAAACTATGTGACCTAGGGTAATCGCTATAATTTTCCTTCAAGGTTTAAATTAACGTCTACTACCTCTAAATTTCATAATTTTAGTTTCAGTAGATTCGGAATTAGATGGGGGGGGGGGGGGACATATTTTTGCGCTACATTTTCGACTATATCTTTGAAAATATAATACTTAAAATTAAAAGGAATGTATTTTTAAGTTCAGCGTTACGAAAGCTTTCACACGTTATTCAAAGAAAAGAGTTTTTCTTTTTTCAAGTAGCTTAATTAGCCCCTCTACATTTTTGCTAAATATATTTATGAATGTTTAATAATCTGAAAATATGTGGGTCAATAGTCTTTATTACTTCCGGCAATTTGAATTTTCCATGTTCCATAGTTTCGAGTAAAATAGCTGTGACAGACAGACACAGGAGTGACATTATAATGGTTTTGTTTTTACTTTTTAAGTACGGAACCCTATAAATAAATGACTCGTAGGTAAAAACTTGCCAAATTCTAGATTTATTATTAATATGCAATCAATAATTTTTATTTTTAAACAATTAAAACAATGCTACAATAATTCAGCAGATAAATTTGAGTGAATGTTATTTGAACTTGGCACCCACTTACATATCACTTCTTTTCTGGAAGTTTTTTTTTTTTTTTAACGGAATTTGTCTTCCTTTTTTCACAGTTATGTTTTTGTTAGATACTAGGGGGCTCTGCCCCCTACGAGCTACGCTCGTCAACCCCCGTTCAGACACCGCAGACTCTAACAGCACGCTAATTTGAAACGCCTTTAAAAAGATTTCGGAAGATTGAATTATAATTTGAATCTGACAATTATAATCTGACGTAATTTTCACCAAACTTTCCTTTCTCTTTTTAATATTCACGTCAAAATACTTTTGTTAGAAATGAAATATTATGATCATCTTAAAATGTCAAGTAAATGTCTCGCGCAATTTTTAAATTAAAACTGTTTTGCAATATTATTTTTTGTTCATTTTACGTAATAAGTGTAATATGACGTAAATTCTCCTATTTAGGACTTCTAACGCATGTTACTGAATTTATTATTTTACAATATTCTTTCTCATTTAAACGTCACGTGTAACTATAGTTTTTATGACGTAATTTTCAATGAGTTCCTGCTTTTTATATTTTTTGTTTATAATAGTCACGTGTAAAATAAATTTTTAATTTGAAGCAAACATTATTGATTGCGCTTTTTATATAGTTGGCAACAGTTTAAATTAATACAATTTTCTAAAATTTGTAAAAAATATCTCTCGAAATGCTGAAAATTTGAATTTAAAATAGAAATAAAACAAAGGAAAATTATTCAAATTAAAAAACTAACTGCAATCTGCACACCGGGATATTCTGACGCATAAAATGATCTAAAAATGATTAAATTCCTATGTACAGTTTTTGCTCCTATAAAACTTTTTTAATGGAACGATTTTGTCCAACTTTGGCATTAAATATCTCTTAAAATAATTCTTCGATTTGAAAACTGTCTGCATCAGCGTGTTTATCAAACATTTTTCTATAATACTACCGATTTTCATATTTTTGTATGCAACAGTTTTTTTAATATTAACGAAGAAAGACCTCCGGTCACAAAAAATTCAAAACCGGCGGCGGCGGCGGCGGCGGTGACAGCGGTAGTTACTTTTTTTTAGAATAGAGAGATACAGTTTAACGTGTAAATTGCGCATGAGTACACATATATCTGTGTAATATAAAGAAAGATGGATTTTGTGTACATATATGTAAATTTTGAACTAAATATTTTTATGTTCGCAAAACAAATTTGCGTGAAGAACAAACACGTGTGCTTCGTGTATTTGTTTTCTTTCCAGTCGATTAGTTTTTATACCACAAAATATAACCTTAATTTACAAAAAACAGATCGTCTAAAGTTACATTTACTGCATACCACATCTCTGTTAAAGTTGTTTTGAAGTCCTAAAATAGTATAGTCATAATTTATTAATAGAATCTGAATAAATACACTGCAAAATAAGATTTTGAAAAAATATGGAAATAGTGACGCTGATATTATTTCCTATCAATTTTAGTCACAAGTTTTGAAAGGTACAACTACAAAAAGATGAGAATTTCAATCTACTGTAAACAAGCAATTGTTATCCAAACGGGATTTGAACTCACGATCTTCGACTTTCTATGCCATTAACTTGACCACTCGGCAATTATTGCACAAGCCAATTTTCAAATATCGCTATTTATTGGGTTAACATATTTCTGTATAACAATGTTCCTACACACATTTTTGTATAATATTGTTACACCTAATCCTGTGTAATATTCCCTTTTTATACATGTAGCTGTGTAAAATTTATGCACATACTTCTGTGTAATATTCTGTTCTGACGCATATATCTGTATAATATTCTTACACATATATTTTGGTGTAATATGCACAGGGCCGAAACTAGCTTTTCTTGCACCCGGGGCAAACATGGATTTTGGCACCCCCCCCCCCTCTTCCACAAAGTATATTTACAAAGAGAATTTTATAATAGACGACTTATTTTAAAATTTAAAATATGTAATCATAAAATAGGTAATACTGAACTACGTAATCTACAGTGGCGTATCCAAGGGGGA
The DNA here is from genome assembly GCA_963932465.1 of Maratus speciosus. NCBI lineage: Eukaryota > Metazoa > Arthropoda > Arachnida > Araneae > Salticidae > Maratus > Maratus speciosus. The sequence continues at coordinate 306,608,228 of OZ010788.1, read as the reverse complement.
TGTTCCTCTGAACATCAACAAAAATATTCTAAAGATCATTTTTAAAATGACATATTCAGTAGAGTCCGATTATCCGAGTCCACCTAACCGAGTTTCCGCTTTCACCGAGTTATTTTCTTCTGATGGACTCGTGGCTTCCATTATTATGAAACAGCCATTATAAATGAAGTGTTAGGTGAAGATGAAAAAAAATTATGGCCATTTTTTTCCCCATTCAGACCAGAAAATCAGAGTTCTAACTTTTTACGACTGCTCTTTCATCTTCACCTAACACTTCATTTATAATGGCTGTTTCATAATAATGGAAGCCATCAGTCCATCAGAAGAAAATGATCCTTTCCAAAGGTATAATCTTCATTTGGCGCCCCTTTGTTCTGGCGCCCGGGGCACATGCCCCCTCTGCCCCCCCTTAGTTTCGGCCCTATGCAAAAGACACACCTATTTGTGTAATATTCTAAACTTGTAAATTACATTAACACACCAATTGGGGTAAATCAGTAACATTTTGTGCCATTTACAGACTTGTTTGTGTTTTTGAACAGATAAAAAATTACACACTTACACACTTAAATGCAGGCACATTTTAACGACAAGTGTGCAGATTATATGACAAAGGTCCAATTTTACAAATTTACCCACATACGTATGTAAAAGTGATTAATTTACACATTTATTTTTTAGAGTGTGACTCTACGCAAAATAAATAAATAAAAATAAAAAATGCAATCAGAGCTTTTTTACGGGCTACCTTGGCCAAAGGAGCTCAAAAATGAGTATTTCCATTGGAAAATTCGATAAAACTTTTAATATGTAGATGACCTTCAATAGTTGTAATTAAATTCGAAAAGTAGATACAACAATATCTTTCGCATCTCTCTGCGGCAATCCGATGATTAAAAAGTATGGGGTTGTTACCAATGTTGAATTCAGGGGGTGGCCAGGGGGGGGGACATTTTCCCCGGAGCAATGAGATGTCCTCCCCGAAAAATTTCAAACACAGCCAACGCTCGTTATAACGACCAGCCATTATAGCGACCGATGCAAAATGTCCCTAAATATATTCCCTTTATGATGTGTTATTTTTACATCCAATATAACGTCCGGCCAGCAGCTTATTTCCCAATACAGCGATCGAATTGACCTTTCCTCCACATTTTCTTCCCCCCAAAAAAGATTACTATTTTCTTTCCCCAAGAACTTACTGCTCACTGCGCGTTGATGCCTATTGTAAAATGTCTTAAAATGACACTTTAAAACATTTTTTTAAAGCTAAGAAAACACATGAAGTTAGTTATCTCTAACTCAGATGGAAAATTTTGTTGAAAGAAAATATCAAATGCACAAAAATAAATAACTATTTCGAATTACTTTTGTAGAAAAAAAAAATTTAATAACGTAAATAACTATTTTTTGTGCGTGATTTAACATTTACTTTAAATTTTATTTGAGAAATATGTAATCATTCTCTTAAATTGATTTTTATAATTATTCATTGTCATGTTTATTTGATACGAAAGTAAACAGAATTTAGTAATAACGTTGTATTAAAATTTTTTCTTTGAAACCTTAATTTTCATGCACATGGTTAGAGTTTTTTTTTTTCGTTCACTTTCGTTATAGCGACCTTCCATTATAACGAACCTCGTCTTTGGCACGCTTAGGGGTCGTTATAACGAGCGTCGACTGTATTTTCAATGGTCAAAAAGTGCTATCTCCCTGATGGAACTCTATAATGTCCCTCCAGCGGAGCCACAGAAATCGGAGAAAAGTGAATTCAACATTGGTTGTTACCTTTCTCTTTCTCGCTCTCTTTTTAACGACTATACAATAATTTACCAAAAAAATGAAAAGAAAAAAGGAAAGAAAGAAAGAAATGATGCTTCGACATAACATGTCAAGAAAGAATATCCGGCTTGGCCCATAACTGCAAAAAAGGGAATAGCCCTTTTTACTTTCACTATATTTAATCACATAATGTCCTTCATTTAAAAAAAAAAAAAAATACTATTTGAAATTTCTGTTAGTTGAATAATTGACTTCACTTTGTTTAATCCCTCTGTACGTTGCTTAGGTTTACTAGAAGTTACTTTCTGTGTAATAGAAAATGCAAAGTATTTACAGGGACACACAAAAGATTTCGGATACTGTATCCAAAATACTGTATATTAGTGATGATTGCTGGAAGTTTTATTTGTGATATGAGTTTTTAAGTTAAACGAAATTTTTGCATATTATGTTATGCGTATAAAGGCTTTACATCACATATAGGGATACACAAAATAAATCGTATTCGTTACTGCGTGTGAAAGAAAACAGTTTGTAAAAGAATTACGCATTTTTACGCTGAGCAACATTAAGTATACTACGATATGTTTATAAGTTTCAGTCTTAAACAAATTTTAGCTAAACAGTGGCGTGTATTTAAAAATAGTAGGTAAAATACAGGGTTGCACAAAAGAATTAAAGTATGCTTCCGTCTATTGATATAAATTGCTGAAAGTCAAATTTCAATCTATTATGGGTTTTTAGCACTTTCCAACATATTTGATAGTGTTTAAGACTTCGGTTTGGTTAGCCGTCTGTTTGTCCGAACTCTAACTTTCGTTAATATAGTTGAATTGCTCTGTAATTGATATATGTTATTGAGATTTATTATGCGTGTTCGGTATTAAAAATAAGTATGTAGCGTTCGTAGTTCATTTACAGAGACATTCAAAAGTATTCCATTACATTACGGTCTATGAGGAAATTTCATAATTATATAAATACGTAGCACCTATAGTCGTTATCTGGTCCGTCCGCACATAACAGCGCAAAAACTACCCAACAGAATGGTTTGAAATGTAATATCGTAACTCGTTGCAGAATTTTCGTTAGTCGTTTCAAATTTTATGAAAATGGAATCAATCTTAAAAATATATTAATAAAAGTTTTCTTCATTCTATTAAATCCTATCATGCGTAACTGATTCAGCGATATCTCATGATAGGTAATGATTCTAGATTGTCATGGTGATTATGTCATATTTAAGTTGGAGGTCATTATTTCCATATTACTGAATTTAATATATATAAGTGTAATAAATTTTGCATTCAGGCATTTTTGCAAGAGCGTGCAACAGCTATTGCTCCAAGTTCTGAATATTTATAGAACCAGTTATAGTACCTCATTTGTCACGTTTGACGTACTATTTCCAACTTGTTTGCATTTTACTCCTTGTATATAAATTCTATACCTCATATACAGAGCTGCACTAAAGAATTCATGTACCATTCTCCTTATTAGCGGAAATTGCTAATATTGCCATGTTTTTGCGTTTATAAATGAGCCAGTGAATATGGCAGAAAGTTTTCTGTTTTATATGTGGGCTTTTCTTTTCCGAGAGCCTTAAATGAGAAATACCTTTCCTTTTTATCAACAAGTTAATTGATTTCCCATGCACCTAATTTGTATGTACTGAAAAAGAAAATCAGGTTCAATTAACAGTCTCCTATATTCCGAGGTTTTCCCGTTCCGTTTCTTTCTGTCCTTTACCTCTCTTCTCTCTCCCAAAACCTGCTTCCCCCTTCCTCATTTCAGGAAACACAAAACCGGGGGCTAGGCTAGCGTTATTAAACCAATCACCGCAATTTATCGCTCTGACCATCCCCAAGACCTTATCGCCATATTTGGCGACTTTTTTGAAGCTACACTCGTCCCTGTAATGATAATTAGTAAAACAGACTAGTAACAGTTCTTTTTTTTAAAGACTTCAAAATACAAACTTATACTCCTAACTTATTTAATTTTTCCAATGAAGATTAATGATCTTCTTTGGCTGAACTACTGTAAATAATTGAAATGCTATGTAATATTTTGGGAAAATGACATTTCCTCTGCTAAGCAAGATTTTCACGAACGTTCTCTAACCTAAAGTTGAATCTGAGTCATTATTATCCAACGCATAAACCCCTCCAACATTCCTAATCATTGGACAAAGAAAAGAGTAAAATTTACCCCCCCCCCCCCCAAAAAAAAAAACGAAAAACTTGAATGAATGCAAATGGTGAAGAGTCCTATTTTAAGATGACAAAAATTGTGAAAGGTCCTTAAAAGAGCCCAACATTTTCCTAGATTCCTGAATAGCCAAAATTTTCCATAAATTCCATACATAGCTATAATATACAGAGTTTTCCCTAGGTTTAAAAAGGACAATTTTTAAATTCTGAATGGTATATTTTGGATTCTTGGGTACGTTTTAGATGCTTAAAGAAACTTTTCAAATTATTAAGAACTTTTTTGATTTTCACATTCTTTTGATTTTTAAGGGGGCAGTTAACCTCAAAATTGGTCAAAATGTCAATTTTTTAATTAAATGAAAGCCCATTTAATTGTGAATATTTTGACACCTTATTTTTACGCATACAGTAATTATATCGCGAGATAGTGTAAATTTTGTTAATACAACCAGCGCAATTCCCCATACAACTGAACACTTTAAACAGCTTTTTCTCTTATGTTCCTATTTTCTTCACTTTCATGTTTTAAAATTGTTAAGGCTTTTTTGTATTTCAGATAAGAGATTTAAACTTTTTTGTAAATGTTCTTTATTATATATGTAATAAATCTGCATATAGAATTAGCCTTCAGGTTTTTTGTTATTTTTTTAAAAATAAAAGTACATGTAGATGTGTTAGATTTCATCATTTTACACTATATTTAAGTATTGTGCGGCAGCGCAATACTTATTTATTTCCAGTGTCACTTCTCAATGTTAATTTAACATGGAAAAGCCTATGGAGATCATAACTTTTTCCTTTTTTCTTCCCACCTTTTTGTCCCTGATGCCACTCATTTTTTATTCTTTAAATCTATAATATCATTAGAATTAGTAAAGTGTAAAAACGTTTGATTGATGTCAGGGTCAAAACAAATGGTAAAGTGCTTTTGCATATGTGTGAATTATAACCCAGAGAGAAACATGGGCCAATTGTTTTTTGCATTATTCAAATATTTATCTTAATAATTCCAATTTTCGCTTTTTTCATTGAAAATCAACGGACATTTTTCATAAAAAATGTAACATATTTACTTCATTGTTGCAAAAATTTCAAAAGCCGTAATAATAATTAATTTCTTTTTAGTTGATGATTTTCTCGTGAAATATTATTAAATTGAGCTAGTTTTTTTTTTTTTTTAATTAAAAAGGTGAATATGGCGTCATAGTGGAAATAAAAAGGATATTTTCAGAATAAGTTTTTGCTTTGGTCAAGTTTATATTTTAGTAAAAAGTTTCTAATGGATAGCTATTTTTCGCAGGTAGCGAACTTAGTGGGGAATTACATAACTTAAATTTTAAAATGTATTTTTTTTTTCCGAAATGAGAACTATTTATACCCAAGTTAAACTTAGGTAATAATTTTCTAGTGTGTTATATTATTATTAATATATTAGCAGTAAGGATTCAACAAAATTTGCATTTACATTCATAGCGTTCCTGAGTGGGAAATAGGGTATATAAATTTAAGTGAAGTTAATTTTTTATGTTTTGATTATAGATTTTTTACGTTGAGATTGGAAGTTTTTGTCCAAACTACCCAAACCTGCATTACTAAAGTGGTGAAACATTTTGAATTACACATTGGTAAACTGCATCCCACATTGTGATGCAATACCGCATACATCAAAGCCTGATGATGATACTCTCTATTAATTTTGAAATGCGGTCGTCTGAGTGCTGTAGTTATTAAAAAACTTGACATATTAAACAAAAGCATAATTTGAAGAACAAATTAAAAAAACAAAATTTATTTCCTACATTGTTTAAGCCCGAGAAGGGGCAGCTATTAAGATGTTTCATTCAATTAGTTCTCCATTTAATGTTAAATTTTTGTAACAAATTAGTTAAGCCAATTGAAGATTAAAAATTAAAAATAAAATTCATACAATATGATACTTAAAACACCCTAAAAAATTAGATTCCGTTCAAATGAAATCGAAATAAATCTTAGACTTTTTTAAAGTTTTGTATTTTGCCTTTATGCACAATTGTCATAAATATAATACAAAATGGGCAATACAAATATTTTCACTTAAAAATGGAAGAAGTCTAAGATTTATTTCGATTGGATTTGAATGGAATCCAAATTTTGAGGGTGTTTTAAGTATCATATTGTATGAATTTTATTTTTATATCTTCAATTGGCTTAACTAATTTGTTACAAAAATTTAACATTAAATGTAGAACTAATTGAATGAAACATCTTAATATCTGCCCCTTCTTGGGCTTAAACAATGTAGGAAATAAATTTTGTTTTTTTAATTTGTTCTTCAAATTATGCTTTTGTTTAATATATATATCAGTAAGAAAATTATATTAAATATAAATGTAACATTAGATGTATCTAAAAAAAGTAATATTTAAAAAAGTAACAGGGATTTAAAAAAAAATTAAACTTAAATATGCAGTTAATTTTTTTTTTCAAAAAACAAAACAAAAAAAAAAACTCACAGTGTCTACAGAAATTCTAAAAAAAAGTTCCCTGATTTCCCTGACTATATCAGACTTCCCTGATTTCCATTATTAACAATATACACATACGGTATTTTTTCATGTATGCCGATTCCTCGTGTAGCACACTTATCCAGCTTGCTAATATCTCATTTGGGAGAAAAAACAAGAGAAAAACATAAAAATTGCCTAATATTCATTAAGTATTGGTTGACAGTTTTATAAATCCGAATTCAACTAGCTTCATAGCATTAGCGTCCAACATCATATGCTAATGGATATAGGGTGACCAGAAAGTTTCCTCATTTTCTGAAAAATATTCAATTCTAAGACTTATCTAAATCTAATGGGATAACTAATTGGATTAAGCTGGGCACCTGGTAAGGTTATGCTAATGTATCATTTAAAATTTTTAAAAATGGGCAAATTGACTTTAATATAAGTGCTATGTACAGATAATCACAACATCTGATCACCTTAATTTACGTTAAATATCAAAAACTCATACCAAGCGCATCTTTTAAAAAATATTGGGAAAGATAAATCAGCATGTGAAAAAATATGGTAGATAAAATAGATGAATCAGTCTCGTTGGCAAGGTGAAAATGCAAATATTTTTGCAATACAGACAAATTTCCTTGATTTTCCAGTATTTTTACAAAGTTCCCTGATTTTTCCAGAGTGATAAACCTCCCTGATTTTTCCATGATTCCCTGATTTCCAGATTCTGTAGACACCCTGAAACTATAATAAGATCTCGCAGTTTGTCATTAAAGGCCAAGAGAATATTCAGTGAATTGTTTACTATGCAAGCAAATGTATTAATGCAAAAAGGAGAAAGCACACATTTTTTTTTTTAATACTGAGAGGCAAAAAGGGTGGTAATTTTTTTAATGAAGGGCAATACTTTGTAAACCAAAACAGCCAGGTGAGGGGAGTACCCCTTTGAAAATGTCTGGGGGAAAATCTAAATCTAAATATTTTGTTTCCAACCTTACCATTTCTACTAATTGGTATTATTCGATATAATTTTGCAATAATTTTTAGTGCAAGAAATAGCATTCTATTACCTATTTCCATAGTTAATGTTTCCACGTAGTTTCAAATTGGACATAAATTGAAAAAAAAAAATCATTGGAATGAACATTAACTGTAACTGGAGACCGTGTCCCGTAACTGGAGACAGAATGACTCCACGTTGTTCTTTGGATCTGATTATCATGTGTTTTTTTGTCCTTGAATAAAGTCATTCCTCAGTACCGACAAGTAGTTCTTTTATCATTACATGATTTCCAGAATATATTGCTTTTCTAAGAAAAATTCAAATGCTGTTTGCAAAAGACAAAAAAGGAAAATAACATATCTCTGAACGCGTAAGAAAATTCATGTCTCCAGTTACGGGTTAAGAAAATTTTGAATATTTTCAAAAGAGAAAAAAATCTTCAGGACAAAAAAAAAAAAAAAAAAATCCGTCAGTAAAAATAAGGAATTAAGAATTTAAGGAGGAGAGGGGAATATTTATTTCAAAAAACAGTTTAAGAGATAGAAAATAAAATTACTTACTGCTTCTTCAAATTCCTTTAAATGCAAAATATCCGGGAGAGTTTCCCTAGTGCACGACCACCTTTTACAAGGGAGAGCACTGTGCACTAGAGATTTTCACCGGGCTATTGCTCTTAATATCAGATGGTTTTACCAATAACTTCAGGTAATCTGCCCTCAAGCTCTGAACTTTTTCTCAATCTTCAATAACTTCAGGTAATCTGCACTCAAGCTCCGAGTGTTTTCTCAATCTTCAATAACTTCAGGTAATCTGCACTCAAGCTCTGAGCCTTTTCTCAATTTTCAGACAGGTGTGACATCTTAGGTGAAATGAATCTTTTTTACCTCACTGCGATCTTCTGCAAGATGTCAAAGTACTTAAGAACAATAAAAGCTCTCAAAATTTTCCTATTAGAGGAGAGAAAAACAACAATAATATAGTTAAATTGATTTTCTTTTATGTAGTGTAAGACATGTTACAGTAGTATACCAGTATACCTTCTAGATTTTGTTATGTTAATAAGGAACTTCATATATTCTCAGTTTTCCAAATACAGCAATTAACTACTATATATAGTTTTTTTTTTCTCTCTGAGGCGATGAATTTTAATTAAAGCACAGAGACGAAAAGAAATGTATAATAAAGTGTTTTAAATTACGATTAAACTGCTGATTATTGCAATTTTGGTTAGCTAATTTTCAAAATAAACAAATTAAGCATGTAACTTTTTTTTTTTTCTCGGGAAGGGGGAAAGCGACTTTACAGATTTCAGAAAGAACGATTTTCTTTAAATAAGTAATTTAATAGGTATTTTACTTCCTATCACACATGATATATATTAAAATCAATATAAAATAACACTGGGCGAATTAACTTAAGCATGTAACTAATATTTTTTTTTTCTTGTGGAGAGAAAAAAGCGACCTTACAGATTTCAGCAACACTGATTTTCTTTTAAATAAAAGTAATTTAATACGTACTTTCCCTCCTACCACAAATATACGTTGCTTAATTATATTAATATAAAAATAAAATAACACTGGGCATAAACAATTTCAATAACAGGATTTATCAAAATATCATTTAAACAGAAAACAATATAAAAAGGACACTTACTTATTTTATTTTTCTTCTTTTATATCCAATATTCTTTCCACACGCTCAGACGATGCTACATCCAGCAACCATGAAACGCAAATAAATGAATACGAAATGGCGCGGGAAAAAAGGCGGGGATACGGGCGCTTACTAGGCATGCGCAGCCAGCCGTCGCTTTTAGAGCTGTGGCTCCGTTTCCGTCTGCCAGCCGGAAGCGTAGACACTTCCTAAATACATCTGCGTTCTGCTCTTACATAACGAAGATCACAGTTAACAGCTATGTAACCATGGTTGGTGTGGATTAACTGGAGAATCGTTTATAAATATTTATAAAGAATCACGATCTTAAAAAAAAATTAAACTGAAATAAATATGATTTTTTGTTCTAAAATTATTTATTTGTCATTTTTTAGACAATTATTTTTCTGATCTCGTTCTTCATTAATATCCATAATTTCTGCTTTCGATATTTGGCAACAAGTGTACGCTGATTACAACTTTCCTGAAAAGTGTATTCGATTGAATTTTCAGGTGTCACCTAGCTCTTTAATTTTCAAGGTTTTACAATTTTTTAAAGATGTTCAGCTGGCTTAATAGAGATGAAAGTCGCAAAAGGGAACCGGAAATGTATAATACGGTTGTGGAGGGCTTGCGAAAAATTTATAAAACAAAATTATTACCTTTAGAAGAACATTACTTATTTCATGATTTTCATTCACCGCCTTTAGATGATCCGGACTTTGATGCAAAGCCTATGATTCTTCTCGTCGGTCAATATTCTACTGGTAAAACAACATTTATTAGGTATCTTCTTGAAAAAGACTTTCCAGGGATCAGAATTGGACCCGAGCCTACCACTGATCGTTTCATTATTGTGATGTATGGTGCTCAAGAGACTGTCATTCCTGGAAATGCTTTAGTTGTTGATCCCAAAAAACAGTTCCGGCCGCTGTCAAAGTTTGGTAATGCATTTCTTAATAGGCTACAGTGTTCAATGGTTAATTGTGAAGTATTGCAAAGCCTTACAATTGTTGACACGCCAGGGATATTGTCTGGAGAGAAACAACGAGTAGATCGTGGATATGATTTTGCTGGTGTATTAGAGTGGTTTGCTGAAAGGGTAGATCGAATTATTCTGTTATTTGATGCTCATAAATTAGATATATCGGACGAGTTTAGAAGAAGCATTGAGGCTTTGAGAGGACATGATGATAAAATTCGAATTGTGTTAAATAAGGCTGATATGGTTGATCACCAGCAGTTAATGCGTGTGTATGGAGCTTTAATGTGGTCACTAGGTAAAGTGTTAAATACACCAGAAGTTGCTCGTGTGTATTTGGGATCTTATTGGGATCAGCCTCTTCGATATGATTATAACAGGAAACTCTTTGAAGCAGAAGAACAGGACTTGTTCCAAGACTTACAAAGTTTGCCTAGAAATGCCGCACTTAGAAAATTAAATGATTTAATTAAAAGAGCTCGCTTAGCACAAGTAAGTAAAATTTATTAAGTTAGATGCTTATTATTGCAGACAGTAAGTAGGTAGGTATTGCAAATTAGATATACTCCCTTTTTTATAGTGGGTCTTAGCCAGGTTTCTCAAAGCTGGGCCCAGCCCGAAAAAACCCAGTGGTTTTTTTCAGACTGGGACCACTTAAAAAAGCGCACTGAAAAACCCGTAATGTAGATTTTTTCAGTTTTCAGTGCAATATTTAAAATTTTAAACCACATACATTTAATGAATTTTCTGTGGAATTGCCCAATATCTCTATCTCAGGAACTAATGCACCAATTTTCATCAAATTTCAGATTCAGTTAGACATTGACATAAGCTGAGTTACTCGTTAGGTTTTGGTGTAAAATGCGCAACAGGTGGTGTTGGTATGCTGAATTTTTTATGATTTTCACAAAATGTATATCCAGAGTTGTATAATATAGACGCACGCCGTGTGCGGAAAATTTTCTGCAAAATTCGGAACTTTGCGGAAAATTTTTTAGGGATAAAAACGTATTTTTTGTCTTTGTAACTTTTTTTTAAAAATACTGAAAAATTAAAAATATTCCCTAATTTTCAGGGTTGCAAAAAAGCCAGGCCGGTGGCTTTTATTGGTTTTAACCGGCTTTTTTTGGCCATAATTGGCTTTTATACAATAAAGCATTGTAATTATAAACTACACATTTTAAAGTGTTTTTAATTAGTTTTAATGACATTTAATTGATTTACAGTTTAATAAGTAACCCAATTTCTCAATAATGAGGACATTAATACTGGAATAAAACTTAGATGATTTTGCTTGTGATTTGTATTCTGAATTGCACATATGTCAGCTAAATTTTAAAAGGGCCATACCAACTGCCAATTTTTTCATTTTTACTGCTTTATAAAATTAAAGAGGACAATGGTTACTTAGTTATATGTTTTAGGGTCAGGTGGGGGAAAGTGGTCATAAAAACAGGCTTTTCAAACTTTCAGAGGATATAAACATCAGAGTTTCTGTGATGTTTTCTAAAATTTTGGGTGTTATTTTACATTACATTACTCTAGAGTACATCCATATCCATTTCAGAAATATTTTTGGGGAATAACACCTCTTTAGAACATATTTTTTCAGGCATGTTTTTATGACCACTTTACCCCAGGGGGTGGGGTAAAGTGGTCACATTGAAAAAGTGTAATAAAAAAATAAACTAATGAATAAAAAGTGACATTTTATTATTTACAAACATTTTAAACAACCTTTATAATAAGTTATCTGCAATTTTATTTTATTAAAGTGTAAATTTGTAATGTTAAAATTGTTTGTTGTTAAAATTTGGTTCTTCAATGATTTTGATCACACCTGATTCTGGAAAAGTAAATGATCGCCAAATTTGGATTTTTTTTTAACATACTTTAAGAAAAATAATAAATTTTTTTCCCAACAAATTGCTTTATTGATTTCTTCATTTCATATATTAGCAACACTCAATGTCCTATAGAGGTTTGAGATGTCATCTTTAGCGATTATAAATGGATTCAAAAGAGAATGTTGATTAGGGATATTTTTTTTGTTGTTTTTTTCCTCTTGGAAATTTATGCAACTAGTATCTCATTCCTCTTGTTATTTTTGCTGATATAATGCAAGTGTTTTTTCTGTCAATACTACTCTGATCTTGGACTGGACACATTTCCTTTTCCTTTAAAACTATGTCTAACAATTCTATTCACATCTGAAATGAATGTAGATAATGTTGCCTATGTTGCTTATTTTAATTTTTTTACATATTTTGCAGTCGGCTTTCTTGATACTGTTTCTTTAAAGTTCCTTTCCAGGCTTTATTTAATGGGGGAAAATACACCTAGATATAATGGTTGTAGACTATGACTAGTATGAGGTAGCAGGCAGAGTATTATAATGTGATTGTCGATAGCTTTTTTTCCACAGCATCATAATTCATTTATGTCCATGACAATCATAAATAAAAGGGCAGGCTTTTGTAAGCTTTCGGTGTATCTACTTAATAAAATGATCCATCCAAGATTCAAGTACAGAATCCTGCATCTAGCCAGATTCCATGATTCATACAATGCTCCTGCACGAGCACCCTTTATCCATAATTCATATTTACTCACTCATAAACTACGAATGGAAGAATGTAATAACCACTAGCTGATATACCAAAAGGAACACTAAGCATTATCTTTCCTTTGGTTTTTGAATTTTATATAATGCATTGCATTGCGTAAATTTTTTTAAACTGGACAATTTTGGCTATCCATATCCATTCCAGCCTCATCAACATTAAAAATTCTTTCAGGACTTTCTTGTGGACCATTTTCTTATATAATACAAGTATAGGTATTAGAAAAAGTAGTTAATGTGTTTGTTGTTAAATTAGTTGATGTAACCTTTGCAAGCAATTCGAGTTTACACTTAGTTAATTGATTCACTATTCAGAACCTATTAAAAATTAAACCTAACCTTTTTTAACCCCATATTATAAACTATTATTAAATAATAACTATTTGCAGTTAGTTTTTAATAATTATTAGTATTTAATAAATCGGCATTGTATATAATGAATAATTTAACTCAGATCAAATATCTATAAGTTAAGCCTAACCCTATGACCACTTTACCCCATGTAACTAAAACTATTATGAAATAAAATCTGTGATAAATATAACTTAGCTATAAATGAAAATATGTTCTTGAGATATGTGTAAAGCTTTCTGAACTGCCAATTTAACAAAAACTTGAATAAACAAAATGCAGCAGAAAAGTTAATTAAAGAGTTGAAAGAACAAGGTGTAACAAAGACAGACAAAATGAGTGCTCGGTGGCTCAAATATGTTACTAAAAATGTTTTTTTGAGTGAGAAACTTCGATCAATACTTAATAAATCTAAAATTAAAAGAAAATTATTCAAATTTCTATATTAGTCAGGATTTTTTTAGCCCTTTTTATGAATTATGACCACTTTACCCCACCTGACCCTATTACTTAATTTTAAGAGCTATTAATATACAAGTCTTATTTTATTTCTAGCAAACATTTGAAATTATACATAGTCATATTAATAAAAACACCACAATTTCTCACTTTTAAAAAACATTATGAATAGCATATGCATGAATATGCTTAGCAACAAGCTTTTCAAAATTTTATTTGGAGAATTTTTTTTTTCTTGTTTTAAATGCTCTATTTTTTACACTCTTATGTACCACTCTCCTCAAACAAAACATCTTTTCTAATTTCTCTTAACATT